>CM072089.1:48366280-49040923 GCA_036850905.1 Luffa acutangula
GCCTGCAGGATACTACAAGCGTCTTGTTGAGGATTTCTCACGATTAGCATTACCCTTGACAGCTTTGACAAGGAAGAGTGCTAAGTTTGAGTGGTCGGATAAATGCGAACAGAGTTTCTAGGAGCTGAAGAAGAGATTAGTGACAACACCTATTCTGACACTTCCTGTAACAGGGAAGGAGTATGTGATCTTTTGTGATGCTTCGAGGAAAGGATTAGGTTGTGTGCTTATGCAGGAAGGAAAGGTAATAGGTTATGCTTCAAGGCAGTTGAAGAAGCATGAGTGTAATTACCCTACCCATGATCTTGAGCTAGCAGCAGTTGTTTTAGCACTGAAGATTTGGAGACATTATTTATTCGGTGAGAAGTGCCACATTTTCACAGATCATAAGAGTCTGAAGTATATCTTTGATAAGAAAAAACTAAATCTAAGAAAGAGGCGATGGCTAGAACTGATTAAAGACTATGACTGTACCATAGAATATCATTCGGGTAAGGCTAATGTAGTGGCAGATGCGTCAAGTAGGAAGTCAAGACTTCCAAAAAGTACCTTGTGTGGTATTCGAGCAACCTTGCTAAGTGAGTTAAGAGGTTTCAAGGCGGTTGTGACTGTAGAGAGTTTAGGGAGTCTTTTAGCTCAATTTTAGGTTAGGTCTTCTCTAGTAGCAGAGATTGTGAGAAGACAACCAGAGGATGGTAACTTACAGAAGATGCTTAAAAAGTCCAAGCAAGGCCTAGAGGCAGAATTTGAGTTGAGAGCAGACGGAGCCATAGTTAAGCATGGAAAACTATGCGTTCCTAGAATCTTTGTCAGATTGAAAATCAGAGTCGGTGTATCCCATGAGAGCTAACTCTTTAGCCCCAAACACCAGCATGTAGTCCCTCGTTCTCCTAAGATACTTGAGGATTCCTTTAACGACGGTCCAGTGGTCTAACCCTGGATTTGACTGGTATCTGCTGACAATCCCTACAGCATAACAGATGTCAGGCCTCGTGCAGAGCATGGCATACATTAAGCTACCTACTGCAGAGGCGTAGGGAATCCGTCTCATATCCTCAACCTCTTGAGGTGTCTTAGGAGACCGTTCCTTAGACAGATGAACCCCATGCCTGAAAGGCAATAAGCCATTCTTGGAGTTTTGCATCGAATATCGAGCCAACATCTTGTCGATATACGTTGCTTGAGACAGAGCTAGCGTTTTGTTCTTTCTATCCCGAATAATCTGGATGCCAAGAACATACTGGGCCTCACCCAAATCTTTCATTTGGAATTGAGCTGCTAGCCATTCTTTTACGTCAGACAGATACCCTACATCATTCCCAATGAGTAGGATGTCGTCAACATACAGTACAAGGAAAGCTACTTTATTTTTGTTGATCTTCTTGTATACACAAGGCTCATCAACGTTCTGGTCAAAGCCAAAAGATTTGATCACAGTATCAAATCTAATATTCCAAGATCGAGAGACCTGTTTCAACCCATAAATGGATCGATTCAGTTTACAAACCTTTTGCTCCTGACCTTGGGTTATGAACCCTTCGGGTTGAGACATAAAAATGCTCTCGTAAAGGTTGCCATTCAAAAAAGCTGTCTTGACATCCATTTGTCAAATTTCATAGTCATAAAATGTGGCAATGGATAAGAGAATTCTTATGGACTTAAGCATAGCAACTGGAGAAAAGGTTTCTTCATAGTCCACCCCTTCTCGCTGGGTATAACCCTTTGCTACAAGTCTAGCTTTGAAAGTCTATACTTTCCCAGCAGCATCTCTTTTCCTCTTATAGATCCATTTACACCCTATGGGTTTGACCCCTTCAGGTGGATCTACAAGTTCCCAAACTTGATTGAAGTACATAGACTCCATCTCAAGGTCCATGGCTTTGGCCCACTCGTCCTTATCTACGTCATTCATTGCCTGACGATAAGACAATGGATCTTCTACGCCGTCATCAGGTATGACTACTTGTGTTTCTGTTAAACCCAAGTAGCGGTTAAGTTGTATCACAACCCTCCCACTGCGTCGAAGCTCTCCCACTACGTGAGGAGGACTAGATTGACGAGAAGAACTTGATTCTCCAGCAACTCTTGTTGAAGGACTAGGTTCATCAACAACCCTTGTTGATCCTTTTGTAGCTTCTCCTAATACTAACTTACTTCGTGGTTTATGATCTCGAACGTGGTCTTCCTCCAAGAAAGTTGCATTTGTCGATACAAACACTTTATTGTCTTGAGGGTCGTAGAAAAGACCACCTCTCGTTTCTTTCGGGTACCCAACAATTTGCCATATTCTCGTACGAGGTTCCAGTTTCTTAGGATTTGTCACTAACACATGTGCAGGACAACCCCAGATACGAAAGTAACGCAAACTAGGTTTACGCCCCTTCCATAGCTCAAAAGGAGTTTCAGAAACACTTTTTGAGGGAACGTTGTTCAGATAAGATACTGCAGTCGCTACTGCATACCCCCAAAACGAGCAAGGCAACTGAGCATAGCTCATCATGGATCGAACCATGTCTAACAAGGTTCTATTTCTCCTTTCTGATACACCATTCTGCTGAGGTGTACCAGGTGCTGAGAGTTGGGATTGGATTCCATGTTCTATCATAAAGTCCTGGAATCGTTGATCCAAATACTCTCCACCTCGATCTGATCGAAGCGTTTTAATTGTTTTACCTTATGGGCCATAAGTCTGAGGCTCTTGAAAAGTTCAAAGAGTTTAAGGCCGCGACCTTAAACTCTTTGAACTTTTCAAGAGCCTCAGACTTATGGCCCATCAGGTATAAGTAACCGTATCGAGAATAATCATCTATGAAAGAGATGAAATATTCATAACCACCTCGAGCCTTTACATTCATTGGACCACAAAGATCCGAATGTATTAGTTCAAGTGGTTCTTTGGCCCTGTAACCTTTTCCAGTAAAAGGCCTCTTGGTCATTTTACCCTCGAGACACGATTCACAGGGTGGTAAAGATGTATCTTCCACATCAGTTAGAAGTCCATTTTTAACCAAACGATCGATCCGATCGATGTTAATATGACCAAGACGAAGGTGCCAAAGATACATGTTGTTACTTAAAGGAGAAACTTTTTGCCTCTTATTTTGCGTTTCGGTCGTTTTAAACATTTCATGACTTAAAATAGCCTTAGCATCAGTTGGTCTTAACACAAATAAATTATTCTCACGCTTTGCAGAATAAATGTAAATTCCATTCTTTGAAATTAAAGCTTCATTAAGCAAGAAGGAAATTGAATAACACTGTTCTAGTAAAGCTGAAACAGAAATAAGGTTCCTTTTAATTCTAGGAACCAAGTACAAGTTCTCTAAAATTAAAAACCTATTTCTAAAGAATAATTTAGCAGCTCCCACTGCACGAGCTGAAACAACGTCTCCTGTTCCAACCTTGAGCGTCATTTCACCCTCTGCCAGCTGCTGGAAATTATTTCCCTGAAAAGAAGAGCAAACATGATTAGTGGCTCCCGAATCCAATATCCAGGCAAACTCATCAAGTTCAACGAGACAAGTCTCTAACACAAGTAAATCGAATTTACCTTCTTTTTCTCTTCTCTTCTCAGCAAGGTAACGGGGACAGTTCCGCTTCCAATGTCCATCTGCATTGCAGTGGAAGCACTTGCCTTTGTCGGCCACGACCTTGGCCTTTCCCTTCCCTTGCACCGCCTGCGCAGGAGCCTTCCCCTTGTCTCCTTTCCTCTTCTGTATTTGCTTCGATGAAGAAGCCTGGGGTACAGATTTAGTCCCTGAGGATGAACCCTTTAGGAACTTCTTTTTGGAATGGGCCAGATTGGCCTCTCCTTTAACCACATTCTTGCCCTTGCTTTTCTGCAAGGACTCGTAAATCTGTAACTCTGAGAGGAGGGTAGTCAGGTTGAACTGAATCTTATTCATGCTCGCGTTCGTCCTGAACAGATGAAGTGAAGGATGAACGCAACCTGACTGCGTTCGCAGACAACCCCGCCATTTGCCTCAGCTATGTTGAACTGGTTAATCATGTCCAGGACGTGTTCCCAAACAGATTGACCTTCCAGCATCTTGGCATTGAAGACGTTCTTCAAGGCGTCGTGGTGGAGCTGGTAGGACGGAAGTCCAAACATCTCCTGCAGGGAATTCATAATCTCCCTAACAGTTTCCACGTTTTCATAACGCTTGGCCAATACTTCAGATAAGCTGACCAGTATGTAGACTTTGACCTTCTCGTTGGCCTTAGTCCTGCGTTCATAGGCGTCCTTAACTGCCTGAGTGGCAGTGCGAGGGGGAACGGGAGGACATTCCTCCTTTAAGACGAACCTAAGATCTTCTACCACGAGTATAGTGTTGAGATTGGATTTTCCTTGTGGAAAATTTTCGCCAGTAAGTTGTTCATTTTTAAGCAGGGAAATGATAGAGGAAGACATTGCTGAAAAAAAAAACAAGTGACCGTATTAGTTATCTTTGCCTTAACCCATCACACAAGCAATACAAACAATTGCATACATCCAATCAATTTTGCAAACAAATAATAAAAGAACCCTAATAAAACTATGATTGTGTTTCGCAACGATGCTTTAGAGGTTTAGAAGAACAGCCACCGAAGGGTGATCAGTTGTTCCTCCTCTAAAATGAGACTCTTCTCAGTCAATTTCTAATACCAGAATAACTCATATTCCATTAGATATTAACCACCGTTGTTCGGTCAAGGATTTGTTAACAAATTAACTCCTCCCCGTAAGTGTAACCCTCCCACTTTCAGATCTCAGAGGCACAGACCAACAGGCTACCGTTAGGAAAGACAACTGTTGGTAATTAGCCTAAGCGACCCTATCCTATTCAGGAGTTCACGGTGTTCCGAATCCTATGATCAGGCCCTCTGAAGGGGTGGTTGCTCCAGGGCAACACACAGGCGGATCATAGGAATCTCACGTTGTGACCTAGGGGTGGAGACCGAAGGGTACGTTGACACGCGTCCCGCTCCCACTTACTATAGTTACTTTCCCCATTCACCTTGATATTGACCCATGCAAACACTCTCCGAAGGGAGGCCGCTCTACGACGACACGAAGCCAAGCATGGATCTCACGGTGTGAACTATACAGGGACGTAGGAGCAAAACTCAATTTAAATTAAGTTTTGTAATTTTCCTCCCACTAAAGTAACCTATCAGGTATTTTAGGGTTTGTTTAAACCTAGATAAATCCGGCTAAGTCATTTATCTAAGTCTAGTCCTATTATAACTATTATAATAAGACCTAATGTCTAGGTGCATTAAACAAATTTAATTTACCTAGCGACATTATTCTAACATTAACCTGAGATTAATTCAACTCCAGTGTTCCAGATCAGTTCCCAGGTAGGAGGTGTTCCGTATACCGTCAACTTAAATACCTCCAATCCTTAGACAGAACGTCACTGGTAGAGTTCCCTTATAATCTCAGGAATGTTCGTCCTACTTAGTTCATTAAAACTATTTTAATACTAAGTAAGAATTTCTAATCCTATTAGAAAATGATCTTAGGTCTAATTAATTTTAACTCATTTAAAATTAATTCAATTTAACCTAAGATCCTATGTGAGCATGCATATCTTGATTATAGATTGACGGTTTCTAATCATAAATTTTAATGATTAGCCATATAATCATGCATACTATAGTTTTAAAAACAATTAACAATCATATTCAAGTTAATGAAATTAAAACTATAGAACTATGCATTGCATGATAATTAATATAACTCTTATATTAACCTATGGATGTATCATGCTCAATGCAACTTGATTTCCATTTTTAATAAATAAACAATTTTATTATTGCCAAAAATGGAAAATCACCTTAGCATGCTGCAAACAATTTATTTTTAATATAACTCTTATATTAAAACTATGTAATTGCATGCATCATACTATTCCATTTTCATGAATTTAATATAACTCTACTATATGTTAAATAAATCATGAAAATCCATGCATTATCATCAAATATTATAATCACATTATAACATACATAATGCATGAGCATGCTTTATATCCTAAGGTGGGATTAAAATTTAAATGACATCCATAAAGCATTTAAATAGCGAATAAACCGATTTAATTGGCCCCTAGGATAGATTAAAGCAAAATTACACTAATAAAGCAATAAATCTATCCTATTACATAATTCTGTAGCTCCAAATCTGGTCTACAAGCCTTGAACCGACCCGAACCACTTCGAACCGGACTTGAAAAACTTGAACCGCGCCCAAACGGGACCAAACCGGTCCTAGCTAACCCATAAACCACGAACCGGACCGGTCAAATTAGGGCACCCACGTTTTCACGAAAAAATTGGCGCCGCACGAAATCTTGACAGCGTCGAGACGCTGAACAGATAGCGTCCCGACGCTGGTGCGATTTCAACCGTCTGGAGCGTGAAATCGCGACAGCGTTGATACGCTAACTGCTCAGCGTCCCGACGCTGTTGCGTCTGGAGTTGAATTCTGGGCAGAACCGTGGCTGTTCATCACGAAATTCGGTGATTTCTTCCACGATCTTCATCGATTTTCAAGCCTTATCTAGACCCGGACTTTACAGACTCAATTTACAGCAAAATGCCCAAAAACACAGGGGCCCTTACATGATCAAATCAATGAAAATACTGTAAATCTAAGGCCAAATTAAATCTAAACAGTTTATCGCAAACCCACATTCATAATGCAAAATTAATCCCACCGAAACAGCCAATCGCAAATCCCAAATCAATATTCAAAACACAATCTGGCTCTGATACCAATTGCAGGGATAATAGCCCTTGTGCAGCGGAAACGTATAGAGACCTTATCGCTTTTATATATCGATTGAGAAACCAATACGACGACAAAACCATAAAGATTTTACAGCAAGAAATATAAAAAAAATACATGTTGTAAAACTGATATAAAACATGCTAAAACAACATAAAACTTATAGATCTAATCAATAAAAATGGATCCTATTGATCCTAGTTCAAGAAAAACTTACCCTTGAAGAAATTCTTGAACGTTTCGCCGAAAAAAACTCTTGATTCTCCCCAAATACAGCAGCAAGAACGCCTCTTCTTTGCTGGAAAATGGTCACGAACACCTCCACTTGATTGCACCAGTATTCTCAAAGGGAGTACACGTTGGGAGCTTGTGGGAGCAAAAAATTCTAAGGCTTCTTTGGAGGATTTCACTTTTATGTCGATTACAGAGAGGGAAAAACGAGAGAGTAAGAGAGAGGGAGAGTTTGCGTGAGCCTCTGAGAGATCCAACTGCCCAAAATCACATGACCCTTTTTCCTATCGTTCAGCAGATTAAAAATAGGGCAACTGCACGCACAACTTCAGGTAACTGAAGTTTAGTTACCTGATATAATTAATTATATTAATTTAAAATTCAAAATTTTAAATTATAATTAATTAAATTTCAATTAATCAATATTAATTAAAATATCATTAATTTAAATCTTATTTAAATTAATATCCCTCTTTTACCTATAGTTTAATTAAATCAAATTTAATCAAACTTAATCAATTAATTAATTCAAAATTAATTAATTAAAAATTAATAAAATTGAACATCACATATTCAATTATTATTCTCTCTCTCAAAACTATAGTATTAATATACATCCAATGCACATTAATTATAACCTATAGTTTTAATATGAATCAAATTCATATTTTCGTTTAATATTCGAACCCCTTCGAATACTTAATCCTTCCTTAGAATTTCACCTCAACGCCCTATATGAGCTACCGGTGGGACCTAATGGACCTACAGATCATAAGCTCCAACGATATGAGATTAGTTGGCTAAACTCATTAACCAAGTTAATCAATATTCGTTAACTGTGGTTCATTCCACTAAAGAACCACAGCTGCACTCTTCTCACTGCAGATATATTTCTGTGTCCACGGATATCGACCGTCAACAGCAAGTTAGCCGTTCACGTGTGTTCGTACCCCAGCTAGGTCAAATTACCGTTTTACCCCTGGGCTACCTCTTGGTCCTTAAGTACCAGTGCTCCTCTAATGAACAACCTGTTTGTGGTCCAACCAGCAAACAGAAATCCCTCTCGTGCCATAAAGAGGGTAGGGCCCATTGTTCAAGACCCGGAGACACCACTTAAGGGAACACACCTCTACTTACCCTAATATGGGGAAGGAGTGAATTCCATCTTGTAAGACTACGTTCCCAGCTCCCCATTCGGTCTTGTCATTGAAGCTTCTCCAGAAATTACAAATAAGAGAGGAAGGGAAAAAGATGACAAAGACAAATGGAAAGAGAAAGAGAAGGAAGTAGAAAAAAGGGATGAGAGCAGGAAGGAGAAGAAGAAGAAGAAGAAGACAAAGCAGACTTGTGAGTGTAGCCAGTGGATGGAGAGTATGGATGCTCGCATGTCTGATATGGAGACATGCCTCAAGTCCATTACCAAGTTCTTATGTCGTCTCTCTAAGGTATTTTAGTAGTTGATCATTGTTTATCGTATTGGTTGGTTTTAGTTTGTCTAACATTTGTAAACTTTTAGGGAAAATTCGTGGACCCTGAGAAGTACTTTGGACCGAAAGATGGTCCGGATGATGACGGTGGTCAATCGAAAGGACCAGATGACGTGGGTGGTCCATCGAAAAGACCCGATGACGTGGGTGGTCCATCAAAAGGACCCGATGACGTGGATGGTCCATCGAAAGGACCCAATGACAAGAGTGGTCCATCGAAAGGACCCGATGACAATGAGAAGGACGGGAAGGAGAAGGACGTTGATGAGGCATACGACATAGAGCATATTACGGTAATAATATTTCTTACACTATCACATTTAAAATTTTAATTTCCATATTTAAATGTAAGTTGATATACAGGAGTTCGAGTCTCAACCAACCACTGACTTAGAGTCTCACTCAATTACTGACGTGGAGTCTCAACCAACTATAGACCCAGTCGAACTAATTGCACCTAAGGCTGAGGTAATTATTTGTCTTGATGTAAACAGTATCATATAAATCTCACTAATGTATAAAATGTATGTATTTAGCCCTTTGAGTTAGGTGATGAGGAGGTTGAAAAAGTAATCGGGCCGCATGAATTGGTAAAAAGACGAGGAAAGCGGACCTGACAAATTTCTTGGAAGCTTTGGTCTCCATGGGCTGACACCAGGCCGGACGACAAAAGGTGAAAAGTTAAGCAATACGATCCCATGCGTGCCATTCCTAAGGAATACGAGATCAAGTTTCAGAAATGGTTGGAAGACCCATCGTCTGACGGATCGGAGCGTAAGACAGTATATGCCTATAGAAGTAAACAGTGGTTTCAGATGTTACTCACACCATCTCATTGGATGAGTGATGAGGTACAAACCATCTTATCACTACTGTTGTTTTTTTAATCAAAGTTTTAGGCATAGGGTTTATAGTTAAAAGTTTAGGACTTAGGGTTTATGATTTAGGGTAGGTTAGGGTTTAGGACTACAATTCACAATTCTTCTGATTCTGTAGGTGATTGACTCTCTCTTCCTCTTTATTCGGAAGAAGATGGATACCCATCCTGACTTATGTCATCGAAAGTTCGTCACAGCAGATGTATTTGTAACAGTACGTACTTTCATCTTATTGAATTTCACTTAATCTAAATTTTACTAAGATTGAATGTTGTACAGGAATTTTTGAGGCGCGGGGATGTGTACCAAGAACTCCTTCGTAGTGACCATGGGAACGACACGTTCGATTGGAGCAGATTCAAGAAGGTCACTACCTACGTAATGGGAGAACACACAGATTACGGCGTTCCTTGGAGTTCTGTTGATGTTGTCTACATGCCCTTCAACTTAGGTAGAAACCATTGGGTTCTACTGTGCACTGACTTTGAAACGGGCGAATTTGTGTTGACAGACTCCCTAACGGTACTGAATTCAGATGCAGACATAACCAAGCAGATGAATACGGTATGCACCATTTTTCCTAGGCTGCTACTAAGGTGCGACGTTATGAAGGAGAAGCCGTCTCTTCCAACACATCCATGGCGATTCAGAAGGAAGACCCAAGTGCCACAACAACAAGATAGTGGGGATTGTGAGGTTTTCACTGTAAAGTTTTTAGAATATGATGTAACTAGATCAGATTTAGGTAGTCTTAGTCAGGAGAAAATTGAGTTTTGTAGGCGTCAATTTGCTGTACAACTTTGGGCCAATAGGTCGTTCTTTTAGTAAAACGTGATTTCGTTTATAATTCAATACCCTTGTAGTTAAAATTTCACTTATATACTTATCTTACGCTTTCAATGCTTTGCAAGTTACTTTTCTGGTGAATTATATGTTAATAAACAGACCATGCAACGTAAATTTCAAACCATGCAACGTAATTGGAAAGCATGCAACGTAAGTTTCGTGCCATGAAAGTAATCTCTTTATGTCATTTTTCCTAACTATCTTTCACTGCCAAATTTCCCGATCTTCCCAGTCTCTATTTCGGTCGGGAACATTGACAGTAAGATGCTAACGACATCTAGCAAGTAAGAACCCACTGTCATTTTTCTCGGTCTCGTTAGACCGAGAAAAATCACAGTGAGAGTATTATGCCTCTTTTTTTCTTTTATTTATTTATATAAAATAAATGATGAACGGATAAAATAGATACTTCAAAATAGAGAAATGTAATAAAACTCATGTCTAAAACATCAAGGATACAAAAATTCATGTCAAAATAGTCATACAAAAAAATCATCAAGAATTGTT
Source organism: Luffa acutangula (assembly GCA_036850905.1). Lineage (NCBI taxonomy): Eukaryota > Viridiplantae > Streptophyta > Magnoliopsida > Cucurbitales > Cucurbitaceae > Luffa > Luffa acutangula. The sequence continues at coordinate 48,377,002 of CM072089.1, forward strand.
TAGTGGTTGTCTGCATGTTTTTCTGTTATGACCTCTATTCCCGCACCGGCTGCATTTGCGAACATGTTGCACTTCTCCCGTAGACGGTATTCTCAACGTCTGTCGACGACCAACCCTAGGCACTCTTCGAGGAGGCAAGACTTCCACATCGACGAACTGAGGTGATCTCTTCCACTCCGACTAATGCCCAAGGGGTTGTATGGGCTGTGCATATGCATCTATCAAAGAGTCCACATGGTAGACTTTGGAACAAAGAGTATGATAGTCGATATGTCGATAAGTGCATGCAGCGATCGCATGGGAGCATGGAAGTTCGTAATACTCAAATTCACGACAGGTGCATGTTCTAGCGTGAAGGTTGACACGTCCACCCAAATGTCCATCCTCGACCTGAAACTCATATCGAGCAATAAGTTTGACCACGTGCCTCCTTGCCTTCTCCTCTGCTTTTTCCAAAATTTCTGTAGCAAACTTCGACCACTGGCTCGGGTTACTGGAGTGTTTATTCCTGCGTTTGTTGTATTTTGCTTGGAGCCACCCTCTGATATGATCCATGAATGCGGTGATTGGGAGCTCTCGTGCATCTTTCAACACTGAGTTAGTGCACTTCGCAAGATTGGTGGTCATTTGGTTATACCGACGACCACACTGGTATGCTCGAGCCCACCTCTCAACTCCAACCCCCTGTAGGTATGTCCTGATATTTTCTGGTAGTTGCTACCAGTACTCATTGAGTTCAACCACACGAAATGCCCTAGCAACTCCGTCAAATACTTTCATAAAGTTCCCGGTCTTAAAATGTGTTTTCAGGTTCTCCCCTAAGTGCCAGATACACACACAGTGAAATGAATTAGGGAACACAGTTTTTACCGCCTTACCGATGCTGGCATGTCTATCAGACACAATGACCAGACCAGGAACTTGTCCAACTGCACGTTCCATCTGTCGAAAAAAGTACGTCCATGATTGATCAGTTTCTCCCCCGGCAAAGGCCCACCCTACAGGATATAACTGGTTGTTTCCATCTACACCGGTCGCAAGAAGTAGTTTCCCACAAAATTTTCCCCGTAAGTGTGTTCCATCAACCACTAGCACTGGACGAATGGAGCTCTTGAACCCTCCAATAGAAGCACCTAGTGCCATAAACACATGCTTAAAGCGTCCATCATCTTCAAGTTCTAAGTCGAACACTGTATTGGGATTTTCTATTTTCAATGCTTCACCAAATCTCGGTAACAGTCTGTAAGATTCTTCTGGAGACCCTCTAGCAAAAATAAAAGCTTCTTCACTAGCCTGCCAAACCTTGTCATAGCTTAAATTCACACCAAAATCTTGTCTAATATCGTTCACAATATCCTTTGGCCTATAAGTACGACCGACGCCTTGATCAAATTTCCAATAACCAAACTCTTGGCCTGCCTATGATCATCTGTCAACATTTCACGTACACAGGTATGAATATTGCAGTACTTTGTGATCTTAAATATTTCACACCCCTTAGTAACAGTCATAGCTCGAACCCTCCATTTGCATCCTTCAATTACACAGTTAGCTACCCACATGTTCTTCTTTGACTTTTTAACCATAAACTGGAAATTCCTTCTCATTGCAATCACAGACATTCTCATGTACAAGTCTATTTTACACATGAATACTTCTCCAACTTCTACATCTTCAGAAGAGGAAGACTGACCTGGCCTGTCATGATGATTGCCTTCGATGAAGCATTTGGAACGGAAAAGCATGTCACCACCTGTTCAGGCGCAGAAGGAACCTCAGTGTACTGTACGTGAATCTCTTCCTCATCATCTCCCACAGCTACATCAACCTTCGTGTCTGTGTCCTCGTCATCATCGTACTCCTCATCATGTCCGTAGTCCCCCCAATCTTGGCCACCATAAAGTTCACTACCATGGTCTTCATCGTCCCCCAAGTTATACACATGAATATTTTTTGATTCATCACATGGGAAGGATGTAGATGCCGATGGTATATTGTTTGGGGTTGATGCCGATGATAAATTTTGCTCCACCTTATACGGATTATTTGCCATGGCGCATGGGATGGGAACTGGTCGCAAGGCTTGGTTACTGGGACACTTTGGGATTATGGATATTGATTTGAAAATTTTATCGCTTCTAATTTATATTGAATTAACTAAAGAATATGTCGTTGTGCATCAATCCAAGTATAAATTATGCACCACCAAGTAATACCTGGAGTATTCCAGGGTCGAATCCATAGGGAAGGGGCGAGTAGAGAAAATATCTCAAATTAAATTCTATTATAATGATGTTGTGCTGGAGTAATAAAATATGGATGCGACAGGTTGAATATGCTATAAAGAAAAGCAACAATAATGTGATAAAAAAAAACAATAATAATGCGATAAAAGGATACAATGGGTGATGAGTTATCAAGACTTTCGCCGCAGCAACCACATGCGACAGATAAGATATTAATGTAGCGCATAACAATGAATCGACAGGATATTGATGCCTAAGCAAGAAATAAACATGTGATTCCCTTCCGGTATTACACATGCGATGAACTAAGAATATTCCTATTACTTAATTCATGCGTTTAATAAGTTCTCTATATGCTTGCAAGCGGTTGAATTATCCCTAAAGCAACCCAAAAACACATTCATGAAATATCCTAAGCGGCTGAGTTATTCCTAGCACAACCAGACTACATGTAATGCATTATCTTGCTCTACTTAGATATTTCCACATGCATTACCTGTCAGGGATTTATCATGCTACTACCTCTATCGTTTGATCAGACGGATATTAGTAATGAAAGAATTATCACATCTAAGTAGAAAGCATCAATATCATTGATTCATTGCATTGCATACAAAGAAATTAATTCATGCTACAACATACAATAAAACATAAAACTCTAAATAAGTTAATGCTACACCATATAATAAAACAAAAATCTCTAAGAAAGACTCGGATCCTTGGATCCCTGGATGGCTTTTTGATTCTTCATCTCCCCCTATTTATAAACCTTTCTTGCTTGGAGCCAAAGCACGTATTGCTTTGAGCCAAAGCAACAAAACATGTCTGGCTTTGAGCCAAATCATGTGTTTCTATCCGCAACAAGCTTTCCATTGCTACAGCAACAAGCATCCCTTGCTACATCAACAAGCTTTCCATGCGCCAACTGCTACAACATCAAGCTTCCATTGCTACAACAAGCAGCTTTCCTTGCTACAGCAACAAGCTTTCCATGCGCTAGCTGCTACAGCATGTCATGCCCCAAGTGAAGGTGTACATATTACACATGCGGAAACAATTGAAGATCGAAAGCACTTAAGACATTCAATTTTACTCCTAAAGCATGCATGTTCTAGAAAAGACAGAATAGAGAGTTTAGAAAACACCAACCTTTGTAGCTCACTTATGTTGAACTCCTTGTGGTGTTTGCCTCTCCTATGCTCCTTGGACAACCTCTAGAGTCTTCCCTACTATACTCCGGGCCAAGAACGACTTGTGGGAGTCTATATAAGATAGGGAATGGGAAGGGAATGCTTGAAGCATCAAACAATGGAGAAGAATGAGAGATGAGAGAACTTTGAGTCCAAATTCCAGCAGCATAACATTAAGGAAATGGCTCTCATGTGTTTGAATATGATTCAAACTCCTTTTAAAGATATTCTCCATGCAAAGCCAAGCCTCAAGGCACAAGACACATGGTGTATTTGCAAGCTCAAGTGGATTCTAGGTGTACATTACACAAGACATGCAACAATGCATGAGTGAGTTGTCTTTCCACTTTGAATGATCATGCATTAAGTGGATTTCCAACTAAATCCACTAAATTCAAATTGAAATCAAATTTCAAGCTTGCAAATTACCCCCAATTTCAATTCTAAATTGAAATTGATTGCTTGGTAATTAATTTGAAAATTTTCAAATTAATTTTGATATGATTAATCTAATTAATCTTTGTTATCTTGTGCAATTCCATATATATGATTCCTAATACATATATATAGTATTCAAAACACTTTTAAATACTTCATCTCTCATTTTCTAATTTAATTCATAATTAAATTATTGTGTCAAACACAATTTACGATAATACCCTTTTTCCCAATTTTGAACGATTCAAAGCTTCCTATCTTTTGTTCTAGGCTTAATTCCGATATGAGCTAGTAGGGGGACCTAATGGACCTATAGATCATGGGCTCCAACGATTCGAGGCTAACCGACTAATCTCATTGTCCAAGCTAGCCAACATTCGTTAACTATCGGGACACTCCACTATAGCCCGATAGGTTCACTCCCCTCACTATAGATATATTTCCGTCCACTTGATTTAACCATGATTAGTAAGTCGATCCTTCACAGGTTGTTCGTAGCTATAGCTAGGTCAATAAGCCGTTTTACCCCTATAGTACTTCTAGTTCCTTAAGTCCCACTGATCCTCTAATGAACAATTGGTTTATGGTCCAACCAATAAACCGAGTCCCACTCGGGCCAATGAGAGGGCGGGATCCCTTTGTTCAAGCCCTGGAGTCAGCACTTAAGGGAACAACCTCTCTACTATCTCTTATTCGGGTAGGAGTGAATTCCTTCTTGCACGACTATGTCCCCAGCTATCTACCCGTTCCTATCCCTGAAATGGGAGGCTTATTGAGTCGGCGATACTGAGCCACTCTCACCTATGCAGATCTAAGGATAAGCCCGAATAAACAGGAGTTCATAGTTAGCTCAGGATTAAGATCGAGTTACCTAGGTCATCACATGAAATAGTCAGTCTCGTCAGTAAACGGTGTTATAAAGCGAGAGCGACTTATTTCTCGGTCCTGGTCTTATGCAAACTCATTGCATAGGACGCCCCCACTCGCATGTCTCTACATGGACGATTTAGGATCACATCGTCTATACCATCTATAAAGTGGGCCGCGTCTCATAGTGTCTCCAGAATAAGGTACCCAACCCTATTCCTATACTATAGACCGTTTTGGCTATTACTCAAGCTTGATCCACTTTTATGTCTCTACATAAAGCTCAAGTGTTCATCCTATAGCCATGGATCTTAGTTTATTGGCTTTGGGTTATTATATGTGCAATTTACTTTATTCAGTAATGACTTTTACTGAATCAATCTCGATAACACCTTTATCGAATAAGTATATAATTCGTTTAACATTCACTATCTACGAGTTTTAGGGCACCAATCCCAACAATCTCCCACTTGAACTAAAACTCTAGTTTAGTGGGATGTACTATAATCTATAACAGCAGTGGATGAATAAATACTTGTATTAATAAAGGAGTAAAAATACAATAAACTAGGGCATCTAAATACCCAGTATACTAAGGTATCGATATACCGGTTACAATTCTCCCACTTGACCTAGATTATTTCTCGTACATATCTCGCAGACCTAGACCTTCTAGATGACTCTCGAACACTTTAGCCGTGAGAGCCTTCGTGAATGGATCAACAATGTTGTGCTCCGACGCTATCTTCGTGACGATCACGTCTCCTCGGTGCACAATCTCCCTAATGAGAATGTATTTCCTTTCGATGTGCTTGCCTCTCTTATGGCTGCGAGGTTCCTTTGAGTTTGCAACTACGCCGCTATTATCACAATACAAGGTGATAGGCAGATGCATATTTGGAACGACTTCCAAGTCAGTTAGGAACTTCCTGAGCCATACTGCCTCTTTTGCTGCTTCGCAAGCGGCTACATATTCGACCTCCATGGTCGAGTCTGCAATGCATCCTTGCTTGATGCTGCGCCATACTATTGCTCTTACATTTAGAGTGAATACTGACCCCGATGTAGATTTCCTCGAATCTTTATCAGTTTGAAAGTCAGAATCAGTGTATCCTGTAAGGATCAAATCCTTCGAACCATACACGAGCATATAGTCCCTCGTTCTCCTTAGATATTTGAGGATACTTTTAACGGCTGTCCAGTGATCAAATCCTGGATTGGATTGATATCTACTGAAAATCCCTACTGCATAACAAATGTCAGGCCTTGTACACAACATGGCATACATTAGGCTACCTACTGTAGAGGCATAGGGAAAACGTCTCATGTCCTCAACTTCTTGAGGTGTCTGAGGACACTGTTCCTTAGACAAGTTAATTCCGTGCCTGAAAGGTAATAGTCCTTTCTTGGAATTTTGCATTTTATATCTAACCAACAATTTGTCGATATAAGACGCTTGAGATAGGGCTAGCGTTTTGTTCTTTCGGTTTCGAACAATTTGGATTCCTAAAACAAATTGTGCCTCACCCAAATCTTTAATTTGGAATTGAGTTGCTAGCCATAGTTTAATGTCAGTTAAATAACCTACATCATTCCCGATGAGTAGGATATCATCCACATACAGTACTAAGAAAGCTATAGAGCTGTTGATGATCCTTTTGTAAACACAAGGCTCATCAACGTTTTGTTCAAAGCCATAAGATTTGATCGCAGTATCAAATCTCATATTCCAAGATCTAGACGCTTGTTTTAATCCATAAATGGATCGTTTAAGCTTGCAAACTTTTTGCTCTTGATCCTGAGCTATGAACCCCTCTGGCTGAGACATGTAGATACTTTCTTCAAGATTACCGTTCAGAAAGGCAGTCTTGACATCCATTTGCCATATTTCATAATCGTAAACGTGGCAATGGATAAAAGTATCCGGATCGACTTTAACATGGCAACAGGGGAGAAGGTTTCTTCATAGTCAATCCCCTCCCGCTGGGTAAAACCCTTTGCCACAAGTCGTGCCTTAAAGGTCTGTACCTTTCCAGCAGCGTCTCGTTTTCTCTTGTAGATCCATTTGCACCCTATGGGTCTAACCCCTTCAGGTTGATCTAAAGGATCCCATACTGAATTAAAATGCATGGACTCGATCTCTAACTCCATGGATTTAATCCACTCGTTCTTGTCAACGTCATCCATTGCCTGTTTAAAGGTTAATGGATCCTCGATCCCGTCATCAGGTATGACGACTGGAGTTTCAATTAAACCCAAATAGCGATCAGGCTGTCTAACAACCCTCCCACTACGTCGAGGTCCTCTTATTTCTTGAGAAGGACGTGATTGACTCGAGGTGCCAGTATCATCAACAACTCTTGTTGATGTTTCTGTAGCTTCGTTAGATAGTTCACTTAAAACGACTTTACTACGTGGCTTGTGATCTCTGAGGTGGTCTTCTTCTAGGAATGTAGCATTTGTCGATACAAGTACTTTATTTTACTCTGGATCGAAGAAGTATCCACCTCTCGTTTCTTTGGGATAGCCTATAAATAGGAAAAATCTAGAACGAGGCTCCAATTTCTTTGGGTTTGCTTCTAGCACGTATGCAGGACATCCCCAAATTCTGAAATGTCGTAAACTAGCTTTACGACCTTTCCAGAGCTCAAATGGTGTTTCAGAAACACTCTTTGAGAGAACTACGTTCAAGATATAAACTTCAGTCTCTACTGCATAACCCCAAAACGAGTTAGGCAACTGAGCATAACTCATCATCGAACGAACCATGTCCAACAAGGTTCTGTTTCTCATTTCTGATACACCGTCTTGCTGAGGTGTACCAGGGGCTGAGAGTTGGGACATAATTCCACGCTCTATCAAATAGTCTTGAAAACTTAAGTCCATATACTCTCCACCTCGATCGGATCGAAGTGTTTTTATCGTCTTACCTAATAGGTTCTCAACCTCGGCCTTATACTCCTTGAACTTTTCAAAAGCTTCGAACTTATGATGCATCAGGTAGAGATAGCCATACCTCGAATAATCATCAATGAAACTGATGAAATATTCGTACCCTCCTCGAGCTCTAATGTTCATTGGTCCACAGAGGTCCAAATGAATGAGCTCTAAGGGCTCTTTGGCACGATAACCTTTTCCGGTAAAAGGTCGTTTTGTCATCTTGCCCTCAAGGCATGATTCACAATGAGGCAACGAGTCGTCTTCTAACTTGTTTAGAAGTCCACTCTTGACCAATCTCCCAATCCTATTGAGGTTGATATGGCCTAACCTCAAGTGCCAGAGATAGGTATCTTGAGAAACTCTTCGCTTTTTAGGTTGAGTCTCAGCGGTTTTAAACATCTCGTGATTTAAAATAGCTTTAGACTCAATTGGTCTCAAAACATATAATTTATTCTTCAAGTTTGCAGAGCAAACATCAATACCTCTTTTAGTTATGAACGCTTCATTAACAGAAAAAGAAATTGAGTAACCTTGTTCTAATAAACAAGATAAAGAAATCAAATTTCTTTTAATCTTCGGAACTATGTACACATTATCTAATATCATGTAGCGTTCCTTGGTGAAGAATAATTTTATGTCTCCCACTGCAATAGCCGAGATGACTTCTCCTGTTCCAACTTTAAGAGTCATCTCTCCAGCTATTAGCTGTTGCCAGGAACTCATTCCTTGAAATGAAGAACATACGTGATTAGTGGCACCTGAATCGAGTATCCAGGCAGAATCGTCGTTTTCCACTAAACACGTTTCCAAGACTAATAAATCACATTTAGAGTCGTGGATCATGTTTTTCTTGGCTACGCAGTTAGTTTGAGGACATTCCTCAGTTGAGACCAAACCTAAATTCTTTGCCACGTGTTTAGCGTTTAAGCAAGTATTCTTAGTCGAATGTACTAAACCGTTTAATTTGGCATTTGACAAAGCACATACGTTTTTCGACATATTGCTGAAACAAACAAATTAATCTCTATTAGAAACATGCACTAAACCCATTAATCACATTTATCCAATCAGATTTAGCAAATGCAATCATCGACCCATATATACAATTGATTTATTTTGCAACGATACTTCAGGGGTTTAGAATAACCGCTACCGTAGGGCAGTCAGCTACTCCTCCTCTGAATCGAGACAATCTTGGCCAAATACTATTCCCAGAATAACTCTTACTCCAATAGTTATTAGCTAACGTTAATTTGGTCAAGACCATCTTGTAAGTGTTACCCATCATTTTCAGATTGCAGAGGGCGGCCCCAACAATGCCACCGTAGGGAAGAGCTAATGTTGGGAATGGCCCTAGGAAACCCTATCCATTTCTGGAGTTTGCGTTGTTCCGAATCCCATGCGCAAGCCCTCCGTAGGGTGATCGCTCCCAGGGCGACTCGTAGGCAACGCATAGGAATCTCACGGTGCAACCTAATGATGGAGACCGCAGGATACGTTTGACACGTTTCCTTCTCCCACTTACTATGAACACTTTCCCCATTCACCTTGATATTAACCCATGCAAACACCATCCGTAGGGGGACGCTCCCAGGGCGCCTCGAGGCCAAGCATGGATCTCACGGTGTGAACTCAGGGGGACGTGAGAGTAGAAACTTAATATGAATATTTCGTTTCTATACTTTTCCTCCCACTAAAGTGTCGTAAAGTTTTAGGGTCTATTACTTAGGTAAATTCCGGCTAAATGAATCTATCTAAGTCTATGCCTTATTAAACAAGGTCTTTACACTAAATGTCTAGGTGAATTAAACTCTTTTAATAACCTAGTGACATTGCATGCTAGTAAGACTTTGGTTCATTCAACTTAGGTTCCGAACCATTTGCCGGGAGAGTTCCCTTATAACCAATGTCTTATGTCCTACTTACTCAAATTTTAAAACTATTAAAAAAAAAAAACTAAGTAAGACATATTTCTAATCCTATTAGAAAAGACGATCTTAGATCTATTTCATTTTAAACCATTTAAAGAATGATAAGATCCTAAGATCCTATGTTAGCATGCAACTCTTTGTTATAGGTTTTATGGATTGTATTCATTAACTATTATAACTCTTATAACTTTTAATGAATTAACCCTATAACATGCTTTCTAATGGTGTTTAAAAGCATATAACAATCAATCATTCAAGTTATAAGAAAAGCACCATTTAGAAACAACCTATGTCTAGGTTTGTATAACGCTTTATACTACGATGTCTAGGTGATAACACTTTAAAACCTCACACCGCTCACGCATGCTCATAAAACTCGAGTTAACTTAACTCAAGAACCGACTCGATGCCCAGGTAGGAGGTGTTCCGTAAATCGTCAACTTAAATACCTCCAGCCTTAGACAGCATCTTGTCGGATGAGTTCTCTCGTAACCATTGTTTTACAAGATATCGACCTAAACTATGCAAGTTGATCGAATCGTTGAAGGTTCATTAACCTAAGTGAGCATGCACTTAATCTTGTTATAGATTTTAGATTTCTATCTCTTTTTATAACAATTATAAAAAATAATCCATAACAAGCCTAATTTGAGAATAACACTTATAATCAAACTAATGAAATTTCATGCTTCATGCTTGGTTAATTTTATCAATTAATAATTATAACTATTATAAGAATAATCAATTTTAATTAACCATTCAAGCATGAATCTCCCTAAATTAATACAACACTTATATTAATTAAACATGAAATTTCCATCATGCATTTGAATTAATCAATAACACTTATTAAAATTAAACAAATGCATGAACATGTTTTCCTATGGTGGGGTTTTAAAACTATATGGCATGCTCATAATGCACATACATCCATTTAATTAAATCATACATTCAAAATGCATAAAGTAATTAAATCAAGCTAAAATGGAATAGTTTGGCAATTTTTAAAAAACACAAGCAATTTCACTAATTATTACAATAATAATTAATAAATAAACTTGCAACACGCCCGAGCTTCACGAACCATCCCGAACCGCTCATCCAAGCAATGAACCGGCCATGCAATGAGTGAAATGAGGCTGCAACAGACCGAGCCAGACCAAAAGGCAGCAGCTGAACCGGAATGAAAAAAAACTGCTGCTCGAATTAAAAAACAGCTTGCTGGAATTTTCATTTTCTGCTGCGTCTTCTCCGGTTTTTCTTCAATTTTACAGCCTATATGGACTCTAATGACTCTATAAAAATTACAGACTATAGTACACACATTAACGCTCTTACATATCCGAGCAATTACAATTTCATGAAGGTTTGAATGCTCAAAAAATTGCCAAACCAGAACACTTCCATTTTAGCACACAGAAAATTAAATTTCACAATGGTACCCACCAAAGCAAAATTAAAATGAATTAAGTGCTCTAATCATGCTCTGATACCAATTGAAGGTGTACATATTACACATGCGGAAGCAATTGAAGATCGAAAGCACTTAAGACATTCAATTTTACTCCTAAAGCATGCATGTTCTAGAAAAGACAGAATAGAGAGTTTAGAAAACACCAACCTTTGTAGCTCACTTATGTTGAACTCCTTGTGGTGTTTGCCTCTCCTATGTTCCTTGGACAACCTCTAGAGTCTTCCCTACTATACTCCGGGCCAAGAACGACTTGTGGGAGTCTATATAAGATAGGAAATGGGAAGGGAATGCTTGAAGCATCAAACAATGGAGAAGAATGAGAGATGAGAGAACTTTGAGTCCAAATTCCAGCAGCATAACATTAAGGAAATGGCTCTCATGTGTTTGAATATGATTCAAACTCCTTTTAAAGATATTCTCCATGCAAAGCCAAGCCTCAAGACACAAGACACATGGTGTATTTGCAAGCTCAAGTGGATTCTAGGTGTACATTACACAAGACATGCAATAATGCATGAGTGAGTTGTCTTTCCACTTTGAATGATCATGCATTAAGTGGATTTCCAACTAAATCCACTAAATTCAAATTGAAATCAAATTTCAAGCTTGCAAATTACCCCCAATTTCAATTCTAAATTGAAATTGATTGCTTGGTAATTAATTTGAAAATTTTCAAATTAATTTTGATATGATTAATCTAATTAATCTTTGTTATCTTGTGCAATTCCATATATATGATTCCTAATACATATATATAGTATTCAAAACACTTTTAAATACTTCATCACTCATTTTCTAATTTAATTCATAATTAAATTATTGTGTCAAACACAATTTACGATAATACCCTTTTTCCCGATTTTGAACGATTCAAAGCTTCCTATCTTTTGTTCTAGGCTTAATTCTGATATGAGCTAGTAGGGGGACCTAATGGACCTATAGATCATGGGCTCCAACGATTCGAGGCTAACCGACTAATCTCATTGTCCAAGCTAGCCAACATTCGTTAACTATCGGGACACTACACTATAGCCCGATAGTTGCACTCCCCTCACTATAGATATATTTCCGTCCACTTGATTTAACCATGATTAGTAAGTCGATCCTTCACAGGTTGTTCGTAGCTATAGCTAGGTCAATAAGTCGTTTTACCCCTATAGTACTTCTAGTTCCTTAAGTCCCACTGATCCTCTAATGAACAATTGGTTTATGGTCCAACCAATAAACCGAGTCCCTCTCGGGCCAATGAGAGGGCGGGATCCCTTTGTTCAAGCCCCGGAGTCAGCACTTAAGGGAACAACCTCTCTACTATCCCTTATTCGGGTAGGAGTGAATTACTTCTTGCACGACTATGTCCCCAGCTATCTACCCGTTCCTATCCCTGAAATGGGAGGCTTATTGAGTCGGCGATACTGAGCCACTCTCACCTATGCAGATCTAAGGATAAGCCCGAATAAACAGGAGTTCATAGTTAGCTCAGGATTAAGATCGAGTTACCTAGGTCATCACATGAAATAGTCAGTCTCGTCAGTAAACGGTGTTATAAAGCGAGAGCGACTTATTTCTCGATCCTGGTCTTATGCAAACTCATTGCATAGGACGCCCCCACTCGCATGTCTCTACATGGACGATTTAGGATCACATCGTCTATACCATCTATAAAGTGGGCCGCGTCTCATAGTGTCTCCAGAATAAGGTACCCAACCCTATTCCTATACTATAGACCGTTTTGGCTATTACTCAAGCTTGATCCACTTTTATGTCTCTACATAAAGCTCAAGTGTTCATCCTATAGCCATGGATCTTAGTTTATTGGATTTGGGTTATTATATGTGCAATTTACTTTATTCAGTAATGACTTTTACTGAATCAATCTCGATAACACCTTTATCGAATAAGTATATAATTCGTTTAACATTCACTATCTACGAGTTTTAGGGCACCAATCCCAACACCAAGCGCATCATGCTCTACTGCATAATTGGTCAAGCTTTTCCTAATGCAACAATAAATTGGAATTAGTGCAGTTTTATACGAATTTCAAAGATAATAATCAATATGAGCACATTAATACAAATGAATCAATATTACTGCATCTAGCATATAAATTAGTTAAAACTTGGGTATTTTCACTCTCTTGAGGCTCACAATAAGCTTATATTAGATGCTTAATAACTTATATTTTCAAGTTATCAGATATGTATATGGGTACGTCAGAGACCCTATTCCAGGTCAAGAAGGTGTTAAGGTCTTCATCGTCCCTAATAACAAATGCGGGTGCCTTGACCATCAATTGGAGTACACATCTTATTGTAAGGTCAAATTCCTATGAATTTATACTGGTCAATGCATATAATCGACTTAAGAAGTCACTATATGCACTACCAATGTCTATGTCGAAACCCCTCAACTCTCCACCCTCATATTCCTTGTCCTTCTCATTCCACAAACCACCATAACAAACCCACACACGAGGCATTATTTGCACGAATGAACAAAAAAAAAAATTAGCAACTGTACATTTTCCCGATTCTCGGTACTAATTCCCGATCGGATGCTTAAAGTATGCTTCCCGACCGGGAAATATACATTTCGATCGAGAAAATGTGCAGCGACAACGTAATCTTTTTTGAAAACCACGAACGTACGTAAATAATGGTCAAAACTTGAATGTACATACCTCTTTCAAGCAATAGTCAAAACCACTCGAATGTTGCAAGTGTTTTGAATGTGATCAAGCAATCCAAAACGTGATGAACGTGACAAAATCGTTGTGTGGGGATCAAAGAATGTTGTGTGGGGACCAAAGGACAAAAAAGAAAAGGAATGAGAATAAGAATGAGAATGTTCTAAATCCTTATTCATTAAGGGAGATCATTGATTGATGGAAAATATTGGTTGGGAATTAATGTGGTTGGTGGAGGAAATTACCTTTTCCTATTTTGAATTGAAGAGGGGCTAAAATAGTCTTTTTACACCTTTGCTGACATCATTAAAGTCAGCAAAGAGTCCCCAATTAAGTGAATTTCATAATGGGGCCCATTTTTACTAAACAACAATGAAATGGGCCCCTAAGTCCCAATTGCTCCTTTATTTGTTTTATGTGAATAAGGAAGATCTCATCTTGTTTCCTAGGTCTAGATCTCAAATCTGTTGGGGAAATTTTAGAGATATCGTTTGGTTTTTTAAGTTAGACGAAATGTTGTGTATTTGTGTTTTTGTTCATCGTCAGTTCTGGAAATGGAATTTTTAGCTCAGATCTGTGGGATCTGAGAATTGGATGGAGGGACCAATTTTCTGTTGTCGACCGCCTCTTTTTGGGTATGTTGTTTCAGGAAGAAGCTTTAGAGAAAGAGAAAGATAAAGTGAAGCGAAGCTACGCCAACTCTTAGTCCTTCGTGCCTTGTGGCTCGGATTCGTCACAAGTTGGGTAGGTGAAAGGTTGAGAAACAAAGAAAGAAAAGAAAAAAAAGTATTACTTGTAAAAGATTGAAACTTTTGTATCTAAAACCAGCAAACCAAAGAGAGAGGGAACAAATTTACACCCATATTAGTTGGTGGGTGTGAAACTTTTCTTTTGTACCAAACTTTCTCTCTGTTTTCCTATATTTTTTCTTCTTCCATGGATTCTTATGAAGCAACAAGAATTGTGTTCTCTAAGATCCAGAATTTTGACTCTGTAAATGCCTCCAAAATCATGGGCCTTCTCAAGACCATGGAGAAAAGGAGATGATTAGATTGGCTTTTGGCCCTGAAGCTCTGTTTCACTCCGTAATTCTCAAGGCTAGAAAGGATTAGACGTCTATTTACTCCATCCACACCGAGTTCTTTGACGTCTCCGTTTAGTCTTTTTGACTAATCCTATTGCTATTTCGAGGTAGATTTATTCTTCTTCGAGGCTTGGAATCAATCTTCCTCATTCACTTACAATTCGGAACCCTTCTTCTTCGAGCTCTATTTCGTGGGCTGCTGGTTTTTCGCCTGAGCTTCAAAATTCAGATGATCATTTCTTTTCCAGATTTGAGCTTCAAAAGGAGAATAAGATAAAGAGGAGGAATGGGGAAAATGGTCGGCTGCCGGCGAGCGACGACAGGAGCAGACAGCGGCGAATGGTGGTGGTGAGGAAGAAGGAGAAGAGAGAAGAAGATAGGAAGATATTTTTTATTTTTAAATTAATTTAATATACTTTATTTTAAAAATAAAGAAAATATATATTTTTTAATATAAAAAAATGCCACGTCAGCTTCTGTTAGTAATATTAACAGAAAAATGGATGGAGGGACCAAAATGAAACTAAAACCAAACCTCAGGGACTAAATTGTTGAGTTTGAAAACTCAGGGACCAAAATGAAACCTAACTCAAACCTCAGGGACCAAAAGTGTATTTTTCCGTTTTGTTAATTACAGGTAGACTGAGAGGAGGACGATAACCAAGGAACCACTTGATTTTCCATGTCATCATCACTACCATTGGAGCTCCCACATGCTTCCTCACGTCCACTTCTTCTCCCTCTCCTCATCGTCTTTCCACTTTTCTCAACACAGTTCTCGCAGAACACAACCGTCGGCACAAGCTTGGGTCAAGAGCCATTCCAAGGCGTGGGAGCTTGGTGTTGCCTTGTGCAATGTGATTCTAGATATGCAATAAATATTCACAAATAGCTAAAAAACGTGCAAGTATACACATCATGGCAACAAGTGATAAGTAAATTAAGATCGTTTTCCACAGGGATTGAATTAAGGAATTTACTACTTCTAAGCGTGATTTTTGATGAAATTCAAAGTAACCAAGGACCAAATATTAATTAATAACTAAGATGCACTAATGTAAATAAAATTGAGTGAAATTAAAGAGTACTTAAAGTAAATAACATAAGAAAAACGGTTGAATGCAAAGGAGAAGTAAGGCTCGGATTAAAGATGTTCTGTATTGCTTCCAGAAATTGCTATAGCGAAAACTGTGCTAATTCATCTCACCCAGATTTCAACACGGGAATTTTCCAATTCTCCAACGATTAAGGCGATTAAACTCCCATTTAAACCCTTATTTTTAGCTCAATCTTATTAGTGCCTTAGGGGGTGATTTATCCCTAAATACCCACTCATTTTCATGATCATTAAAGACTAAGGTAAAGTAAAGTAATCGATTACTAAATGTTTTCCCAAACACCAAATAACAATGCTAGAAAATGGATGGCCAATCGAAATTCCAACTTAAGCAATGAAGAACACTTTACTTTAAGATGAAAATAGCACGATTCAACTACAAACAACCCATCGTTACAATATAGAATCCATAATCCTCACCTAAAGAGGATTAGCTCATGTTCAATGGTGAAACAAATTCAATACAGCAGAAAATGCTCATACTCAACATACTTTTCAACTTCCTACACAACTAATATCAATGGGAAGAAAAAAGAGGAGAAGAAAAGGCTAAAGAAGAAGCTCCCAAGCTCAAATCCAGCTTTCCCAAGCTGAATTAGGACTCCACGACAGCTTCCTTCTTCTTTTCCTCTGTTTTTGCTCTGAAAATCAGCTCCCCAACTGCAACTCTCTTCCTCTCCAGCCTCCTTTCCAAATTTGGGCTACTTTCTTTAAATACCCACCTCAAGCGTGGGATTCAGGGCTGAATAGACAAGTCTTGCCCACTTGGAAATCCTTCTAATGGATGAAAAGAGCTTCAGACACTAGCTGAGATGACACATCATTTAATGAGCCTTCCAGGCTGGAAAACAGCTCCAGCCACCTTTTTGCTTCTGCCAGCTCATGCTGTAGCATAATCTGCACAAATTTAAGCTCCAAGTCAGCTCAATTACCAAATTAGCTTGAAAATAAATACCCAAAGCCATCGGCTGACATTTTCACTAAACATCATTAAATTAAGCAAAATTCAGCTCACATAGCAATTTCTCAAGGTAAAATTAAGCCTTAAAGCCCTAAAATCATGACCAATAACTCTTATTTCTAAGAGTTATCACACCCCCAAACTTAGCTCATTGCTCGTCCCCGAGCAATGCTAGGCTAAAAGTTCAACTAAACAGGAAAAGATCAGCTAGCAACTCCACTAGAGCCTTCAATGATGCCACACAACTACTTCTTCCTCAAAACTTCCCTTAACAACTGCTCACAGTTTTTTTAAAAAAAGAATGCAACATCTAAAAGCAATTAGGCAACAATACTTGGCATTTCAACAATTCAGCACTATGATTTTGATCCTCACTCTTAGCCCACCTTGATTAGCTATCATATCTAATTGTGCTCACCTATAGGCATCAAGCAAGTCACTAACTTTCTTTATTTTCTAGCTCATAAATCTAATCCTCAAGCTTGCTAAGCAAGCCTAAAATCCTATTGCCCAATTCATAAAACCTCTAAGCTCAACCAAAAACTTCTCTCAAACTTTATTCTCTTTTTGAATTTTACCATCTTAGAAAGTCTCTTAGGTCATAGCTCTTTGGTCCAGGAATGGCGGCACTTTTTGGTGAAGCTCACCCTTGCATCCTAGCTCATCACCTATCGAGCACTGCATTCAATTCCCCTAAAATTACCTAAAATTGCTATCTAGCAACTATTTGCTTGCTTCTCAGAGTGGCGACATTTTTTGGTGAAGCTCACCTAAGCTTTGGGGAAATTGAAACTTTCAAGCTAGCACTCATCCCACTCATTCCTTTTGATCTTTCTTTATGCTTTTCATAGGAACTCATTACTTTCCTAGAGCTACTTTTTGAGGCAGGGGCAAACTATGGGTATCATAAATCCCCCTAGTTACTAGGCAAGCTCAGGAAACGAACAAATTCCACAAAGGGAGAGGAGTACATCTTAGACAAAACTAGGACAAAGAGGAATGCTTTTTAAGATTCCTTTTCTATATTTTTTTCAAAATGGCACCTCACCCCCAAACTTAAACTATTCATTGTCCCCAATGAATGAGAAAGTAAGGGAAGAACCCCCAAACTTATTTTCTTTTAAGAGAGAAGCTAAGGCCTACTACTTAGGGAGATTATAACTTTGGGCAAAGAATTAGGCACAAACTTTCCTAGATTTTTGAGCTAAGCTAAAGAAGAAAATTATGAAGCTTCTTATCAATCTAAGGATTTAAAGCACAAAAGGATAATCTAACTAAGCAAAAGGGGCTAAGATTTTAGGGATTAAAAGACATTATGCTACTGTCAACTAAAACAAAATTTTTAAGGCTCAACCAAGCATTCAACTACTGTAGCATTTATTAAGGGAAAGTTAGACAAAAGTACAGCTGTGAACATTAAAAGGCTCTAAAACAAAGATCAACTTGGACCTTCAGGCAATTGGTAAATCAAATAAACTTTGGAGCTAAATAATGCATGAGGCCCAAAAATTTCGTGAGCAAAGGCTAACTACTGCCTTTAGGAATAAAGCCCAATCAAAAAATGCACATTCCAACAAGATTTCCTATATGGGCACTTTTAACACAAGCATAGATGGGCGAAAATTTACAAATCAAGCACCATAATCCTTCAATCAGCAGCTCAATTACTACAACAACATGGGAATTGAATAAAACAAACAGAGATTGGCACAACAGAGATTGGCACAACAGAGATTCCTAACCCCCAAGAGAGAAAGCTTTGCCAAAAAAAAAGTGCAACATTTCATTAATCTCCAATCAACAAAGAACACACAACAACTTTTTTTTTTCTTTTTTCTTCTTCTTCTTTCATTCATTCAAACAAAACATGGAAATTAATTGGAGCAAGATAAGCAGACAAACACATAAACCAAGCAAAGAAATTGAAACAACACAACTTGGAACACAAACACCAACAGCCACCAACAAAAAACATAACGCAACAACTCCCCTTTTCTCAAACTTCTTCATCATCATCTTCTTCGGACGAGGGAGGGCACCAAGGGTTTAATACTTCCTTTGGGAATGCAGGAAATGGTGGAAGGGCTTCTTCTGGGTCTGAATTAAACGCTTACTCCCCCATTTCGTCCCTCTTCAGGGCGTATTCCCAATATTGACACTGTTGCTCTCCTTGGTATTGCACTTGGTGCAATAATGCCCTTTGTTGCTTGAGAATCTCTTCTATACTGCTGGCCACTGTTGAATTCTTTCTACCTTGTCCATCACCCATCAGCCGTTTGATTGTTGTCGTGTCAATGATTCCCTTATCCATTGCAACTTCATCATCATTCAAAACGGGCACATTTGCCTTTAAACAAAGAGCTGTGATGAGGTTTGGGAAAAACAATTTTTCGGACTTCTTACGAGCACATTAAGCTATCTCACGTCGATACTGATTTGGCTCATGATGGAGAAGATAAGGAGCATCCTCTCTTTAGATACAGTGGTGTCATGTGTCGTCCGAAGCAAACAATTTCGAACTAACCATAACCAAACACTGGCTTCAGGCGTGACATAAGCAGACAACAACGATCGGTTCCCGCTTCTAGCGATCTTCCAACTTGCTCCCTCTAAGGCACAGTAGTTCAATGTGGGGCAAGCTGTCTGTTAAGAGAGCTCACTAAAAATCTATTTTTCATCGTGTTTAGATTGTTTTGATTAGTTAGTTTCAGTTACATTCAGTTGCATTATATTGTTTATTTGGTATTCGCAGTAGCCTATAAATAGGTCTATTGTTTTTGATCTCTAATCAATGGAAGATATACAGTTGTGATCATCCTCTGCTTCTCCTTCCTTTATCCTACTGCCATTGTTTCGTTATTTTGACTTGGTATCAGAGCCACATAGTCTAACGACAGCCTGAAATTTTTTTTTCTCTCTTCCGCAAAGACCACATGGATTCTTCTTCCACAGAATCTGATACTCTGAATTCAGCACAAATCTTGAAGACGATAAATCCTGGCAGCAAGACAAACACCGTCAAGTTGGATGAAGAGAATTTTTTGTATTGGAAAATTCAAGTTCGAACAACGTTGCGCGGTCATGGACTAGGGCACTTTATTGATGATGAAGTAACAATCCCAGCGAAGACGATTCCGTCTGGTACTGATTCCGCAGTCAAAATCCCCAATCCTGATTATGAAGCGTGGGTGCGACAAGACAACCTCATCTCTTCTTGGTTCTTGGGGTCAATGTCTAATGACATACTTTCAGAAGTGTTAGATTGTGAAACAGCCCTAGATATCTGGAAAGTGTTGAATGCAAGATTTTCATCTAGGAATCTTGCTCAAGTCCTGCAACTCAAAACCAAATTGGAGACCATAAAGAAAGGTAATCTTTCTCTCAAAGATTACTTTCTTAAAATCAAGAATCTTGTCGATTCGTTAGCAGCTGCTGGGAAGAAAATCTCTCAGGATGATCATGTTATACATATTCTCAAAGGACTGGGTACAGAATACGACTCAACGGTCAATGTAATTACTGAGAAAGAAATCACACCTCCTTTACAGAAGGTCTACTATCTTCTTCTTACTCAAGAAAGTAGAATTGAAAGGAATACGGTTATAAACACAGATGGTTCCCTTCCCTTGGTTAATTACACTAATGTTCAGGCTTCAAATACCAAACAGCAACAACAGTCCACAAACGACAATCAGAAACGCAATACTGGAGGACAGAGAAATACGAACAATAATAATGGAGGAAGATCCAATCGACGGAATTGGAACAATAGTAATGGTGGGAAGCCTCAGTGTCAGTTATGCGGCCGATTTGGACATACGGTTGTTCGATGCTACATGCGCTTTGAAAGATGGTACCAAGGTCCGAATGCTCCTAACTCCCAACCATACAGCGGTAATACTTCATATCAGAATCAAGCGCCTTCTCCATATCATCCTTCACAGCAACCGTATACTGCCTACTCACTTCAGAATGATTTGAACAAAGAGAACCAATGGTATCCAGACTCGGGGGCTTCAAATCATGTTACAAATGACCTTTCTAATCTGTCCTTGGGTACTGACTATACTGGTGACAACAAGGTTCATGTGGGCAATGGTACAGGTTTGGATGTTCTTCACATTGGCTCTTCTTCTGTTAAATCCTCTTCTTTTCCAAATAATGTTTTTCAGCTTAAAAATCTCCTTCATGTTCCTCATATAACAAAGAATCTAATTAGTGTTAGCCAATTTGCGAAAGATAACCAAGTTTTCTTTGAATTTCATCCATCTTATTGTTCTGTGAAGGAAATTTCAACTGGTCGAACACTTCTCCAAGGCAGGGTATCTGATGGACTATATCAATTTTCGTTGGAAAAGGCTCATTCCCAAAATTCTAATGGTAGTATTTCATCCTCAGGTTCTTCTCCCTACATTCTTCATACTTCCTTTTTTCCTCATTCTGGCAATAGCACTGAAAAGCCTACCTCTTGTTCTATTGACCAATGGCATAAAAGACTAGGCCATCCCTCTATAGCTATTGTAAAGAAAGTGTTGCAATCTTGTAATATTTCTTACTCTGAAAATAAAATGTCTTCGTTGTGCCATTCTTGTGCTATTGGAAAAAGTCATAAACTACCGTTCTCTACCTCTTTAACTACGTATACTGCACCTCTTCAACTAATTGTTGCAAATATATGGGGTCCAGCTTTTAAAATTTCTCGAAATAATTTTCGTTACTACATAAACTTTGTTGATGTATACTCACGTTTCTCATGGATTTATTTTCTAAACTCCAAAGATGAAGCTTTCTCTGCTTTTATCTCATTCAAAACTTATGTTGAAAAGCTATTAGGGCGATCTATTCTTCGGTTTCAAACTGAGGGAGGTGGAGAATTTCGTTCCTTCTCCACCTATCTGAAACAAAATGGTATTGAACACCGTGTTTCCTGTCCTTATACATCCCAACAAAACGGGATCGTTGAGAGAAAACATAGACAAATCGTAGACATGGGGCTTACTCTCTTGTCTCAAGCCTCCTTACCCTTGGAATATTGGGATGATGCCTTTTCCACAGCCACATATCTCACAAATCGGCTCCCAACTGCTGTCCATCAAAATTCCTCGCCTTTGGAAATTCTTCTTGGCTACAAGCCTAACTATCCTTTCTTCAAGACTTTCAAATGCCTTTGTTATCCTTTATTACGTCCATATAATAACCACAAAATAGAACCTCGCTCCACTCCTTGTATATTCCTAGGGTATAGCACAATTCACAAAGGCTATAAATGTCTAGCTTCCACATGTCGGCTATACATATCTCGGCATGTTCAGTTTGATGAGCATGTCTTTCCAGCCACAAACAACTCATTTTTCTCCCGTAAGTCGACAGCCTCCAGTCCTCCTATTATATCTAATTTTCTACCAACCATCACTTCAAAGTCTTTATCCTCGTTTCCAGCTGACTTGTGTCCTCTGCCCAGACCTACTTTACCAGCATCTATCTCATAACAGTCTGCACCTATACAACCTGCTTCATCTCCCGTGACTACTGTACCTTCACAGTATGACCCTTCGTCCTTTTCTCCACCAGTACACTCTTCCAATGACCAGTCAACATCATCTTGTCCTTCTGGTCAAGTCTCAGCACCTACATCATTCCCCTCTACTTCAAATTTACCTTCTACTTTAGTCACTACTCCTGAACTTGAGCTTTCTCAGTCGAACAATACGAATACTGTACCATTACTTACATCCACCTCTGCTACTAACCAACATTCTATGGTCACTCGTGCTAAGGCAGGGATATTCAAGCCAAGGATCCTGTTGACCGAGTATACTGAGGTTGAACCACCATCGGTCAAAGAAGCTCTTAAAAGCCCTCATTGGGTTGATGCCATGAAGTCTGAATATGTTGCTCTAATGACGAATGATACATGGTCTTTAGTTGCTCCTCCCAGTGACAAAAAGGTTATTGGTTGCAAGTGGGTCTTCAAGATCAAACGCAACTCAGATGGTTCAGTTGCCCGATACAAAGCCAGGTTGGTTGCAAAAGGCTTTCATCAAGAGGCTGACCTCGACTATACTGAAACATTCAGTCCGGTTGTCAAACCAACGACCATACGAGTCCTTTTTACTATGGCTCTTACCTATGGTTGGACCTTGCGGCAGATAGATATCAATAATGCATTCTTACACGGTCTCCTTAATGAAGAGGTGTTCATGGTACAGCCGCCTGGTATGGTTGACAACAAAAATCCTCACATGGTGTGCAAGTTAAGGAAGGCATTATACGGCTTGAAGCAAGCCCCACGGGCTTGGTTTGACAGGTTAAGCAGTTTTCTTCACTCACTTGGCTTTGTAAGTTCTAAAGCTGATTCTTCCTTACTTACTTGTCATAAGAATGGGCAATGCTGCTATATATTAGTATATGTTGATGACATTGTGATAACTGGGAGCTCTATGTCTGCTGTTGATCAGCTTATTAACATACTGCATCAGAAGTTTGCTTTAAAGGACTTAGGTTATTTGAGCTATTTTTTGGGAGTAGAAGTCTCATATCCTCCTAGTGGTGGCATTTTTCTGTCTCAAACTAAGTATATTTCAGATTTATTACACAAAACCAAGATGCATGAAGCAAATCCCATATCAACTCCCATGATAAGTGGATCTGTTTTGTCTGCATTTAATGGTGAGTCGTTCAATGATGTCAAACTATATAGGAGCACTGTTGGGGCACTTCAGTATGCTACCCTCACCAGACCTGAGATTGCTTATAGTGTGAATAAGGTCTGTCAGTTTATGCATGCTCCAACTTTGATACATTGGCAGGCAGTGAAGAGGATTCTACGATATCTCATTGGAACTCTAGATCATGGCTTGATCTTTCGAAAGCCGAAAGACCTTTGTTTACAAGGTTATGCTGATGCAGACTGGGCATCAGATCCTGACGACAGAAAATCAACTTCTGGTTTCTGTGTTTATCTTGGAGGTAACTTGATCTCGTGGGCTTCTAAGAAACAACATATTATATCTCGCTCAAGCACTGAATTCGAATACCACAGTCTTGCACATGTCTCTGCTGATCTTATATGGCTTCAAATGTTGTTTGCTGATTTACGGTTAAGGATCTCCCAGCCACCAACTTTGTGGTGTGACAATCTCTCAGCTGTTCATCTTAGTGCAAATCCAATCCTACACTCTAGAACAAAACATGTGGAGATAGACATCTATTTTGTTAGAGATCTTGTCTTGCAGAAGCGTTTACTAGTTTGTCATCTTCCATCAGCAGCTCAAATTGCTGATATTCTGACTAAACCCCTCTCAGCAGCTCGTTTTCAACCTCTTAGAAGCAAGCTCAACGTTTGTTCGTCCACATACATTGGCTTGAGGGGGGGTGTTAAGAGAGCTCACTAAAAATCTATTTTTCATCGTGTTTAGATTGTTTTGATTAGTTAGTTTCAGTTACATTCAGTTGCATTATATTGTTTATTTGGTATTCGCAGTAGCCTATAAATAGGTCTATTGTTTTTTATCTCTAATCAATGGAAGATATACAGTTGTGATCATCCTCTGCTTCTCCTTCCTTTATCCTACTGCCATTGTTTCGTTATTTTGACTCTGTCTAAATTAGAATCGGATCCTCTTTCCAGCATCATGTCTCTATTTTTAAGCTCCTCGAATCTTATAGCTATTGTCATGCTGATAAACTTCTTCGGGCTTTCTCTTTCGGCTTCAATGGGCATTTTTCCTTTACTCTTCTGGATTCTCCTTCGTGGAGGAGAGGCGGGCTGCATCAAATTGGAATCGTCTTGCATGGGCTGCTTGCCTCTGTTTTGGGCAGAGGAACCTTCTTCCCCAGCTGCTCTCGGCTTGAAGATCTTCCTAGCAATTGATCTTGGCCCCATTACTTCACAAGAACACAGCAAGCTGAAGCTGAAAAGAGAAATGGAAAGGGAGAAAAAAGAGAAATTAATTCCCTTCAATGCCTCCCAGTTGTAGCATGACACATGCCCACTTCCCAATTGATCTTCAAATTTCTTTTCAACTTCCACCATGCAAAGACTGCTCAACTTCCCCCTTGAGCCACGTGCCCGTTTGGTAACGTTCTCGTTTCTTGTTTCCCGTTTCTAATTTTATTAAGAAACCTAGGCATTTAATAACTATGTGTGTTTCTTGTTTCTCATTTTTTAGAAACACTCCCAAAATTTGTATAGAACTTTTGGGAACAACTAAAACTAGTTTCTCCTTTTTTGTTCTTGTTCTCAATTTTTTCCAAACATAAACAAGAATATAGGTTTATTATTATTGAATGTATAGGTGTTATGGTCATGAAATTCTATTTTTCTTTATTAAAAATGAAGAAACGGAAACAAGAAACGAGAACGTTACCAAACGGGGCCTAAAGGCTGGTTTCTTTTTCTTCCCAAGAAGCTTTCTTTACAAAGATCACTCTCACATCCCATAAAAAATTGGAATAATCCTTCTATAATCGAAAAGCCCACTGCCCAAGGATTCTTGTGTAAGATTTTTGCTTCAACAAACATATGAGATCACCCACTAATAAAGCTAACTTGCACAAAAACAACTAAAACAAAATTAGCAACAAGGGGGTGAATTCATCAAAATAGCAAAGATAAAAATTCAAGCAATGAAAATTAAATGCAAGCGAATTATGAAAAAGGGAACTGGATGCAAGCTAAAATTAACAATTGAAACAACTAAAATGAAACTGAGAGTTAACACTACATTACCACCCAGGGACCAAAGTTGCTACCATTGTGCGAAGTTCATTGTCCCACTTCCTTCCTCAATTTTTTAAAAACTCCAGCAGATTGCAAGAGGCAAAACACCTCTAGAATTCTTCATCTCAATAGTGTTTGAGCCTTTGCTCATTAACCTTGAATTGCCTTCCATCCATTTCATCTTTCAACTGCACTGCACCATGGTCAAAAACTTCCATGATAGTGAAAGGCCCGGACCATCTAGACTTAAGTTTCCTCGGAAAGAGTTGAAGTCTAGAATTAAACAACAAAACTCTTTGCCCCCTTTCAAACTTCTTAGGCACTAACTTCTTATCATGCCAAGCCTTTGTCTTTTCCTTGTAAATTTTTGCATTTTCATAGGATAGCTGTCTAAACTCCTCCATCTTCATAAGTTGAAATTTTCTCAATTCACCCGCTGCTTTATGATCAAAATTTAGCTTTGTAATAGCCCAAAAAGTTATATGTTCCAACTCCAAAGGTAGATGGCAAGATTTTCCAAAAACTAGCCTATATGGAGACATGACCAAAGGAGTTTTAAATGTTGTCCTATAAGCCCATAAAGCATCATCAAGCCGAGTTGACCAATCTCTTCTATTCGGGCCCACCATTTTCTCCAATATATTCTTTATCTCCAGATTTGAAATTTCCGCTTGTCCATTAGCTTGTGGGTGATAATGGGTGGAAACTCTATGCTTAACATTGTATTTGCTCAACATGTAATTCATCAATCGATTTACAATGTCCTCATCACTTATCAACGCCCTAGGAGTTCCAAAACGAGTAAAAATATGTTTGTGGAGAAATTTCAGCACTGTCTTGGCGTCATTAGAAGGACAAGCAATTGCCTCTACCCACTTTGAAACATAGTCCACTGCTACAAGGATGTATAGATTTCCAAAGGATGGTGGAAAAGGACCCATAAAATCCAATCCCCATACATCAAAGAGCTCGACCTCTAGAATATATGTAAGAGGCAATTCATCCTTCCGACCCAAATTTCCTTTTCGATGACATCTATCACACACTTTATTGAATAAATGTGCATCTTTGAACACTGAGGGCTAAAAATATCCCGACTGAAATACCTTCGATCCTGTCCGTTGGTCGCCAAAATGCCCACCGTAGGGAGATGAATGACAGTGAGTGAGGATGGAATGAATCTCACTTTCGCCCACACACCTTCTAAAGATACCATCAACACATTGTTTATAGAGAAATGGTTCATCCCAAAAGTAAAATTTCACCTCAAAGTAAAATTTCTTAAGTTGTTGCTTGGTCAAGTCTGGAGGTAAAATTCCACATGCTAAATAATTAGCAAAATCAACAAACCAAGGGATACCCACTTCCTTTACGTGAGCCACTGTAAGTAACTGCTCATCTGGAAATGCATCTCTGATTTCACTCTGCTGCAGCAGCTACCCATTATTTTCCAGTCTTGAAAGATGATCAGCAACCAAATTTTCAGATCCCTTTTTATCTTTAATTTCTAAGTCGAATTCTTGAAGGAGCAACACCCACCTTATCAATCTTGGTTTTGCATCCTCTTTAGCTAATAGATACTTAATAGCGACATGATCAGTAAACACAATCACTTTAAAATCCACTAAGTATGGTTGAAATTTCTCAAATGCAAAAACTATGGCCAACAATTTTTTTTCCTGTAGTGGTGTGATTTAATTGTGTACCATTAAGTGTCCTACTAGCATAGTAGATAGGATTAATGATTTTTCCATACCTTTGCCCAAGTACCGCACCCACTGCATAGTCGCTAGCATCGCACATTAATTCAAATGGAAGCGTCCAATTCGGGCTAGATATAATAGGTGCAGTCACTAGCGCCTCTTTCAAAGTGCTAAACGCCTTCAAACAATATTCCCCAAATTCAAAGGGTCTGTTAGCCTCTAGCAATAAACAAAGGGGCTTTGAAATTTTAGAGAAGTCCTTCATGAATCTCCTATAAAACCTGGCGGAGCCAAGAAAACTCCTCACTCCCCTCACTGTTGTAGGCGGCTCAAGCTTCTCAATTAACTCAATTTTTGCTCTATCCACTTCAATACCTTGCCTAGAAATTTTATGTCCAAGAACGATCCCTTCCCTTACCATAAAGTGGCACTTTTCCCAATTGAGTATGATAGCGAGCACAGCTAGCTATTTTTCTCCAATTAATTAAGCTAGTCTTTTTCAATTATTTGCCCAAATTTATGCATTTTTATGTTTTATTTGTAGGAAGTATGTGCTTGAAGCTTAATTCAGCAATTGGAGTCAAATGGAGCTTCCAATCTAAAAAAAAAAAATAAAAAAAAAAATTTCATAGCGTCGCGACGCTATAGAAAATTTTCCAAATTTGCGGATCGCGACAGCGTCTCGACGCTACAACGAAATTTTGCTATTTAAGCATCTTTTCGGCTAGGTTTTTGGGGACTTCGAATTAGGGACTTTTGGAGCCGACATTAGAGCAGAAAGAGGACAGAATTGAGCTGAAGCAAAGGGGATTAGTTGGAAATCAACCAATTGTTCGTGGGGATCGTGACGGGGACGTTCAGTCTCGGCCTACAACAAGTCTATTTCTCTTTTCCCTTACTTTAGACACTTTTTATGGCTTATTTAGACTTAGTTTATATTGTAACGAGGATTATGTGTAGCTAAGTTTAATTCTTAGGGATTGATGTAGCCGTTGGGCAAGTTTTGGATTGATTTACGGTATTTATGCTATTGATGTCATTTATGCATATGTTGTATGTTTAATGCTTTCGATTTACTGGCCATAAATTGATTGATGTTTATATTTGAATCTAACTCGGGAGAGAGGATTTAAATTAGTAATCAATATGCATAACTAGAATTTAGCTAAAAATCGGGAGATTAAGGTTAATTCTAGAAATTGTCACAAAGGTTAGCCTTATTGCCTTGTATGTTTATTGGATTTAGATAGGGATATCGGGTTCAATTGCATATGGGAGAATCATGTATGCTCGGGAGAGATATGTGTGATTTTAGTTGCCAAGATTTATGAATCATAGCATGTGTTAACCCGTTTATTAATCCATAACTCCAATTGGTGAAATCAATTCCCTAAGACCAATTATTCCCATTTGATTGTCACTTTTTACTTTAGTTTTGTGTTGATTAATTCATATTCTCATTCTATTTGATTCCCTAAATAAAATTGGCCAAGAGTATTTTCGATAATTAAAACTTGGCTAGACACCAATCCAGAGGACGACATTCGATTGCATAATCACTATATTATTACTTGACCCGTACACTTGCGGTTAGCAATTTGCACATCAAGTTTTTGGCGCCGTTGTTGGGGATTGGCATATTTAGTCAATTTTAATATCGTAGAAAAATTGTCCGGTCTTAGTTTAGGGTGTATTTTATTTTTTTGTTATTTTTGTTATTTTTGTTTTTAGGTAGATTGCATTTTTCCTTTATTGTTTTTCTTTTCCATTCTTAAATGTTTCCTTATTTAGATTTTCCCATTTTTGTTTGATTTTTCCATTGTTAGATTTTTAGTTTTTCCTTTTTAGATTAGTTTTTCCTTATTTGTTAGTGTCCTTATTGGTTTTTGTTTTATCTATTTTTGCATTCCATATTAGTCAATTTTTTTCCTTTTGTAGATTATATTTTTCCTTATTTAGATTTAGTTATTTTCCTTTTCTTGTTTATTTCCTAATTTATTTTATTTCCTTTTCTTTGCCTTTTTAGGTTAGTGTAGTCGGTGTATGCAAAAGGTTAGGGAATTGGCCTTAGTTCCCTTGGATCCAGAAATAGAAAGAACATTCAATAGACTTCGAAGGGAAAATCAAGAAAACATCCAAATGGCCAATCCTAATCTTGAAGAACCTAAGCCCATCAGGGACTATTTTCAGCCGATCTTTCACGAGCAACAGTCGGGGATTGTCTATGCCCCAATTAATGCTAACAATTTTGAGCTGAAAACAGGTCTCATTCAGATGGCTCGAGATTGCGCTTACAGAGGATCACCCATGGAGGATCCAAATTCTCATCTGAAATCCTTCCTAGACATCTGTGGGACGGTAAAATTAAATGGTGTTTCTGAAGATGCCATTCGCTTACGTTTATTTCCTTTTTCGTTGCAGGACAAAGCGAGGGACTGGTTACAATCTATTCCACCTGGGAGCATTACCACTTGGGATGCTTTGGTCCAGGCATTCTTAAAGAAGTTCTTTCCTCCTGCCAAGACGGTCAAGCTGAGGACCGAAATTGGGACATTCCAGCAACAATTCGATGAGCAGTTGTTCGAGGCTTGGGAGAGATTTAAAGAGCTGCTAAGGAAGTGCCCTCAGCACGGATACCCTGACTGGCTACAGGTTCAATTATTTTACAATGGATTAACTCCTAGCACGAAAACTATTGTTGATGCAGCTGCAGGTGGGACTCTGTTGTCCAAGACTGTTGAGAGTGCTAGGACTTTGTTAGAGGATATGGCCACCAACAGCTATCAGTGGCCATCTGAGCGGTCGGGACCCAAAAAGATTGCTGCTGGAGTGTTCGAGGTTGACAACGTAAGTGCACTTCAGGCTCAGATGTCTTCCTTGGCTAATGCATTTTTAAAGTTTCCAGGTTAAGGGAATGCTCAATCAATTGAGTCTGCAGCTGCCCTTGCATCCCAGACTCAGGGGGAAAATCTCGAGCAGGTTCAGTATGTTTCGAATTTTAATTCTAGGGGGTACAATAATAATTCCACACCTACACATTATCACCCTAGCAATAGAAATCATGAGAATTTTTCCTATGCTAATAATAAGAATGTTTTGAATCCTCCTGGCTTCACTCCTCAAAGTCAAGAAAATGAGAAATCTTTAGAAGACCTTGTTGGAGCTTTTATTGCAGAATCAAGTAACAGGTCAAATAAGCTTGAGGAGGCTGTGATTGCAATAAACACTACTGTCAATGGTCATTCTGCAGCAATCAAGAATATAGAGACTCAGCTGGGACAACTGGTAAGTGTTGTCAACTCTATGAATAATGGTAAAGCCCCAGTTGAACAGGAGAAATCTTCTTTGGAGTACTGCAAGGCTGTATCTGTGCATTATGAGGAGGGGACTAAATTAGCTGAAGAGGAGAAAACAACTGAACTAGAGGAACTCACAGGAGGAGTTGAAGAAGGCACCACCTCAAACGAAGCTGAAAAGCTTAATCCTGAGCCTTCTATCCCTTCTCCTACTGTTTTAGTTCCTAAATCAAAGAAAAAGAAAAATTCTAAGGTTAAGTTTGACAAATTTTTAGATACTTTTATGGGTTTGCATGTTAATATTCCTTTTTCAGATGCCTTGGAGCAGATGCCTCACTACAGAAAATTTATGAAGGAATGGCTCAACAAGAAGAAAAAGGAAAAGCAGTTGGAGACTGTATATCTTGCATCGACGTGCAGTGCTCGTGTCCAACAGGGAGTACTAGAGAAATTGTCTGACCCAGGGAGTTTTACTATTCCTTGTAATTTTGGTACTTATTCTTGTAGAGCACTATGTGATCTAGGGGCTAGCATAAATATTATTTCATTATCTCTGTGCAAAAAGCTTAATATAGGAGAAATAAAATCTACCTCTGTTAGACTTCAGTTGGCTGACCAGTCTCTGGTTAGTCCATATGGGATTGTTGAGAATATTCTGATTAAAGTAGGTAGATTTTTCCTTCCTGTTGATTTCTTTGTGCTAGATATTAAAGAGAATCCTGCTATGCCTATCATATTAGGGAGACCTTTCCTTGCTACAGGGAGGGTTATAATTGATATTGAACGTAGGGAGCTAATCATAAGAGTCCAACAGGAGAAGGAAGTTTTAAAAGCTTTTGAGGACCCCAAGAACACATCAGATACAATGATGGTGGGCTATAGGAGAGGTGCAAGGAAGAGCACCAGTGATGGAAAATCTGACAGGAGACCACCCTGATGCATAGTTGGTCAACACGTCGAGCTAATGACGTTAAACAAGCGCTTATGGGAGGCAACCCAAGTGAGTTAGTTATTTCTTTATTTTGAGTTTTATTTATTTTTTGTGTCTGTTTTGTAGGTCTTGTTTTCTTTCTCTCCTTTGCTTTCAAGCTGTCAAGAGTCCAAACATTCAGTCAAGAAGTCATCATCATTCCAGGGCAGTATTGTTCACTCCTTTCATTCGTTTATTGTTCTCATGCTTGTTTATGCTTTATTTTCGTTATACATTGAGGACAATGCATATTTTAAGTTTCGGGGTGGATTAGCATGTTTGTGGAGCCCTTGAGCATCTGAGTTCGGGCTATAGTTTTGAGCTTTCTTTGAATTATGCATATGGTTATTTTCTGGATGCTATTTTTGCATGATTATGATGTCCTAGGATAGGCTTTCTTGTCAATTTTCAAGCTTGTGATGAGTTGTAAGCATAAGTGCCCAAAAAGGGAGACTTTTTAAAATTTTTCTAGGAGATGGCTTGCATGAGTAGAGTATTTGTCTTAGCTAGATTTGGATTTGAATGCTTAGGAGCGAATTATTGGGTTCATATGCTTGTTTTCACCTCGATAGGTGTAGGGCAGAGCTAAAGAGTTAATTTTTTGCAAATTAGCATGTTTGATCTTGCTTAGGAGAAAAGAAAAGAATATGTGCTATTTATGCTCATAAAGAAAAATCATTCTTGTTGTTACTGTTGAAATAAGATAATAATGCCATGGCTTGTGCATAATATGCAATGGTTAATAAAGATTAAGGCAAAAAGAGCTACCCCTGTTGTGATCAGTTAGGCCAACCAGAGAAAACTCAGGTTAAGGGTCCCTGCAATGGGTGTGTGAAAGCTAGTGCCACATATACATGCTTAATTTAATTGTTAATTATAAGCACCTAAGTATGGAGATAAACAAACTAATTTGTTCCATTAACTCATTAGTGAAACCTTAGTGCCAGTGTAGAGGGAAGATGAGTTGAGAGTTTAATAATCCAATCTTGGGCTAGTAGAGTCTGATCTTGTTGAGTTAGATCTCGCTTGTGCAAGTTAATTTTGGAAAAATTTTAATTTGTCTCCCTCATTGGTCCTTATGTGCATGTCTATTGCTTGCTTGACTATTGACCTTTGAGCCTTGAGGATTGAGTTATAATTATTGCATCCATTCTTCTACTGTATGCTTGATTTTTAGTTTGCTCGAGGACTAGCAAAAGCTTAAGTTTGGAGGTATTTGATAGCGAGCATAGCTAGCTATTTTTCTCTGATTAATTAAGCTAGTCTTTTTCAATTATTTGCCCAAATTTATGCATTTTTATGTTTTATTTGTAGGAAGTATGTGCTTGAAGCTTAATTCAGCAATTGGAGTCAAATGGAGCTTCCAATCTAAAAAAAAAAAAAAAAAAAAAAATTCATAGCGTCGCGACGCTATAGAAAATTTTCCAAATTTGCGGATCGTGACAGCGTCTTGACGCTACAATGAAATTTTGCTATTTAAGCATCTTTTCGGCTAGGTTTTTGGGGACTTTTGGAGCCGACATTAGAGCAGAAAGAGGACAGAATTGAGCTGAAGCAAAGGGGATTAGTTGGAAATCAACCCATTGTTCGTGGGGATCGTGACGGGGACGTTCGGTCTCGGCCTACAACGAGTCTATTTCTCTTTTCCCTTACTTTAGACACTTTTTATGGCTTATTTAGACTTAGTTTATATTGTAACAAGGATTATGTGTAGCTAAGTTTAATTCTTAGGGATTGATGTAGCCATTGGGCAAGTTTTGGATTGATTTACGGTATTTATGCTATTGATGTCATTTATGCATATGTTGTATGTTTAATGCTTTCGATTTACTGGCCATAAATTGATTGATGTTTATATTTGAATCTAACTCGGGAGAGAGGATTTAAATTAGTAATCAATATGCATAACTAGAATTTAGCTAAAAATCGGGAGATTAAGGTTAATTCTAGAAATTGTCATAAAGGTTAGCTTTATTGCCTTGTATGTTTATTGGATTTAGATAGGGATATCAGGTTCAATTGCATATGGGAGAATCATGTATGCTCGGGAGAGATATGTGTGATTTTAGTTGCCAAGATTTATGAATCATAGCATGTGTTAATCCGTTTATTAATCCATAACTCCAATTGGTGAAATCAATTCCCTAAGACCAATTATTCCCATTTGATTGTCACTTTTTACTTTAGTTTTGTGTTGATTAATTCATATTCTCATTCTATTTGATTCCCTAAATAAAATTGGCCAAGAGTATTTTCGATAATTAAAACTTGGCTAGACACCAATCCAGAGGACGACATTCGATTGCATAATCACTATATTATTACTTGACCCGTACACTTAGAATGAGAACATGATTTAATCAAACACAAAACTAAAGCTAAAAGTGACAATCTAATGTGAAGAATTGGTCTTAGGGATTTGATTTCACCAATTGGAGTTATGGATTAATAAACGAATTTACAAATACTATGATTCATAAATCTTGGCAACAAAAAATCACACATATCTCTCCCGAGCATACATGATTCTCCCATATGCAATTGAACCCGATATCCCTATCTAAATCCAATAAACATACAAGGCAATAAGGCTAACCTTTATAACAATTTCTAGAATTAACCTTAATCTCCCGATTTTTAGCTAAATTCTAGTTATGCATACGGAATACTAATTTAAATCCTCTCTCCCGAGTTAGATTCAAATATAAACATCAATCAATTTATGGCCGGTAAATCGAAAGCATTAAGGATACAACATATGCAAAAATGAAATCAATATCATAAAAACATTAAATCAATCCATAACGTGCCCAACGGCTACATCAATCCCTAAGAATTAAAGCCTAGCTACTCATACACAACGTTACAATATAGCGAGAGTCTAAAACAACCATCAAACTATCTAAAGTAAGGGAGAATAGAATTAAACTCGTTGTAGGCCGAGACCGAACGTCCCCGTCACGATCCCCACGAACAATGGGTTGATTTCCATCTCGCTCCCTTTGTTTCAGCCTCAATAGCCTCTATTCTGTCCTGTTTTTCGGCTCCAAGAAGTCCCAAATCGAAGTCCCCAAAAACCTAGCCGAAAATAAACTTATATAGTAGATTTTCGTCGTTGCGTCGAGACGCTATTAAGACAGCGTCTCGACGCTGCCTTTTGTACGCGCGTGTCTGAAAAGGAAATGCGGTAGCGTCGGGATGCTTCCTATCACAGCGTCGAGACGCTATGAGTCTGCCGCGTATTCTCATTAAGGAAACGTAGCGTCAAGGCGCTCCAAGAGTGGCGTCTCGACGCTAATGGGCAGAATGCCCTCTCTTGGCTCCTTGTTACTTGAATCTTTTCGGTTCTTTGGCATCTTTTCACGTCCCGAACACCCGATTAATTCTTATTCCACGTTTTAACTCTAATCAACACTTTCCTACAAAATAAACAATTAAGTGCAATAAAATGGCCAATAATCATCAAAGACTAGCTAAATTTAGTAAGTAAAGATAGCTAGCTATGCTGGCTATCAAATACCCCCAAACTTAAGCTTTTGCTAGTCCTCGAGCAAACTACAAATCAAACATATAGCTAGCTATCAAATACCCCCAAACTTAAGCTTTTGCTAGTCCTCGAGCAAACTACAAATCAAACATACAATGGAAGAATGGATGCAACAATCCTAACTCAATCCTCAAGCCTCAAAAGTCAATAACCAAGCAAGCAAGAGACATGCACACAAGGACCAATGAGGGAGACAAATTAAAATTTTTCCAAAATTAACTTGCACAAGCGAGATCTAACTCAACAAGATCAGACTCTACTAGCCCGGGATTGGATTATTAAACTCTCAGCTCATCTTCCCTCTACACTGGCACTAAGGTTTCACTAATGAGTTAATGGAACAAATTAGTTTGTTTTCCTCCATACTTAGGTGCTTAGCCCGGGATTGGATTATTAAACTCTCAGCTCATCTTCCCTCTACACTGGCACTAAGGTTTCACTAATGAGTTAATGGAACAAATTAGTTTGTTTTCCTCCATACTTAGGTGCTTATAAAATACAATTAACTTTAGCATTTATATGTGGCACTAGCTTTCACACACCTATTGCAGGGACCCTTAACCTGAGATTTCTCTGGTTTGCCTAACTGATCACAACAGGGGTAGCTCTTTTTTGCCTTAATCTTTATTAACCATTGCATATTGTGCACAAGCCATGGCATTATTATCTTATTTCAACAGTAACAACAAGAATGATTTTTCTTTATGAGCATAAATAGCATATATTCTTTTCTTTCCTCCTAAACAAGATCAAACATGCTAATTTGCAAAAAATTAATTCTTTAGCTCTACCTTACACCTATCGAGGTGACAACAAGCATATGAACCCAATAATTCGCTCATAAGCATTCAAATCCAAATCTAGCCAAGATAAATACTCTACTCATGCAAGCCATCTCCTAGAAAAAGTTTAAAAAGTCTCCCTTTTTGGGCACTCATGCTTACAACTCATCACAAGCTTGAAAATTGACAAGAAAGCCTATCATAGGACATCATAATCATGCAAAAATACATCCAGACAACAACCATATGCATAATTCAAAGAAAGCTCAAAACTATAGCCCGAACTCAGATGCTCAAGGGCTCCACAAACATGCTAATCCACCCCCAAACTTAAAATATGCATTGTCCTCAATGTATAACGAAAATAAAGCATAAACAAGCATGAGAACAATAAACGAATGAAAGAAGTGAACAATACTGGCCTGGAATGATGATGACTTCTTGACTGAATGCTTGGAATCTTGACAGCTTGAAAGCAAATGAGAGAAAGAAAACAAGACCTACAAAACAGACACAAACAATAAATAAAACTCAAAAGAAAGAAATAACTAACTCACTTGGGTTGCCTCCCATAAGCGCTTGTTTATCGTCTTTAGCTCGACGTGTTGACCAACTATGCATCAAGGTGGTCTCCTGTCAGATTTTCCATCACTGGTGCTCTTCCTTGCACCTCTCCTGTAGCCCACTATCATTGTATCTGATGTGTTCTTAGGGTCCTCAAAAGCTTTTAAAACTTCCTTCTCCTGTTGGACTCTTATGATTAGCTCCATGCGTTCAATATCAATTATAACCCTCCCTGTAGCAAGGAATGGTCTCCCTAATATGATAGGCATAGCAGGATTCTCTTTAATATCTAGCACAAAGAAATCAACAGGAAGGAAAAATCTACCTACTTTAATCAGAATATTCTCAACAATCCCATATGGACTAACCACAGACTGGTCAACCAACTGAAGTCTAACAGAGGTAGATTTTATTTCTCCTATATTAAGCTTTTTGCACAGAGATAATGGAATAATGTTTATGCTAGCCCCTAGATCACATAGTGCTCTACAAGAATAAGTACCAAAATTATAAGGAATAGTAAAACTCCCTGGATCAGTCAATTTCTCTGGTATTGTCTGCTGAACATGAGCATTGCATGTTGATGCTAAATATACAGTCTCCAACTGCTTTTCCTTTTTCTTCTTGTTGAGCCATTCCTTCATGAATTTTTTGTAATGAGGCATCTGCTCCAGAGCATCTGAAAAAGGAATATTAACATGCAAACCCATAAAAGCATCTAAAAATTTGTCAAACTTAACCTTAGAATTTTTCTTTTTCTTTGGTTTATGGACTAAAAAAAATAGGAGAAGGGATAGAAGGCTCAGGATTAAGCTTTTCAGCTTCGTTTGAGGTGGTGCCTTCTTCAACTCCTCCTGTGAGTTCCTCTGGTTCAGTAGTTTTCTCCTCTTCAGCTAATTTAGTCTCCTCCTCATAATGCACAGATACGACCTTGCAGTACTCCAAAGAAGATTTCTCCTGTTCAACTGGGGCTTTACCTTTATTCATAGAGTTGACAACACTTACCAGTTGTCCCAGCTGAGTCTCTATATTCTTGATTGCTGCAGAATGACCATTGACAGTAGTGTTTATTGCAATCACGGCCTCCTCAAGCTTATTTGACCTGTTACTTGATTCTGCAATAAAAGCTCCAACAAGGTCTTCTAAAGATTTCTTATTTTCTTGACTTTGAGGAGTGAAGCCAGGAGGATTCAAAACATTCTTATTATTAGCATAGGAAAAATTCTCATGATTTATATTGCTAGGGTGATAACGTGTAGGTGTGGAATTATTATTATACCCCCTAGAATTTAAATTCGAAACATACTGAACCTGCTCGAGATTTTCCCCCTGAGTATGGGATGCAAGGGCGGCTGCAGACTCAATTGATTGAGCATTCCCTAAACCTGAAAACTTTAAAAATGCATTAGCCAAGGAAGACATCTGAGCCTGAAGTGCACTTACGTTTTCAACCTCGAATACTCCAGCAGCAATCTTTTTGGGTCCCGACCGCTCAGATGGCCACTGATAGTTGTTGGTGGCCATATCCTCTAACAAAGTCCTAGCACTCTCAACAGTCTTGGACAATAGAGTCCCACCTGCAGCTGCATCAACAATAGTTTTCGTGCTAGGAGTTAATCCATTGTAAAATAATTGAACCTGTAGCCAGTCAGGGTATCCGTGCTGAGGGCACTTCCTTAGCAGCTCTTTAAATCTCTCCCAAGCCTCGAACAACTGCTCATCGAATTGTTGCTGGAATGTCCCAATTTCGGTCCTCAGCTTGACCGTCTTGGCAGGAGGAAAGAACTTCTTTAAGAATGCCTGGACCAAAGCATCCCAAGTGGTAATGCTCCCATGTGGAATAGATTGTAACCAGTCCCTCGCTTTGTCCTGCAACGAAAAAGGAAATAAGCGTAAGCGAATGGCATCTTCAGAAACACCATTTAACTTTACCGTCCCACAGATGTCTAGGAAGGATTTCAGATGAGAATTTGGATCCTCCATGGGTGATCCCCTGTAGGCACAGTCTCGAGCCATCTGAATGAGACCTGTTTTCAACTCAAAATTATTAGCATTAATTGGGGCATAGACAATCCCCGACTGTTGCTCTTGAAAGATCGGCTGAAAATAGTCCCTGATGGGCTAAGGTTCTTCAGGATTAGGATTGGCCATTTGGATGTTTTCTTGATTTTCCCTTCGAAGTCTATTGAAAGTTCTTTCGATCTCTGGATCTAAGGGAACTAAGGCCAATTCCCTAATCTTCCGCATGCACAATCTAACCTAACCTAAGAACAATAAAAGAAAACGGAACGAAAATAAATTAGGAAAGAAACAAGAACAAGAAAGTAGTGAATCTAAATAAGGAAAATATAATCTATAAAAGAAAGAAAAAAATAACAAATAAGGAATGCAAAAACAAACATGACTCAATCCTCAAGGCTCAAAAGTCAATAGTCAAGCAAGCAAGAGACATGCACATAAGGAACAATGAGGGAGACAAATTAAAATTTTTCCAAAATTAACTTGCACAAGCGAGATCTAACTCAACGAGACCAGACTCTACTAGCCCGGGATTTGATTATTAAACTCTCAGCTCATCTTCCCTCTACACTGGCATTAAGGATTCACTAACGAGTCAATGGAACAAATTAGTTTGTTTTCCTCCATACTTAGGTGCTTATAAGTGAAAATTAAATCAAGCATTTATATGTGGCACTAGCTTTCACACACCTATTGCAGGGACCCTTAACCGTAGTTTTCTCTGGTTGGCCTAACTGATCACAACAGGGGTAGCTCTTTTTGCCTAAACTTTATTAATCATTGCATTGCGCGCATAAGTCATGACTTTTTTTTTTTTCTCTTTCAAATTGTAACAACAAGAATGATTTTTCTTTATGAGCATGATAAACATATATTCTTTTCTTTCCTCCTAAGCAAGATCAAACATGCTAATTTGCAAAAAAATAACTCTTTAGTTCTTCCCTACACCTATCGAGGTGACAACAAGCATATGAACCTAATAATTCACTCCTAAGCATTCAAATCCAAATCTAGCCAAGACAAATACTCTACTCATGCAAGCCATCTCCTAGAAAAAGTTTAAAAAGTCTCCCTTTTTGGGCACTCATGCTTACAACTCATCGAAAGCTTGAAAATTGACAAGAAAGCATATCCTAGGACATCATAGCCATGCAAAAATAGCATCCAGAAAACAACCATATGCTCAATTCAAAGAAAGCTCAAAACTATAGCCCGAACTCAGATGCTCAAGGGCTCCACAAACATGATAATCCACCCCCAAACTTAAAGCATGCATTGTCCTCAATGTATAAAGAAAATAAAGCATAATCAATCATGAGAACAATAAAAGAGTAGGAGGAGTGAACGATACTGCCCTGGAATGATGACCTTTTCATGATTGCTTGGCAAAGACAAGAGCACGGGAACTCCTACAAAACAAAAACAACAAGACAAAAAAAAAAAAAAAACAATAACAAAGTAACTTGGGTTGCCTCCCATAAGCGCTTGTTTATCGTCTCTAGCTCGACGTGCTCGTGCAGTCTGTCAAGGCACATAAAAATTCTCGTATTTCTTTGGACCCTTCTTTTTTGAATCAATAAAACTCACTATTGCTAGCAAGCTTACCAACTTCTCATGGGCCCCTGAAATAAAATTATTTTTGGTATTTTTGACTAAAATAAACATAAAAGGAGAAAGATCAAAATAAAGAGACTCTGACTCTAAAACTGACTCGTGAGAATAGAAAAAGGAATAATCAAAATATACAAAGGATGGAGAAGATAAAACAGACGAAGGCTTTTCAACCTCAAACTCTACCTCCTGAACTTCCTCTGACACTACAAGCTCATTTTATTTTTCTTCCTCACAACCATGTTCTTGATAGGTGCTCCAACTCTCCAATTCATCCCCACTATTCATGCAACTCACCCCTAACTGCTCATCCTCATCAAGATCGAAAGAACTACGCTCATGAATGGGTGCCAATGAATCATCGGCCACATGACTCACTAGACAACTTATGGAAGTGGATCCCACCTCACTAACTTCCTGTGGAGCTTGAAGTCCTCTTATGATTTCATCAATTTTTAGACTCCTCGCTCTAGACTCCTCAATATAATTTTGAACTATGCTTTCCAAGGAAGAATTTTCATTTAAAGGGGTATAACTTGAAGATGAAAAATTGGAATATGGTGTTGAATAAAAAGCCATTCAAATCAATTAAAGCAACAATGATAATTAGGCTTCCAATCAAACAATAACCCAACAAGAACAAATGACAAAGACTCAAACAAAAAAAAAATAATATGGAAAAAATCTAATATGGAAAAATCTAAATATGGAAAATATAATCTAGAAAAGGAAAGTACTATCTAATTAAGGAAACCAAGAAACAAATATGGAAAATTACAATTAAGGCAAAAGACTAACAAGGAAAAATATCTAAATAAAGAAAAAAAATCAAGAAAATAACACAAAAAACAAATAAGGAAAAGATTACACAACTAAAAGAAAAACTAAATTAGAAAAGCAAATATGGAAAGAAAAACAAATAAGGAAAACACACTAAAATAGGAATGCAACAAATATGGAAAATAAAAACAAATAAGGGAAAAAAATGCTTACCGGGATGTTTTATTTGTTGCAACCATTCTTCCACTGTATGTTTGATTTTTAGTCTGCTCGAGGACTAGCAAAAGCTTAAGTTTGGGGGTATTTGATAGCGAGCATAGCTAGTTATTTTTCTCTGATTAATTAAGCTAGTCTTTTACAATTATTTGCCCAAATTTATGCATTTTTATGTTTTATTTGTAGGAAGTATGTGCTTGAAGCTTAATTCAGCAATTGGAGTCAAATGGAGCTTCCAATCTTTAAAAAAAATAAAATAAAAAAAATAAAAAATTCATAGTGTCGTTACGCTAGGACCAGCATCGCGACGCTATCGACAAATTTTCCAAAAACGCGGTATCGCGACAGCGTCGCGACGCTGTCCATAGCGTCTCGACACTGTCGCCAGATTTTCTATAAATTCATCTTTTCATGCTACGGCCAAGGGGAGCCCAATTGGTTAGATTTTAGCCCTAATTTCGACTATAGACCTTTGGTGGGAGCTAAAGCAAGGCCAAGGAGCGGGAATCAAGCGAGAAGTCGTGGAGATCGTGACAGGGACGTGCCGGTTTCGACGGATTCGAGTTTTCCTTTCTCTTTCCCTTACCTTTTGTAGTTTTTATGGCTTTTCTTTCAATTAGTGTTTGTAGTTTAAAGACTATGAATTGCTAGTTGTTTGTCTTAGGGATTGATGTAGTTGTTTTAGTTTGTTGGATTGATTTGTGGTATGAATATGCATTTATTTTACCTATGCAATTATGGTTAAATGCTTTCAATTACTTGATCACTAGTTGAATGATTTGAGTGTTGAATCTTGCTCGGGAGAGGGAATTTGGCCTAAGACTTACTTTATTTAATTGCATGACTAAAGTAGAAATTCTAAGTTTGTGACGGGATTTGGAATAACTTTAGAAGTTGCTTGAAGAACTAAACTCAAAGCCTTGCATGTTAATGAACTTAGATAGGGATATCAAGTTGGCTGCATGCATGAGAATCAATTATGCTCGGGAGAGATAGTTGTGATAAAAGGTTCCTAGACTTGGTAGAATAATTGCATGCTAAATTCATCCCATTAATTAATCCTCAATCTTAATCAATGAAATCAATTCCCTAAGAATCTTTCCATTTGAGTCTCCACTTTTATTTTATGCTTTTTGTCTTTAGATTTATCTTTATCATTGAGTTTTGCTCCCTAAATAAAATTGAACAAAAGTATTCGCTATACTTAATTTGCTAGAAAACCAATCCAGAGGACGACACTCGTTCTACACGAAAACACTATATTATTACTTGACCCGTACACTTGCGGTAAGCAAATTGCACATCAAGTTTTTGGCCTAACAATGGAAACATCAAACAAATATAGAAAAGAAAATCTAAATATGGAATTCAATCAACAAAAGAAAAAATATGCAAACTACCTAAAAACAAAAATAACAAAAAATAACAATAAAAATAAAATACACCATAAACTAAGACCGGACAATTTTTCTACGTTATTAAAATTGACTAAATATGCCAATCCCCGGCAACGGCGCCAAAAACTTGATGTTCAAATTGCTTACCGCAAGTGTACGGGTCAAGTAATAATATAGTGATTTTGCAATCGAATGTCGTCCTCTGGATTGATGTCTAGCCAAATTTTAATTATCAAAGATACTTTTGACCAATTTTATTTAGGGAATCAAATAGAATGAGAATATGATTTAATCAAACACCAAACTAAAGCTAAAAGTGACAATCTAATGGGAAGAATTGGTCTTAGGGATTTGATTTCACCAATTGGAGTTATGAATTAATTAACGAATTTACAAATACTATGATTCATAAATCTTGCCAACAAAAAATCACACATATCTCTCCCGAGCATACATGATTCTCCCATATGCAATTGAACCCGATATCCCTATCTAAATCCAATAAACATACAAGGCAATAAGGCTAACCTTTATAACAATTTCTAGAATTAACCTTAATCTCTCGATTTTTAGCTAAATTCTAGTTATGCATACGGAATACTAATTTAAATCCTCTCTCCCGAGTTAGATTCAAATATAAACATCAATCAATTTATGGCCGGTAAATCGAAAGCATTAAGGATACAACATATGCATAAATGAAATCAATAGCATAAAAACATTAAATCAATCCATAATGTGCCCAACGGCTACATCAATCCCTAAGAATTAAAGCCTAGCTACTCATACACAACGTTACAATATAGCGGGAGTCTAAAACAGCCATCAAACTATCTAAAGTAAGGGAAAAGAGAATTAAACTCGTTGTAGGCCGAGACCGAACGTCCCCGTCACGATCCCCACGAACAATGGGTTGATTTCCACCTCGTTCCCTTTGTTTCAGCCTCAATAGCCTCTATTCTGTCCTGTTTTTCGGCTCCAAGAAGTCCCAAATCGAAGTCCCTAAAAACCTAGCCGAAAATAAACTTATATAGCAGATTTTCGTCGTAGCGTCGAGACGCTATTAAGACAGCGTCTCGACGCTGCCTCTTGTACGAGCGTGTATGAAAAGGAAATGCGGTAGTGTCGGGACACTTCCTATCACAGCGTCGAGACGCTGTGAGTCTGCCGCGTATTCTCATTAAGGAAACGTAGCGTCGAGACGCTCCAAGAGTGGCGTCTCGACGCTAATGGGCAGAATGCCCTCTCTTGGCTCCTTGTTACTTGAATCTTTTCGGTTCTTTGGCATCTTTTCACGTCCCGAACACCCGATTAATTCTTATTCCACGTTTTAACTCTAATCAACGCTTTCCTACAAAATAAACAATTAAGTGCAATAAAATGGCCAATAATCATCAAAGACTAGCTAAATTTAATAAGTAAAGATAGCTAGCTATTCTTGCTATCATTAAGCCTTTGGGGAAAAGGTGGAGGGGATGGTTTAAATGTAGGGGAAGGTGTAGGAACTAGTTTAGGAGAAGTTTGAGAGGTTTTCCTAGGGATTTCTTCAATCTCCTCAGCCTCGGGACTCTTTTCAAACTGAATTCTAGCATGCGACAAGAGTCCACAGGGAAAGGTTATTTGCAAGGTTTTTAATAATATTTACTGATCTAAACTCGCAAACGCGTGATATTATATATAAAGAAATAAATAAGAGGTTTGGTATACTTGAAAAATAAAACCTGCAGAAAGCAAAACATGCGACAAGAGTGAGAGGAAAAGTATTAAGGGGAATAGTATCAAAGC
Source organism: Luffa acutangula (assembly GCA_036850905.1). Taxonomy (NCBI): domain Eukaryota; kingdom Viridiplantae; phylum Streptophyta; class Magnoliopsida; order Cucurbitales; family Cucurbitaceae; genus Luffa; species Luffa acutangula. The sequence continues at coordinate 48,421,328 of CM072089.1, forward strand.
TGTTGCGATCGCAACCTCATGCGTTTATAAGAACCTTGTAACGCATACTTTGGTTAATTGATCCATTAATGCCTAAGTGAGAAAAAATCATAAGTTTCCCTTCCGGTACTCCTTCTGCGTTTAGCATAAAACTATCAATTGGTTATTTGGCTAGTTCATGCCTAGGGCTTAGTTCTCTAAAACTTACAAGGGATTGCGTTAGTCTTAACGCAGTCAAAGCTCATGCATGTACTATCTTTTAGCGGTAGTGTTTTAATGCTACCAAGACTGTCATGCGCTATTGTTCCACTTAGAGATGTCCGCATGCATTACCTGTCAGGGATTTAGCATACTACTACCGCATCCGGCTGGCCAAGCTAGAGTTAGCAATGAAAATAGTATCACAACTAAGTAGAAGGCAATTAATGTTTCATTAAATCAAAATATGAGCTTACAAAATATTCTTATCATCGCAGGAGGTGCTTGCGGTAAGCCTTGAAGAAGAAAATTAGCTCATGCAAACAAAACAATACATTATGCAATAGTACATTGCCAACGCAAGTTTGCTCTTAATCACAACTCTCTGTGATTTCTCTTTCTCCTTGATCATCGTCCTCTCCTCTTGTCCCTCAATTCTTGTGAATTGTGTTGTTTTTTTTTCCTTGAGCAGGTGACTTCTATTTATAGGTGAGGGAAGCTAACTTCTCCAAGTAACTTGCTTCAGTTATCAACGACCAACTTGCAACTTTTCAGCCTCTTTTTAGCCCACTTGCGTTAGTTGCGTCAGTTGTGTCAGCGCTGTCTTTTTATCTATCTTGTCTGTCTCGTGATCATCTTTGGGATGTGTGCCTACGCTGAGAAGAAACTTGGAAAACAACCATATTAGCTGCATTAGAGTCCTATATTTTATAATTTATCACTGCTTGCATGAATATAGTCTACCACATAAAATTATCACATTTTCCTTTCTTATTGCGCTGAAGCAACGCATCATTGTTTCTTTTGGCCTTATTTTAGCTTAAGTTTACAGGAGAAATAACTTGCTTTTTCCAAGTTATCAAACCCCCAAACTTAAACTATTGCTTGTCCTCCAGCAATGCCTATTATCAACTCTACGAAAGTTACTTAGCTCTTCAACACATGTGATCCTAGCATCCTCTTTTCTCTTTTTCTTGCGCGCATTACTAAATAGGGTTAACTTTTGCCAAATCTCCTTCATTGCTTAAGGAAAGTTCCTTGCACTTAGATTCTACCTTGCGTTAACTCAGCCAATCTTCTCCTGCATGTCCTGGGCTCATAAATTTTTTACTGTAATAGTATATATATATATATATATATTATTATATTATATTTTTTTTAAGTAGAAGACAATTAATAAAGGCAATGGACATCAAAACACATGCTCTCGTTTTGGCTTACCCACATTTGTGATGAATGGTATCCAACTATGGGCATTGCATTTTTTTACTGTCCTCTATGCTCATGGGATGTGTTTGTCTTCGCGTAGTGGCAAGCTATGGGTGTCATAAATGCCCCTGGCTACAAACATGTCGCATTCCAGAGGAACACATGCGTTATTTAATTATGCGCTAGCTAACACACTCCCCCAAGCTTAACTTGGACAATGTCCCCATTGTCCCCCAAACTTATACTGGAGCGCATGGACTTAAGGAGATCAAGGCTGAGTTGCGGCAAGTTGAAAATGCGAAAGGATTTTCCTTAAGTTCTGAGGAAATGAAAACAAAGGTTAAACCAGTTTTAACTAATGCGGGCAAGAAATTTGAGATTGTTAGATGCATGGATTAAAGCAAAGGAGCTAATGGAGAGATTTTGGTAGATAAAGACATTATAGTAAGGCAAAAAAGAAATTGCGATGAGATAAAATGACAAATTATATTGATGTAATGCGGTACAAAATTATAAAACAAGGGCGCATACATCTAACAAAGACAAAAAGAAAACAAGAAAACTAGGCAAGTGTTTTCTACTCCTGCGGTGGCGGTGGTGGTGGAGGTCTTGGATCCCTCGGCGCAGACAGAGGCATGGAACCGCGCACTTGTGATAAGCCTGCGCTGGTGGGTCTTTGTTGCGCAGCTGACCGTGCGAACAGATTTGGCGTTAAGGGTAGGCGGCCAAAGGATTCCGTCCATCGCATCAGGAAGAGGACTAAGGCGTTCACTTGCTGCGACAGTTCCTCTTGTTGCTTACGCAGCAACTCCTTCTGCTGGCACATCCACATTTGTTGCAATCGCAAGGGCTCTACGACTTCTTGAATCATCTGCCGCAGCTCTGAAAAGATAAGGGCTGCGTCCACATCAAGTGTTGGATCAGCCGCAGCCTGACTTGCGCTCGTAGAAGCTGTGGTTTGCGGTGTGGGACTCGGCGCAGGAACTTCTTCATTGCGATGGGGGTTAGGGAATGAGGCTTTAAAATCCTCCTCTGAACGCAAGTTTTCGTTGTGCTGCGGAGGAGGTGTTTGTTGGACAGTTGGTGGTGGTGGTGGCGACAAGGAAGCTTGAGGCTGGACGCAGATCTAAATCTAATTTATAAAGTAACAAATTACTTACTCTCGTTGATGACTCAGATTAAATTCACCAACTGCTTGTGAATTAATCACGAACTAGTGGGAACACCACCACTATGGCTACACCGATATGACTCTGAGACTTCTAGAGGCAGGAGACTGGTGGGAGTCTAGAGGAAGCCTTGAGGGGAATTCTCTAAGAGCAGGAGAATGAATGGGATGCCTTTCACCCCACCTCAGGGGTCCTATATATAGTAAAGGCCAAGATCTTTTTCCTAATAGGAAAAGGAATACCTTTTTCCTAATAGGAAAATGTCTCTAATTTTAATAAATAATTAATTAATTCCATAATTAATTAATTTCCCAATTAAATATCATATATTTAATCTTAGGGATTTTATTAAAATTAAAATTAATATGAATCCAATTCATATAAAATTTATTTGAACTCTTTCAAATATTTTCTTTCCTAATAGGAAAATGTCTCTAATTTTAATAAATAATTAATTAATTACCCAATTAAATATCATATATTTAATCTTAGGGAAAAAGTAATTGAATCCAATTCATATTAAATTTATTTGAACTCTTTCAAATATTTTCTCTCAAGAATTAATTTTTTAAATTAATTCAAAAATTATATTATAAAGTTTCATAGACTTTATATTATAATGCACCAATATACATTATACGATTCCTCAAATAAATTAAACTCATTCAATTTACAATTTATACTTAATTGTCTCAAGTCTCTTTACGAGTTACCAGTGGGACCTAATGGACCTACAGATCAGAAGCTCCAACGATACGAGACTAATTGGCCAAGCTCATTAACCAATTTAGTCAACATTCGTTAACTGTGGGTCACTCCACTAAAGACCCACAACTGCACTCTTCTCACTGTAGAATATTTCTGTGTCCACAGATATCGACCAAGCAGTAAGTCAATCCTTCACGTGTGTTCGTAACACCAGCTGGGTCAAATTACTATTTTACCCCTGGGTTACCTCTGGTTCCTTAAGTACCACTTATTCCTCTAACGAACAAGTTGTTTAGGGTCCAACCACTAAACAGGAGTTCCTCTCGGGCAAGGAGAGGACGGCACGCCTTTGTTCAAGCCCCAGAATCAGCCTTAAGGAAACACACTTCTACTTACCCCAATAGGGGAAGGAGTGAATTCCATCTTGTACTGTTATGTTCCCAACCCCCGTTCGGTCTTGCCCCAGAAATGGTAGGATTATTGAGTCAGCGAACTGGCCACTCTCACCCATACAAATCTAAGGACAATCCCTCCTGAAAGGGGTTCATAACAGACTCAGGATTGAGATTAAGTTACCTAAGTCATCTTATTGAAATAGAAACCTAAACTAGTTAACGGCGTTACATCTAGTGGTTACTATTTCACGGTCCGGTCTTATGCAAACTCATTGCATAGGATACCCCCACCCGCATGTCTCTTACATGGATGCTTTGGATCATTACATCTGTATCGAATACAAGGTGGGCCGTGTCACATAGTGTCACCAGGATAAGGTACCCAACCTTATCCCTATACTATAGACCTTTTAGGTTGTTACTTGGACACTGATCCCTGTATGTCCCCACATACTAGTCCAAGTTTCATTTAAACAACCTTGGATCTTAGTTTATTGGATTTAGGGTTTATTAATTCAAACTCGATTATTCAATAACTGAATTACTGAATTACTCAAATAACGCTTTATTGAGATCGATTAATTTATTTCATTTACTATCTATGAGTTTTAGGGCATAAAACCCAACATTATTCACTCTGGAAACCCAACAAGTTTTTGGCGCTATTGCTGGGGACTTGAATAAGTTTTTATCTGATCTATTTTGTGTATGTGTTTTAGTGGTTTGGTGCTAGAACTTTTTTATTGTTTCTTTTGTTTTTGCAGGCGTGACTTTGGTGCATGAGCGATCCGCCTGGGGTAAGGTTCGAGCTTGATCCAGAAATTGAGAGGACATTCAAGAGAAGAAGGAGAGAGCAGCGTAAACAGAAAAATCAAATGGATAACGTGTTGCGTCTCCTGCAGGGTCCAGAAGATTCAGCGAACCCCCAACAAAATCGTTTGTTGCAGCAAAATCAGCCGCTGGAGAAAAATGAGCAGCAAAATAATCAGGTTGAGAATCCTATCTTGGTAGCGAATGATAGGGCCAGAGCCATTCGAGCGTATGCTTTTCCGATGATTGATGAGTTAAATCCAAGGATTGCACGTTCTCAAATTGAGGCAGCAAATTTTGAAATGGCACCGGTAATGTTTCAGATGTTGCAAACAGTGGGTCAGTTCCATGGTTTGTCATCTGAAGACCCTCATTTACATCTTAAGTCTTTTCTAGGAGTTAGTGATTCTTTTGTAATTCAAAGAGTGCCTAGAGATGCCCTTAGATTAACTTTGTTCCTGTATTCTCTTAAAGATGGAGCAAAGGCATGGTTAAATTCTTTTGCTTCAAGATCAATTAGGACATGGAATGAATTAGCTGAAAATTTTTTGAGTAAATATTTCCCACCAAATAGGAATGCTAAATTGAGGAGTGAAATAGTAGGGTTTAGACAACTTGAGGATGAAACTTTTAGTGAGGCTTGGGAGAGGTTTAAGGAGCTTTTGTGAAAGTGTCCCCACCATGGTTTCACTCATTGTATCCAAATGGAAACATTTTACAATGGGTTAAATGGAGTAACCTAAGGTATGGTTGATGCTTCGGCTGGAGGGGCCCTTTTGGCAAAAACTTTTAATGAAGCCCATGAAACTTTAGAAAGAATATCTACTAATAGTTGTCAGTGGTCAGATGTTAGAGGCATAAATAAAAAGGTTAAGAGTGTGTTAGAGGTTGATGGTGTGTCCACCATTAGGGCTGATCTTGCAATGATAGCTAATGCTCTTAAGAATGTGACAGTGATTAGCCATCAGCAGCCACCAGCTGTGGAGCCTGCTGCATTGGTGAACCAAGTTGCAGAGGACGCATGTGTCTATTGTGGTGAAGACCACAACTACGAGTTTTGCCCCAGCAATCTAGCTTCTGTGTTTTTTGTTGGTAATCAGAGGAATAACCCTTATTCTAACTTTTATAATCCAGGTTGGCGCAACCACCCCAACTTCGCATGGGGAGGACAAGGAAGTAATGTGCAAGCACAGCAAAAGATGAACCAGTCAGGATTTGTGAAAGCGCAGGTATTGCCCCAGCAAAATAAGCAGGCTTTGCCCCAGAAAAGTTCGGAGAGTTCTCTTGAGGCAATGATGAAAGAATATATGGCTCGTACAAATGCTGCAATTCAAAGTAATCAAGCTTCAATGAGAGCCCTGGAATTGCAAGTGGGTCAGCTAGCTAATGAGCTGAAGACAAAGCCTCAAAGGAAACTTCCCTCAGATACTGAACACCCTAGAAGGGAAGGTAAGGAGTAGGTAAAGGCGGTGAGCCTTAGGAGTGGTAAGCCACTAGAGGAAAGAAAAGAGCCTAGTAAAACCCAAGATATAGAAAAGAATTGTGATAAAAATGTTGTTGTTGAGAAAGAGTTGGAGACTGGTCAGGGTGCTGGAGGCAGCAATAACGATGCTGGAGCATCTGGTTCTGTTCCGAATGTGGAACCACCTTATGTGTCGTCCCCACCTTATGTACCACCTCTACCTTTTCCACAAAGGCAAAGGCCTAAGAATCAGGAAGGTAAATTTAAAAAGTTTTTAGAGATTCTTAAGCAATTGCATATAAATATCCCTTTAGTAGAAGCTATAGAGCAAATACCTAATTATGCTAAATTTCTTAAGGATATTTTAACTAAAAAGAAGAGGTTAGGAGAATTTGAAACTGTATCTCTTACTGAGGAATGTAGTGTTGTTCTTAAGAATGGACTACCAACCAAGGCTAAGGATCCAAGATCATTTACTATACTTGTGTCTATAGGTGGAAAAGAGCTAAGTAGAGCACTTTGTGATTTAGGTGCAAACATTAACCTTATGCCTCTTTCGGTCTATCGAAAGCTAGGTATTGGTGAAGCTAGACCTACCACAGTCACACTCCAACTAGCTGATAGGTCTATCACATATCCTGAGAGTAAAATTGAGGATGTCTTAGTGAAGGTAGATAAGTTCATATTTCCTGTTGATTTTATTATTTTAGACTATGAGGCTGATAAAGACGTCCATTTTTTAAGGCTATGAAGTTATTCTAGGTTGTCCATTTTTTGTTACTGGTAGAGCATTGATAGATGTTCAGAAAGGGGAATTAACAATGAGAGTTTATAATGAGGAAGTGAAATTTAATGTGTTTAAGGCTATGAAGTATCCAGACGAAATGGAAGATTGCTCTTTCATTAGGATTTTGGAAAACGCAATTGTTGAGACAACAATGCAGGATTCAGCAAACAAACATTTGGAAGATCTTGGAGAGGTTAGTGTAGAGGATTTAGAAGTTTGTTCTTTCGGAAGAAAAAATGAAAAAGAAGTGTTTAGGTGTGAGGATGTTTTTGAGTCTTTAGATTGAGATCAAAGGAAAGCTCCTCCTATTAAGCCATCCCTGATTGAGGCACCTACTTTAGATTTGAAGCCCTTGCCGGATCATCTGAAGTATGTGTATCTTGGGGAAGGTGAGACGTTGCCCATTATTATTGCATCAGATTTAATGTCAGAGCATGAAGAGGCCTTAATAAAGTAGCTGCAGCAATATCACAAAGCAATAGGTTGGACATTGGCTGACATTCAGGGAATTAACCCGTCTTTCTGTATGCATAAAATCACTCTAGAGGAGGGATCTTTTAGGAGTATTGAGCAGCAGAAAAGACTTAACCTTGCAATGAAAGAGGTTGTTAAAAATGAGGTGATTAAATGGTTCGATGCGAGCATTATTTATCCAATTGCAGATAGCAATTGGGTAAGCCATATCCAATGTGTTCCTAAGAAAGGAGGTGTTACAGTGGTAACTAATAAGGATAATGAATTAATCCCGACCAGGACAGTAACTGGCTGGAGGGTTTGCATGGACTATAGGAGGCTTAACAAAGCTACTCGTCAGGACCATTTCCCTCTACCATTTATTGACCAAATGTTGGACAGATTGGCTGGTCAGGCCTACTACTATTTCCTAGATGGTTATTCTGGGTATAACCAGATTACTATTGCTCCTGAGGATCAATAAAAAAAAACACTTTCACTTGTCCTTATGAGACACACCGTTAGCAATTTTTTCTGATATGATTGAGTCTACTGTTGAGGTATTTATGGACGGTTTTTCAGTTTTTGGAGGGTCTTTTAAAAGTTGTTTGGATAATTTAGGTAAAGTGTTAAAGAGATGTGAGGATACCCATCTAGTTCTTAATTGGCAGAAATGGCACTTCATGGTGAAGGAGAGCATAGTGTTAGGCCATAGGATTTCTAAGAATGATATAGAAGTTGATCGAGCAAAAATTGAGGTTATTGAGAGATTAGAATCACCGACTTCCGTGAAACAGATTCAGAGTTTTCTAGGTCATGCTGGATTTTATAGAAGGTTCATAAAGGATTTTTCAAAAATTAGTAAACCTCTTTGTAACTTATTGTGTGCTGATCATGCTTTTGACTTTAATGCAAATTGTAGGAAGGCTTTTGAAACTTTAAAGACTGCTTTAATCTCAGCACCCATTCTTTGTGCACCTAATTGGAATTTACCATTTGAGGTGATGTGTGATGCAAGCGATGTTGCAGTAGGTGCCATGCTGGGGCAAAAGCAGTGCAAATTTATCCATCCTATATATTATACAAGCAGGGTTTTAAATGAGGCACAAGTCAATTATACAACTACTGAGAAGGAGTTGTTAGTTGTGGTGTTTGCTTTTAAGAAATTCCGACCATATTTGGTTGGGTCCAAAGTCAGAGTGTTCACGGATCATGCAGCAATAAGGTATTTAATGTCTAAGAAAGATGCAAAGCCTAGATTAATTCGTTGGGTTTCATTGTTGCAGGAATTCGACTTAGAGATAAAAGACAAGAAGGGATCAGAAAATCTCATTACAGATCATTTGTCTCGTCTTGATCCATCATCATCTTTGCTGAAGCAATCTTCCATTTCAGATTCTTTTCCAGATGAACAACTCTTTGTTGTTGAGGTAAAGGTAGTCAAGGATGTACCTTGGTATGCTGATATTGCCAACTTTTTGGTCAATGGAGTCACTCCTATTGATATGGATTGGAGGTAGACGAAAAAGTTTAAGTATGATGCAAAATTTTTCTATTGAGATGAGTCATTTATGTATAAGCAATGCTCTGATGGTATTATTCGTAGGTGTGTTTCAGGTGATGAAGCAAAGGAAATCATGGAGCAATGTCACTCTTTGCCGTATGGAGGCCATTTCAGCGGTTAGAGGACAGCTATGAGGATTTTGCATTGTGGTTTCTTCTGGCCTACCTTATTTAAGGATGCCCATTGGTTCTACAAACAATGTGATGCTTGCCAAAGGAGAGGAAACTTAGGGCCTAGAGATGAAACGCCTCTCACTTACATTTTGGAAGTGGAGTTATTCGACGTGTGGGGTTTTGACTTTATGGGCCATTTCCCCCTTCTAATGGCAATGTTTATATCTTATTGGTAGTTGATTATGTGTCCAAGTGGGTGGAGGCCATCGCATGCCATCAGAAGGATGCCAAGACAGTATCAAGGTTTCTTCAATCGCACATCTTTGCGCGGTTTGGGACACCTAGAGCTCTAGTGAGTGATGAGGGTACACATTTTGTTAATAATATTTTAACTAAGCTTCTAGCTAAGTATGAGATTAAGCATAGGATAGCTACCCCTTATCACCCACAAGCAAATGGTCAAGCTGAAATAAGTAATAGGGAAATAAAATCTATTCTAGAAAAAGTAGTCAATCCATCTAGGAAGGATTGGTCTTTTAGGTTGGATGAGGCTCTTTGGGCTTATAGGACAACCTATAAGACTCTTATGCGCAATTTGCTAACCGCAAGTGTATGAGTCAAGTTATAATATAGTGAATGTGAAATTCGAATGTCGTCCTCTAGATTGGTGTCTAGTCAATTTTTAATTACCGAAAATACTCTTGACAAATTTTATTTAGGGAACCGAATTAAGTGAGAATGCAATTGAATCAAACACAAAAGTAATGCAAATAATGGCAATCCAATGGAAAACAATGGTCTTAGGGATTTGATTTCACCAATTAGGACTATGGATTAATTAACGGATTAACACATGCTATGATTCATAAATCTTGGTAAACTAAAATCACACATACCTCTCCCGAGCATACATGATTCTCCCACATGCAATTGAACCCGATATCCCTATTTAAATTCAATAAACATAAAAGGCAATAAGGATAACCTTTTTAACGATTTCTAGAATTAACCATAATCTCCCGATTTCTAGCTAAATCCTAGTTATACATATTGAGTTCTAAATTAAATCCTCTCTCCCGAGTTAGATTCAAGCATAAACATCAATCAATTTATGGCCGGTAAATTGAAAGCATTAAGGACACAAATATGCATAAATGATATCAATAGCATAAAACCGTACATCAATCCATAACGTGCCCAACGGCTACATCAATCCCTAAGAGTTAAAACCTAGCTACTCATACAACACATTACGATATAGCTATAGTCTAAAACAGCCATAAACACTAACTAAGTTAAGGGAAAGAAGAAGTAAACTCTATGTAGGCCGAGACCGAACGTCCCCGTCACGATCCCCACGAACAATGGGTTGATTTCCACTTTGCTCCCCTTGCTTCAGCTTCAAACTCCTCTGTTTTGCTCTGTTTACGGCTCCCAAATGTCCCAAAAGAATCCCCTTTTTCAGACCTAGCCGCAACTAATTTATAATTTGATTTTTCGTCGTAGCGTCGAGACGCTGAAGAGACAGCGTCTCAACGCTGTCGCCTTATCGCACGCGTTTGGAATGGAAATTACACAGCGTCGAGACGCTAAGGTCGCAGCATCTCGACGCTGTGACCTTTTCGCACCTTATCAGATATGGAAGGGCAGCATCGAGACGCTGGTCTGCAGTTGACTCTAATTTGACTTTTTCTTCTTTGATTCTCTTCGGTTCTTTTGCATCTTTTCATGTCCCAAACACCCGATTAACTCCAATATCACGCTTTGGCTCCAATCAACACTTTCCTACAAAATAATCATTAAAGTGCGATAAAATGACCAATAAATCATAAAAGACTAGCTAAATGGATTAGGGAAAACTAGCTAACTATGCTCGCTATCAGACTCCTCTAGGTATGTCTCCCTATATTTTAGTATATGGGAAAGCTTGCCATTTACCATTAGAGCTTGAGCATAAAACGTTTTGGGTTTTGAAAAAGTTAAATTTTGATCTGAGTCGTGCAGGAGCAATTAGAATGCTGCAGCTTAATGAATTAGAGGAATTTCACCAATTTTCTTATGAAAATTCGAAAAATGTATAAAGAAAAGACTAAGTTGTGGCATGACAAGAAAATTAAGCCTAAAGAGTTTGTCAAAGGTCAAAGAGTTTTGCTTCATAATTCTAGATTGAAATTATTTCTTGGGAAGCTAAAATCTAAATGGTCAGGGCCATTTATTGTGATTGAGGTTTTCCTCCATGGAGCAATTACTTTGTAGGATGAAAAAGATGGGAGAGTATTCAAAGTGAATGGACAGCGTGTGAAACATTATTGGGAAGAGGAGTTCCAGACGAAATATTCTTCCTTAAAGTTGGTTGATGAATAAGAGAGCAAGATTTTTGCGGGAGCATTTCACAGAGCAATATTTTGAGCTCCCAGTGTTTGTTTTTATTTTTTCTCTGATATGATTTGATTTTAATTTGAATTAGATTAGATTTGGTTTGTTTAAATTAAATTTTTCATGATTTATTTTAGGGAAAAATACACTTTTGGTCCCTGAGGTTTGGGTTAAGTGACACTTTAGTCCCTGAGTTTTCAAACTCAATAAAAGTACCCCTGAGGTTTGAGATAAAGAGCACTTTGGTCCTTGTCGTCCATTTTTCCGTTAAATGTTAACAGATTGCTGACGTGGCCACATTTTTTTAATTAAAAAATTATTTTTTTTATAATTTTTAAAATAAAAATAAATAAAACTAATAAAATATTATTATTTTAATCTCTTACTTCTTCCCCTCTTCTTCATCTTCTTCCCTCCACCCTTTCTTCATCTTCTTTCTATCTCCTTGTCGGCGACCAGTGGCCGGCCACCACTCACCGACGCCGGCGACTGTAATTTTTTTTCCTTTTCTTCTCATTTTTTCTTCTCTCTTACCCCAATTTTCTTCTTTTCTTTGTTTTTTTTAAAAAAATACACCTCCCTCCTCCCTCCTCCTCCGTTTTGCGCCGGAAATGGAGGAGGAGAGAGGTCCCTCCTCCCTCCCCTCCTCCTTCCTTTCCGGCCGGAAATGGAGGAGGGAGGTCCCTCCTCCCTCTTGTATTTTTTTTAAAACAAAGAAAAGAAGAAAAATGGGGTAAGAGAGAAAAAAAAGGAGAAGAAAAGAAAAAAAAATACCAGTCGCCGGCGGCGAGTGGTGGCCGACCGCTGGTCGCCGGCAAGGAGATAGAAAGAAGATGAAGAAAGGGTGGAGGGAAGAAGATGAAGAAGAGGGTAAGAAGTAAGAGATTAAAATAATGATTAAGATAATAATATTTTATTAGTTTTATTTATTTTTATTTTAAAAATTAAAAAAATAATTTTTTAATTAAACAAATGTGGCCACGTCAGCAATCTGTTAACATTTAACGAAAAAATGGACGAGAGGGACCAAAGTGCTCCTTATCTCAAACCTCAGGGGTACTTTTTTTGAGTTTGAAAACTCAGGGACTAAAGTGTCACTTAACCCAAACCTCAGGAACCAAAAGTATATTTTTCCATTTATTTTAAATTCGTTATTATTTTTAATTTTGTAGATTTTATCGTGATTTGAATATTCTTATTATTTTTTGGTAATTTAGTTTTTATTAGTTTAGATTATATTTTCGGTTATTTTAATTTCTGTTTAGATTAGGATTTTTCCTGATTTATTCGGCTTCAATTAAAAATAAAAGATAAGATTTGATTTGAGCGGTTAATCTAAATTTAAATTTCTTGATTTGATTTTTTCTATTTTGAATTTGAATTTTCTGTATCCAAGATTCTTCGGGTAATCTTTTGTTCAGAAGGTTGTTGCGGCAAAATTATGGTTGAAGCAAATCTTCTGTCCGAATAGGAAGGATTTTATTGTGAATTAATTACTTTTACCGTTTGATTTTGAATTTTCTGTGGACAGGTAAATTGCATGGATGTTGCCACGTGTCGCGCAAGGATAATCCAACAGTTTAGCCGTTTGACAGCACATAAATATTTACCATGGACGATTGAAATTCAAGATTTTACCGAAATGAAATTTGAACGGTAATTCCATTTAATGCGGGGCAAAATCTTTCGGTTACAATATGATTTGTTGCAGCTCTATTTATTCCAAGGCCTTCGGTAAGTTTTTCTCACTTCATCTTCTTGGTCATCCCTTGCTAGTTATATTTTTCTTCTTTTTGTCTGTGTGCGATAAATTTCCTTTGAATTACCAATGGCGAAAACGAGAGCAAGAAAAGAGAGGGATAATGAGGAAGAAGAGGTACTTGTTTCCCTCGAGGCACAGAAAGTGAAAACGAAGAAGAAGAAAACGTCGGAGGAAAAAAAAAGCCAAAAGAAGGAGAAGGCAACAACGGGTTGAGGATCAAGAAGTTGTACAGAAGGTTGTGGAAGATGTTGCTGCCACAGTGGTTGAAAAAGACCCGAAGGAACCAGAAGAACAAAATCTCGAGCAGACTGAGCCGAGAGTTCCGAATACAGAGGAAGTTCGAGAAGAAAATACAGAGGAGGTTCAAGAAAAGCAGACTGAGGATGTGCATGAAGAACAGGCAGATGTTGCGCCTGAAAAAGGTAATGAGCCAGTGCGGAGGCTCGAGTAGAGGTGATCATGCGGAAGTGCCCAAACGTCGTCGCATAAAGCAAAAAACGGGTCGCGTCAAGGTAGTCCAAACTGATACCCCCTCGCCTCCAACTACTGATTCTGAAAGAGAGAATGTAGAGAGAGGGGAGCAGGAGAAGAAAGAAACCGAGAAAAAGAAAGAGAGGAAGCAGAGAAGAAGGCTGAAGAAGAAAGATTGCTTAAGCAAAGAGGAGACAGAGGCAAAAATGTTGTGGTAGCATCAGAGGAACCTGACGAAACAGAAGAGCAACAGTTGTCGTATGTCCGCTTCGTCAACAACCTTGCTAGAGCAAAGTATGCTGAGTTGCTGAAGAGAGACTTCCTGTTTGAGAGAGGATTCAGTGGTGATCTTCTGTATTTTCTAAGAGCCGGCATTATGAACCACAGTTGGGAATCATTCTGTTCAAAGCCTGAATCTGTGAACGCGCAGGTAGTGCATGAATTTTATGCGAATATTGACGAAGAGGAAGGTTTCCAAGTTATCGTTTGAGGTGTCGAGGTCGACTGGAGTCCTAGTGCTATTAACGCCCTATACAACCTTCAAAATTTCCCCCACGCAGGATACAATGAGATGACTGTGGCGCCATCTAATGAGTAGTTGAGCGACGTTGTGCGGGAAGTTGGTATTGAAGGGGCGTAGTGGAGGCTTTCAAAAACAGAGAAAAGGACGTTTCAGTCAGCCTATCTGAAGAGGGAAGAAAATACATGGATGGGGTTTATCAAATAGAGGTTGCTTCAAACGACTCACGACTCGACGGTTTCTAGGGAACGAGTTCTGTTGGCTTTCGCGATCTTAAGGTCTCTCAGTATTGATGCAGGTAAGATTATTGCGAGTGAAATATCTGGTTCCTGGAAGAAGAATGTGGGGAAGCTGTTTTTCCCGAATACAATCACAATGCTTTGCAAGCAAGCAGGGGTTCCGGAGAATGAAGGAGATGTCATATTATTTGACAAGGGAATCTTCGATACGCCTAACTTGGCACGGTTTCAGCGTACGCAAGAGGCACGTCAGAGTGGACTTGTCTATGGCATCAACACGATTTTAGTACAACTTGCACTGTCGGCTAGCATGCAAGAGTTTGCCGAGAGGCAAACTTTAACCTTCTGGAACTATGTTAGAAGTTGTGATGCCAATCTGAAGAAGGCGCTGCAGGAGAATTTTTTCAAACCATATCCAACCCTTCCAGCATTCCCTGAGGATTTATTGAACCCCTGGATTCCGCCCCCCACCGATGGAAAGAGAAGAAGAGGATGATGAGAATGAGCAGGGTCAGGAGGACTGACGGATGAAGTGACCTTGCGCGAGCATGATTTTTGTTCGGTTATTTTTGTTTGCTCGCACATTTTCTAACCTCATTTTCTTTAAATGCTTTCAATTTCTGCTTTTATGTTTTCATTTTCTAGGCCATCAAATCTTCTGCTTTGTAATCTTTTCGCTTTATTTTTAATGAAATTTCCAAAGTTGTTTCTATTCTATGAGCACTGAGTAACTCTAACTTAACTAATTTTCTTCTGAATTTTTGAATTTTGGACTAGTTAAGCTTAATTAGATCAAGGTATTCTGATTTCCAGAAACCTTTTGCATGAGCATTTCTTCTAGCCTGGTCATTGCTGCGGCAAGAAGATTTTGGAGGTAGTGTTGACTTATATGATCCACTTTAAGCTTAGTTCTAGTCCCACGCTCGGTTTAAAATTCAGATAGAAAAATTTAAGTTTGGGGGTATAGTTTAAAATGTTAATGATTCATTGGGGACAATGAATAATTCAAGTTTGGGGGACTTTTTGCTACTCCAATTGTTTTGCTCGAGCATTCCTCTCCTTCATTAAATAATTTGCTAGGTTGTTGAAAAACCAGGGACATTTGTGATACCCACAGTTTGTCTTTGCGTCAAAAGATGACCTAGGAAATATGAAAAATGAAAAAAAAAATTATTTGAAAAAAGTTTATTGTTGAAAATTTTGCTGAGGAAATTCATGGAGCAAAAGTTTTGAAGGATGAGTGATAGTCCAACAATTTTCTGTCTCCCAGAACTTAGGTGAGCTTCATCATAAAATGTCGTCATTCTGAGGGGCAAGAGATAGAATAACTAAGGATTTTTTAGCTTTACAATGAGTATTTAGCCTAGTGGTGATGAGTTTGAGGCAAGGGTATACTGCACCATAAAGTGGGTCATCCCATGCTTAAGAGCTTATGACTGTAGGCCTGCTTTAAGTCTGAAAAACAAAAATATAAACCCCTTAAAATTGTTTTAAAATATCTGATAATAGAGCTAGGGTATGGCAAGTTCTTAGAATTGAGTTAAAAGTGGTGATTATTTGTCCATGCCGGAAGAATTATTTTGCTACAGCAGAGCTCGGTTTTGCAGAATGCTTAGGTGGAGGTTGAAGGTAGTGTTGGATTGTCTAGTTTGATTAAGTTATGTTTTGTCTAACGTTTTGAATTCTTAAGGGAAGGTTGGTTAGTATTGCTCGGGACGCGCAATAGTTCAAGTTTGGGGGTGTGATAACTCTCCAAAAGGGAGTTATTTAGGCCTTATTTCTATATTGATTTGTGTGTCTTTTGTGCTAAATAGAGTTGCTTTTGGTTATATATTGTATGTTTTAACCCATTTGGAAGAATGGATGCTTTGGAAGTTATTTTATGCAGAATGTATTGCTGAGCGACTAGAGGAAGCAAATTCTATGCTGTAGCAAAGCTAGGAGAAAAACTGTCACGTCACAGCTCGTTAGCCAATTTAATGAACTGAATTCTGTTAAGTTATTCTCAGGATACAGGAGCAAGGAGAGCCATCCACGTGTCTTGGTCAACCCAATTCAAGCCTCCTACCACTCTATAAAAGGAGATGGCTGCCCAAGTCAAATTTCATTCCATCTTTGGGAGGAACATTCCACTTTTGGAAAGTTTACTTCCACCTTTGGGAGCCAAATATAGGAGAGAGATTGGAGACCTACAAGAAGACCATCAATTGCTAGTTGATCAAGGGATTAATATTTTCTTGAGTTATTTTGTAATTATGGATATGCTTACTCAGATTGTAACGTGTTTCTATGCATTTTATGAACTAAGTAGCTTTAGGCGTTGGTTAGTGAACATGTGATTGTCGTGCTTAATTTCTAGCAATAAATATTGATTGGATGGATCTTGATTACTTGTTGTGCTCATTTACATTTTGTGCCCGCCTGGTCAGCCGGTATGAATATCACTCTCTAGTTTCAGGGATGATTTAGGGAGTGTCTGGCATTTAATCACACTAGATCATTGTGTATTGGTGAACGCTAGTGACTGAGCTAGGGATAGCCAGTTGCCTAGTGCTTGATCGGTAGTGCTTCATTGGAGTTGAAACATATTCTAAAAAATCTGGAGTTCCGAGAGGAATCTGCTAATAAGACTGCGAGAGTTTTGCATAATCAATAATATTGCTAGAGCATCTTCTAATCTATTTGCCAATTTGTTTACTTTCTGTTTTGTCATTTCTTTTGCTTCAGCATTTCTATCAAAACCAATCATTTTAACCACCTTTGAAACCATTAAAAAGCTAAACAAAATAGATAAAGTGAAAGCTAGTTCAGACCTTGGATTCGATAAATACTTATTACTTGTTGCGGACTGTGTATACTTGCACAAAGGTGAAACAAATTCAATACAGCAGAAAATGCTCATACTCAACATACTTTTCAACTTCTTACACAACTAATATCAATGGGAAGATAAAAGATGAGAAGAAAAGGCTAAAGAAGAAGCTCCCAAGCTCAAATCCAGCTTTCCCAAGTTGAACTAGGACTCCACAACAACTCCCTTCTTCTTTTCCTCTGTTTTTTCTCTGAAAATCAACTCCCCAACTGCAACTCTCTTCATCTCCAGCCTCCTTTCCAAATTTGGGCTACTTTCTTTAAATACCCACCTCAAATGTGGGATTCAGGGCTGAATAGACAAGTCTTGCCCACTTGGAAATCCTTCTAATGGATGAAAAGAGCTTCAGACACCAGTTGGGATGACACATCATTTAATGCGCCTTCCACGCTAGAAAACAGCTCCAGCCACCTTTCTGCTTCTGCCAGCTCACGCTGTAGCATAATCTGCACAAATTTAAGCTCCAAGTCAGCTCAATTACCAAATTAGCGTGAAAATAAATACCCAAAGCCATCAGCTGGCATTTTCACTAAACATCATTAAATTCAGCTCACATAGCAATTTCTCAAGGTAAAATTAAGCCTTAAAGCCCTAAAATCATGGCCAATAACTCTTATTTCTAAGATTTATCACTTGGCAAAAATGGTAAAGCAAAACCCTCAAGTGCTTCCCCATCAGAAAATTAGCCCTATGGACCTTCGCATCGTAGCCCTAACACAGCCTCACTTCGTCCGATTCACACCTCACGTTCACCACACGATCGCACAACTCGCACAGTTTCTTCATTCTCTCGCACCTACATTTTGACCCTCACTCTCTCAAGTGATTTATAACAACCAAAACGAAGTGGGCCATTCAAGCTAGCCAAAGGGAATATTTGTAGGAATAAAAGTCCTACGCAGCGGAAGATTTCAGAGGACCAAACTTAAATTAAATAACGCATGGAATACCGATACGAAGGCCAAAAAAATTACAACAATAAAACCACATTCAAAGTTGTAAATTGGTTATTAAACATGTTGATTTTGTAAAATAAACTTACACTAGAGAATGATCCTAGTGATCATAGGAACAAAGGGTACTTACTACCATTTGAAGTCTCGACCGAAAACATTTATTTCTCGCCTTTTGATCAGCTGGAAATAAATCCACAAACACTACCACGCTTGAACCACTGGTATTCTCAAAAAGGTCTTGGTTGAGCTTTCTTGTGGGAGAATAATTTTATTAAGGAAGAGAAAAAAAACTCTAGAATTCTCTCTGGGATTTTCACACCACGAAAATCGATGAGAGCCTATGAGAGATAGGCCAAAACGATTTTTCCCTTATCGATAGGGAGAATGAGGATTTTCAGGAACTAAACGCATGATCAGGTAACTGATCTAATCAGTTACCTGATATTTTAATTTTAAATATAATTAAAATTAAAAAAAATTAATTTAATTTAATTTAATTAATTAATTAAATTAATATAATCAATTTAAATCATATTTAATTAGATTATTCATTTAATAACATCACTCTTTTACCCTATAGTTTTAATATCATTTAATTAAATCAAATTTAATTAAACTAAATTAAAACTTATAATTAATGAATTCAATAATTAATTAATCATAAAATTGAATATCACATATTCAATTATTTTTCTCTCACATATACTATTAATGTGCATCAAATGCGCATAAATTTTAACCTATAGTTTTAATATGAATCCAATTCATATTAAATTTCCCATAGTAAATTTACCTCAACTCCTTATATGAGCTACCGGTGGGACCTTATGGACCTACAGTTCAGAAGCTCCAACGATATGAGATTAATTGACTAAACTCATTAATCAATTAACCAATATTCGTTAACTGTGGTTCACTCCACTAAAGAACCACAACTGGACTCTTTTGACTTCAGATATATTTCTGTGTCCACGGATATTGACCAATAACAGCAAGTCAGTCCTTTACATGTGTTCGTAACCCCAGCTAGGTCAAATTACCATTTTACTCCTTGGTTATCTCTATATTCTTAAGTCCTCAGTGCTCCTCTAATGAACAACCTGTTTGAGGTCCAACCTACAAACAGAAGTCCCTCTCATGCCATAGAGAGGGCAGGACCCTTTGTTCAAGTCTCGGAGACACCAAATAAGGGAACACACCTCTGCTAACCCTAATATCGGGAAGGAATGAATTCCACCTTGTGTGATTATATTTCCAGCTCCCCACTTGGTCTTATCCCCAAAATGGTAGGCTTATTGAGTCGGCGTGTAGGCCACTCACAGCCATACAAATCAAAAGACAATCCCTTGTGAACAGGAGTCCATAATCCACTCAAGATTGAGACTAAGTTGCCTAGGTCATCCTAGTGAAATAGAAACTTATCTAGTCAACGGTGTTACAACTAGTGATTAACTATTTCGCGGTCTGGTCTTATGCAAACTCATTGCACAGGATACCCCCACTCGCATGTCCTCTATACGAACGCGTTGGATCATTATGTTTGTATCATAATACAAAGCAGGTAGTATCCATAGTGTTCCCAAAATAAGGTTCCCAGCCTTATCCCTATACTATAGACCCTTTAGGTTGTAACTTGAACAGCGATCTCCGTATGTCCCCACATACTAGTTCAAGTCTCATACTAATAGCCAGCCTAGGACGTTCAGTTTATTGGATTAGGTTTATTTAGACAAGATACAATACAAACAATAACAAATAATACATGAAATATTATTTTATAAATGTTCAGCCAAATGTTTACATTTACTATCCACGAGTTTTAGGGCATAAAACCCAACTATATTATGCTGAGCGGAGAGGGCATCGTCAAATTGGGCTTTGTGTTTGTTTTTTCTCTGTATTTGGACAGGGTTGAAGAATAAGAAAGATAATGGAAAGGGGGATTTTTCGATATCTTACTTAATATGATTTTTGGGGCAAAGAGGGTTGTTGGGTTCCTAGAGTGACTAAAATATGATCTAAAAAGACTCTAGAATTCTTGTGCAAGTATACACAGTCTACAGCAAGTAATATTATCAATCCGAGTCCTGAATTAGCTTCCACTTTATCTATTTTGTGTAACTTTCTAATGGTTTCAAAGGTGGTAACAATAATTTGGTTTTATAAGAATTATGCTGAAACAAAATAAAAGACAGAACAAAGAATAAACAAATAGGCAGGCAGATTAAAGACAGGCGCTGGTTAGGCTTAATAGTTGTTTAAAAAGATGCTCTAGCAATATTATTGACCATGCAACTCTCACAGTATTATTAGCGGATTCCTCCCGGAACTCCGGATCTTTTGGAATGTGTTTCAACCCCAATGACGTGCGACCGATCAAGCACTAGGCAACTGGCTATCCCTAGCTCAGTCACTGGCGTTCACCAATGCACAATGATCGTAGTGTGGATAATTACCACACACTCTAAATCATCCCTGAAACTAGAGAGAGATATTCACACAGGCTGGCCAGGCAGGCATAAAATGTAAATAGGCACAACAATTAACCAAGATGCAATAATCAATATATTACTAAAGTTTAGGCACATCAACTACATGTTCCTAACCAACACCTTAAGCTACTTAGTTCATAATGAACATGGAAACATGAATTACAATCTGAGTAGGCATGTCCATAATCACAAGATAATAAAGAAAATAATAATCTCCTTAATCGGCTTGCGGATGATGGTGTTCTTGGTAATCTTCAATCTCTCTATACTATTCGGCTTCCAAGGAAAGTTGGAATGCCTTTGACTTTGACGGCTACTTCCTTTTATAGAAGGATGGGAGGCTTGAATTAGGTCAACTAGGACACGCGTAAGGCTCTCCTTGATCCTTTATCACCAGAATAACTCAACAAAAGTCGGTTCATGAAGTTGGCTAACGAGCTGTGATGTGGCAGTTATGTTCCCAGTTTTGCTGCAGCACAAAATTTGCTCCTTCTAGTCGCCCAGCAGCATAATCTGCACAAAATAATTTCCAATGCTTCCATTCTTCCAAATGGATTAAAACATGTAATATCCACCTAAAACCAAACCTTTTAAGCACAAAAGACACACAAATCCTTATAGAAATGAGGCCTAAATAACTACCTTTTGGGCAGTTATCACACCCCCAAACTTGAACTATTGCGCGTCCCGAGCAATACTAACTCACCTTCCCTTAAGAATTTAAAAACAATAGACAAAGAATTAGCTTAATCAAATCAGACAATCCAATACTACCTTTGACCTTTACCTAAGCACTTTGAAAAACCGAGCTCTGCTGCAGCAAAATGATTCCTCCGGCATAGACAAATAATCACCACTTTTAACTTAATTCTAAAAACTCAACACAACTTAGCTCTATTATCAGAAACTCAAAACATATTTTCAAGGGGTTTATATTTCCATTTTTAGACTTAAAGCAGCCCTACAATCATAAGTTCTTAAGTATGGGATGACCCACTTTATGGTGCAGTATACCCTTGCCTCAAACTCATCACCAACTAGGCTCAATACTCTTTATAAAGCTCAGAAATCCTTAGTTATTCCATCTCTTGCCCCTCAGAATGGCAACATTTTATGATGAAGCTCACCTAAGTTCTGGGAGACAAAAAAACTGCTGGATCATCATTCATTCTTCAAAACTTTTGCTCCATCAATTTTTTCAGAAAAATCTTCAACAAATTTTTTCAGCAAATAATTTTTTCATCATTTTTTTTCACATTTCCTAGGTTACCTTTTGACGCGAAGACAAACTGTGGGTATCACAAATGTTCCCGGTTACTCAATAACCTAACAAATTTTTACTTGAAGGAGAGGAATGCTCGAGCAAAACAATTGGAGTAGCAAAAAGTCCCCCAAACTTGAATTATTCATTGTCCCCAATGAATCATTAATTTTGCAAATTATACCCCCAAACTTAAATTTTTCTATCTGAATTTTAAACTAAACGTGGGACTAGAACTAAGCTTTAAAGTGGATCATAAAAGTCAACACTACCTCCAAAATCTTCTTTGTCGCAGCAACAGTCCAGGCTAGAAGAAATGCTCAAGCAGAAGGTTTCTGTAGATCAGAATACCTTGATCTAATTAAGCTTAATCAGTCCAAGTTTCAAAAATTCAGAAGAAAATAGTTAAGTTAGAGTTAGTCAGTGCTCATGGAATGGAAACATCTAGAAATTTCATTAAAACATAAGAAAAACATTACAAAGCAGATATATTTTTTTCCAAGAAGCAGAAAAATTAAAAAGAAACAGACAAGTATTTATATAAGAAGATGTGGTCAGGAATGCGCCAGCAAACAAAATATGTCATCAAAAATATTGCGCGCTCAAATCCTCCTCGTCCTGACCCAAATCTTCTTCTTCATCTTCCTTCTCAGCAGGCGGTGGTGGAATCCAAGGGTTCAGTAAGTCTTCGAGGAATGCAGGGAGGGCTGGGTATGGCTTTGAAAAATTTTCTTGCAGCGCCCTCTTCAAACCGGCATCACGATTCTTAACATAGGTCCGAAGGTTAAAGTTTGCCTTTCAGCAAACTCCTGCATACTGGCCAACAGTGCCAATTGTTCTAGAATCGTATTCATGCCGTAGATTAGCCCTCCTTGTCGTATCTCCTGCGTACGCTGGAGCCGCGCCAAATTGGGCGTATCAATGATCCCCTTATCAAATAGAATTACATCATTCTCATCCACTGGAACCCCTGCGTTTCTGCACAGCATAGTAATTGTATTTGGAAGAACAACTTCCCCACCTTCTTTTTCCAGCAATCAACAATCTCAGAAGAAATTACTTTTCCTACATCAATACTCATCGAGCGAAGAATGGCAAAGGCAAGTAATACCCTGTCCCGAGATACTGTGGAGTCGTGTGTTGTCGGCAGCAAGCGTAGCCTAATGAAACCCATCCAAGTGTTGATTTCACTCTTCAAATAAGCATCTTGGAACGTGTGCTTCCGCATCTGCGACACCCTCCATTGAGCCCCCTCAATGCCTACCTCCCGGACAGCCGCACTTAATTGGTCGCTCGATGGTGCAACCATCATTTCATTAAAAATTGCATGCGGAAAATCTTGGAGATTGAACAAATCATTAATGGCTTCTGGGCTCCATTGTACAGGCACTCCTCGAACGATAACCTCAAAATCATCTTTAACGTCCAGATTGGCGTAAAATTCCCGAACAATGTTGGAATTGACAGGTTCTGGTTTCGCACAAAACTGCCTCCACCCGAGGTTCGCTATTCCAGACTCTAAGAACCTGGGCAAATCACTGCCAAATCCTCGTTCGAACAAGAAGTCACGTTTCAGCACCTCCTGGTATTTTGCTGGAGTAAGGTCGTTGACGAAGTGAATAAAAGGCAACCTTGGTTCCTCAATCTCGCCAGTCTCACCCGATGCCTCAGCAATTCATTTGCCCTTATCTTCTCTTCGCTTGGGCAGAATCTCTTCCTCAGCCTTTTTTGCTTCTTCTTCTCTCGTCTTCTCTTCAGCTCCTTCTTTTCTTGTTCCCTTCTTTCCTCCTCAGAATCTGACGATGGAGACGATGGGGTATTTCGAATTACCCTGACGCGGCCTGCCTTCCTCTTGATGCGGCGTCGCTTGGGTGGTTCAGGCATGATTACCTCTACTTGAGCTTCCTGCACCGGTCCCTGCTCATTCCCTTCTTTAGGAACCTCTGCGGTTTGTTCACCTCGAACTTCGTCAGTCTCTGTTTCTTGATTCTCCTTGACATTCTCTTCTTGAACCGTATCCGGGTTTTGTACTTCAGGTTCTTGAGTATTTCCTTCCTCCGCTGCAGTGGCAACAACCTCTACCACCTCCTGAACTTCTTCCTGTTCTGCAGCCCGTTGCTGCCTTCTCCTTTTCTTGGCTTCTTTTTCCTCTGGCGTTCTTTTCTTCTTGGTTTTCCCTTTTTGCACTTCCGGCGTAACTGGTACCTCTTCTTCCTCGTTATCTCTCTCTTTTCTCGCTCTCGTTTTAGCCATCAAAACTCTAAGATTTTTCAAAGAAAAGCAACGAAGGAAGAAGAAGAAAAACGAGCAATAAAGGAATGAAGTGAAAAGAACTTACCATCGTTCCCTAATAAATAAGCCGCAGCAAAATCAAATCCCAACTGAAAAGATTTGCCCCAAATTATATTACCGTTTAATTTTAAATGCATGCAGATCGAAAATTCAAACCATCAATGGTAAATTTATGAAGTCCAATCGTCCACGGTAAATCCCTATGCGCTGTCCACCATCAAAGCCCTTGGATGATTGTTGTGTGACACGTGGCCTCATCAGATGATACATGCAAATTTACCTACGAGAATTCAAAGAAAATCCCAACGGTAAAAATAATTTTCTAACGAAATCCCTTTTAACTCGGACGATTTTTGCTTCAGCCACAACTTTGCCGCAACAACCTACTTAACCTGAAGAATCTTGGATACAGAATTTGAATTTCAAAGCAAGAAAAATCTTTTAAAATTCAAATTTAAATTCAATCGATCAAATCAAATCTTTATCTTTTATTTTCAAGAGAAACCAAATAAATTAAAGAGAATCTTTATTAATTTAAACAGAATTCAAATAGCTGAAAATTAGATCTAGATAAAATAAAATCTAACTAATTAAAAGATAATTTAAAGATAAATAAATTACCCGAAAATAAAATAAAATCAAATTCAAAACGAAATAGATAAAATCTAAATTAACAGAAATAAACAAATACTTCAAGATAAAAATCTAATAAACCATGCAAAATAAAATCTAACCTAATCGAAATTTAAAAACAAATCAGCGAAACATAAAATCAATACAAACACCGGGAGCTCAAAATTTTGCTCTGTGAAATGCTCCCGCAAAAATCCTACTCTCTCAATCATCAACCAACCTTAGGGAAGGATATTTCGCCTGAAATTCCTCTCCCCAATAATTTTTCACACGCTGTCCATTCACTTTGAACACTCTCCCATCTTTTTCATCATGCAAAGTAATTGCTCCATGGGGGAAAACCTCAACCACAGTAAATGGTCCTGACCATTTAGATTTTAGCTTCCCAGGAAACAATTTTAATCTAGAATTATAAAGCAAGACTTTCTGACCCTTGACAAACTCTTTAGATTTAATTTTCTTGTCATGCCATAGCTTAGTCTTTTCTTTATACATTTTCGCATTCTCATAAGAAAATTGGCGAAATTCCTCTAATTCATTAAGCTGCAACATTCTTATTGCTCCTGCACTACTCAGATCAAAATTTAACTTTTTTAAAGCCCAAAATGTTTTATGCTCTAGCTCTAATGGTAAATGGCAAGCTTTCCCATATACTAACCTATAGGGAGACATACCTAGAGGAGTCTTATAGGCTGTCCTATAAGCCCAAAGAGCCCCATCCAACCTAAAAGACCAATCCTTCCTAGATGGATGGACTACTTTTTCTAGAATTGATTTTATTTCCCTATTACTAATTTCAGCTTGACCATTCGCTTGTGGGTGATAAGGGGTAGCTATCCTATGCTTAATCACATACTTAGCTAAAAGCTTAGTTAAGATATTATTAACAAAATGTGTACCATCATCACTCACTAGAGCCCTAGGTGTCCCAAAGATGTGTGATTGAAGAAACCTTGCTACTGTCTTGGCATCACTCTGATGGCATGCAATGGCCTCCACTCACTTGGACACATAATCAACTGCCAATAAGATAAAAACATTGCCATTAGAAGGGGAAATGGCCCCATAAAATCAATACCCCATACATCGAATAATTCAACTTCTAAAACGTAAGTAAGAGGCATTTCATCTCTAGGCCCTAAATTTCCTCTCCTTTGGCAAACATCACATTGCTTGTAGAACCAATGGGCATCCTTGAATAAGGTGGGCCAGAAAAATCCACAATGCAAAATCCTCATAGCTGTCCTCTGACCGCTGAAATGACCTCCATACGGCGAAGAGTGACATTGCTCCAGGATTTCCTTCGCTTCAGCACCTGAAACACACCTACGAATAATACCGTCACAACATTGCTTATACATAAATGGCTCATCCCAATAGAAAAATTTTGCATCATGCTTAAACTTTTTCTTCTGCCTCCAATCCATGTCAATAGGAGTGACTCCCTTTACCAAAAAATTGGCAATATCAGCATACCAAGGGACATCCCTGACTACCTTTACCTCAACAGCAAAGAGCTGTTCATCTGGAAAAGAATCTGAAATGACAGATTGCTCCAGCAAAGCTGATGATGGATCAAGACGAGATAAGTGATCTGCAATAACATTTTCTGATCCCTTCTTATCCTTTATCTCCAAGTCGAACTCCTGCAATAATAAAACCCAACGAATTAGTCTAGGCTTTGCATCCTTCTTAGTCATTAAATACCTTATTGCTGCATGATCCGTGAACACCGTGACTTTGGATCCAACCAAATATGGCCGGAATTTCTCAAAAGCAAACACGATAGCTAACAACTCCTTTTCAGTAGTTGTATAGTTGACTTGTGCCTCATTTAAAACCCTGCTTGCATAATATATAGGATGGATAAATTTGCCCTGCTTTTGCTCCAGCATCGCACCTACCGCAGCATCACTCGCATCACACATTACTTCAAATGGTAAATTCCAATTAGGTGCACAAAGAATAGGTGCTGAGACTAAAGCAACTTTTAATGTCTCAAAAGCCTTCCTATAATCTGCATAAAAGTCAAAAACATGATCAGTACACAATAAGTTACAAAGAGGTTTACTGATTTTTGAAAAATCCTTTATGAACCTCCTATAAAATCCAGCATGATCTAAAAAACTCCGAATTCCCTTCACTGAATTCGATGGTTCTAATCTTTCAATCACCTCTATTTTTGCTCTATCAACTTCTAGACCATTCTTAGAAATCCTATGACCTAACACTATGCCCTCCTTCACCATGAAGTGGCATTTTTCCCAATTAAGAACTAGATGGGTATCCTCACATCTTTTTAATACCTTACCTAAATTTTCTAAACAATTCTCAAAAGACCCTCCAAAAACTGAAAAATCGTCCATAAATACCTCAACAGTGGACTCAATCATATCAGAAAAAATTTCCAACATACACCGCTGAAATGTTGTTGGAGCATTGCAAAGGCCAAAAGGCATTCGCCTAAAAGCAAACGTCCCATAAGGGCAGGTAAAAGTGGTTTTCTCCTGATCCTCAGGAGCAATAGTAATCTGGTTGTACCCAGAATAACCATCTAAGAAACAGTAGTAGGCCTGACCAGCCAATCTATCCAACATCTGGTCAATAAATGGTAGAGGGAAATGGCCCTTACGGGTGGCCTTATTAAGCCTCCTGTAGTCCATGCAAACCCTCCAGCCAATTACTGTCCTGGTTGGAATCAACTCATTGTCTTTATTACTTACCACAGTGACACCTCCTTTTTTAGGAACACATTGGACAGGGCTCACCCAATTGCTATCGGCAATTGGATAAATGATTACAGCATCCAACCATTTAATCACCTCCTTTTTAACAACCTCTTTCATTGCAGGGTTAAGCCTTCTCTGTTGCTCAATACTCCTAAAGGATCCATCATCTAGAGTGATTTTGTGCATACAAAAAGATGGGTTAATTCGCTGAATGTCAGCCAACGTCCAACCTATAGCCTTGCGGTATTGCTGCAGCAATTTTATTAAGGCCTCCTCATGCTCTGGCATTAAATCTGATGCAACAATAATGGGCAACGTCTCACCTTCCTTATTGATTATCAGTATAGTTGGTAGAATAGTCGCAGATTTAAATCAATCCAAGTATAAACTGATTAAATCAAGTAGTACCTGATGAGTTCAGGGTCGAATCCATAGGGAAATGAAACAAATGTTATATATTCACTGATTTAATTTCTCAACATGCTAGGTAAGTAAAGAGAATTGATTGGTGTATTTTAAATAATAGATGTATTGCAGGAAGAAAATAATATAAATTAAGGAAAGGGATTTAATGCGAAAAATATCAAGGCTGTTACGGTAGCATCCTCATGCGTTTATAAGAGACTTGTAGCGCTAACTTTTGATTAATTGATCCATTAATGCCTAAGTGAGAAAAAATCATTAAGTTTTCCTTCCGGTACTCCTCATGCGTTTAGCAATAAACTAGCAATTGACTTTTTGCCTAGTTTATGCGTGAAGTTTAGTTCTCTTAATACTTACAAGGGATTGCATTAGTCACAATGCAATCGAAGCTCAAGCATGCAATATCTTTTAGTGGTAATAATTAAATGCTACCAAGACTACATGACATGCGCTAGCTTGTTCTACTTAGAGAGATCTATATGCATCACCTGTCAAGGACTTATCATACTGATACCGCATCCGGCTGGCCAAGCAGGACTTAGCAATGAAAGGATTAACACAACTAAGTAGAAAGCAAACAATGTTTCAATTAAACCAAAAATATGCGCTTACAAGTGGTACTTATCGCCGCATGAGGCGCTTGCGCTAAGCCTTGAAGAGAAGATTTAGCTCATGAAAGCAAAACAGATACACTTGAAATGATACATTACACACAAGTGTACTCCCATTTACAGACTTCTGCAGCTCCTTTGGGAGGTTCTTCTTATTTTTTCCAAAATGATCCCCCTTCTCCTTGAACAGGTGACTTCTATTTATAGGTGAGGGAAGCAAACTTCTTCAAGTCACCAACGGC
Organism: Luffa acutangula; assembly: GCA_036850905.1. Lineage (NCBI taxonomy): Eukaryota > Viridiplantae > Streptophyta > Magnoliopsida > Cucurbitales > Cucurbitaceae > Luffa > Luffa acutangula. The sequence continues at coordinate 48,450,054 of CM072089.1, forward strand.
CAACTTGCAAGTCCACTTGCGTTAGTTGCGTCAGCGCTTAATCATTATTAGGCTACTTGCTCTTTGTTAATCACCTTTTTCGCCTACTTGCTCTGGTTGCGCCGGCGCTTGTCTTTTCACCCATCTTTTTCTGTCTTTTGATCATCTTGGAAAGTGTCCCTGCGCAAAAAATACTTAAAATGCCCAGATTAGATGTGTTAGCGCTCTGTATTTATAATTTCTTATCGCATACACAAATGTAGCATGCCGCTTATATCAAAGCACTTTTCCTTTTCTTTATGCGCTAAGATAACGCATTGGAGGTTCTTTGCGCCTCCTTTTAGCCTAAATTTAGAGGGTAAATAGCTTGCATTTCGCAAGCAATCACTTCCCCAAGATACACATACTTTAGATGGTCCGGCAAGGGCTTCAAATCTAAAGTAGGTGCCTCAATCAGGGATGGCTTAATAGGAGGAGCTTTCCTTTGATCTAAATCTAAAGACTCAAAAACATCCTCACACCTAAACAACTCTTTTTCATTTTTTCTTTCTAATAAACACACCTGCAAATCCTCTACACTAACCTCTCCATGCTTCTTCGAATGCTTACTAGCTGAATCCTGTTTTGCTGTCTCAATAACTGTGCTCTCCAGAATCCTAATGAAGGAGTAATCCTCCATTTCGTCTGGATATTTCATGGCTTTAAACACATTAAATTTCACTTCCTCATTACAGACTCTCATTGTTAATTCCCCTTTTTGAACATCTATTAACGCCCTACCAGTAGCCAAAAATGGACGACCTAGAATAATTGGGACATCTTTATGAGCCTCATAGTCTAAAATAATAAAATCAACAGGAAATATGAATTTATCCACTTTTACTAAGACATCCTCAATTTTACCCTCTGGATATGTGATAGACCTATCAACTAGTTGGAGTGTGACTCTGGTAGGTCTAGCTTCACCAATACCTAACTTTCGATAGACCGAAAGAGGCATAAGATTAATGCTAGCGCCTAAATCACAGAGTGCTCTACCTAATTCTTTTCCATCTATAGATACAGGTATGGTAAATGATCCTGGTGTTGGGTTTTATGCCCTAAAACTCTTAGATAGTGAATGTAACTGTTGACCGGATATTAATGAAATAATATTGATATATTTTTCCATTAATTGTTATTAGTTATATTATATTTGTCTTTGCCTAATAATAACCCTAATCCAATAAACTAGACATCCAAGGCTGTAATATGAGTCTTGAACTATATGTAGCGACATATGGGATCATTGTTCAAGAAACAACCTAAAGGGTCTATAGTATAGGGATAAGACTGGGTGCCTTATCCTGGTGACACTATGGATACGACCCACTTTGTATTTGATACAAACGCTGCAATCCAACGCGTTCGTGTAGGAGACATGCGAGTGGGGGTATCCTATGCAATGAGTTTTCATAAGACCGGACCGCGAAATAGTAACCACTGGTTATAAAACCGTTAACTAGTTGGTTTTCTATTTTACTAGGACGACCTAGACAACTTAGTCTTAATCCTGAGTTGATTATGGACTCCTGCTCATGAGAGACTGTCCTTTGATTTGTATGGGTGAGAGTGGCCAATACGCCGACTCAATAAGCCTACCACTTTGGGGACAAGACCGAATGGGGAGCTGGGAACATAATCGTACAAGATGGAATTCACTCCTTCCTAACTTTAGGGAAGCATAAAAGTGTTCCCTTAAGTGGTTACTTCGAGTCTTGAACAAATGGCTCTACCCTCTGAATGACACGAGAGGGTTTTCTGTTTGATGGTTGGACCAAAAACAGGTTGTTCATTAGAGGAGAACTGATACTTAAGGAAATAGAGGTAACCCAGGGGTAAAACAGGAGATCATATATGGATATGATCTAATCACTTATGGAAGTAATTAGTCATTTGTGGAAAAGATTAATCAATTATGGAATTGATTGATCATGATTGATTAATTAAGCAATAAGATTGAATCAGTTTTGGAAAAGATTGATTTAATTGAATATTTTATTCATGGCCTCTCTTATATAAATAGAACACTAGACCTAATTGGTCTGAGACACTTGACACTTTGCTCTTGCTCTTAGACTCTCAAGACAAGACCTAGAATTCTCTCTAGCCTCCCTCTTAGAAAAAGACTCCCACAAGTCTTTTGCCTCCTAGACTCAGAGTCATACCGGTGTAACCTCTATGGTGATTGTGTCAATCAAGAAGAAAATTCCAGCGATTAAGAGACGAGGAGGCTGCTGCGTTTTCGTTCGTTGGAGCGTCATTGGCGAAGAACGGTCAAGTCTACAACGAAGGTATGTGACGGTTCTTCCCCTTTTCTTTAGAAAAGCATGAAAATAAATTTAGATTTATTTTTAAGCATGTTTAAACTGAATTTCCAGCAACTTTAAAGAGAGTTTAAAGTTTGTTTCAGTTTTTGTAACGGTATTTTAATGTTAATTAATATACGGCGTAAGGTCCAATCGATGCGCTTCTGCTGCGTGGGGACTTTTATTCCCTACACTTGGATCCTTAGCCTTGGGTGGTAGCCCATTCATAAGAATAGCACTACATTCCTCAGGAAGAGATACAGTTCTAAACTCACCTAACCTCTTCTTTTTAGTTGAAATATCCTTGAGAAATTTAGCATAATTAGGCATTTGCTCAATAGCTTCTACTAAAGGGATATTTATGTGCAATTGCTTAAGAATCTCCAAAAACTTTTTAAATTGACCATCCTGATTCTTCGGCTTCTTCCTTTGTGGAAAAGGTAGAGGTGGTACATAAGGTGGGGGCGGCACATAAGGTGGTTCTACATCTAGAACAGAACCAGATGCTCCAGCATTTTTATTGCTGCCTCCAGCACCCTGACCAGACTCCAACTCTTTCTCAACAACAACATTATTTTTATCACCATTTTTATCTATAAAACCTAGGTTTTACAAGGCTCTTCTAGTGGCTTACCACTCCTAAGAGTTACCACTTTTACCTGCTCCTTACCTTCCCTTCTGGGGTGTTCAGTATCCGATGGAAGTTTCCCTTGAGGCCTTGCCTTTATCTCACTAGCTAGCTGACCCACTTGCACTTCCAGGGCTCTCATCGAAGCTTGATTACTTTGAATTGCGGCATCTGTACGAGCCATAAATTCGTTCATCATCGTCTCAAGAGAATTTCTTGAATTTTGCTGAGGCAACACCTGCGCTTTAGCAAATCCTGGCTGGTTCACCTTTTGTTGTGCCTGCACACTGCTTCCTTGTCCTCCCCATGCGAAGTTGGGGTGGTTGCGCCAACCTGGATTGTAAAAGTTAGAATAAGGGTTATTCCTCTGATTACCTACAAAAAACACAGAAGCTGGATTGCTAGGGCAAAACTCGTAGTTGTGATTTTCACCACAATAGACACATGCTTCCTCTGCCACTTGGTTCACCACTGCAGTAGGCTCCATAGCTGATGGATGCTGATGACTAATCACTGTCACATTCTTAAGAGCATTAGCAATCATAGCAAGATCAACCCTAATGGTGGACACACCATCAACCTCTAATACACTCATAACATTTTTATTTGTGCCTCTAACATCTGACCACTGACAACTATTAATCAATATTCTTTCTAAAATTTCATAAGCTTCATCAAAAGTTTTTGCCAAAATGGCCCCTCCAGCCGAAGCATCGACCATACCTTGGGTTACTCCATTTAAACCATTGTAAAATTTCCATTTGAATACAATGAGGTAACCCATGGTGGGAACACTTTCACAAAAGCTCCTTAAATCTCTCCCAAGCCTCACTAAAAGTCTCATCCTCAAGTTGCCTAAACCCTACTATTTCACTCCTTAATTTAGCATTTCTATTAGGTGGGAAATATTTACTCAAAAATTTTCAGCTAACTCATCCCATGTCCTAATTGATCCTGGAGAAAAAAAGTTCAACCATGCCTTTGCTCCATCTCTAAGAGAATACGGGAACAAAGTTAATCTAAGAGCATCTCTAGGCACTCCTTGAATTACAAAAGAATCACTAACTCCTAGAAAAGACTTAAGATGTAAATGAGGGTCTTCAGATGACAAACCATGGAATTGCCTCACGGTTTGCAACATCCGAAACATTACCGGTTTCATCTCAAAATTTGCCGCTTGGATTTGGGGACGTGCAATCCCTGGATTCAACTCATTAAACATTGGGACAGCATACGCTCGAATGGCTCTAGTCCTATCGTTCGCTATCAAGATAGGATTTTCAGCCTGATTATTTTGCTGCTCATTTTGTTCAAACAACGGGTTTTGCTGCAACAAACGATTCTGGGGGTCTGCTGGACCTTCAGGGGCCTTCGGAAGACGCGGCACGTTCTCCATCTGGTTTCTGCGCTGCTCTCTCCTTCTTATCCTGAATGTCCTTTCAATTTCTAGATCAAGCTCAAACCTTACCCCAGGCGGATCGCTCATGCACCAAACTCACACCTGCAAAAACAAAAGAAACAATCAAAAAGTTCTAGCACCAAACCACTAAAACACATACACAAAATAAATCAGATAAAAACTTATTCAGTCCCCGGCAACGGCGCCAAAAACTTGTTGAGTTCTTAGAGTGAGTAAAATATGATCTAAAAAGACTCTAGAATTCCTGTGCAAGTATACACAGTCTACAGCAAGTAATATTATCAATCCGAGTCCTGAATTAGCTTCCACTTTATCTATTTTGTGTAACTTTCTAATGGTTTCAAAGGTGGTAACAATAATTTGGTTTTATAAGAATTATGTTGAAACAAAATAAAAGACAGAACAAAGAATAAACAAATAGGCATGCAGATTAAAGACATGCGCTGGTTAGGCTTAATAGTTGTTTAAAAAGATGCTCTAGCAATATTATTGACCATGCAACTCTCACAGTATTATTAGCGGATTCCTCCCGAAACTCCGGATCTTTTGGAATGTGTTTCAACCCCAATGACGTGCGACCGATCAAGCACTAGGCAACTGGCTATCCCTAGCTCAGTCACTGGCGTTCACCAATGCACAATGATCGTAGTGTGGATAATTACCACACACTCTCTAAATCATCCCTGAAACTAGAGAGAGATATTCACACCAGCTGGCCAGGCGGGCATAAAATGTAAATAGGCACAACAATTAACCAAGATGCAATAATCAATATATTACTAAAGTTTAAGCACAACAACTACATGTTCCTAACCAACACCTTAAGCTACTTAGTTCATAATGAACATGGAAACATGAATTACAATCTGAGTAGGCATGTCCATAATCACAAGATAATAAAGAAAATAATAATCTCCTTAATCGGCTTGCGGATGATGGTGTTCTTGGTAATCTACAATTTCTCTATACTATTCGGCTTCCAAGGAAAGTTGGAATGCCTTTGACTTTGACGGCTACTTCCTTTTATAGAAGGATGGGAGGCTTGAATTAGGTCAACTAGGACACGTGTAAGGCTCTCCTTGATCCTTTATCACGAGAATAACTCAACAAAAGTCAGTTCATGAAGTTGGCTAACGAGCTGTGATGTGGCAGTTCTGTTCCCAGTTTTGCTGCAACACAGAATTTGCTCCTTCCAGTCGCCCAGCAGCATAATCTGCACAAAATAATTTCCAATGCTTCCATTCTTCCAAATGAGTTAAAACATGTAATATCCACCTAAAACCAAACCTCTTAAGCACAAAAGACACACAAATCCTTATAGAAATGAGGCCTAAATAACTACCTTTTAGGCAGTTATCAAGGGTGTTGGGGAAATTTTTTACCACAATCAATGAATCCAGTTCCATGGGCAAATTTTGGGTTATTTCCTTTTCCTTTGATTGTTTTTCTGTAACTGAATTTGGTTTGGAAGATTCAGACGCTTCTTCTTCAAAAAAAAAAAAAAAAAAAAAAAAACAAAGAAAATGAAGAGCAAGGAGGAGAACAAAAAGAAAGGAGAAAAACGTTTTAAAAAAATTGTCTCCGGCAAGCGGCGGTTTCCAGCGGCCGGCAACAGGTTGGTGGTTGGGGTGTTGAAGTTGAAGAAGAAGAAGGAGAAGAAGAAAAAGAAAGAGAAGAAGAGAGGGAAAATGAGGGGAGGAGATGAAATTTATAAAACAAAAATATTTTTTTATTTTATTTTTAAAATTAAAAAAAAATTGAATAAAAAAATAGTGTCACGTCATCAAATCCTTAAGATTTAATGGAAAAGTGGATGGATGGACCAAAATGAAACTAAAACCAAAGCTGAGGAACTAAGGCCCCGTTTGATAACCATTTGGTTTTTTGTTTTTGGTTTTTGGTTTTTAAGCTTATAAACATCACCTCCTACTCTGAGTTTCTTTGGCTTTTCACCTATACCTTCTTCCCATCTTTTAAAAAACCAAGCCAATTTTTTAAAACTAAAAAAAGTAGTTTTCAAAAACTTGTTTTTGTTTTTACAATTTGGTTAGGAATTCAAGAATGTCTTTAACAAAAATGAAAACCATGGTGAGAAAATTTAAGGAAAACAAGTCTAATTTTCAAAAACCAAAAACAAAAAACCAAATGGTTATCAAACGGGGTCTAAATTGTTGAGTTTGAAAACTTATGGATCAAAATGAAACCTAACCCAAACCTCAGAAACCAAAAATGTATTTTTCTCTAAATTAAATTAAAGTAAAACGTCAAAAAAAAAAAAAAAAGTCAGATAAAATAGGCATGGTACTATTCAATTACTTAACTCAAACAACTTGATGATTTTATGACGTAAAATTAGATTGAAAAAATCGAAAATAGAATAGGTAACCAAATTAAAGAAAGGAAAACATCAAAGACTTTTTGGTTGTAGTCAAAGTCCAGTATATATGACGTGTCCAAGTTGGGCAACCAATGATTCCAACTCCAAGGTTAAGAAATGGGAGACGCATGTTTGTTTTGGTTTGGTTGAAGTAGTTGGAATAAACATTTTTTTAAAAAAACGAATAAACATTTTTTTAGGATGGTTAGTTGATAATTAAATTGGGGTTGAAAATTGAAATTTCCAGTACCGTCCTGAAGACGTTCTGACAATTCCAGCCATCCACGTGTCTCGTTATTACAGGTTGTTCACTTTCAAACTCGGTGGTTTTAGTTCAAATGACATATGCCATGCGCTTAAAAGGGAAACCGTCGCATTGTAAGAAGCCAAGTCAAAGCAATGCTGAATAAATCTTGGTTATAATTTAATTATTTTATTCTTTTGTTTAACTTAATCATTTAAGAAAAAATCAATGTAGTCTTTTTACAATTTAACATTTTTATTTTTTCAACCAATTTTATCATTTTTGTTGGTTAACATTAAAAACGGTTGATAATAAATTTTAATAATATCATATTTGTGAGTTGACAAGAATTTAGAGAAGAAATTAAACTGTCTCATGAAATAAAAGTTGAAATTTATGCTAATTTTATCATTTTGGACAAAATTTTGATTTCTGATGGATGACAAACTTTAATTTGACCTTTAGTAGAATTTAGGCTCCACTTAAATTTAAAATTGAATTTGTGAAAACAATCTTTATTAATGACCTTAAAAATTATGATCAAGTTGTGACTACAATTTTTTTATCGCAGCAAAAGCCACACCAACATTAGTTACTTGCTAGCACATTAGTCCACAGTTGTCTTTTTTTTCATTAGTTACTTGCTAACACATTAGTCCACAGTTGTCTTTTTTTTTTTTTTAATACATCAACATTTAGGGGTGAAGAGATTTGAACTTCCGACCTTATAGTTGAAGACACATACCAATTATCGCTTGAGCTATGCTTGTTTTGACAGTCCACAATGTCTAAAAAAAATCCCTTTCATATATATGTATAAAATAAACGACAATAAAGAAACCATCGAGAATAATCTGTACGAACTATGCCATATCTATTGTCTATACATCCCAAAAGGGAAATTAAAATTAAAATTAAAAAATAAAAAAAAATAAAAAAAAATCAATACAACGAAGGCGGTGAGGCTGGCGTAATCTGGTAGACATTGAGGCCATGTTTACCTTTCCAAAGCCCGGTAAAAAGTAAGAATAAAAAAATCTACACCCACGGTAAAAATAGAAAAACGAATCATGAAGAGATAAAAGTCAAAAGTAACCACAAGAATACTATCTGATCAAGAAAAGTTCAACGCCAGCAAGTAAAACTGGGCCCCACCAGAAGCTGAACAGTCTGGGAGCTGCCGCGTTTTTGGACATGTCTCTCTCCTGTACGGACGTCGGCGGCGAAGTCGACGGCGGCGTGAGGTTGCCATTCGGGTTTCCGCCGTACAATTCCTGAATTCCGGTGACGTCGTCGACGGCCAGATCCACCTTCCTCGTTCTCGAAGTGATGGTCGGAAACATAATCGATTCCTCAACAGAGGAGTGGCCGAGCCCCAACAAATGCCCAATCTCATGAACCGCCACCGACTCCAAGTCAATCGCCGCCACCGGAGCCGATCTCAGGTCACCGGTAACCACCCAGCTCTCATCACCATCCAAATGAAAATGCCCACTCGGCGGCGAAAAAGCATGCGCCAAAGTCCCCAACACCCCATCGAACGGCTCCCCGTCGCCGTGATCCCCAGCGTAGAATCCAATCCGAATATCCGCTGCCCTGAACGACTCCACCGCCGTAAACGTCAACGGCGTGACCGCCGCCCACCGGGCAAAAGCCCGTCCAAAGACCGCCTTGACGTCATCAGAAAGCTGATTCTCCGGCTCAAAGGCATAGGTCAAATCCCGTCGATCCGCCGGCCAGCGCGGGCGGCCGGGGAAGAAAGAGTAGTGAGAAACAGAGTGAAAGCGAGTGGCGTTATGTCCCATGGGCTTCCCGGAATTCATGGAAGTTGTTCCGTTGATTATGTCGGCGATGCCGCATCTGGGGAGCTGGATCTGGGAGAGAGTTTTGTCGTCGAGGTAGCCGGAGACGTTGAGATTGAAATTCTTTTGGTAGGTTTGGAGGGCGGAAAGGAGGAGGCCGTCGAAGAGATCGGTGAAATTGGAGGGGGAATCGGGAATGTAGCCGAATTTTTGTAAATAATTTTTGAGTTTGGCTAAGCCGTTGAGGTGGTCACCAGGGCGGCAGCCTTTGAGGTTCTGGAATTCATCCCAAGCGCATTTGGTTTTGTTGAGCCAGTCTGGGATTGAGGAGACGTTGGGGAAGATGTGGGCGGAGATTGGATTGGGGGAAATGGAGATGAGTGAAATTAGGAGGATGAAGCCTACGAATTTCTGCATTTTGGGTTTTGTTTTAATTTCTGTGGGTTTTGGGATTGGGAGGAGGAAAAGGGAGAGGGATATGAATAAGAATGGATGCCACCACCAGAGTCTTGTTTCTGAGTAACTTCTTAAGATTGGGATGTGGGTTTGGTTTGTGTGTTTATAGACTGCAATTGCGCGTTCAAAAAGTTTGCCTTTTCAAAGTTGACTGCCTCTATAATGTGGGGTTAAGTAAGGAGGCATTAGATATTTGTTATCAATAAGGAAAATATATACTTATATATCAATAAACAAAGAACGAACAGAGAAAGTGGGAATTTGGAGAATTTATGGTGAACAACCGTGTGTCTTGGCAATGTTGGTGGGGGAGAAAAAATTTTAGTTCTAGTTCTACGATAGTAGCATACTCCTTTATTCTTACTGTAATTTTGTCTTCACAAATATATATTTAATGTTGGTAGATCCCACATCATTTGATAACGTGACAAGCAATAAATGGAAGAAGTATCTATACTATGGTAGTAATTGAAAATTTTCCACTTGGTGAATGACTAGAGCCAAGTGGAAAAGAATAAAAGAAAAAGAAAAGAAAAAAGAATTTTCGGTGAAGGGGGAAGAGAGAGAGGACATAATAGAGAGAGTGCTTTTGTGGAGCAAAGGGGTTCTTGTGTTGTGAATTGGAGATTGATGTGATGACTGAAGGTGATGGTAAATATGAATTAGAGATACTTTCAGTCAAATAAGTGTAAGTATACATTAACGCATGCACTAATAAAAACAATGGAAATATTCCAAAGTATCGATCTCAATAGACTAATTTAAACTTAGATTTGGAGAAGAAACTACTCTTTTAAGTACGATGGTTGGTAACAAAATAAAATTGATTGGTTTTGGAAATAATTTTAAATATGGAGACAATAATAAAAGAATAAAATGAAATAATAAAAGGAAAGGAATTTAGTTTAGTTTCAACCCAAGTAGGATTAATCCTATTAATAGCTTGCTCACTATGTCTGGTTTTGCATTGGGTCAAGTTTAATTAACTTCATTATGCACATGCTTCCAAGTACTCTTAGAAGGCTAAGTAAGTTCATGATGCACATGTAACCCTTTAGTTGTTACTTCTCGTAAAAGCGAATTCCCTATTTCTAGGTTTTTCTCCTATATCACCTTTATGAAATCGTTATTGTTCGACCCTTTTGGTACCCAACTCACATTGCATGCTAATTTAAGTGATCAGTTTAAATTGACAAGATAACAATTAAATCAATAAAGAGAGACAAGCATAAATAAAACTTAAGGGCAAGCAAACTACTTTCAAGCTAATCCATCCACAAGGGTATTCACTAGACCGAATCTCATAATGGAATTTAGCTACTCATGATAACAAATGATATCAATAAATGACTTTTCATTGAATAAGAATTCATTAGTACAAAATAAATGAAAAGAAATAGATGCTATAGAATAATAGTGCAGTAGCTAAATCTAGGAATTCCAATCCCTCAAGTGTTCTCACGACACTCTAATATTCCTTTTACAAGGTGAGACAAGGGTGAACTCTCTACAAACATGAGGTTTGATGTCTAACTAGGTTAGAATTTGGTATTCTATATAAGGGACTACGGGCATCACTACTCATGGGTATAAGCTAGGGTTCTGTCACCACTCATATCTTCCTAGTGAGTTCTGCTCGAATTTATTTACGTTTGTCGCCCTTTTATAGAGTGAGAAGTGGTTGGAGAGTCACGAAATCCATGCTAACAAGTAGGCCTGTCAGTTTCGAAGTCAAAATAGTCGGGTAGGTATGTGGAAAGCTCGTTCAGTGTTAACTCGTGAAGAATCTAGAAAACGGTTTTTGCCCAAAAATGCGGTCGCATTTGAATCACATTTCTCTATGTTTCCTCTGTTTTATGCAAAACACCAAAATTTGATCAAATTCATATAAAATAAGTTCTTTTAAGCACTAATAAACATGATTTGACAAATATGACTTTCTAAAGACTCATCTTACCAACTTTGGCACTTTTTAGGCTCGGGATCAAATAAGGCAAATTGACTGAAAACATACAAGTTTTCACAAGAAATGAGCTAAGAATAAGGGACAAAATACATATATTTTTTTTTACACTTATCATACCCCCAAACTTAACTCATTGCATGTCCTCAAACAATTGCAAATCAGAATGTTAGAGATCAATAGTTGCAAATCAAAATGTCATAGATAAACAATATGAAATCAGGTAAACATGCTTCTCGAGATAAACAATATGAAATAGGAAGGAGGGGTAACTCTTTTTTTTTTTTTTTTTTTAATAAATAGCTTACTTTTCAGTGCCCATATTCTTTTTCTAGCACCAAACTTACAAATAAGCACCCCCAACTCAAGATAGGCAATGACCTCATTGACTTTTTTTTTTAGGACATGGGCTTAACATGAGGCTTTTTGTTTTCAACACATCAAGGCTAAACTCTCTTAGTGTGTTAGAAATGTTAAACATGAAGAAGTTTAGACTTAAGAAAAATTTGTATAGAAAAAGACTAATGAAAATCCTATGATTAGAAAACGAATAGGTTATGACCACGATGACATTTTTTGAGATAGAAATATGCTCTAGTTTTCACCGTTAAGGACTTAAAAGAAAACAAAAATGATAGCATGTTCATCAAAAGACATTTTTCCAATCAATAAGAGTATGAGAAAAAGTTGGTTCTTGAGAATTTTTAATAAATGGCCAAAAATTACAGCTAGCAGTTTTTCTTTCTAAATTCTTATGAAAACACTTCTAAACCCAAAAATAATAGCAAATATATTGGGTTTTATACACTAACACTCGTAGATAGTAAATGTTAACATTTTGATATTATCAATAATGCGTTATTGACGTTATTCAATAAAGCTATTGTTGAATTTTGTTGTATTAGATTTGCATTAAATAACCCTAAATCCCATAAACTAACATCCTAGGTTGTATTATGTAGCTTGAACTATATGTGGGGGCATACAGGGATCAATGTTCAAGAAACAACCTAAAGGGTCTATAGTATAAGGATAAGGTTGGGTACCTTATCCTGGTGACACTATGGATACAACCCACTTTGTATTTGACATAAATACAATGATCTAATGTGTTTGTGTAGGTGACATGCAAGTGGGGGTATCCTATGCAATGTGTTTGCATAAGATCGGACTATGAAATAGTAACCATTAGATGTAATTCTGTTGACTAGTTATGTTTCTATTTCAATAGGATGACCTAAGCAACTTAGTCTTAACTCTGAGTGTGTTATGGACTCCTATCCACGAGAGAATGTCCTTTGATTTGTATGGGTGAGAGTGGCCAGATCACCGACTCAATAAGCCTACCATTTTGGGGACAAGACTGAGTGAGGAGCTGGGAACATAACAACACAAGAAAGAATTCACTCCTTCCCGACTTTAGGGTAAGTAGATGAGTGTTCCCTTAAGTGCCTCCGAGACTTGAACAAAGGGTTCTACTCTCTCATTTGGCTCGAGAGGGACTTTTGTTTAAAGGTTGGATCTTTAACAGGTTGTTCATTAGAGGATCACTGTACTTAAGGACACAGAGGTAACCTAGGGGTAAAATGATAATTTGACGTAGTTGGAGTTACGAAGACTTGTTGGATCTTTAGTGGAGTGACTCACAGTTAACAATATATTGATTAATATGGTTACTGAGTTTAGCTAATTAATCTCGTACCGTTGGAGCTTCTGATCTGTAGGTTCATTAGGTCCCCTTCCTGGCTCATAAAGGGTATTGAGGTAATTTAGTCTTGAGTGGAATTTGAAATGTTCAAATTTATTAAGGGTATTGAGGTAAATTAGTCTTTAGTTTCAATTAATAAAGTTTAATCTCAAATTAAACTTTATATTATAACGTATCACATACATTATATTAATTGTATCTCATACAATTAACATGATTTCCCATAATGGATTTTGAAGTATTCAAATTCCTTTCAAGACCAATTGTTCCTAATTACCCTTTATGAGCTAACAGGAGACCTAATGGACCTATAGATCAGAAGCTCCAATGATATGAGGTTAACTGACTAAACTCATTAATCAATTTAACCAATATTCATTAACTGTGGGTTACGCCACTAAAGACCCACGACTACACTCTTCTCATTGCAGAATATTTTTGTGCCCACGAATATAGACCAATAACAGCAAGTTTGTCCTTCACGAGTGCTCCTAACACCAACTAGGTCAAATTATCATTTTACCCCTGGGTTACCTCCATATCCTCAAGTATCAGTGTTCCTCTAATGAACAACATGTTTATGGCTCAGCTAATAAAGAGAAACCCCTATCGTGCCAGTGAGAGGGTAGGGCCCTTTGCTCAAGACCTGGAGACACCACTTAAGAGAACACTATTTTACCCCTGGGTTACCTCCATATCCTCAAGTATAAGATGCAGAATTCCAAGAGGGGTTTACTACCCTTCAAACATGGAGTTCATTTGTCTAAGGAACATTGTCCTAAGACACCTTAAGAAATTGAGGATATGAGATGGATCCCTTATGCTTCAGCTGTGGGCAGTCTTATGTATGTCATGTTGTGTACTGGGCCTGACATTTGCTATGCAGTTGGGATAGTCAGTAGGTACCAGTCCAATCCAGGGTTAGACCACTGGACTGCAGTTAAAAACATCCTCAAGTATCTTCGGAGAACGAGGAACTATCAGCTTGTGTATGGTTCTAAGGATTTGATCCTTACAGGATACACGGACTCTGACTTTCAGACTGATAAGTGATGCGCAATTTGCATATCGCAAGTGTACGTGTCAAGTAATAATATAGTGTTTTCGTGATTAAACGAGTGTCGTCCTCTGGATTGGTTTTCTAGCAAATTAAGTACCGTGAATAATCTTGTCCAATTTTATTTAGGGAGAAAAACTTAAAGATAAAGATAAATCTAAAGACAAAAAACATAAAATAAAGGTGGAGACTCAAATGGAAAGACTCTTAGGGAATTGATTTCATTGTTGAGATTGAGGATTAATAAATGGGATGGATTTAGCATGCAATTATTCTATCAAGTCTAGGAACCTTTTATCACAACTATCTCTCCCGAGCATAATTGATTCTCATGCATGCAACCAACTTGATATCCCTATCTAAGTTCATTAACATGCAAGGCTTTGGGTTTAGTTCTTCAAGCAACTTCTAAAGTTATTCCAAATCCCGTCACAAACTTAGAATTTCTACTTTAGTCATGCAATTAAATAAAGTACGTCTTAGGCCAAATCCCCTCTCCCGAGCAAGATTCAACACTCAAATCATTCAACTAGTGATCAAGTAATTGAAAGCATTTAACCATAATTGCATAGGTAAAATAAATGCATATTCATACAACAAATTAATCCAACAAACTAAAACAACTACATCAATCCCTAAGACAAACAACTAGCAATTCATAGTCTTTAAACTACAAACACTAATTGAAAGAAAAGCCATAAAAACTACAAGGGGTAAGGGAAAGAGAAAGGAAAACTCGAATCCGTCGAAACCGGCACGTCCCCGTCACGATCTCCACGTCTTCTCGCTTGATTCCCGCTCTTTGGCCTTGCTTTAGCTCCCACCAAAGGTCTCTAGTCGAAATTAGGGCTAAAATCTAACCAATTGGACTCCCCCAATCCGTAGCACAAAAGGATGAATTTATAGAAAATATGCCGACAGCGTCGAGACGCTATGGGCAGCGTCGAGACACTATCCCAGTTTGCCGCCATTCTGTTTAGGAAAATATCGATAGTGTCGAGATGCTATTATCACAGCGTTGAGACGCTCTAGGGCAGCGTCGCGACCCTGCGCCAAATTCCAGCATACTGCCTTCTCGGATTGGACAGCTTCTAATTCCTTTCTAATTAATTTCCTTTGCCTCCTTTTAGCATTCCGAGCACCCGATTGACTCCAAATTCTTGTTTTAGCTCAACATAATAATTTTCTACAAAATAAACATTAAAGAACATTAAAATGGCCACAAATTACTCAAAGACTAACTAAAATGTACCGAGAAACATAGCTCGCTATGCGCGCTATCAATAAGGATTCTAGGAAATCCACATCTGGGTCAGTACTTACCCTCAACGGGGGAGCTGTAGTCTGGCGTAGCATCAAGCAAGGATGCATTGCAGACTCCACCATGGAGGTCGAATATGTCGCTGCTTGTGAAGCAGCTAAGAAGGCTGTATGGCTACGAAAGTTCTTGATGGATTTGGAAGTTGTTCCAAATATGAACTTGCCAATCACCCTTTACTGTGATAATAATGGTGCAGTGGCAAATTCTAAAGAACCTCGCACTCAAAAAAGAGGCAAGCACATAGAGAGGAAATATCATCTCATCAGAGAGATCGTGCAACGAGGGGACGTGATCGTCACGAAGGTAGCCTCTGAGCAAAATATTGTTGATTCATTTACAAAGGCTCTCACTGCTAAAGTGTTCGAGGGTTATCTAGAGGCTTTAGGTCTGCGAGATATGTACATAGAATAATCTAGGGCAAGTGGGAGAAGTGTAATGGGTATTGTGAATGCCCTAGTTTATTGTATTTATCTGTATTTGTACTTTTCATGTATTATACAGTATTAATATAAACCACTATTCCTACTTCAATGATTATTCATTCAATTTTGATTGTTGATGTACATTGCCCACTAGAGTTTTAGTTCAAGTGGGAGTTGTTGAGTTTTATGCCCTAAAACTCGTAGATAGTAAATGAAACAAATTAATCGATCTCAATAAAGCGTTATTTGAGTGATTCAGTAATTTGGTTATTGAATAATCGAGTTTGCATTAATAAACTCTAAATCCAATAAACTAAGATCCAAGGTTGTTTAAATGAAACTTGGACTAGTATGTGGGGACATACGGGGATCAGTGTCCAAGTAACAACCTAAAAGGTCTATAGTATAGGGATAGGGTTGGGTACCTTATCATGGTGACACTATGTGATACGACCCACCTTGTATTCGATACAGATGCAATGATCCAAAGCATCCATGTAGGGGACATGCGAGTGGGGGTATCCTATGCAATGAGTTTGCATAAGACTGGACCACGAAATAGTAACCACTAGATGTAATGTTGTTAACTAGTTTAGGTTTCTATTTCAATAGGATGACCTAGGTAACTCAATCTCAATCCTGAGTCTGTTATGAACCCCTTTCAGGAGGGATTGTCCTTAGATTTGTATGGGGGAGAGTGGCCAGTTCGCAGACTCAATAATCCTACCATTTTAGGGGCAAGACCGAATAGGGGCTGGGAACATAACAGTACAAGATGGAATTCACTCCTTTCCTTATTGGGGTAAGTAGATGTGTGTTCCCATAAGGGCTGATTCCGGGGCTTGAAAAAAGGCGTCGTCCTCTCCTAGCCTTAGAGGAATTCCTGTTTAGTGGTTGGACCCTAAACAACTTGTTCATTAGAAAGATCAGTGGTACTTAAGAAACTAGAGGTAACCCAGGGGTAAAACGGTAATTTGACCCAGCTGGTGTTACGAACACACGTGAAGGATTGACTTACTGCATTGGTCGATATCCGTGGACACAGAAATATTCTACAGTGAGAAGAGTGCAGTTGTGGGTCTTTAGTGGAGTGACCCACAGTTAATGAATGTTGACTTACTTGGTTAATGAGTTTAGCCAATTAGTCTGGTATCATTGGAGTTTCTGACCTGTAGGTCTATTAGGTCCCACTGGTAGCTCGTAAAGAGACTTGAGGCAATTAAGTATAAATTGTAAATTGAAAGTGTTCAATTTATTTAGGGGAATCATATAATGTATATTGATACATTATAATATAAAGTTTATGAAACTTTATAATATAATTTTGAATTAATTTCAAAAATTAATTCTTGAGAGAAAATATTTGAAAGAGTTCAAATAATTAATATGAATTGGATTCATATTAATATAAATAATTTAATAAAATCCCTAAGATTAAATATGTGATATTTAATTGGGTAATTAATTAATTATTTATTAAAATTAGATATGAATAAGATAATAGATTTGATCTTATTCATGACCTTTTCCTATTAGGAAAAGGTCTTGGACTTTTCCTATAAATAAGACCCCTGGGGTGGGGTGAAAGGCATTCCATTCATTCTCCTACTCTCAGAGAATTCCCCTGAAGGATCCCTCTAGACTCCCACCAGTCTCCTGCCTCTAGAAGTCTCAGAGTCATACCGGCGTAGCCATAGTGGTGGTGTTCACAGTAGTTCATGATTATTTCACAAGAAGTTGGTGAATTTAATTTGAGTCGTCAACGAGAGTAAGTAATTTGTTACAATATAAATTAGATTTAGATCTAATATTTTTGTATGCTTAGCCTTTATATAAATTTAGAATAGTTCTAAGATTATTGCCAATGTATTGGTATTTTAGATTAAACAAAATTAATTACGAATCGGTCCCAATCACGATTCCGCTTTACGGAATTACGAAATTCCAATCCTTTATATTTCTATTTGAATACCTTAATAGTTTTAGTTTTATGGTTGTTGTGTTGACAATATGTAATATGTGTAGATGGAGGAGTGTATATTCACAATGTTTTTACATCATGGAGGTCAATTTGTTAATAATGGTAGAACATTGTACTTAGGAGGGGCAGTACCTGAAGTTGAGAATTGTAGCTCTGATATGATATCCATCCTTGAAATTGGAAACATGTTAAGGGAAGTAAATGCATTTGAGTGGAATAAGATACATTTCTTAGTTCCAGGCATGGATTTTGATAGAGGATTAAGACTTTTATGGTCCGATAAGGAAATCCTAAACATGTTAAGTTGCCTTACTTCTTTGAAAATACTACATATATATGTAGAGCACTCTGAGAATGTATTAAATAATGCAGAAAATATTGTGGATATTGAAGTAATAGAGGAGACACCTCTAGCCATAGAAGAGGCACCTAAGAGCTTAAAATTAGTTGACATTTGTGATATTAGTGACAATAATGTGCACATTGAAGAATTACTAAATATTGATTATGATGGAGATGATAACGAGTACCAATATGCACACGAGGGTGGTGGTGCAATTTTGAACTTCGAGAATGATGGTGTGAGTTTGAACTTAGAAGATGAAGAATTATGTAATTTTGAATGTGAGTCTTTCAGTCACCTAAACTCACAAATTCAATCTGACGGTGATACTGTTGAGAAATCACAACATTATGTTGAGTTTCACCCTTTTATGTTAAAAGAAAAGGTAGAGTTTACCTTGGGGATGAAATTTGGAACATTGACCGAATTGAGGGATGCAATAAGAGAATATTCAGTGCGATGTGGATATGAGTTGATTTACCAGAAAAATGAATCAAGAAGGATTACTGTGAGATGTCAAGAAGGGTGTAGTTGGAGGTTACATGCTTCAAATAGGCAAGATGATAGTACTTATCAAATTGTCACTACATAGTACACACTCTTGTGCTAGAAAGACAACCAATAAGCATGTAACTGCTAGTTGGCTTGTTAATAATTACTTAGACAGATTCAGGGCTCAACCAGACATGAATTGGAAAGCCCTTGTAGATCAAGTGAGGAGTGATTTTAATATCTGCATTGATGCGCAATTTGCTTACCGCAAGTGTACGGGTCAAGTAATAATATAGTGTTTTCGTGATTAAACGAGTGTCATCCTCTGGATTGGTTTTCTAGCAAATTAAGTATCGTGAATACTTTTGTTCAATTTTATTTAGGGAGCAAAACTCAATGATAAAGATAAAAGTAAAGACAAAAAGCATAAAATATAGGGTGGAGACCCAAATGGAAAGACTCTTAGGGGATTGATTTTATTGTTTTTGATTGAGGATTGATTAATAGGAATGAATTGATCGTGCAATTATTCTACAAGCCAAGGAAAATTTTATCACGATTACCTCTCCCGAGTATAATTGATTCTCATGCATATAACTAACTTGATATCCCTATCTAAGTTCATTAACATGCAAGACATTAATCGGTTTAGTCCTTGTTATACTTCTAGAGATATTCCAAATCTCGTCACTAACTTAGAATTTCTACTCTACTCATGCAATTAAACAAGGTAAGTCGTAGGCCAAATGCTCTCTCCCGAGTTAGATTCAACACTTAAATCATTCAATTAGTGATCAAGTAATTGAAAGCATTACACAAAATTGCATGCATAAAATAACAACACATTCATACCAAAAATCAATCCAACAAACTAAAACAACTACATCAATCCCTAAGACAAACGACTAGCAATTCATAGTCTTTAAACCACAAACACTAATTGAAAGAAAAGCCATAAAAACAACAAGAGGTAAGGGAAAGAAAAGGAAAACTCTTGAATCCATTGAAACCGACACGTCCCCGTCACGATCTCCACATTTTCAAGCTTGGTTCCCACTTCTTGGCCTTGCTTCAGCTCCCACAGAAGGTCTCTAGTCGAAATTAGGGCTAAAATCTAACCAAATAGGCTCCCCTTGGTCGTGTAAGAAAGTGTTGAATTTATAGAAAATTTGTCGACGCTGTCCCAATTGCTGCCATTATGTTTAGGAAAATTTCGAGAGCGTCGCGACGCTGTGACCTTTTGCCACCTGATTCAACTACGGAAAGTATAGGAGTGTCGAGACGCCACAAGGCAAGCGTTGAGACGCTAGCCCTCGGTCAAGCCCAATTTTAGAAGCTTCCAACTTGAATCTTTTCGGCTCCTTAGCTTCTTTTGGCATCCCGAACACCCGATCAATTCCAAATTCTCGTTTTAGCTCAAAATAACAATTTCCTACAAAATAAACATTAAAGTGCATAAATTTGGTCAATTAAATATCAAAGACTAGCTAAATTAATTAGGGAAAAATAGCTAGCTTTGCTCGCTATCATGCATCTCAAGGCATCAAGCATATAGAGCAAGGAAGATAGCAATGGATAAACTTGAATGCACAACTAAGATGCAATATGCCAAGCTATGGGATTATTATGAGGAATTGAGGAGATCTAATCCAGGGAGTACTTGCTTACTAAGTATTGATAGACCTCAAATTCATATGCCACCTATTTTTAGAAGTATGTATGTTTGTCTCAAAGCATGAAAGGATGGCTTTTTGCAAGGTTGTAGACCAATAATTGGGCTTGATGGGTGTCATTTAAAGGGTGCATCTCATGGGCAATTGTTGACTGCTGTGGAAATAGATGCAAATGATGGGATTTTTCCATTAGCTTTAGCGGCAGTGGATGTGGAGTCCAAACAATCTTGGACTTGATTCTTAGAGAATCTACTTGATGACATAGGATCGGTGGAACAAAAACGATGGGTATTTATGACTGATCAACAAAAGGTAAGTTTATGTTTATGCTAATATGACTTTTTTTCTTTTTCTTTTTGTTGATTTTTTATGGTAACTATTTTATCCTTTTGGTACTTTAGGGGTTAATTCCTGCTATAGAAAAAGTGACACCTACTGCAGAACATAGGATTTGTTTACGTCATTTGTATGCTAATTTAAAAAAACATTTAAAGGTAAGTTGTATAAGTCATTTGTTGATATTGTTTATATGCGTAATTGAAAGGTTTAGTTTGTTTATAATTGTTTAATAGGTTATATTTGGACTATATTTGTTCTCTTGTAATTGTAAATGTTACTTACAAGATTAATTTTCAAATTGTCAATGTTATTTTTATCAACAAGTAAGATGTACAAAGATGCATTATGGAGTGCAGCAAAGGAAACAACAAGGTCAATGTTTGACAATGAAATGAAAAGACTTGCCCAGTTGGATAAGTCGGCTTTTGATTGGGTTAATGCAGTGCCATCAAATATTGGGCAAAACATGCATTTAGATCACATTCAAAGTGTGACATGTTGCTTAATAACATAAGTGAATCATTTAATTCCTACATATTGGAGGCTAGTAGTAAGCCAATTCTTACAATGTTTGAAGTTATTAGAAAAAGTCTTATGTCTAGGGTCCATAGAAATCGAGAGCTCATAGCAAAATGGGAGGGAAAGCTTACTCCAAAAATTCACAAAAAGTTAGAAAGGGCTAAACAACTTTCTAAAAATTGGTCTCCTAGACTTTCAGGTGGCGAGAGATTTGAGGTAGAGGATGGGAAGAAGCAATACATAGTGGATCTCAATATTCACACATGTACTTGCTATATGTGGGAGTTGACTGGAATACCATGCCCTCATTCCATTCAATGTATTTGGTTTATGAGAAAAAATCCAGATGATTATGTCCATATGTATTTTCATAAACACACATTTGAAATTACATACTCATACTACATTCAACCCATTAATGGAGTAGATCTTTGGCATAATACTGAGATGGAACCTATACTCCCTCCCTTGATAAAAAAAAATTACCTGGGAGACCAAAGAAGCAACGAAAATGAGATCCTAAAGTTAACAAGAAATATTAGTGACGAGCCATCTAGTTCCACTAAAGTTAACAAGAAATATAGTGTTATGAAGTGCAGCAAGTGTGGAAAAGATGGCCACAATATTGGATCTTGCAAAGGCCAAGTCAAAGAAAAACCATTAACTTCTAAACTTCCAGTAAGTTATGACCATTTTTTTTTCAAAATGTTTAGCATGAATATTTTTTTTTCATATATTGTTTTGTGCTTATATATATTGCAGGTTAAGAGAAAAAAAAATTTGATGGGGTTTGTGGAAAAAGAAGGAAGCTCAAAACGATTGTAATAGAGGTGAGAGTGGTCCCCCTTTCTTTGTATGTACCAAAGCAATGTTTTACTAATTGTGTTTTTTTTTTTTCTATGGATGTTTTTGCTTGTACCACAGGATTATGCAATGCTTGAAAGGATGCAATTTTTTTATAGATGTGGTTGCTCATACTAATGCCCCTTCACATTTTGTGCTGGAAGTCTAATGTTGCTGGAATTTTTGTGTAAATGTTCATTCACATTTTTTTTTTGTACATTTTTGTGTAAATTCTACCCAAAGGAAAGTGGGATGATATTGACAATTTCTTTGCAAATTGTGACTTTGATTTAGTGTAGTAGTGAGTTTGTAAAAAATGGAAGTTACCATTGAAATGTGAATGGAAAATTTTCACTGTTTTAGAAATGAAAATTTGCAGTGAAATACATTATATTGAAAGAATGAAATTTTTTTTTATAGATGTGGTTGTTGATACTAATGCCCCCTACATTTTGTGCTTATATATATTATAAATGTTACTAGAATTTTTGTGTAAATGCTTATTCACAATTTTTGTGTGTGTATATTTTTGTGTAAATTCTACTAGACAAAGGAAAATTGGATGATATTGACAATTATTGTGCAACTACACTTTCATCCCACAATAAATATACAATTTCAATAAGAAAGATTTTAAACAAAAGACAAGAAAGGATCCAATCGGTAGAAGCACATTTTATTATATTCAATGAATGAATTAGTGAACAAATAAAAATGTTTATACAAGATGTGCAAGGGATGATGGAAATAAATCATTCTCACCAAAATGTCACATGTCACTCAAGTATTTAACTAGAGAATAACCAAATACAAAATAGAAAGATTTCAAATGCTGATATTCGGGAATCTTTCAAGGAGATATTCAACTCATCTTGAAACAACACGATCTTCCATCTGGATGATGAAACGATATTCAACTCATATGCCACATGCCACCTGTTTGATCCAAATCTTGAGGCTCTGTATCAACAGAATCCGCACAAGTAGAGGATTATTTTCCAAACTTAGTTACCGAGAGGTCCAAGTCCAGGACATATGGTTCTACTTTCGGGACACAAAGTAGGATAGATTTGACTTTAGTACCTTATTTCAGCAGTGGACCATGGAGACGAAACCTGTTTTCTTTATTGGTTGATCATCTCTTATTCACAGCATTGTGGAAACTAAGTTACAATCATCATTATTCAAACTCACTCTTCTATGTAGCCAAAAGCATATCATATAGTTCTATTATTTTCTTTCCTCTTCCTTTTTATGATTTTATCATTTCTAAAAATTCAAACATCAAAACAATTAACAAGTTTCATAGATTCCAAACAAGAATCTAATATGTCGTAAAGTTGAAGATTAAAATACTAGAAATTAGCTAATAACAAAGAAAAAAAAAATGAGAATCACACTTTACATATTAAGTGCTCAAGTTCAGAGCTCGAATGATGGGAAAATAATGTTTTTTTCACCATATAATGCTGACAACAGAGACATCTCAACCTGAGTTAAAATGGCATTGCAAGCTCCAATAGCAGCAACAAGTAACAGGTTTGCTTTGGTTCCAATTGATTTAGCCCCAGTTTTTTCCAGATATAATCTTTTGAAGTAGCTATACCCATAGAAGTACAAAAACCGAGAAACAAAAGATTGTAGATTTTTGGTTCCCTGTCCCTGGTACAGCGAAAGAACTTGATTGGACTTTATTGCTTCCCACAACACATCTGAAAGATACCTACACAAGCCAAAACCAATTGAATCAATAGAGACACAAAAATGAGAACTAAAATCAACATTTTTGCGGCATCAAAATAGTTTTCTAGCGCAAAAGCACCACAACACCATTTTGAACCACATGGTAATTGCAGTGATTGTGCCATGTTGTGTTGTGGCAAAAGTGTTAATCAGAGGTACCAACGAACAAGTCTTGTGTATTGCTTTGTTCTTCCACAAACATCATTTCATTAATAATCTAAACGCCTTGAACCCAAACAAGCCTTTTGCATCCAAATTTCAATTAAATCATCACATCCAAGATTGCTACAACCCTACAACAGAGGCTAAAATTTAACGCATATCTAACTATAAAATACACAACAAGAGATCATCCAAATTCCAAGGAGCCTGAAATAGCCGTAGATGCTCTCAAATTATGCCAAATTTCCCACAACTCACCAAACAACTGCTTCAGAAGCGCTCAATTCCTAAAGATCATTCGATAAAATGAAAAAATGAAAAAAAAAAACCAGAGTACAACCTATAATTCATTGAAACTACAACTTCTGTAGCAGTGATAAGATCAAGTAGAAACACACCTACCTACCCTCTGAAGAAAAAAAAAAGAAAAAAAGAAGAAGAAGAGGAAGATTCAAAGAAGAACCCACTACATTCGAGAAAAAAAACACACCAAAAAAGAAGCACCCACTGTTTCCGAAGAAGACGAGCGTTGGAGAAGATCGGAGAGGACACCAAAAAAGAGCCAAAGAGAAAACGTCGAAAAACTCTTCTTCTTCCTCCAATCGATGTTTCAAAGGATCATTTCTTTTATCTTCCCTTCTTTCCGGCCGCCGCATGCCAAAGAAGCAACTCATGATTTCCCCCCCCCCTTTTTTAACGCCAAACAGTAACAGAAGTTAGTTTTGCAAAAAAAAAAAAAAAGTAACAG
Organism: Luffa acutangula; assembly: GCA_036850905.1. NCBI lineage: Eukaryota > Viridiplantae > Streptophyta > Magnoliopsida > Cucurbitales > Cucurbitaceae > Luffa > Luffa acutangula. The sequence goes on from CM072089.1 coordinate 48,474,622, forward strand.
AAGTTAGAGGATTTAACGTGTGGGGGCTGATTTTTAGCATTATGAAAGTTTAGGGGCTTGATTTTTACAATTCAAAGTTTAGCGTTGAAATTGTAACAATGACCATACTTTAGGGATGATTTTTACAATTTATATAGGATATTAATTAATTGTTAATTAATATTTAATTAATTAAATTAAAAATTGATTTTATTTAATTTAATTAATTTTAAAATGATAACCAACTCCCTAATTAGGGAGTGGTTATCAGATGGTTACGAGGGATCTGTAACCCACACACCAGTCCCTCACAATTCACGCCTGGCTCTCTCATCTCTTAGATTCTCTCAACCCAGAAAAGTTACAGAGATCTTTTGATCTCTGTGAGTTCTTCCCAAATTCAAGATCGTTGGATCCCACCATCCAAGTTCCTGATCTCAGAGTCATAGTGGGGAAGACGCTGTTGGTGGTGTCCCAAAAGCCACATTCAAGAAAGAGTTCTTGAACGGTTAGAGTCGTCAACGACGGTAATTTCCTCTGATCCCTTTAGATTAAGATCGAAATATTTTGTATGTTTAGCTTAGAAATTATATGGATTAACTTTGTATGATTTTTGTCAATATATTGGTATTTTAGGAAAATTAAATTAAATTAAATTGCGATTGATCTGTAATACGCTTTCTGCTCTGGAATTGGGAATTTCATTCCTTCAGTTATTTGTGAAATCTCTCTAGTTTATGAAATGTTGTTTTAGAAAAAAGAGAATGGTTTTAGATATAACGGATGAATGTTGAGGTTTCATGTTAAAAGTTGTTTGAATCTACTAGATCTATGTGCCCATGGTGTTTACCAATATACTATGTGAATGCATGCGCTTCTATAGTATAAAGAGATGTCTTGGGATCCACTCTAGCACATGCGTAGGCTTTGGGCCATGTGTTAGAGTGCTTACTCTTTGAGGGTTGCTCTACATGCATGTATGATAGAAATTTGACTCTGCTATGCATTTTGAGACTACTTGATGCATAATATGTTAGAGATTGCTCTACACTGAGTGTATTGAGATTACTCTACGCTAGTATGACTAGAGATTTAGGTACTGATGGGCGAACACGCGCGAGCGCAAGTATACGATGTCTCAAGTAGTATAAAATGGAAATATTTCAAGTATCGAACCCAATGAAACGGAAAATACCTCAAACCAATAGATAAGAAATGATTAAAGCTAGAGTTGTAGTAACCAATGATAAAATAGTGGATGAATGACTAGAAATATAGTAAAAGACTTTGCGATGAATTTTAACAAAAAGAAAAGAGGGATCCCAAACTCTGTTCCTGCTCTAGAGTCACGGTACTGCTTGCCTATGGGCCCGCAAGGCTTGCATAGAATGTAGCATTGTGAATCAAATTCAACTCTTATTCAACCTCCTATGAAGTACCTTTAAGAGGCTAAGCCAATAAACCTATATCTCTATGGCTAATGATAACTTAGGTAATTAAACACACAATTCATGGTCTTATAGATGTTACCTTATCTCTAGGCACAACAACGAATTATTGTCTCTAGTTTCTTCTCGCTATATTGTTTTTATGACAACCGTTTATTGTTTAACTCTTTCGATATTAAACTCAACATGATATATTAATTTAGGTGATCAATCTAAACTAATAATAAGCTTTTCATTCAATAAAAGCAAATAATGCTAAATCAGCAAGACTGCAATTATACAGTGAGCAGTACACTTTCTCTAAAGCATTCACATGTTTGAACCCCAAAGGAAAATTAGTTCATAACTGTAACAATGGTAAACCTAAAATAATAGAGGAAATGACTCATTGTATTAATATAAAAATGTTCTGACATATAAAGAAAAATACAACATAAAGAATACGATAGTAAAACAAAGACTTGACTCGAATACGAAACTAAAAACAGAGAAACCTAGAGAGCTAGAGGCTCCCTCAATCTACTCTAGCTTACCTCTCTGGAGGACGTTGGATGTCCGATTGGGATAAACCTCCTAGCAAATACTCTCGCACTTTGTCGGTTCTAGTTTGCTAAACTATCGACACTCGAAGTGGTGACCAAGCTTCAGAATATCTTCGTAAATCTCTCAGATCGTCTCTCTTCTCTTCCAAGCATGAGGGTCTCCTTTTATAGTCGTAGGGATCCTTGAACTACCGAGGTCAATGTGCTGAATCAGATCCATTTTCTTCTCCGAAATTGTAGGACCAACCAACTCCTTCATTTCTCGCCTGCATTTATTTCCTTATTCAGCACCGTATGCTATCGCCAGTCCACTCTTGTGCTGCCGTGAATCAAGGAATTCCAAATCTTGCACTGATCCATTAATTTCTAGCAATAAACATGAAATCTTCATTCCAAACTTACCATAAATTCGGAAATCAAAGATTATACCTTCGGCCAAAGCTTCTTTCTTATTTTATTCTAAATATACTTAATTAATCCTACAAAAATGCCACTTGGACATAATGAACTATGATTTTAGAGGAAAATAATCTTTAAAAACTCGAGTGTCATCAGGTATAAGTTTGGTGATAGTTCTTACTAGCTTGTGTTTGTGTTTTCAAGAGCTACTCCTGATTTTCTTTACATTTTAATTAACCCAAAAGTTATTAAATTGTTCATGATTTACATTATTTTTTAGAGTGATGCGCACAAAAACGCTTACCGCAAGTGTACGGGTCAAGTTTTAATATAATGTGTAACAAGTTACGGATGTCGTCCTTTGGATTGGGTTTCTAGTCACTTAACTACCAAGAATACTATTGTCCAATTTTATTTTAGAGATTGAAACGTGGTGAATGAGTGAATAAGAATACGAAAACTAAATGAATGGAAATTCAATGGAGATGAATCTTAGGGAGTTGATTTCACCAATTGGAATTATTGATTAATTAATTGAATAAGATTAACAACGTGCAATATTCCATAAGTTAAGGACACAAAGCTCATAATTATCTCTCCCGAACATAATTAGTTTTCATGTAAATCAAGAACTCAATATACCTATCTAGATTCAAGATATGCAAGGTCGTAAGTATAATCTTTTTTTACAACTTCTAAAGCGATCCTAAATCTCCCGATCTTAGAACTACTTTAGTCATCCAATTAAGATCTAATCTAAACCCCCTCTCCTGAGCAAGATTCAGAACAACAACATTCAATCTATGGCCAGTAGATTAAAAACATTAAGAATGTAATTGCATGAATGGAATAAAAGCAACAATCATTCAACAAATTAATCCACAAAACCAAAAGGCTACATCAATCCCTAAGAAAACAATTTAGCTACTCATGTTCAAACATTCAAGACAAAAGCTCAAATAAAATCCCATGAGAAAAATACAAGAAACAAGGGAAAGAAGAATTAAAAATTGAGTCTCGCATCAACCGCACGTCTCCATCACAATCTCCACGAGCTCTTGTTTAGAATCCCGCTCCCGGCTCTTCCTCTAGCTCTCCCAAGAAGTTTTGTATCGTGTGTTTAGGACAAAAATCTCTCCAAAAGAACTCCCCTTTCTCAGATCTAATCATATTGTATTTATAGTAAAAACAGGACAGCGTCGAGACGCTGCCCTTTTGCCGCCTCAACAAAATAGGAAAATTCTGAGAGTATTGAGATGCTTTAAACGCAACGTCTCGACGTTGTGCTTTCGGGACTTCTGGCTGGAATATGGTTGCAACAACATCGAGATGCCAAAGGGTAGCATCTTGACGCTCTCTTCTCGGGTCAAATGGCTAGTGCAACTCCTTTTTCAACTCTTCTTCAATTCCTTTGTCTCTTCAACTCCCAAAGCATTATGGCCCTGTTTGATAAGCATTTGGTTTTTGGTTTTTTGTTTTTGAAAATTAAGCTTAAAAACACTACTTTTACCTCTAAGTTTATTTTGTTTTGTGTTAACTCATTCTCTTGTTTTCAAAAACCAAGTTAAATTTTGAAAGCTAAAAAGTAGTTTTCAAAAACTTGTTTTTGTTTTTGAAATTTGGCTAGGAACTCAAGTGTGTCTTTAACAAAAATGAAAACCATTGTAGGGAAATGGGATGAAACAAGCATAATTTTCAAAAACCAAAAACGAAAAACCAAATGGTTATCAAACGAGGCCTATGTTATCTTCCATATTCAACATTTCATTCCAAAACTTGATTCTTACAAAATAAACACAAAAGAGTATGAAATTAGCCAAATAAATCTGAAAGACTAACAAAAAAAATAATACCGAGAAAAATATCACATAACGTGAGCTATCACATAGGTATGAAAAATTTCACATTTAACCCCTAATTCCGACATAAAGTAATTAAGGTAAAAATCTTTCAAAATTCACTAATTTCAACGAAAATCTAGCCATACTTAAAGATTATGTTGATAAATGCATGCAGTAGATGGACCCTCCTAAAACTCACAAATTCCAACCATAACCAATATAGTTCTAATCTCGTTATTTTTATTATTATTATTTTTTTTTTATCGAAGTCTAATCAATACAAAGTATAACTTTCATATAATTTAGTGCACATGAAACTATTTTTTTTAACCATTCTTGAAACAAAAGGTTTATCAAAAGTAATGAAAAAAATATTCTCAATATCTACTATGGAAAAAACTTCCCTGCATACCGATATGTAGGGATCTCCCTGCATACCACCATTAAAATCTTGACAACTAAGAAAGATAAAAAAAAATTCTCATTTTTTCTCATTTTCTCTCTTTCTCTTTCTTAGTTGTCAAGATTTTAATGGGGTCCCTACATACCGGTATGCAGGGAAGTTTTGTTCATCTACTATTATGAAATTTAAAGGTTCTTTAAAAAATCTTTTTTTTTATTCCATTAGATTAAGGTTGGGTTTGACATTGATTTTGGAGTCTATCAAAATGATTATAAAATAATTTTAACCATTTTTCGTGTTTGGTAAATCTGATTATAAATTAATTTATATATATATATATATTTATTTATTTATTTATTATGTTAACTTGCAAAAGCCATTAATAGTAGCTTATCGATTTAGCTTTTCTAAAACTCTGGTGAATTCTCTAACTAACTATTTATCTCTCACATACCTCCAGGTTGTTGAGACATGACTCACCAATAATTTATTACTTTACTTATGTTATTTCAATAGGATTGAATTAGATTGTTTCTAACTTTTTTTTAAGATTGAAATAACATTTTTTTTTCTTGTTTTTTTTAATATCAAAATATAAAAATATATAACACAATGTTATAATTTAAATCATATAGAGTTTAAATTAATTGTCTTATAAGAACTTTGGAGTCTATAACAACCTAACATTATGCCATTATTGAAATACTATTAATATTTTAGTTATAATTATATGTAAGTTGCAATAATTAAGTATTGATTTACCAAACACCTGAACCTGCTTTTTCCTCTTTAAAACTAAAACTTAACAAATACTAGTTTATTTCATATTATAACTAATTTTCTTTAAAGCACACCTGATAGCAATTATTTTAAAAGCTATAGTAATCCTAAACTAAGTCTTAAGCTTGCATTCTTCTTTTTTTTTTTTTTTTTTTAGAAGAAGTTTGCATTCAATAGTAAAGAGATTTAGTATTTCAAATTTAAAATAAGCTATTTTCTTTTCGAATGTCATTTTTTGTTAGAAATTATGGTCGGTAGATTGGATAGATTTGTTGAATAGTATGGTATAAATAAGAATTAATTATAGGGGTATTTTTGTCTTAAAAAAATTGTTAGATATCTTAGAATAAGTTACATGACCAAGTTTGCAATATTTATAACTTGTGACCACTTAAAAAATAGATTAATTATAACCGCTATTCATATAACTACTCCTATTTTATATAGTTAGTTTACTTTCTTATACCATTTTATATCAAATCATTACTCATTAATCTAATTCATGCCTCATATTAACAATTGGATAGCAATATTCACAACTCCAATTTAATAAATTAAATTAAAGTAAGAAGTGAAAAAAAAAACAAAAACATTCAAAAAAAAAAAATTTGAGGACTAAATTTTCAATTAATTTTTTATTGTAAAATTATATAGAGGCAAAATAGACCTTCAAAATTAAAATAAAATAATTAAAAAAAAAAAAAGATAAAGTAGGCATGGTACTATTCAATTATTTAACTCAAACAACTTGATGATTTTATAACTTAAAATTAGATTGAAAAATTCCAAAATAGAATAGGTAACCAAATTAAAGAAAGGAAAACCTCAAAGACTTTTTGGTTGTAGTCAAAGTCGAGTATATATGACGTGTCCAAGTTGGGCAACCAATGATTCCAAGCTTAAGAAAAGGGAGACGCATGTTTGTTTTGGTTTAGTTGAATTAGTTGGAATAAATAAACATTTTTCAAGGATAGTTAGTTAACAATCAAATTGGGGTTGTTTTTAAAAATTAGGCTAAATTATAAAAAGTACCCCTGAACTATGGGGTTTGTTTCAAAAATGTCCCTGAAATTTGAAAAGTTTCAAAAATATCCATGAACTTTGAAAAATGTTTCAAAAATGCCTTTACCGTTAGTTTTTGGATGGAAACCGTTAGAATTTACGGTGGGAGGAGAAAAAAAGAATAAGCAATTTCCAATAAGAGTATTTTTTTAAAAATTTTTCAAAAGTTCAAGGGTATTTTTAAAACTTAAACTTTAACGATTTCCATAAAAAAATTAACGGTAAGGGTATTTTTGAAACATTTTTCAAAGTTCAGGGGTATTTTTAAAACTTTTCAAAGTTCAGGGTCATTTTTGAAACAAACTCCATAGCTTAGGAATATTTTTTATAATTTAGCCTAAAAGTTAATTTGGGGTTTTTTTTTTTTTTTTTTTTTTTTTTTTTTTTTTTTTTTTGATGAGAAGTTAATTTGGGTTAAAATTTCTAGTACCGTCTAGAAGATGTTCTGACGTGACGATTCCAGCCATCCACGTGTCCCATTCTTACAGGTTGTTCACTTTCAAACTCGGCGGTTTTAGTTCAAATGACATATGCCATACGCTTAAAGGGAAACCGTCGCATTGTAAGAACCCAAGTCAAAGCCATAATTGTATATTTTTGTCCGTTTTCTTTCCTTTGTTTAATTTAGTCATTTGAAAAAAAAAAAATCAATGTAGTCGTTTTACATTTTAACATTTTTCGATCAATTTTATTATTTTTGTTGGTTAATAATAAAAATGGATGATAATAAACTTTCATAATATCATATTTGTGAGTTGACAAGAATTTAGAGAAGAAATTAAGCTTGCAGCTCATAGAATTTTTAGATATGCCGAGGAGAAATTAGTAACTTTGTGACATGATTCATCTCCTAAGTTTTTTCGTGCGCGTTAAATTTCATGTGAATTATGACTAAGTTTATCATAAGCCAATTTTAACATTAACCAATGAAGTAGGCATTGTTCACATGTATTTTTAAGGGAATGGAACACATGAAATAAACTTTGTATTTGTATTAATCTTGAGGTGTAATACAATCTGTAACGCCCCAGGTTTCCCTAACTTAGCCTAGAGACATTACTAATCAATCTAGTCTAAAACCAACCGGATGCATAAAAAATTTTGGCAGCATAACGACGAAAAAATGACAATTCCAAAATTCTATAAAGCTGTTAAACATAAAGAAACACTTCTATATTCATTCAACTCATTCCACCATACTTCTATTCAAAAAATTCTCACAACACATAACCACTATAAGAGTCAGATCTCATAACATCAACTATTTAAAGACTTATAGGATTAAGCATAAAACAACAAGTTATATTAACAAGTTCATCCTTTATTAAACCACAAGAGATAGAATTAAGATAATCCCAACAAAATAAGTTCTACCATTTAACAAGGAAAATAACTCCTACAGCGAGGTGATTAACATTTACAGAACCAGAAACTAAAATTGTTGGATTTTATGCCCTAAAACTCGTAGATGGTAAATGTAAATAATGGAGTGTTCTCAATAAAGCGTTATTGATTGTTATTCAAAAAAGAGTTATTGAATTATATTGTATTAGTCTTGTCTTAATAACCCTAAATCCAATAAACTAACATCCCTAGGCCATCTTATGAGTCTTGAACAATATGTGGAGACATACGGAGATCAATGTTCAAGATACAGCCTAAAGGGTCTATAGTATAGGGATAAAGTTGAGTACCTTATCCTGGTGACACTATGGATACAACCTACTTTGTATTTGATACAAACACAATGATCCAACGCGTTCGTGTAGGAGACGTGCAAGTGGGGGTATCCTATTCAATGAGTTTGCATAAGACCGGAATGCGAAATAATAACCACTAGATGTAATGATAGGACCAAATTAGTCCTATTTATTTGATGTTAATCTAAGCCTGTTAGAGTCTGTTTTACGGTTTATTTGACTATTTTGTAGATAATTTGTGCATTGAAGGCATCAAGGACGAATCACACAAATTGGAGTTAATTCGGGCGATTTAGAGAGTTTTCAAGCTACCTTGATGTCCGTGGATCTCGAGGAGGTGAAAAGACCATGAGGATTGTGACGGGCCCAAAGAATGGTTGCAAGGAGTCAAAGGTTCGAGTCCCAAACCGAGCAAGCAACAAAGAAGACCAAATAAAGGGTGAAAGATACGCTGGATAGTGGTTTGGCGTCGAGACGCCTGGCCCGATTTCAAACCCTAGGCCCAGACGTTGTGGCGTCGAGACGCCATACCCAACGTCTCAACACCACGACTAATTTTTCTATATAAACCCTCGTTTTATTCTGCCGTTTAGGTCAGTAGGTTGTAATTTTCTGTTTCTTTTCCCATTGTTCTCTGTCTTTTACATTCAGGCCTCATTCTTGTATGAACTTTAGTTGATTTCCTCTGTATTTCTTTATTATTATTGCATAGGGTCGCGGGTTTTAGTCGGCTTTACTGTCGTCTAAACCTGTTGACGTCGATTGGAAGATTCTTGGGTTATAGAATGGATTATTTTGTGATTATTCTGTTCTGATATCTCTTTTAAATCTCTATTGCAATTGTATTTTGGATTCTAATTGTAGAATAAGCATGCGCATTATGTTAGCTTGACGCCCTAACTCGCAGCTCGTATGTTTATTATTTGCTAATATTTGTAGTGCATAGACTGATTCATGGACACGGGTCCCAATAGCAGTTCTCTGACTTTGTTGCTCTGCATGATAGGTCTAGGATCCAAAATAGCGTTAGAAGTAATCTAGGCCTAATTATTTCGAATGTCCTAATCAATCCACTAGACTTAAGGCAATTGGTTAATTGTTTGGTTTGATGGTTTAATCAAATTAATTAGTTAATCGATTACGGTCTAATTTGATGGATGATGTATGATCGGGTTAGATGGCTTAGGTGGGCTTAGAGTCTTTTCTGGATTCAGATTAGATCGATTGAGCAATTAAACAATTTAAATTTAGCCTTTAATAGGTAGGAATACAATGATAAAAACAAACCATTCAACCCCAAGAATCTCCCTAATCGGCTCGCTCATTTAATTAATTTTTTTGCTTATTTTATGTTTCCTACAATTTAATTCCCCAGTCTTTTAATTTCTTGTTATTTAAATTCCCGCCTTTAATTTCTTGCATGTTGATTTCCCTTCATATGCAAATTCTCCATTTTTTATTGCTTTTCAACTCGAAGTAAATAGGAAATAATTACCCCAACCACCACTCCCTGTGATCGACCCGACCCGACCACTACTACTGGAAAGTAGTTTAGTGTTTGTTGGGTTCCTAGAGTGAGTAAAATATGGTATAAAAAGACTCTAGAATTCCTGTGCAAGTATACACAGTCTGCAACAAGTAATATTATCAATCCAGGGTCTGAATTAGCTTCCACTTTATCTATTTTGTGTAACTTTCTAATGGTTTCAAAGATGGTAAAAGAATGATTTGGTTTTATAAGAATTATGCTGAAGCAAAATAAATGGCAGAACAACAAATAAACGAATAGGCAGGCAGATTAAAGACAGGCGCTGATCAAGTTTAGTAATTGTTTTAAAAGATGCTCTAGCAATATTATTGATTATGCAAACTCTCGCAGTATTATTAGCGGATTCCTCCCGGAACTCTGGATCTTTTGGAATGTGTTTCAACCCCAATAAAGTGCGACCGATCAAGCACTAGGCAACTGGCTATCCTTAGCTCAGTCACTGGCGTTCACCAATACACAATGATCGTAGTGTGATTAATTGCCACACACTCTCTAAATCATCCCTGAAACTAGAGAGAGGTATTCACAACGGCTGGCCAGGCGGGGCATAAAATAAGAATAAGCACAAAATTTAACCAAGTTGCAATAATCAATATATTATTAGAGATGAAGCACGACAACTACATATTACTTAACCAACGCCTAAAGCTACTTAGTTCATAATAAGCATGGAAACACGAATTACAATCTGAGTAGGCATGTCCATAATCACAAGATAATAAAGAAAATAATAATCTCCTTAATCAGCTTGCGGATGATGGTGTTCTTGGTGGTCCCCAATCTCTCTATACTATTCAGCTTCCGATTGCGAGCATAGCTAGCTATCTTTACTTATTTAATTTAGCTAGTCTTTTATGATTTTTGAGCCATTTTATTGTGCTTAATTGTTTATTTTGTAGGAAATGGTTGATTGGAGCTAAAGCGAAATATTGGAGTCAATCGGGTGCTCGGGACGTGAAAAGATGCAAAGGAATGAAAAAGAGTCAAAGAGGAAGAAAGTCAAAATCGGGTGCTCGACGCTAGCTCTTGAGCGTCTCGACGCTCACATTCCATATCTGAATAGGTGCGTAAAGGTCACAGCGTCTCGACGCTGCGACCTTAGCGTCTCGACGCTGTGTTAATTCGCTTACTGAAACGCGCGTTTTGAAGGCAGCGTCGAGACGCTACGACGAAAAATCAGAATTTAAGCTTCCTTTCGGCTAGGTTTTTGGGGAACTCTTTTGGACACTTTTGGAGTCGTAAACAGGGCAGAAACAGAGGATCTTTGGAGCCAAAGCAAGGGAACAAGTTGGAAATCAACCCATCGTTCGTGGGGATCGTGACGGGGACGTTCGATCTCAGCCTGCATTGAGTTTTCTTTTCCCTTTTCCTTTCTTTAGCTAGATTTATGGCTTTTACATGTTTAGTTGAGCTTGTAATCTTATTCATGAGTAGCTAAACTTGTAGCTTAGGGATTGATGTAGTTGATTAAGTGTATGGATTGAATTTATGGTTTAAGTTGTGCAATGGTTATTATGTTTGTAATCTTGATTTAATGCTTTCAATTAATTGGCCATTAATTGATTGATTTAAGTTTTGAATCTAGCTCGGGAGAGGGGATTTAATATAGACTTACTCAAGATTGCATGACTAAAGTTTACTTTCTAATTCATGACGGTTTTAGATTAACTTTAGAATTGGTCAAAAAATTTCATTGCCTTGCTTGTTAATAAACTTAGATAGGGATATCAAGTAGATTAAATTGCATGAGAATCAATTATACTCAGGAGAGGTAGTTGTGATTAAAGGGTCTTTGGCTCATAATTCCATTGTGCATGATAACTTACTCTTTAAAATCAATCATAGACTAATCGGCGAAATCAATCCCCTAAGTATTTTTCTCAATTGAATTTCCATTCTTTTTACTTGCTTTGATTTAGTTTTCTTACCATTCATTCATCACTTTTTGATCCCTAAATAAAATTGAGCGAGATAATTCACAATACTTGATTTGCTTAAAAATCCAATCCAGAGGACGACATTCGAATTACATTCACTATATTATTACTTGACCCGTGCGCTTGCGGTAGGAAAAGTCCACATCAAGTTTTTGGCGCCGTTGCCGGGGATTGGCACATTTAGCTAGATTGATATTGTGAAAAAATTGTTTGGTCTTAATTTAGGGTGTATTTTTATTTTTCTAGGTAGTTTGCATTTTTTCCTTATTTGTTTTTCTTTCCATGTTTGTTTGTTTTTCTAAGTTAGTTTTTCTTTTAGTTGTGTAATCTTTTCCTTATTTGTTTCTTGTTTTTCCTTTTTAGATTAGTTTTCCTTATTTGTTAGTTTCCTTAGTTGTGTTTTGCCATATTTATTTTTGCATTCCATATTAGGTTATTTTGTTTCCTTTTCTAGATTATATTTTCCATATTTAGATTAGTTGTTTTCTTTTCTTTGTTGCTTTCCATAATTGTTTTTCTTTCCTTTTTAGGTTAGTTTTGTTTGTTTATGCGTAGTAGTAGAGATTTGATACCGTTGGATCCCGAGATTGAAAGAACAATTCATAGGCTTCGAAGAGAGAACAGAGAAATTATTCACATGGCTGACCAAAATCTACCTGAGGAGCCTAGGCCTATTAGAGACTACTTTCAGCCCGTGTTTCAGGGGCAACAGTCGGAGATTGTCTATGCCCCGATTAATGCCAACAACTTTGAGCTGAAGACCGAGGTCATTCAGATGGCTCGAGACTGTGCATATAGAGGATCGCCCACCGAGGATCCAAATTCTCATCTTAAATCATTTTTGGATATTTGTGGGACAGTTAAGATTAATGGAGTCTCTGAGGATGCTATTCGCTTACGCTTATTTCCTTTTTCTTTGCAAGATAAAGCTCGAGATTGGTTGCAGTCTATTACTCCTGGGAGCATCACCACCTGGGATGCTTTGGTCCAGGCCTTTTTAAAGAAAATTTTCCCTCCTGCAAAGACGGTCAAGCTGAGGACCGAGATTGGGACATTCCAACAACAATATGATGAGCAGCTGTTCAAAGCTTGGGAGCGATTTAAAGAGTTACTGAGGAAGTGCCCTCAGCATGGATATCCCGACTGGATTCAGGTTCAGTTGTTTTATAATGGTTTAACTCCTAGCACAAAAACGATTGTTGATGCAGCTGCAGGTGGGACTCTGTTGTCCAAGACCGTGGAAAATGCACGTACACTTCTAGAGGATATGACCACCAACAGCTATCAGTGGCCATCTGAGCGGTCTGCACCCAAAAAGATTGCAGCTGGAGTGTTTGAGGTTGATAAGGTAAGTGCACTCCAGGCCGAGATGACCTCCCTTGCTAATGCTTTTATGAAATTTTCAGGTACAGGGAGTGCACAGTCAATTGAATCAGCTGCTGCTTTAGCATCTAGACCTCAGGAGGAGACCATTGAACAGGTTCAGTACGTATCAAATTCTAATTTTAGGGAATATAATAATAATGTTACACCTACACATTATCACCCTAACAATAGGAACCATGAAAATTTCTCCTATGCAAATACTAAGAATGTTCTTAATCCCCCTGGTTTTGCCCCTCAAACTCAAGATAATAAAAAGTTAGAAGATCTTGTTGGAGCTTTCATTGTAGAGTCTAGTAACAGGACAACCAAATTGGAGGAGGCAGTCATTGCCATCAACTCAACGGTGAATGGCCACAGTGCTGCCATTAAGAACATTGAGACTCAGCTGGGACAGTTGGTGAGTGTTGTAAGCACCATGAATAAAGGTAAGGCCCCAGCTGAGCAAGAGACAACCCAGATGGAGTACTGTAAAGCCATCACTGTACACCAGGAGGAAGCTAAAGAGGAATCTGAGTCTGAGGATTATGACACGCCTACAGGGGAAGCTGAGGAGGACACATCATCAGATGAGGTTGAAAAGCCTGAACCTGAGCCTCCTATTCCTTCTCCTCCATTGGTGGTCCTCAAAGAAAAGAAGAAGAAAAAGAAGAAAAAGAACAATCTGGTTCAGTTTGACAAATTTATGAATGCTTTTATGAATCTGAACATTAATATTCCTTTTGCAGAGGCACTAGAGATGTCCCAATACAACAGGTTCATGAAGGAGTGGTTAGCAAAGAAGCGAAAAGAAAAGAAGGTTGACACTGTATACCTCGCTTCCACATGCAGCACTAGAGTACAACAGAAAGTACCTGAGAAAGTAGCAGATCCAGGGAGTTTTTCTGTTCCTTGCAGTTTTGGTACTTATTCATTTAGAGCTTTATGTGATTTAGGTGATAGCATTAATATCATTCCTCTATCTCTGTGCAAAAAGTTAGACATAGGTGAGATTAAATCTACTCCTGTAAAGCTCCAATTGGCTGATCAGTCTGTGGTTAGACCAGTTGGCATTGTAGAAAATGTTTTAATCAGAGTAGGTAGATTTTTCCTCCCTATTGATTTGTATGTTATCGATATGATGGAAAATCCTACAATGCCTGTTATACTAGGAAGACCATTCCTTGCTACTGGGCGAGTGATTATTGATATTGAGCGCAGGGAGCTCATTGTGAGAGTCAGGAATGACAAAGAAATATTTAAAGCAGTTGAAGACTCTCAGTGACACTCAAATGTGCTTTTCATGGGTTACAAGAAAGGTGCAAGAATAAGCACCACTGTTGGATTCACAGAAAGGAAGCCTCCTTGAAGCACGGTCAACACGTCGAGCTAATGACGTTAAACAAGCGCTTATGGGAGGCAACCCAAGTAAGTTAGTTGTGTCTTTCTTTTGAGTTTGATTTATTGTTTGTGTCTGCTTTGTAGGTCTTGTTTTTTGTCTCTCCTTTGCTTTCAAGCTTTCAAGACTACCTTCAAGAAGTCATCATCATTCCAGGGCAGTATTGTTCACTCCTTTCATTCTTTTATTGTTCTCATGCTTGTTTATGCCTTATTTTCTTTATACATTGAGGACAATACATGTTTTAAGTTTGGGGGTGGATTAGCATGTTTGTGGAGCCCTTGAGCATCTGAGTTCGGGCTATAGTTTTGAGCTTTCTTCGAATTATGCATATGGTTGTTTTCTGGATGTATTTTTGCATGATTATGACATCCTAGGATAGGCTTTCTTGTCAATTTTCAAGCTTGCGATGAGTTGTAAGCATGAGTGCCCAAAAAGGGAGACTTTTTAAACTTTTTCTAGGAGATGGCTTACATGAGTAGAGTATTTGTCTTGGCTAGATTTGGATTTGAATGCTTAGGAGCAAATTATTGGGTTCATATACTTGTTGTCACCTCGATAGGTGTAGGGAAGAGCTAAAGAGTTAATTTTTTGCAAATTAACATGTTTGATCTTGCTTAGGAGGAAAGAAAAGAATATATGCTTATCATGCTCATAAAGAAAAATCATTCTTGTTATTACTGTTGAGAAGAAAATTTTATGCCATGGCCTATGCACAATTTGCAGTGTTTAATAAAGATTTAAGCAAAAAGAGCTACCCCTGTTGTGATCAGTTAGGCCAACCAGAGAAAACTCAGGTTAAGGGTCCCTGCAATAGGTGTGTGAAAGCTAGTGCCACATATATATGCTTAATTTAATTGTTGATTATAAGCACCTAAGTATGGAGGAAAACAAACTAATTTGTTCCATTAACTCATTAGTGAAACCTTAGTGCCAGTGTAGAGAGAAGATGAGCTGAGAGTTTAATAATCCAACCCCGGGCTAGTAGAGTCTGATCTTGTTAAGTTAGATCTCGCTTGTGCAAGTTAATTTTGGGAAAATTTTAATTTGTCTCCCTCATTGGTCCTTGTGTGCATGTCTCTTGCTTGCTTGACTATTGACTTTTGAGCTTTGAGGATTGAGTTATGATTATTGCATCCATTCTTCTACTATATGTTTGATTTTTAGTTTGCTCGAGGACTAGCAAAAGCTTAAGTTTGGGGGTATTTGATAGCGAGCATAGCTAGCTATCTTTACTTATTTAATTTAGCTAGTCTTTTATGATTTTTGGGCCATTTTATTGTGCTTAATTGTTTATTTTGTAGGAAATGGTTGATTGGAGCTAAAGCGCAATATTGGAGTCAATCGGGTGCTCGGGACGTGAAAAGATGCAAATGAATGAAAAAGAGTCAAAGAGGAAGAAAGTCAAAATTCGGTCAACAGCAGGCTAGCGTCGAGACGCTAGCTCTTGAGCATCTCGACGCTCACATTCCATATCTGAATAGGCGCGTAAAGGTCACAGCGTCTCGACGCTGCGACCTTAGCGTCTCGACGTTGTGTTAATTCGCTTACTGAAACGAGCGTTTTGAAGGCAGCGTCGAGACGCTTTCTTGACAGCGTCTCGACGCTACGACGAAAAATCAGAATTTAAGCTTCCTTTCGGCTATGTTTTTGGGGAACTCTTTTGGACACTTTTGGAGCCGTAAACAGGGCAGAAACAGAGGATCTTTGGAGCCAAAGCAAGGGAGCAAGTTGGAAATCAACCCATCGTTCGTGGGGATCGTGACGGGGACATTCGATCTCAGCCTGCATTGAGTTTTCTTTTCCCTTTTCCTTTCTTTAGCTAGATTTATGGCTTTTACATGTTTAGTTGAGCTTGTAATCTTATTCATGAGTAGCTAAACTTGTAGCTTAGGGATTGATGTAGTTGATTAAGTGTATGGATTGAATTTATTGTTTAAGTTGTGCAATGGTTATTATGTTTATAATCTTGATTTAATGCTTTCAATTAATTGGCCATTAATTGATTGATTTAAGTTTTGAATCTAGCTCGGGAGAGGGGATTTAATATAGACTTACTCAAGATTGCATGACTAAAGTTTACTTTCTAATTCATGACGGTTTTAGATTAACTTTAGAATTGGTCAAAAGATTTCATTGCCTTGCTTGTTAATAAACTTAGATAGGGATATCAAGTAGATTAATTTGCATGAGAATCAATTATACTCGGGAGAGGTAGTTGTGATTAAAGGGTCTTTGGCTCATAATTCCATTGTGCATAATAACTTACTCTTTAAAATCAATCCTAGACTAATCGGCGAAATCAATTCCCTAAGTATTTTTCTCAATTGAATTTCCATTCTTTTTACTTGCTTTGATTTAGTTTTCTTACCATTCATTCATCACTTTTTGATCCCTAAATAAAATTGAGCGAGATAATTCACAATACTTGATTTGCTTAAAAATCCAATCCAGAGGACGACATTTGAATTATATTCACTATATTATTACTTGACCCGTGCGCTTGCGGTAGGAAAAGTCCACATCAGCTTCCAAGGGAAAATTGGAATACTTTTGACTTGGACGGCTACTTCCTTTTATAGAAGGATAGGAGGCTTGAATTAGGTCAACTTGGACACGTGTAGGGCTCTCCTTGCTCCTTTATCCCGAAAATAACTCAACAGAAGTCGGTTCATGAAGTTGGCTAACGAGCTGTGATGTGGCAGTTCTGTTCCCAGTTTTGCTGCAGCACAGAATTTGCTCCCTCCAGTCCCCCAGCAGCATTAATCTGCACAAAATGATTTCCAAAGCTTCCATTCCACCAAATGGGTTAAAACATGTAATATCTATCTAAAACCAACCCTATTAAGCACAAAGGACACACAAATCCCTATATAAATGAGGCCTAAATAACTACCTTTTGGGCAGTTATCAGTGTTCGTGGATTATAAATTTATTTAACAATTTGGAGCCTCGACAACTCTGGACCGCTCAAATTGGCGTCGTTGCCGGTGAGTGCAAACGGTTAATTATTTTCTTTTTATTTTGAGTTTTGAGTTTTAAGTTTAGTTTAATATTTATTTTTCTTCTTTTTGTTATGACTGAGAGAACAAGCAGAGAAAAGCGAGGTAAGTAAGTTCAAATCTAAATTGTCTGAGCTTAAAACTCTTATTCGTCAGTTGGCTGCAGAGCAGGAATCTCCGTCTGAAGTGAATACCGTAAAGAGATTTCCAGCAATGCAGAGCCAACGGACACCTAACCAGTTTGGGAGAAATTTTTATCCTGGTTGGAGAGACCACCCAAACTACTACTTCCAAAACGATCAAAGCCTTAATATGCAACATGGATCGAGTTCAGGTAATTTAGAAATTTTAGTTAAAAATTTAATTGATAGCATTCAAGTTTTGCAGGAAGGTCAACTCAAGTTCCAAGATGAGACCCGAGCTGGGATGCAGCATTTGGGAACCCAAATTACCCAATTGGCTGACACTGTCAGTAAATTGGAGGCTAAAGTGGACAAGCTACCTGTTCAACTTGAGATCCCAAGAAGAGAAGATGTATGCAGAGCAACGTTGAGGAGTGGGACAGTCTTGAGTTCCAATCCACATATCTCTTCTCCGCCTGCATTTAAAAAGAGCAAAAAAGCAAAGAAGCCTGAATATGAGAAAACAGAAAATCTCGACTTTCTAAGGAAGTGAGGGGTACATTTCGATCCACCCTTAAATTTAAACTCTTTTATTCCTAAAGCTCCCTTTCCTAGCAGGTTAGCGCTACAGTCTAAGCCTTCCAAAGGAAGAGGAGAAGAAGAACATGATTGACCTATTAAAGAAGGTGGAGGTCAACATCCCGCTTCTGGATGCCGTTAAACAAATTCCTAAAGTAGGTAAATTTGTAAGAAAATGGTGCTTCAGGAAAGGTAAGCCAGAGGTATGTGAAAACATTTCTACTATTTTAAAGAAATTGCCTAATGAGTGTTTAGATCATGGTATTTATACATTGCCATGCATTTTAGGGGATATAGAAATTGAACATGCCATGTTAGAGTTAGGATCCTCTATTAATGTCATATCTCATGCACTCGCTTGTGAGCTTAATTTTTCCCATATTAAGAAAACGGGTAATTTGATCCATTTAGCAGATAGATCTCTTATTAGACCTCTAGGGCTTTGTGAGAATGTCTTAGTTAAGATAGATGAGTTAATATTTCCAGCCGACTTCTTCATTATAGACATGCATGAAAATGGTTCACCTAACGCCACATCAATAATTTTGGGTCGTCCATTCATGAAAACGACCAAGGTTAAAATGAATATAGGTAAGGGGATCATTTCTGTTGAATTTAAAGGTAGAAGAAGTTGCTTTCATTCTGACATTTTAGGTCATCTTAACTCTTCTCTTGCCTGCTAAAATATTTCCCATAAGATTCAGGTAAACAGGCACAAGGCTTTTAGATCCTAGGCGATCGATGTTCTGGAATGGGAAAACTTGGATTTGTTGGGTTTTATGCCCTAAAACTCGTAGATAGTAAATGTAACATTTGACCGAACATTAATAAAATGATGTATTATTCATTTACTTTGTTTTTATTGTGTAATCTTGTCATAATAACCCTAATCTAATAAACTAAACATCCTAGGCTGTTAGTATGAGACTTGAACTAGTATGTGGGGACATACGGGGATCACTGTTCAAGATACAACCTAAAGGGTCTATAGTATAGGGATAAGGTTGGGTACCTTATCATGGTGACATTATGGATACGACCCGCTTTGTATTATGATACTAACGCAATGATCCAACGCGTTCATGTAGTGGACATGCGAGTGGGGGTATCCTGTGCAATGAGTTTGCATAAGACCGGATCGCGAAATAGTTAACCACTAGCTGTAACACCGTTAGCTAGTTAGGTTTCTATTTCACTAGGATGACCTAGGCAACTTGGTTTCAATCCTGAGTGGGTTATGGACTCCTGTTCACGAGGGATTGTCCTTTTATTTGTATGGGTGAGAGTGGTCTGCATGCCGACTCAATAAGCCTACCATTTTGGGGACAAGATCGAGTGGGGAGCTGGAAACATAATCACACAAGATGGAATTCACTCCTTCCCGACTCTAGGGTAAGTAGAGGTGTGTTCCCTTAAATGGTGTCTCCGAGTCTTGAACAATGGGCCCTGCCCTCTCTATGGCACGAGAGGGACTTCTGTTTGAAGGTTGGACCTCAAACAGGTTGTTCATTAGAGGAGCACTGGGACTTAAGGATGAAGAGGTAACCTAGGGGTAAAACGGTAATTTGACCTAGCTGGGGTACGAACACACGTGAAGGATTGACTTGCTGTTATTGGTCGATATCCATAGACACAGAAATATATCTGCAGTGAGAAGGGTGCACCTGTTGTTCTATAGTGGAGTGAACCACAGTTAACGAACATTGATTAACTTGGTTAATGAGTTTAGCCAATTAATCTCATATCGTTGGAGCTTCTGATCTGTAGGTCCAATAGGACTCACTGATAGCTCACTTAGGGCGTTGAGGTAAATTTATAAGAGAGAATTAAATATTCGAAGGGGTTCGAATATTAAGTTTAAAATATGAATTGGATTCATATTAAAACTATAGGTTAAAATTAATGCACATTGGATGCACATTAATACTATAGGTTATATGAGAGAGATATAATTAAATATATGATATTTAATTATGGTATTAATTAATTATTGAATTAATTAATTGTTTGTTTTAATTTAATTTAATTAAAATTTGATTTAATTGAATTGCATTAAAACCATAGGTTATGTGGGAATAGTTATATAAATAATATTAAATTAATTGTTAATTTAATTATATGATTAATTATTAATTTTAATTATTTAATAATTAATTTCATTATCAGTATTGTTAACTGAAATACGTGGTCTCCCCACTAACCTAGGGAGTTACACGATTTGGAGGTCTTTTAGGAGGAGGTTAATCATCTATTCTCTTGGGATCTCATTCGATTGACTCTCACTCTCTGTAACTCACTCTCTCGCTCGGTTTTTTTTTCCATAGCAAACACAGAGAAGATTTTCTCTCATTCCCTTAGAAAACCTCTGCTCCCACAAGCCCCTCAACTACAACTCCCTTTGAGCAAACTGGTGGTTCAATAGTGGTGGTGTTTGTGGATTGATTTCCAGCAAGGAAACTTACTTTGGAGTGCTGTATTTTTTTGCAAATCTTGGAGAAAAATGTCAAATCGGTCAAGGCCTCAAACGCAAGTAAGTTTCACGATAACCCAATATTTTCTAGGGATAAGCTATGACTAGATCTAGGTTTTTCTTAAGAAATCAGAATGTTTTAAACCTATTTACAACATGTTTTAATTAGATTATCTTGTTGTGTTTTTTGTCGTCATACGGGTATTCAAATTGTGTTTTAATTGAGTACGGGCTTTGATAAATTTCCGCTGCGTAAGGGCTTTTATCCCTTTAGGATCCTGGATGAGTTCAAGAAGAACTTCGTCGAGGTCAAGACGTTAAAAAAGACGCTTTTGGGAGGCAACCCAAATTTTTAAGTTTTCTTTTCTTTTGTTCTTTATTTTTCTTAGTTTTGTTTCTTTTAATTTTCCTCCAATCTAACTTAAGTTTTCTTTTCATGTGTTATAGGTAATACATATTTGAAAAGAAAGAAAGGATGAGTTAGATTAAAAAAAAAAACGAATTAGGCAAAACCCGAGAGCTAGCGTCGAGACACCAGACTCTCAGCGTTTCAACGCTGGTCCGAAATCTGGGATTTAATTCCTAGATTCCGATCTTTTGGGAAAAGGTTTTTCGAGCCCTAGACGATTTTTTCTCTCAATTTCTTCACTTCTCACTCATTCTCCCACTAATCTACATCGAATTTCTTCATTATTTCACGATTACTTCACGGAATCAACCACTTTTCTTCAAGTTCTTTAGATTTGCAGCAGTGATTTCGTGGGTTTTTCGCAGTTTTGGGCAATTTCGAAGGTTTTTGGGCTATTTTTCGTGCTAAAAGCAGTGGGTAACAAATTTCTAGCTCATTCTTCTAATTTTTACTTGGTTTTCTAGTTTTAGAAGCATCTACTTAAGATTAGAAGATAAATAGATTTACTTTTAGCATATTTTTGTAGTTTTTGTGCTGAAAATCGTTATTGGAAGTATTGAGCTGTTGTTTTTTAGTTTATTTATCTATTTTATTTGCTATATTTTGTTGGGATTTTCTGCTTGGTTTGTTTATATTGTGAATACAAAGGCGAAAGGGCTAAAAAGAGTTCAAGTTTTTCGAACATTTGTGGATAAATTCTTAGTTTCCCTTGTTTTTAGGTTGTTTTTAGATCTTTTTAGGGAGCACCCATCCTTGTTTTTAAACCTCTAGCTTCTTTTTAGTTCCTTACCCTTTTTATCCCACCACAATGAGTGCTAAAAGATCAAGGAGGTTCATAGCTTTTTCATCCTCTACACCATTTGATAGGCTTAGATTCATTAGTAGGGATGCTGAGACGGTCTTCAACACCTATGTGGTGAATAGGGGGGTTATTCCAGAGAGAGGTTTAGTTCCAAGTGCCCAATCTCAACCAAACCTCGCCCATAGCATGATAGAGAGAGGTTGGGGGTAGATTCACTAGCCACCCCAAGGTCGCTGTAGTCCCGATTGTTAGGGAATTTTATGCTAACATGGTGGAAGGATCCACTACTTCCTTTGTTTGGGGTAAAACCATTTCCTTTGACTCGACCTCTATTAACTAGTTCTATGACCTTCCTAACATAGATCGAGATGGGTACAACGATTACGCGAGTAACCATTTCAATGCCCATCAGATCATTGAGCACTTATATAAGCCAGGGGCAGAATGGTTAATAAGGCAGGGAGAGGCTATTAACTTCAAATCCTCTGATATGACAGTGGATAACAGAGTGTGGCATAGTTTTCTGTGTGCCAAGCTTATGCATGTGTTACATCTGAGCGATGTGACTAAGGAAAAGGCGACACTGCTATTCACTATCGCGACCAGTCGCTCGATAGATGTAGGGAAAGTGATTCATAGTTCCATGTGCTGGATTCGAAGAGGAGCCACCACCGTAGGACTAGGACACCCATCCCTCATCACAACACTTTGTAGGAATGCTGGGGTCGAGTGGGGCCCCCACGAGGAGTGACGGGTTCGACTTATCGAAGGTCGTTGGTCAAATAAATTTATAATCTACGACACTATAACTATTTTGTAGAAATAGTGGTCGGGGTCGAACATAGGGAAGGGGACTTAGCAGATGCAAAATTTTGTGCTTATAAAACAGGGGGGATTTTGGAAAGCATGACAAAGCAAAAATAAATGTTGAATGTAAAGGAGACAAAATAAGGCATGCAAATGAGAAATAAGACAAAAATCAATATCATAAAAAGGGATCGCTGGATTGGGATTTCTTATGCCTAAATGCTATTTTACTTGGCTTCCTAGTTTTCTCTAATAGTTATTCTATGTCGATTTTTATTAGTCTGGTTGGTTTCTTGGTTACTCGGAGGACCCCCTCACACTAACCTGTGTTAATCGTGAATTTTGCAATTAACAAGATTAATCAATTTTTATCTTTATCGACTGCCACCCCTCATACATAAAGTAGCAACCATCCGAGACCTCGCAACGGTCACTAAATTATATCTAACTAATCTAGAATAAGCAATTTCACAATCACCTACTTAAACTAGCCGCTTTGGGATCGTGGGTCCGGAATTGTATTAACTGAATTTAAATGCAATTTAAATATAATTCATACAACCTTTAACATGCATCCTAGGCCTATCAAGGGTCGTCTCACGTAGAGAGTGGCTTGCCTCAGCCTAGTGGCTATCTAAAAATAACTGATAGAATACACAAGCGGTAATCACATAGGATCGTCAATCCTAATAGACTAGCCTCATGTATTGGTTTAAACGGGGTAACATGCAAAACTTAATAGAAACACAGCAAGAACCGTACTTAAAACACCAGAAAACCCAGCCAAATTCAATAACAATTAAGGCATAATCCCAATCCAACGATATAGATGCGTTTAGTTGCTCATAAACAAAGTAAAAATGCAAACTAATACAAAAGATTGCATAAATAATGACCAAACAAGGTCTGCACAGTTGCTGGAAAGTAAAAGAAACGAAAGAAATCGTAAAGGGACCAAATTTCTAACCTAACAGCGGACTAAACCGAGACCTATTATTTATAGAAAACATCGCAGCATCTCGATGCCACAAACTTTATACACTGTTTCAAATTCGCATCGGCGTCGAGACGCCATCCCTGATTCGAGCATACTATTTTTCCTCTCGACCTTGTCTCGCTTCATCTCGGTACGGGGCTCCAATCTTCGGCTTTTGGTGTCGTTCTTCAGGCCCGCTTCAATACATTTGGATCTTTTCACCTTCTCGTCGTCCTAGACATCGAGATGGATCCAAAACTCCATAATTGGCCCGAATTAACACCAACTTAGCGTGATTGGCTCCCAACATTGCCTAAGCTCAAAGATCCTGTAAATAAGACAAGCAAAACATAAATTTACTCTAACAAGCTTAAATTAGAGGTGATAAAATAGGACTATTTAGGTCCTATCAAATACCCCCAACCTAAATCTTGCTAGTCCTCGAGCAAGGCACACACAAACCAAAGAAGAAGATGTTGTGCATATAATTGAAAAAATGACTTAATCCTCAAGACTCAAATATTCCAAAAACTACAACAATCACGAGACATTCGCAAGAGAGACAAATGAGGAGACAAATCAAATTTTTTCGAAGATAATCTTGCACAAGAGAACTCCATCCCACCTAAAGAAGACTTTACTAGCCCGAGATTGGTTTACTTGACTCTCATCCTATCTTCCCCCTACACTGGCACTAAGGTCTTGCTGAAAGGCCCAAATGGAACAAACTAGGTTGCTTCCTCTTTGCCTAGGTGCCTGAACAAGGAATTCCTTTTTTTCTCTCTCTATTTTTTTTTCTTATGTTGCTTTTTCTTTTGATTTTCTTTTTCTTTTTCTTTTTGCATTTCTTTTAGGATGGGGCACTAGCTTTTACTCTACAATGCAGGGACTCATAACCCGAGTTTAACCCTTGGTTGGCCTAACTGATCACACTGTAGGTAGCTCTTTTTACCCCTAAGCGTTCAGCACAATGCAAGCATGTTTTTTCTCAAAAGAAAAATAAGAAAGACAAGCATATGATTTTTCTTATGGCTCGCGTTCACTGACTTATTTTTCCACTCTTTTTTTTTTCAGGCATATTTTTTTTCTCTCCTAGGCAAGACTCCACACACTATTTTGTAAAAAAATTAGACTTTCTTGCTTAACCTTACACCTATCGGGGTGACAACATGAATATGAGCTAATTAACTCGCTCCTAAGCATTCAAGTCCTATTTTAAAGCAAGAAAGACTCCCAACATGTGCAAGACATATCCAAGAAAAGTTTTAAAAAGGCTCATTTTTTTA
Organism: Luffa acutangula; assembly: GCA_036850905.1. NCBI lineage: Eukaryota > Viridiplantae > Streptophyta > Magnoliopsida > Cucurbitales > Cucurbitaceae > Luffa > Luffa acutangula. The sequence continues at coordinate 48,499,476 of CM072089.1, forward strand.
GCACTCATGGTCACAACTCATCGAAAGCTATAAATTTTTGAAAAAAAAATTGAATCAATCCTAGGAAATCATTATCACTTAAACAAGTATATACACAACAAGCATGCAAGACATTCATTAAGCACAAACGCTGGCCTGACACTCAGATGCTCAAGGCCCAACAGGAATATAAAGTATAATCCCCCACCCCCAACCTAAAGTTTACATTGCCCTCAATGTAATCAGTTATGAAAAATAAGACAATGTAAAAGGAAAGAATAGAACTTTCCTAAATTTTGCACTCATGGGTGGTGAATCACGTTTGCTTACAAACATAGAGTTATCGCTTTGGTACAACCAATCCTAAAAGACAAAAACAAGAAAACAAGCATAAAAACAACTAATAAAAATAAACCTATCTAAGAATTGAAAAGATAGAAAGCAGTAAATTATAGATTGCAAATGTTTAAGGTCGTTTGCGCGACCACACTCTCCTCTATTTCTTCTTATGGTGGTTTCTCCCCACAGGTCCAGAATACATTGTTTTTGGAAAATTGTTGTTTTAATAACTTTGGGGCCTGTAGAGAAGAATCAGTAGAAGCAGAAAAAAAATATTGGAAGCAGAAGTGGGCTGACAAAAAATTCGCTCAACCCTAATCTTAGAAGATGAGCACTTGGTGATTCCACCAGATTTATCAGTAAAGGTTATCTGATGCTCAACTACATCAATCAGTTCACCATCTATGTCAAGGCAACTAACAGCAAAAGAATGCAACTCATTATCAGTGACCATGCATGATTTAGAATTTAACGTGCGATCATTCACTGGGTCAGGTTCAAGCATGTAGTACTCAACAGAAGATGCATGAGGATTTTCAATATCATAAAAAATTTTAAAGTACAAGGTCTTAACCTAAAATCCTACTGATACAACACCCTCATCTACATCAATAACTGTCTTGGCAGTCTTCATAAAGGGACGACCAAGAAGTATTGTAGCAGAAGATGGATTATGATCATGATTAGGCGTATCTAAAACATAAAATCAGCAAGAAAGACCAAATTCTCCACCCTAACTAAAACATTTTCAACTATTCCAAGAGGTTTTATGCATGACTTATCTGCTAATTGTATGACTATGCCAGATGTCTTAATATTAGTCAAGTTCAATCTTTTATAAACAGACACATGCATAACATTTATCGATCCTCCTAGATCTAACATGACATATTTTATCTTGCAATCTCTGGTCATACACGGTAAAGTAAACATGCCAGGATCAGAACATTTTACAGGTAAGTCTTCAGATAACAATGCACTTACATTTTCACCCTCTTCCTTACCTGAGGACTTTTCCTTACCTTCGTACCAAGTCTTTAGGAACTCAACATAGGCTGGGATTTTCAAGATTGCCTCAAGCAATGGAATATTCACCTTGACTTGCCTAAAAACATCTAGATCATCCTGCACACTTGGAGTAGCAGGTTCAGTGAAGTTCACAGGTGAAGTAAGAAAAGAATCCTTATCCATATCATTTAAATTAGGGAAAAATACACTTTTAGTCCCTGAGGTTTGAGTTAGGTTTCATTTTGGTCCCAAAGTTTTCAAATTCGACAATTTAGTCCCTGAGGTTTGGATTTCGTTTCATTTTAGTCCCTCCATCCATTTTTCCGTTAGATTTTAACAGACCGCTGACGTGGCACCTATTTTTTTATTTAAAAAATAATTTTTCATTATTTAAAATAAAAATAATAAAAATATTAATTTTTAATTTTTTTTTTCTTCTTCTTCAACTCCTTCACCATTACCTTCCTTCTTCTTTTTCTTCAACCATCCTCACACCACCAACTAGCCACCGGTGATAACGCAATTTATTGAGCTATATTTTATATGATTTTATCGTTAGTCTTGGGTAATATCTGGCCAATTTTATGTCTATTTAGTTTTGCTTTGTAGGAATCAAGCATTTCAATGGAAATCGACGTTTTTGAAGATTACCGGTGATTTAGGAGCTGGAGAATAAGTTCGAGCCAAGAAAAGAAGTGAAGGAAGCAAGCTTAAAGGCCTAGCATTGAGACGCTACCCCTTGGAGAGTCTCAACGTTGGCCGCACATTCAAGAGGCGCGCAAACGAGGCAGCGTCGAGACGCTACCTCTACAGCGTCTCGACGCTGCAGGCTTTCCGAAAATAATTAGGGCAACTTGACACATCGTCGCGAGGTTGTGTCCTTAGCGTCGCGACGCTGTCGCGCAGATTGGACAGTATATATTGTTTGCGATGCTGCTGATTTGGGGGAACCCTTTTGGAGAGAGAAACACGACTTTAGAGAGGGAAAAACGGCCAGAATTCAGAGGAGACCAAGAGAGCTTGATTTTGGGAGCTTGGATCGGGAGGATCGTGACGGGAACGCGCGGGAATCACGACTAGCGAGTTTAATCTTTCTCCCTTGTTTCTTGTACTGATTTTTAGCATGTATTGGACTGATTTTGATTGTATTTTTAGAGACATGAGTATCTAAATTTTGTTTCTTAGGGGCTTGATGTAGCCATTAGTTTGTATGGATTAATTTACGGATTTTTTAGGACGTTTCGTAATGCGGTTTATTTATGCAATTGTATGCTTCGTGCTTATAATCTCTTGATCACGGATTGTATGATTCTTGTTTCTGAACTAATTGCTTGGGAGAGGGTAGTTTAGATTAGACCATCAATTGCATAACTTAGGTAATTCTACAATTGGGAGATTTGGGATTGCTTGAGAAACCGTTATGAGGATTGTTCTTTAATGCTTATGCTTGTTGTTGAAATTAGATAGGGATATCAATTTCTTAATTTGCATAAATAATTAATTGTACTCGGGAGAGGCTTTATCGATAATCCTTGGTTTATGAATTTGTTACGAGTTCGTTCCTAATTATTCTTTGAATTAATTCATGCATCTAATATGTGAAATCAATTCCCTAAGGCCTTTCTCCATTGAGTTTCCATCTTTTTATTGCTTTGATTAGTTTTCATTGATTTGCATATTTCTCGATTATTTTCTCTAAATAAAATTGGGCGAATGTACCTTTAGTAATTAGGGGAACTAGAAAACCAATCCAGAGGACGACATTCGATTTTTAATCACTATATTATAACTTGGGCCCGTACACTTGCGGTTAGCAATTTGCGTATTAAGTTGTTGGCGCCGTTGTCCGGGATTGGCAATCATTTAGTTCGCTTAATATTTTGGGGAATTTGCTTGGTCTTACTTTAGAGTGTATTTTATTGTGTTTGTCTTATTTTTCCTTTTATTCTTTATTTTTGTTGTTTTTGTTTTTTTTTTGTTTATTTTAGGTTGTGATTTCGTATGCAAAAAGATAAGGACGCTCTGTTAGTGCCCTTTGATTTTGAAATCGAAAAAACTTGCAAAAAGAACAGGAAGGAGAAAAGGGAAAGACTTGCATCAATGGCCAATCCAAATCCACAAGATGAGCAGAAGCCGATATGGGACTATTTCCAACCTACTTTCCCTGGTCAACAATCTGGAATAGTCTACGCGCTGATTAATGCAAACAATTTCGAGCTTAAAACTGGTCTCATCCATATGGCTAGAGATAGTGCATTTAGAGGATTCCCCTCTGAGGATCCTAACTCTCATTTAAAATCTTTTCTTGATATTTGTGGAACTGTGAAGTTGAATGGTGTTACTGAAGATGCCATACGCTTATGATTGTTTCCCTTTTCTTTGCAGGACAAAGCTAGGGACTAACTCCAATCACTTCCACCTGGGAGTATTACTACGTGGGACGCGTTGGTTCAGGCTTTTCTTGCCAAATATTTCTCACCTGCAAAGACAACTAAGTTGAGGACTGAGATTGGGACGTTTAAGCAAAAAGATGATGAACAACTGTTTGAAGCTTGGGAGCGCTACAAGGAATTACTGAGGAAGTGCCCATAACATGGCTATCCTGACTGGTTACAAATTCAATTATTCTATAATGGTTTGAATGGTACTACTAAAACTATTTTGGATGCAGCTGCATGAGGCACTTTACTTTCTAAAACTGTGGAATGTGCTCGGACCTTGCTAGAGGATATGACCACGAATAGTTATCAGTGGCCTTCTGAACGTTCATCTTCTAAAACTGTAGCTGGGATTCATGAGATAGATAATGTCTCAGCTTTACAAGCTCAAATGCACTCTTTGGCTAATGCTTTTCTGAAATTTTCTGCTACAGGGAATTCACAATCCATTGAGTCAGTTGCAGTTGCTGAGGCATCTCAATTTTTCGATGATTCAAACATAGAGCAGGCACAGTATGTGAACAACAGAAATTCTGGCTTTAGAGGTAACCAAAATTCTTTACCTACTCATTATCATCCAGGGCTTAGAAATCATGAAAATTTTTCCTATGCCAATAATAAAAATGTCTTGCAACCACCTCCTGGATTTATGTCTGCACCTGCACCACAAGAAAAAAAATCTTCCTTAGAGGACTTAGTTGGTCAATTTATTAATGAGTCTAGGTCTAGGACTAATAAGATTGAGAACATGCTAGACACTGTTAGTAGCACTGTTAATAGTCATGGGACTGCCATTAAAAATATGGAAGTTCAAATTAGTCAATTGCATCTTCCTTGAATGCCGTGCAAAAAGGTAAGTTCCCTAGTGACACTGAGGTAAATCCACGAGAGCACTGTAAAGCTATTACTTTGAGGAGTGGAAAGCAGCTTGAGGTTCCAGAAAACCAGCCTGTTGAGGATCCTATCATTAGTGAGGAAAAGGAGATTGAAGCACAAACCGAAAAGGGAGCGACATCGACTTCGAAGATTGAAAAGTCTACTAGTTCTACTCTTTCTGCTCATTCTACTTCTATTCCTTATCCTCAACGTTTTCAAAAGAAAAAGATTGATGCTCAATTTGCTAAATTTCTGGATATTTTTAAGAAACTCCATATTAACATTCCTTTTGCAGATGCTTTAGAACAGATGTCTAACTATGTTAAATTCATGAAGGAAATAATGACCAAAAAAAGGAAGTTAGAGGCTTATGAAACTGTGAATCTCACTGAGGAGTGTAGTGCCATATTACAGAGGAAGTTACCCCATAAACTGAAAGATCCAGGGAGTTTTACTATTCCTTGCACTATTGGTAGTTCTTCTTTTAATAAAGCATTATGTGATCTTGGTGCTAGTATTAATTTGATGCCTCTGTCTATGTTAAGAAAGTTAGGTCTTGGAGAGGTACAACCTACTACTATTTCTTTGCAGTTGGCTGATAGATCGATGACATATCCTAGATGTGTGATAGAAGATGTTTTAATTAAAGTTGACAAATCGAAGTCAGTGTATCTTGTAAGGATTAAATCCTTAACTCCATACACAAGCGTATAATCCCTAGTTCTCCTTAGATACTTAAGGATGTTTTTAACGGCAGTCCAATGCGCATGTCCAGGATTAGACTGATATATGCTGACAATTCCTACGACATAGCATATGTCGGGTCTGGTACACAGCATGGCATACATCAAACTACCAACCGCTGATGCAAATGGAATACGTCTCATTTCCTCAACTTCTTGAGGTGTCTTAGGACTTTGTTCCTTTGACAAGTGAACCCCATGCCTAAAAGGTAATAACCCTTTCTTGGAGTTCTGCATCGAATATCGTACCAACATTTTGTCGATATATGATGCTTGAGATAGTGCTAGCGTTTTGTTCTTTCTATTTCTTATGATTTGAATGCCCAGAACAAATTGAGCCTCACCCAAATCTTTCATTTGGAATTGAGTCGCTAGCCATTGTTTTACATCAGTCAGGAATCCTATATTATTCCCAATAAGTAGGATATCATCTACGAATAGAACTAGAAAAGCTACAGTGGATTTGACGATTTTCTTGTAAACACAAGGTTCGTCAACATTCTGCTCAAAGCCATACGTTTTGATCGCAGTGTCAAAACGTATATTCCAGGATCTTGATGCTTGTTTTAATCCATAAATGGATCGTTTAAGTTTGCAAACCTTTTGTTCATGACCCTGGACTATGAATCCCTCTGGTTGAGCCATAAAGATAGTCTCTTCAAGATTGTCGTTCAAAAAGGCTGTCTTGACATCCATTTGCCATATTTCATAATCATAAAATGTGGCAATAGATAAGAGTATTCTAATTGACTTAAGCATGACAACAGGGGAAAAAGTTTCTTCAAAATCCACTCCTTCCCTCTAGGTAAAACCCTTTGCCACAAGTCGAGCTTTAAAGGTTTGAACCTTACCGGCTTGGTCTCGTTTTCTTTTGTAGATCCATTTGTAACCAATAGGTTTTACCCCATCCAGCTGCTCTACAAGTTCCTAGACCGAATTGAAGTACATTGACCTCTATTCGAGATCTATGGCTTTGATCCACTGGTCCTTATCAACATCATTCATTGCCGGATTAAACACTACTACAAAAACGGTATTATTTGACGCTTTTGGAATGTCAAATTTTTATACTCTTGACGCTTTTAAAAGCGTTGAGAGAGCCACTGTCAAGAATAAGGTATCGAAAATGGAGCGTCAAGATATTTTTTCCTTGATATTTTTTAAACGTCAAGAATATTAACAGAGTTGAAAATTTTAAAGCGTCATGTGTATGAATTTCTTGACATTTATTAAACATCATTTTTGTTAAAACTTGACATGCTTAACACGTCAAATTGTACTTTATCTTGACATTTCAAAATTGTCAATTTAATAAGTTTTTGACACATTTTACATGTCATGTTTGTTTGTGATTTTTTTTTTCCAATTATAATAATTGTTCCCTATTATCTTGGATCTCCTACAATTTGATATATTGAGAAGGAAATAATTTTGTCAACCAAATAAATAATACACATTCAAGATATATCAACCAAATTTCCACCAATAACATTAACAAAATTCATATATGGACAATTCCAAAATTACAAGAATTATTAACCCAATAAAATAAGTATAACATGGTCACATATAATTTCCATAACATTATGGTGTTTGTCAAGGGAAAACAAAAAGCCCACATAACTCTTTGAAGGTTGATTGAACGTAGTGCAATTTGTACTTGAAGCCATTGACGATGCATAGGAACAACAAATCTGACAGATAAGAAACAAATAAGGTAAGCAAGTGAACTAATAAAGCTAAAACAACCCAAGCTTTAGAAGCATAACATCAAAACTTATAACAAACCTAAACAACCAAATCTTACCAACTTTTTGCTTAGTAACAAAAGGTTCTAAGAAACATAAATTCTAGTAATCAAAGGCTCAAAAGTTATCTTATTCGCAATTAAAAAACAATTACAACTTTATAAGCATGACATTAAAATTTATAAGTAACTTCTCAAAAATAAAGTTACAGTACATAATAGATTTAACTAAACAAACAAACTTTTCAAAACAAATGGCCTTAACATCAAAATGAATAACTAAGTTCATAACAACAAAACTTAGACTAATTTATCTAAACTTAATGAGCATAACATCACAACCAAATTTAACTAAACTTAAACTTATCAACATAACCTTAAAAAAACTTATCATAAAAATGTAAACTAACGCATCAAATGAAAACAAACCACTAAACTTATCAAAATATGAACATAAACAACTAAGTCAACTTCCATACTGATCCTTTACATCTCTTAGCACTCACCCACCCTACCCTCTATACTCAAAACAATCAAAACCACTAAACTTGACTTGACTAACTTATCCAAACTTTTAGGCTCAAAAGTTATCCTTTTCGCAATTAAAAAACAATCACAATTTTATAAGCATAACATTAAAATTTATAAGTAACTTCTCAAAAATAAAATTACAAAACATATTAGATTTAACTAAACAAACGAACTTTTCAAAACAAATGACCTTAACATCAAAACGAATAACTAAGTTCATAACAACAATTGGCAATGCATTTTGTAATTACAGCTTGCTCATGATTATTAACAATTGGCAAGCCCTTTTGAGATAGTTCTTGGGAGGGGTTCTCTCCACCCTGGCCCCTAGGTTGTTTCCTTCGTCTTTTTTGTGATTAATATATATCTCCCTTGATGTTTCTTATCAAAAAAAAAAAAAAAAAGGATCATCATTATTTAATGTCTTTTTTTTTCCTTGGGTTTTAGCTAGTTCTGTCTTATGCTTACTTATCTAGCCTTCAACCAATATGTCGTCACAAAGCACATATATAAGCTAAGCCTAAGGCCCGTTGGTGAACTAAATAACAAATAAATGAATAGAAAACCATGACACATAAAAACATAAGCCAACCATAACCAATGGAGTAAGGATTATGCAAGTACGCATATGAGGGAGCTCCAATGGCCCAGAATAGAAAACAAAGAAATATTACATAAAGGTCTAAACACAAAAACAAATCTATTAGGAGGAATTGAAATATTGTAGACTCCAAATCTCTTTTCAAGACCTTTCTAAACCACTAAAAATATACTTCAAAAAATTCTTTCTAACCAAATGTTTTGTAAAAAACCTCGACTAGATATTCTTAGTAAATAAGCATATCTCTATAGGATATGGTTCAAATCCTAAGACAACAACTAGAATGCACTATAAAGGCCAAAGCCAAAAAAAAAAAAAAAAAAAAAAAAAAAAAAAAAAAAAAAAAAAAAAAAAGATTCCTAAATAAAGTTAAATTATTAATTCACTCAACTGCAACAAACCAAGAAAAAAAGTTAACGATTTAAGGGATTCAAGAAAGGAGAAAGACAGTCAGCAATATTGATAACAAAAACAAGACTAAAATGAACTCAACCATGTCATTGCCCATACTCAAAAAGTAAGAAAATTTCCCTTTGCTAAATAAGAAGAACACTTTAACATGAAGTCCATCGATGAAATCCTTACTCCTCAACAATCCTCTCTTTTCTTTGAAATTTCGAATCTTTAACTCACACTCCATATTATGAAACTCACACCATCAAAACCTATCAACATCACCAAATGCTACTATTTTTTTGTTACTTGCTTTATGTTCTTCTATTAATTTTTCATACCAAAACAGAGCGACATTTCTTCAATATCTTCTTAAAATTCCAGAAACACAAACATTTGTCTAATTCCACCAAGAGCAGAAAAAGAAAGAGTGATTGAAAGAGTAGAGAGAGATTAAAGAATATACCATACACTGAGAACTAGAATTGGGAATAAGAATCTTGAAGAATTCTAGGCTAAAAGAGACTGTTGTTGGGATTTGTTACTGCCACTAAACTTTTGTCGATGCCCAACAAACAACTCTTAAATCCAATTAAAAAAGTTCAGAAAGGGGACTTTTTTTTTTTTTATGTGCGGAACCACAGTTAGGAACTTGCAAGAACTAGTACATTTTTAGTTAATGGGTTAATTTTGCCTTTGTTAAGAGAAAGTAATTACCGTTTTAATTTTTGATGTATTACAAATACATTGACTTCCCACATTCTCAGAAGGTTTTTTTTTGGCCTTGTCTTGAAAATTAGAAGTTCTTCTCCTCGTATTCCAAAATTTTTGTTCAAGTTAAGTTTCAAAGTGGGCTTTTACCTAAATAAATGAAATGTAATTGATTAAAGCATTCGAATAATCAAGATATAGTAAAACTCAACCAAATCAAATTTTGGTAGGAAAGTTAGTCCGTAACTATAAGTTTCCTTATCTCTTCCTATAGTTATATGTTTAATGTAAGAGAAGATATATCCTTTCACAAGAGCTTAATTCAACGACACAAAAAAAAAACCTTAAATGTACATAATATTTGAACCAACAAAACAAGAAGATAACTAGAGGCATAAAAAAAGAAATATCCATAAATAGAATTTACATTTCAGTAAGATTTCCAACATTTTCCATTATTTTTAGTGCTACACCTACAAAAAAACCATCTCAAAGAAAAAGTGCGGGACATTAAGAAATATTACCATCCACAGACAACTGGGAATAACACCTCCGCAGCCACCCATGTTCCAGATTTGATTTCACAACCCACAACCATCCACCAACAATACCTCCGCAGCCACCATAGCAGCAAAAATCACCAGCCACACACAAAATTAAGGATTTCACGGACTATGATGCAAATTGGAGCTCACTGCCCACATCCACCAACGAACAACACCTCCATAACCACCCACAATCACCCAAAACCAAATATTGTTGTATATTCCTCAATCACCCACAATCATCCGTGCACAAATCTAAGGATTTCCATCTCTCTTGCTTTTACCCAAATATTGGTGTATATTTCTCCCTTCATGTAAAAGACCAATGGAGTCACCAAAAACATAAACACACACAAAATGTTGTCAACAATTAGAAAACCTAGAGAAACGGAAACAAGTATACCAAGAAAATTCTTCTTCACTGGTTGCAGAAATCAATGTGTCTGTGTTGCCTTTAAGGAAAAAGGTCGCGTAGTCTGGGTGCTTGTTGCGGTGCAGATCATTATGCTTGTGGTAATCTACCCCAGTTTGTGGGTGTTTGTGGGTGTTTGTGGTCTTGAAACGACATGGGTCCCCGCTGGGAGAACAAAACTGAATTAGTGATGATATTCATGGGTGAAGGGAGACTCACCGGAGAATATGGAGCTGCTCGTGGGTTGCTATTCTCCGTCTGGGTGAAAGATCGGCAGAGTGGGTGGGACTGATGAGGAAGAAAGAAATTAGGGAGGACTCGTTTAATTGTCGAAAAGATAGAGAAGGTCGAGAGGATTCTAGGGTTTTCAAGGGAACAAATAAAATCGTTCTTGACACTTCATAAATGACAAGGTTTTTGTAGCGGGGAAAAATCCGAAAAACTCCGTTAAACTTCGTGTTTTTTGTATTTTTCTTGACATTTTTTCGTAAATGATGTATATTTCTTGACGTTTTTTTTTTTGTTAAAAATGTGTATTCTTGACATTTTTTTACAAAAATGTCAAATAATATAAAATCTCATGTGTCAAGTAATATAGAATTTGTAGTAGTGAAAGGACAATGGATCCTCTATACCATCATCAGATATGATGGTTTGAGTTTTTGTTAAACCCATGTAACGGTCGGGTTGTATTATAACCCTCCCACTACGTCGAGGCTCTCTCACTATTTGAGATGGATGTGTTTGATCAACAACTTTTGATGGACCAGTTTGATCTACAACTTTTGTAGATTCTTTTGTAGTTTTTCTTGAAATCTCATTTAATACTAGTTTATTGTGAGGTCGATGATCTTTTATGTGATCTTCCTCAAGGAATGTATCGTTTGTCGATACAATCACTTTATTATCCTAAGGATCGTAAAATAGACCACCTTTCGTTTCTTTAGGATATCCCACAAACAGGCACAGTTTTGAACGTCGTTCCAATTTCTTTGGGTTTTGCACCAACACGTGTGTCGGGCATCCCCAAATTCTGAAGTGACGTAAACTACCTTTACGCCCTCTCCATAGCTCATAAGGTGTTTCAGAAACAATCTTAGAGGGAACCATGTTCAAAATGTATACGGCAGTCTCAACTGCATATCCCCAGAACGAATCAGGCAACTGAGCATAGCTCATCATTGATTGAACCATGTCTAACAAAGTTCGATTTCTCCTCTCTGATACCCCTGTGGTGTAGTAGGGGCTGAGAGTTGGGACGTAATTCCATGTTCTATCAAATAGTCTTGGAATTGTAGGTCCATATATTCTCCACCTCGATCTGATCGTAGTGTTTTAATTGTTTTACCTAAGTGGTTCTCAACCTCGGTCTTGTACTCTTTGAACTTTTCAAGGGCTTCAAACTTGTGATGCATTAGGTAAAGGTAGCCATACCTTGAATAATCATCATTGAAACTGACGAAATATTCATACCCTCCTCGTGCTTTGACATTCATAGGACCACAGAGATTCGAATGCACGAGTTCTAAGGGTTCTTTGGCCCTATAACTTTTTCCGAAAAAGATCGTTTTGTCATTTTTCCCTCGAGGCAAGACTCACATGGTGGTAACGAGTCATCTTCTAACTGAATTAGTAGTCCACTTTTTACCAATCTTTCAATCCTATTGCGATTTATGTGGCGTAATCTCAAGTGCCAAAGATACGTATTAGGAGAAACTTTTCGCCTTTTGTTTTGAGTTTCCGCTACTTTAAACATTTATGTATTAAAAATAGCTTTAACTTGAATTGGTCCTAACACGTATAAGTTGCTTTCAAGTTTTGCAGAACATATTTGCATACCTCTTTTGTTAACAAACACTTCATTAATATCAAAAGATACTCGGTATTCATGTTCAATCCAACAAGAGATAGAAATTAAGTTCCTTTTTATATCGGGAACGCACAAGACATTTTAAAGTAATAAAAATCTATCTCCAAAAGACAACTTGAGAGTTCCTGAAGCTCTGGCTGAGACGACCTCTCCAATTCCAACTCTGAGAGTTACTTCGCCATCTGCCAACATGTGCCAGGAACTAATTTCCTGTAAAGAAGAGCATACATGGTTAGTCGCTCCTAAATCTAATATCCAGGCAGAGTTATCTTGCTCAACTAAACATGTTTCGATAACGAGCAAATCAAATTTACCTTGTTTTTCTTTTTCAGCCTTCTTTTCCGCAAGGTACTTAGGACAATTGCGTTTCCAATGTCCATCTACATTACAGTGGAAACATTTTCCTTTATCTGCAGCTTTTGTTTTTGCCTTGCTTCCCATTGGAGCTTTTCCTTTCCATTTTCCTTCTTTTTCTTCATATGAATACTCTTATTCTTAGAAGTGGAAGGTCCAGACTTGGTTCCTGAAGATGATCCTTTTTGGAACCTTCTGGTGGTGGCAACGTTTCCTTCCCCTTCTTGTCCCCTCTTGGTGAGACTTTGGTAGGTCTAGAGCTCGTTTAGCAAAGTAGTCAGATTAAAGTTTATTTTGTTCATGACAGCGTTTGTCCTGAACTGAATGAAGCTCTTCGGAAGAGACTCCATTATAAAACTAACTTGACTACCCTCGTCTATGGTAGCGCCGTTTACTTCATCGATATTGAACTAAACCATCATGTTCAAAACATGTTCCCTAACAGAAGCACCTTCCTTCATTCGGGAATTGCAAACATTCTTGAGAGCTTCGTGTCTAGTTTGTGAGGACGGTTGTCCAAACATACCTTGCAACGAAGTCATGATCTCCCTTGCGGTGACCATCCTCTCGTGCTTTTTAGACAAGACATCTGAAATGCTTGCTAAGATATAGACTCTTGCTTTTTCATTTGCGCGAGTCCATTTCTCATATGTTTCTCGAACAATTCGGTTTGTTGACGAGCCAGGGTTAGGTGGGCACTCTTCGGTTAGGACAAATCTAAGATCCTCGATTACTAGTATGGTATTCAGATTAGACTTCCATGTTCCATAATTATCCCCGTTAAGCTTATCCGAAGCGAGTAATTGTACTAGTGAGCTAGACAGGCTGAAAAATTAAACAAAACTATTAGTAATTTGCTTATTAACCATTTTTTACAAAAGTCCAATCAGGCTTTAGCAAAAGTAATAATGTACCCAGGATTATTATTTTGTAACGACATTTTAGTGAGTTAGAGCAACCGCTACCGAGGGGCAGTCAATTACACCTTCACTAAACCAAGACGTTCTTGACTAAATACTAATTCCAGAATAACTCTTATTCCTATAATGGTTTAGTTATCGTTACATTTGGTCAGGAATATACTAACACTTAGTAACCCTTGTAAGTGTGACCCACCGTTTTAAGATTACAGAGAACGACCCCAACAATGCTACCGAATGGAAAAGCTAATGTTGTAAATGGTCCTAAGTAATCCTATCCATTTCTGGAGTTTGCGTTGTTCCGATCTCCATGTTTCAACCCTCCGAATGGTTAGTAGCTCTAGGGCATACAAGCAGGCAGAACATGGAAATCTCACGGTGCAACCTAATGGAGGAGACTGCAGGATGTGTTGACACACTTCCTTCACTCACTTACTATAAATACTTTCTCCATCCACCTTGTTATTGTTGAGGTATAATCAACACGAGGCCAAACATAAATCTCACGTTGTGAACAAAAGGGAGAACGTGAAAGGGAAATGGATTTGATATATCTCTCCCCTCCCACTAAGTATTTTAAACGGTTTTGGGTATACTTATACTTAGGCGAATTCCGACTGATTGAATAACCCTAAGTCTAAGTTCATTTAATCTTACGATGTCTAGGTGATAACGATTAAAACCTCACATCACACACGTGCATGCTCATAAAACTAGGTTAACTTTAACTCAAGAATCGATTCGATACCCAGGTAGGAGGTGTTCCGTAAACCGTCAACTTAAATACCTCCAGCCTTAGACAACATCTTGTCGGGTGAGTTCTCTTGTAACCTATGTTTTACAAGCTTATCGACCTATTTGAATCTAATTGAAATGATCGAGAATTTGGATTCAAATTAACCCTAAGTGAGCATGCACCTTTTCTTTGTTATAGATTTTAAATTTCTAAGTGATTTATAACAATTATAAATCTAATCTATAACATGCTTTCCAATTTGATTATAACACTTATAAACAAAACTAAGGAAATTTCATGCTTCATGCTAGGTTAATTTTATCTTTTAATATATAACTTTTATATAACATTAATCAATAAGAAATTAACCATTCAAGCATGAATCTCCCTAAATTAATACAACACTTATATTAATTAATCATGAAATTTCCATCATGCATTTGGAAAAATTAATAACACTTATTAAAATTAAATAAATGCAAGAACATGCTTTCCTATGGTGGGATTTTAAAACTATATGGCATGCTCATAATGCACATACAATTATTCAATTAAATCATACATTCATAATGCAAAAAGAAATTAAAATCAAGCTAAAATGGATTGGTTTGGCAACATTAAACAAGCAATTAACTAATTATTACAATAATAATTATTAAATAAATGCTTGTAGCTATCCCGAGCTTCACGAACTGTCCCGACTGGCCTTGTAATGTGAGTAAATGGGTTGAACCAGCTGCAGCAGACCGAACCGGACCCCAACTCAAGCTGCTGAACCAAACCGGACTGCAAATTTCCAGATTCTGGAAAATCTATTCTACAGCGTCGGGACGCTACTTGAAGAGCGTCCCGACGCTCTCATGACCAGCAGCCACTACTGCTGTTTTCTGCTTGCGTCTTCTCTAGTTTTCTTTGATTTTACAGTCTATATGGACTCTATTGACTCTATAAAAATTACAGACCCTTGTACACACATTAACACTCATACATTTCCGAGCAATTACATTTTCATGAAGAATTGAAAGCTCAAAAAATTGCCAAACCAAAACATATCCATTTTAGCAAACAGAAAATTCATTTTCAGAATGGTACCCACCACAGCAAAATTAATGCAAGTTAAGTGCTCTAATCATGCTCTGATACCAATTGAAGGTGTTCATATAACACATGCGGAAGCAATTGAAGATCGAATGCACTTAACTCTATTAATTTTACTCCTAAAGCATGCTGGTTCTAGAGAAAACAGAACAGAGAGTTAGAAAGCACCAACCTTTTGTAGCTCAAATGGATGGATCTCATTGTGGTGTTTTCTTCTCCAATCTCTCTTGGACAACCTCTAGAGTCTTCCCTACTATTCTCCGGGCCAAGAACGACTTGTGGGTGTCTATAGTGATAGGGAATGGGAAGGGAATGCTTGAAGGATCAAGCTCTATGGAGATATGAGATGAGAGAGTGATTGAGGAAAAATTTCAGCAGGATAACATTAAGGTAAATGTTGTCTCTGTTGGGTTTTATGCCCTAAAACTCGTAGATAGTGAATGTAACCGTTGACCGGATATTAATGAAATAATATTGATATATTTTTTCCATTAATTGTTATTAGTTATTTTATATTTGTCTTTGCCTAATAATAACCCTAATCCAATAAACTAGACATCCAAGGCTGTAATATGAGTCTTGAACTATATGTAGCGACATATGGGATCATTGTTCAAGAAACAGCCTAAAAGGTCTATAGTATAGGGATAAGACTGGGTGCCTTATCCTTGTGACACTATGGATACGACCCACTTTGTATTTGATACAAACGCTGCGATCCAACGCGTTCGTGTAGGAGACATGCGAGTGGGGGTATCCTATGCAATGAGTTTGCATAAGACCGAACCGCGAAATAGTAACCACTGGTTATAACACCGTTAACTAGTTGGTTTTCCATTTCACTAGGACGACCTAGACAACTTAGTCTTAATCCTGAGTTGATTATGGACTCCTGCTCATGAGAGATTGTCCTTTGATTTGTATGGGTGAGAGTGGCCAATACGCCGACTCAATAAGCCTACCACTTTGGGGACAAGACCGAATGGGGAGCTGGGAACATAATCGTACAAGATGGAATTCACTCCTTCCCGACTTTAGGGAAGCAGATGAGTGTTCCCTTAAGTGGTTACTCCGAGTCTTGAACAAAGGGCCCTACCCTCTAAATGGCACGAGAGGGTTTTCTGTTTGATGGTTGGACCACAAACAGGTTGTTCATTAGAGGAGAATTGGTACTTAAGGAAATAGAGGTAACCCAGGGGTAAAACGGTAATTTGACCCAGCTGGTGTTACGGACACTCATGAAGGACTAACTAGTCGATATTGGTCTAGATCCGTGGACACAGAAAATATGTCTGCAGTGAGAAGAGTGCAACTGTGAGTCTATAGTGGAATGTACACACAGTTAACGAATATTGATTAATGTGGTTAATGAGTTTGACCAATTAATCTCACATCGTTGGAGCTTCTGATCTGCAGGTCCATTAGGTTCCACTGGTAGCTCGTAAAGTAATTTGAGGCAACTAAGTAGTAAAAGTAAATTGAAAATGTTCAATTTATTAAGGGAAACAAATATAATATATATTGATATATTATTATGAGAGAAATTAATATTTGAAAAGTTCAAATATAAATTTATGGAAGTTTGAAAGAGTTCAAAATAATGAATTAATTAATTTAAGACCTAAAAAGTGTTTGGGCAAAATTAATTAATTCTAGGCCGGGAATTAAATATGTGATATTTAATTGGTGGTTAATTAATTAAAGAATTCATTAACCGGGAATTAATCAATTATGGCAATAATTAATCACTTAAGGAAGTGATTAATCATTTATGGAAATGATCCAATCACTTATGGAAGTAATTAGTCATTTGTGGAAAGGATTAATCAATTATGGAATTGATTGATCATGATTGATTAATTAAGGAATAAAGATTGAATCAATTATGGAAAAGATTGATTTAATTGAATATTTTATTCATGGCCTCTCTTCTATAAATAGAACACTAGACCTAATTGGTCATGACACTTGACACTCTTGAAAGACAAGACCTAGAATTCTCTCTAGCCTCCCTCTTAGAGAAAGACTCCCACAAGTCTTTTGCTTCCTAAACTTAGAGACATACCGGTGTAACCTCTGTGGTTATTGTGTCGATCAAGAAGGAAATTCCAGCGATCAAGAGGCTAAGTCGGCTGCTGCGTTTTCGTTCGTGGAGCGTCGTTGGCGAAGAACGGTCAAGTCTACAACGAAGGTTTGTAACGGTTCTTCCTCTTTTCTTTAGAAAAGTATTAATAATAAATTTAGATTTATTTTAGCATGTTTAAACCAATTTTACAGCGGCTTTAAAGGTTGTTTAAAGTTTTGTTTGAGTTATCGTAACGATATTTTAATGTTAATTAATATACGGCGTAAGGTCCAATCGATGCGCTTCCGCTGCGTGGGGACTTTTATTCCCTTCAGTCTCACTCCAAAATCTGATTCTTCCTCTACTTATAGAGAGAATCCATGCAAGAAGGGGCCTCAAGATGCAAGACACATGGTGGTCTTGATGGTGAAAGTGGAAGTTAGGTGTTCAAACAATACTACATGCACTATTGCATGAATGTGGTGTAATTCCACTTTGAGTCTTCATGCAAGAATGGAGTTTCACCATTTTCCACTAACTTATGATTGAAAATCAGATTTCAAATTAGCATTATTGATATTAGTTTCAATTCTAAATTGAAATAAATCATAATAATCAATCTTGAAGCTTGCCCCATTAATTGTGCATGACTAAACAATTTAATCATCTTAATTTTGTGCATCAATTATACATGAATCTTAATTCATGTATATAGTATTTAAAACTCTTTTAAATACTTTATCTCTCATTTTCTAATTTAATTCATAATTAAATTATTGTGTCAAACACAATTTTACGATCATACCCTTATTCTCGATTTTGAACGATTCAAAGAATCCTATCAATTTGTTCAAGGCTTTATTCCGATATGAGCTGGTAGGGGGACCTAATGGACCTATAGATCATGAGCTCCAATGATTCGCGGCTAGCCGACTAATCTCATTATCTATGCTAGCCAACATTTGTTAACTACCAGGACACTCCACTATAGCCCGATAGTTGCACTCCCCTCACCATAGATATATTTCCGTCCACTCGATTTAACCATGTTCAGTAAGTCGATCCTTCACAGGTTGTTCGTAGCTATAGCTAGGTCAAATGACCGTTTTACCCCTATAGTACTTCTTGTTCCTTAAGTTCCACTAGTCCTCTACAAACCTAAGTCCCTCTCGATCCATCGAGAGGGTGGGGCCCCTTGTTCAAGTCCTGGAGTTAGTACTTAAGGAAACAACCTCTCTACTATCCCTAAAACGGGTAAGAGCGAATTCCGACTTGCGAGACTATGTCCCCAGCTATCTATTCGATCTTATCCCCAAAATGGTAGGCTTGTTGAGTCGGCGATGTTGGCCATGAAAGATTGGAATTCCGGAATTCCGTAAAGCGGAAGTGTGATTGAGACCGATTCGTAATTAATTTTTGTTTAATCTAAAATACCAATACATTGGCAATAAATTCAGAACTATTCTAGATTTATATTAAGGCTAAGCATACAAAAATATTAGATCTAAATCTAATTTATATAGTAACAAGTTACTTACTCTCGTTGACGACTCTTATTAAATTCACCAACTGCTTGTGAAATAATCACGAACTAGTGCGAACACCACCACTATGGCTACACTGATATGACTCTGAGACTACTAGAGGCAGGAGACTTGTGGGAGCCTTTGGGAGAATTCTATGAGAGTAGGAGAATGAATGGGATGTTTTTCACCCCACCTCAGGGGTCCTATTTATAGGGAAAGACCAAGACATTTTTCCTAATAGGAAAAGGAACCTTTTTCTAATAGGAAAAGGTCCCTAATTTTAATAAATAATTAATTAAGTCCATAATTAATTAATTTTCCTACTTAAATATCATATATTTAATATTAGGGATTTTATTAAAATTAAAATTAATATGAATCCAATTCATATTAAATTTATTTGAACTCTTTCAAATATTTTCTTTCCTAATAGGAAAATGTCTCTAATTTTAATAAATAATTAATTAATTAATTTACCCAATTAAATATCATATATTTAATCTTAGGGATTTTATTAAAATTAAAATTAATATGAATCCAATTCATATTAAATTTATTTGAACTCTTTCAAATATTCTCTCTCAAGAATTAATTTTTTGAAATTAATTAAAAAATTATATTATAAAGTTTCATAAACTTTATATCATAATGCATCAATATACATTATACGATTCCCCAAATAAATTGAACACTTTCAATTTACAATTTATACTTAATTGCCTCAAGTCTCTTTACGAGCTACCAGTGGGACCTAATGGACCTACAGATCAGAAGCTCCAACGATACGAGACTAATTTGCCAAACTCATTGACCAAGTTTAGTCAACATTCGTTAACTGTGGGTCACTCCACTAAAGACCCACAACTGCACTCTTCTCACTGTAGAATATTTTTGTGTCCATGGATATCGACCAAGCAGTAAGTCAATCCTTCATGTGTTTTCGTAACACCAACTGGGTCAAATTACCGTTTTACCCTTGGGTTACCTCTGGTTCCTTAAGTACTACTGATTCCTCTAATGAACAAGTTGTTTAGGGTCCAACCACTAAACAGGACTTCCTCTCGGGCTAGGAGAGGACGGCGCGCCTTTGTTCAAGCCCTGAAATCAGCCCTTAAGGGGACACACATCTACTTACCCAAATAGGGGAAGAAGTGAATTTCATCTTGTATTGTTATGTTCCTAGCCCCCATTCGGTCTTGCCCCTGAAATGGTAGGATTATTGAGTCGGCGAACTGGCCACTCTCACCCATACAAATCTAAGGACAATCCCTCCTGAAAGGGGTTCATAACAGACTCAGGATTGAGATTGAGTTACCTAGGTCATCCTATTGAAATAGAAACCTAAACTAGTTAACGGTGTTACATCTAGTGGTTACTATTTCGCGGTCTGGTCTTATGCAAACTCATTGCATGGGATACCCCCACCCGCATGTCTCCTACATGGATGCTTTGGATCATTGCATCTGTATCGAATACAAGGTGGGTCGTATCACATAGTGTCACCAGGATAAGGTACCCAACCTTATCCTATACTAATGACCTTTTAGGTTGTTACTTCGACTTTGATCCCCGTATGTCCTCACATACTAGTCCAAGTTTCATTTAAACAACCTTGGATCTTAGTTTACTGGATTTAGGGTTTATTAATGCAAACTCGATTATTCAATAACCAAATTACTGAATTACTCAAATAACACTTTATTGAGATCGATTAATTTGTTTCATTTACTATCTACGAGTTTTAGGGCATAAAACCGAACAACTCCCACTTGAACTAAAACTCTAGTGGGTAATGTACATCAACAATCAAATTTGAATGAATAATCATTGAAGTAGGAATAGTAGTTTGTATTAATACTGTATAATACATGAAAAGTACAAATACAAATAAATACAATAAACTAGGGCATTCACAATACCCATTACACTTCTCCCACTTGCCCTAGATTATTTTATGTACATATCTCGCAGACCTAGACCCTCTAGATGACCCTCGAACACTTTAGCCGTGAGAGCCTTCGTAAATGGATCAGCAATATTGTGCTCAGAGGCTACCTTCATGACGATCACGTCCCCTCGTTGCACGATCTCTCTGATGAGATGATATTTGCGCTCTATGTACTTGCCTCTTTTATGACTGCGAGGTTCTTTAGAATTTGCCACTGCACCACTATTATCACAGTAAAGGGTGATTGGCAAGTTCATATTCAGAACAACTTCCAAATCCATCAAGAACTTTCGTAGCCATACAGCCTCCTTAGCTGCTTCACAAGCAGCGACATATTTGGCCTCCATGGTGGAGTCTACAATGCATCCTTGCTTGATGCTACGCCAGACTACAGCTCCCCCGTTGAGGGTAAATACTGACCCTGATGTGGATTTCCTCGAATCCTTATCAGTCTGAAAGTCAGAGTCTGTGTATCCTGTAAGGATCAAATCCTTAGAGCCATACACAAGCTGATAGTCCCTCGTTCTCCGAAGATACTTGAGGATGTTTTTAACTGCAGTCCAGTGGTCTAACCCTGGATTGGACTGGTACCTGCTGACTATCCCAACTGCATAGCAAATGTCAGGCCTAGTACACAACATGGCGTACATAAGACTGCCCACAGCTGAAGCATAAGGGATGCGTCTCATATCCTCAATTTCTTGAGGTGTCTTAGGACATTGTTCCTTAGACAAATGAACTTCATGCCTGAAGGGTAGTAAACTCCTCTTGGAATTCTGCATCTTATATATAGACAACACCTTGTCTATATATGATGCTTGAGACAGGGCTAACGTTCTGTTCTTACGATTCCTGATAATTTGAATCCCTAGAACATACTGAGCTTCACCCAAATCTTTCATTTGGAACTCACTCGATAGCCATTTTTTAATGTCAGCTGGATATTCTACATCATTCCCAATGAGAAGAATATCATCTACATACAACACCAGAAAGGCTACTGAACTGTTGATAATCCTTTTGTAAACACAAGGCTCATCAACATTCTGGTCAAAGCCATAAGATTTGACAGCAGTGTCAAACTTTATATTCCAAGATCTGGAAGCTTGCTTCAACCCATAAATGGATCGTCTAAGCTTGCAAACTTTTTGCTCCTGACCTTGAGCAACGAACCCCTCTGGTTGAGACATAAAGATGTTCTCATCAAGATTGCCATTCAGAAAGGCAGTCTTGACGTCCATTTGCCAAATCTCATAATCATAAAAGGTGGCAATGGACAAGAGAATTCTTATCGACTTTAACATGGCAACTGGGGAGAAGGTTTCCTCATAGCCCACCCCCTCCTTTTGGGTATAACCCTTTGCCACAAGTCGAGCTTTGAAAGTCTGTACTTTCCCAGGTGTGTCTTGTTTTCTCTTGTAGATCCATTTGCACCCTATGGGTTTAACCCCTTCAGGTAGGTCTACAAGATCCCAGACTTGATTGAAGTACATAGACTCCATCTCTAGGTTCATAGCTTTGACCCACTGGTCATGGTCCACATCATTCATTGCCTGTCTAAAGGTCAATGGATCCTCAACCCCATCATCAGGTATGACAGTTGGAGTTTCTGCTAAACCCAGATAGCGTTCAGGTTGAATAACAACCTTCCCACTACGTCGAGACATTCTCAACTCTTGAGAAGGATGGGCTTGACCAGATGTACTGGGCTCATCAATAACTCTTGTTGAAGGTCCAGCCTCTGAACTGGGCTCATCAACAACTCTTGTTGAAGATCCAGCCTCATCAACAACTCTTGTTGATTAATTTGTAGCTTTACCAGAAAGTTCACTTAACACAATTTTACAGCGTGGTATGTGTTCTTTAACGTGGTCTTCTTCCAAGAAAGTAGCATTTGTCGATACAAACACTTTATTTTCTTTTGGATCAAAGAAGTATCCACCTCTTGTTTCTTTTGGGTAGCCTACGAATAGACATAATTTTGAACGTGAATCCAATTTCTTTGGGTTTGCTACTAACACATGTGCAGGGCAACCTCAAATTCTGAAATGACGTAAACTAGCTTTACGCCCTTTCCAAAGCTCAAATGGTGTTTCAGAAACACTTTTTGAGGGAACAACATTCAAAATATAAACTGCAGTCTCTACTGCATAACCCCAAAAAGAACTAGGCAACTGAGCATAGCTCATCATAGATCGAACCATGTCTAACAAGGTTTTGTTTCTCCTTTCAGATACACCATTCTGCTGAGGTGTACCTGGTGCTGAGAGTTGGGACGATATTCCATGTTCTATCAAATAGTTTTGGAATTTTAAGTCCAAATACTCTCCACCTCGATTAGATCGAAGTGTTTTAATGGTCTTACCTAACAAGTTCTCAACTTCAGTCCTGTACTCCTTGAACTTTTCAAGGGCTTCAGACTTATGACTCATTAGGTATAAATAACCATACCTTGAATAATCATTTATAAAAGAGATGAAATATTCATACCCTCCTCGAGCTCTTACATTCATTGGACCACAGAGATCCGTATGTATGAGTTCTAAGGGCTCCTTGGCACGATAACCTTTTCCAGTAAAAGGTCGTTTGGTCATCTTACCTTCGAGACATGACTCACATGGAGGTAAAGTACCATCTTCTAACTGGCTTAGAAGTCTGTTCTTAACCAATCTCCCAATCCTATTGAGATTTATGTGGCCAAGTCTCAAGTGCCAAAGATAGGTACTTTGAGAATCTTTTTGCCTTTTTGGCTGAGTCTTAGCTGTTTTAAACATTTCATTGTTCAAAATAGCCCTAGACTCTATTGGTCTTAAGACATACAAATTGTTCTCCATTTTTGCAGAACATATATCAGCACCCCTTTTAGTAATGAAAGCTTCATTCACAGAAAATGACACTGAATACCCTTATTCTAGCAAACAAGAAATAGAAATCAAATTTCTTTTTATTCTGGGAACTATATATATACGTTATCTAATAACATATAACGTTCCCTGGAGAAGAACATTTTAATATCTCCCACTGCTTTAGCTGAAATGAGCTCCCCAGTCCCAACTCTGAGAGTCATTTCCCCAGCATCTAACTGTCGCCAGGAGCTCATTCCCTAAAAGGAAGAGCATACGTGATGAGTGGCACCTGAATCAAGGATCCAGGCTGTATCATCATTTTCCACTATACACGTTTCAATGATCAATAAATCAAATTTATTTTCATTGAGATGTGCTAAGCAGTCTATGTCATATTCATCATGAACAATTTCAGATAAATTAGACATATGGGCTTGAGGACCGTCCTTAGTTAAGACCAATTCCATGCATTTAGTGTTTAAGTACATTTTCTTAGTTGTATTAGAAATACCAGTTTTGTAATTGGCGTTATTTGAGGCATACAAAGAACGTTTCATTGCTGATAGAACAAACAAATTAACTTAATAAGTATTGTTGCATTAACCCATTACACAAAATAATATTATTATTTTAATCCAATCAATTTAGCAAGAGTAATGATCAACCCATAGAATAAACATTCATTTTGCAACGATACTTCAGAGGTTTAGAACAACAGCTACCGTAGGGTAGTCAGCTACTCCTCTGAATTGAGACAATCTCAGCCAATCCCTATTCCCAAAATAACTCATATTCCAATAGTTCTTAGCTACCGTTTTTTCGGTTAGGAAATTATTAACACCTTAACAATTTCCTGTAAGTGTGACCCTCCATTTTTCAGATTTCAGAGGTCGGCCCCAACAATGCTACCGTAGAGAAAGTCAAAGTTGGAAATGGACCTAAGAAACCCTATCCATTTCTGGAGTTTGCATTGTTCCGACTCCCATGATCAAGCCCTCCGTAGGGTGATCGCTCCCAGGGCGACTCGCAGGCAGATCATGGGCATCTCACGGTGCAACCTAATGGAGGAGACCGTAGGATACGTTGACATGTGTCCTGCTCCCACTTACTATAAAATACTCCATCATTCACCTTGATATTAATCCATGCAAACACCATCCGTAGGGGGTCACTCCAAGGGTGACTCGAGGCCAAGCATGAACCTCACGTTGTGAACTTTTGAGGACGTGAGAGCAAAACTTGATTTATGAAAATCTTGTTTTGATATATTTCCTCCCACTAAGTATTTTTATAATTATAGGGTCTATTACTTAGGTAAATTCCGGCTAAGTGAATCTATCTAAGTCTATGCCTGCATATAACTTTTATATATATAGGTCTTTTCTCTGATGTGTCTAGGTGAATTAAACACTTTTAATTACCTAGAGACATTGCATGCTAATATAACTATGGTTAATTCAACTCAAGTTCCGGCTCAGTTTCCAGGTAGCAGGTGTTCCGTAAACCGTCATCTTAAGTACCTCCAGCCTTAGACAGAACTTTACCGATAGAGTTCCCTTATAACCAATAGTTATGATAAATCTTTACTCTAAAGATCTAGGTGAATTAAACTCTTTTAATTGACATAGTGATATTGCATGCTAACATAACTATGGTTAATTCAACTCAAGTTCGGAGTCAGTTCCCAGGTAGCAGGTGTTCCGTAAACCGTCATCTTAAATACCTCCAGCCTTAGACAGAACTTTAGCGGGAGAGTTCCCTTATAACCATAGTAATGTAAACTCTTTACTCTAAAGATCTAGGTGAATTAAACTCTTTTAATAAACCTACTAACATTGCATGCTAACATTTAACTATGATTAATTCAACTCCGGTAATCCGAGTTAGTTCCCAGGTAGGAGGTATTCCGTAAACCGTCATCTTAAGTATCCCCAGCCTTAGACAGAACTTAACCGGTGGAGTTCCCTTATAATCATAGTAATGTTTTTCCTACTTAGTCAATTAAAACTATTTTTAATTCTAAGTAAGAAAATAATTCTAATAATATTAGAATTATAATGAGCTTAGGTCTAATTAATTTTAAACATTTTAAAATTAATTCGTTTTAACCTAAAGTCCTATGTTTGCATGCAACTCTTTGTTATAGGTTGACGGTTTCTAATCAATTTTATAACTTATTATAAAAATTTAATGATTAGCCCTATAACATGCTTCTATGGTGTTGGAAAAATAATAACCATATTCTAATTATTAAACACCATATTATTATGACGTCGATAATGATAATATAACGATTATATTAATCTAAGGTGGTGTCATCCTTCATGCAATTTCAATTTCATTTAATTAATATCGATTATATTAATTAAACATCCACGAAATTAAATTACATGAAATGTGACATTAATATAATATAACTCTTATATTAATCTAATTAATGCAATGTTCAATGCTATTCCATTTTTATTTAATTAATATAACATTTTATATTAAATCATACATGAAAACAATCGTTGATATATATTGATTATTTTCATTCATAATATAACTAATTATATTAATTCTCATGAAAATAATCATAAGCATGCATGCTACATTAATAAAATTTAACAATTATATTTAGCTAAATTAATGTCATGCATCATGCTTCACCAATTTCATATATTTAATATAACAATTATACTAAATAACTCATGAAATTAAATTCATGCATAATTACCATACATTATAACAATTATAACATAAATATGCATGAAAACATGCTTAACCTATGGTGGGAATTTAAGCTATATGACATCCATAAAGCAAATAAATAGCAATTGAACCGGTTAATTTTGGCCCCTAGGATAAAATAAAGCATAAATTACAATAATTATAGCTAAATTCTATCCTAAAAGTCCTTCTGCAGCTCCAAATACTGGTCTAGACCGTTCGAACCACTTCGAACCAGCTACGAAAACCACGAACAGAGCCAAATTCCATCTGAACCGGACAAAATCGGTCCCAGCCCAGCCAGTCCGCGTGAACCGGACCGTCCAACCGCCTTGAACCGTCCTGTTGCGAATCCTTAAAGCGTGCTGTAATCGTGACACCCTCGCGATTTCTCCGATTTTTATCTCATAAAAAACCTATTCTAGACCCGGACTTACATAGGACTCGTGATGCGCAAATTGCTTACCGCAAGTGTACGGGTCAAGTAATAATATAGTGTTTTCGTGTAAAACGAGTGTCGTCCTCTGGATTGGTTTTCTAGCAAATTAAGTATCGCGAATACTTTTGTTCAATTTTATTTAGGGAGCAAAACTCAATGATAAAGATAAATCTAAAGACAAAAAGCATAAAATAAAAGTGGAGACTCAAATGGAAAGATTCTTAGGGAATTGATTTCATTGATTAAGATTGAGGATTAATTAATGGGATGAATTTAGCATGCAATTATTCTACCAAGTCTAGGAACCTTTTATCACAACTATCTCTCCCGAGCATAATTGATTCTCATGCATGCAACCAACTTGATATCCCTATCTAAGTTCATTAACATGCAAGGCTTTGAGTTTAGTTCTTCAAGCAACTTCTAAAGTTATTCCAAATCCCGTCACAAACTTAGAATTTCTACTTTAGTCATGCAATTAAATAAAGTAAGTCTTAGGCCAAATCCCCTCTCTCGAGCAAGATTCAACACTCAAATCATTCAACTAGTGATCAAGTAATTGAAAGCATTTAACCATAATTGTATAGGTAAAATAAATGCATATTCATACCACAAATCAATCCAACAAACTAAAACAACTACATCAATCCCTAAGACAAACAACTAGCAACTCATAGTCTTTAAACTACAAACACTAATTGAAAGAAAAGCCATAAAAAACTACAAGAGTTAAGGGAAAGAGAAAGGAAAACTCGAATCCGTCAAAACCGCCACGTCTCCGTCACGATCTCCACTTCTTCTCGCTTGATTCCCGCTCCTTGGCCTTGCCTTTAGCTCCCACAAAAGGTCTCTAGTCGAAATTATGGCTAAAATCTCACCAATTGGGCTCCCCTTGGCCGTAGCATGAAAAGATGAATTTATAGAAAATCTGGCGATAGCGTCGTAACGCTGTTGCGATACCGCGTTTTTGGAAAATTTGTCGATAGCGTCGCGACGCTATGATTTTTTTTTTTTTTTTTTTAGATTGAAGACTCCATTTGACTCCAATTGCTGAATTAAGC
Source organism: Luffa acutangula (assembly GCA_036850905.1). Lineage (NCBI taxonomy): Eukaryota > Viridiplantae > Streptophyta > Magnoliopsida > Cucurbitales > Cucurbitaceae > Luffa > Luffa acutangula. The sequence continues at coordinate 48,527,374 of CM072089.1, forward strand.
TTCAAACACATATTTCCTACAAATAAAACATAAAAATGCATAAATTTGGGCAAATAATTGTAAAAGACTAGCTTAATTAATCAGAGAAAAATAGCTAGCTATGCTCGCTATCAACTCGATTTTACATAAAATACCCGAAACACCGGGCCCTTACATGATCAAATCACATAAAAATAGTCAAATCTATGACCATAAAATTAACCTAAATAGTTCAATGCAAACCATACATACGTTATGCATTAATCAATCCCACCAATAGTCAATGCAAAGTTTAGAGAAACAAAATTAGATCTACGATCGGCTCTGATACCAATTGAAGGATTGGAATTCCGTAATTTCGTAAAGCGGAAGCGTGATTGGGACAGATTCGTAATTAATTTTTGTTTAATCTAAAATACCAATACATTGGCAATAAATTTAGAACTATTCTAGATTTATATTAAGGCTAAGCATACAAAAATATTAGATCTAAATCTAAATTATATAGTAACAAGTTACTTACTCTCGTTGACGACTCTGATTAAATTCACCAACTGTTTGTGAAATAATCACGAACTAGTGCGAACACCACCACTATGGCTACACCGATATGACTCTGAGACTACTAGAGGCAGGAGACTTGTGGGAGCCTTTGGGAGAATTCTATGAGAGTAGGAGAATGAATGGGATGTCTTTCACCCCACCTCAGGGGTCCTATTTATAGGTAAAGGCCAAGACCTTTTTCCTAATAGGAAAAGGTCTCTAATTTTAATAAATAAATAATTAATTCCATAGTTAATTAATTTTCCTAATTAAATATCATATATTTAATATTATGGATTTTATTAAAATTAAAATTAATATGAATCCAATTCATATTAAATTTATTTGATCTCTTTCAAATATTTTCTTTCCTAATAGGAAAAGGTCTCTAATTTTAATAAATAATTAATTAATTCCATAATTAATTAATTTACCCAATTAAATATCATATATTTAATCTTAGGGATTTTATTAAAATTAAAATTAATATGAATCCAATTCATATTAAATTTATTTGAACTCTTTCAAATATTTTCTCTCAATTAATTAAAAAATTATATTATAAAGTTTCATAAACTTTATATCATAGTGCATCAAGATACATTATACGATTCCCCAAATAAATTGAACACTTTCAATTTACAATTTATACTTAATTGCCTCAAGTCTCTTTACGAGCTACCAGTGGGACCTAATGGACCTACAGATCAGAAGCTCCAACGATACGAGACTAATTGGCCAAACTCATTGACCAAGTTTAGTCAACATTCGTTAACTGTAGGTCACTCCACTAAAGACCCACAACTGCACTCTTTTCACTGTTGAATATTTCTGTGTCCATGGATATCGACCAAGCAGTAAGTCAATCCTTCACGTGTGTTCGTAACACCAGCTGGGTCAAATTACCGTTTTACCCCTGGGTACCTCTAGTTCCTTAAGTACTACTGATTCCTCTAATGAACAAGTTGTTTAGGGTCCAACCACTAAACAGGAGTTCCTCTCGGGCTAGGAGAGGACGGCGCGCCTTTGTTCAAGCCCTGAAATCAGCCCTTAAGGGAACACACATCTACTTACCCCAAAAGGGGAAGGAGTGAACTCCATCTTGTACTGTTATGTTCCCAGCCCCCATTCGGTCTTGCCCCTGAAATGGTAGGATTATTGAGTCGGCGAACTGGCCACTCTCACCCATACAAATCTAAGGAAAATCCCTCCTGAAAGGGGTTCATAACAGACTCAGGATTGAGATTGAGTTACCTAGGTCATCCTTTTGAAATAGAAACCTAAACTAGTTAACGGCGTTACATCTAGTGGTTACTATTTCGCGGTTCGGTCTTATGCAAACTCATTGCATAGGATACCTCCACCCGCATGTCTCCTACATGGATGCTTTGGATCATTACATCTGTATCGAATACAAGGTGGGTCGTATCACATAGTGTCACCAGGATAAGGTACCCAACCTTATCCTATACTATAGACCTTTTAGGTTGTTACTTGGACACTGATCCCCGTATGTCCCCACATACTAGTCCAAGTTTCATTTAAACAACCTTGGATCTAAATTTATTGGATTTGGGGTTTATTTATGCAAACTCGATTATGCAATAACCAAATTACTGAATTACTCAAATAACACTTTATTGAGATCGATTAATTTGTTTCATTTACTATCTACGAGTTTTAGGGCATAAAACCCAACAGGCCACTCTCACCCATGCAGATCAAAGGATAATCTCGTATAAATAGGAGTTCATAGTTAGCTCAGGATTAAGAATGAGTTACCTAGGTCATCTTTGAGAAATAGTCAGTTTCTTCAGTAAACGGCTTTATAAAGAGAACGTGACTAATTTTGTGGTCCAGTCTTATGCAAACTCATTACATAGGACGCCCCCACTCGCATATCTCCACATGAACGACTTAGGATCTCATCATTTGTACTTAATACAAAGTGGGTCGCGTCCATAGTGTTCCCAGGATAAGGCACCCAACCCTATCCTTATACTATAGACTATTTTTACTATAAACTTGAACTTGATCCTATGATATGTCTCTACATATAGTTCGAGTATTCATTTTATAGCCAAGGATCTTAGTTTATTGGATTTAGGTTAATCATTCGCAATTTACATATTCAATAACATCTTTTACTGAATAACCTCAATAACGTCTTTATTGGAAATAGAATATGTTTAATGATTTAAAAACTACGAGTTTATAGGACATTAAACCCAACAGGTGGGTGAGCGACGACATCCTTTTTAATAAAAAAACAGTGAAGAAAGGGAAGAGAAGAAGAAGAAAAAAAAGAGAGGAGGGGGAAGAAGAAGAAAAGAGGGAAAAAAAAGTTTTCACCGACGGTTGTTGGTGGTGTGAGGAAGGTTGAAGAAGAATAAGGAGGGTGGATGGTGAAGGGGTTGAAGAAGAATAAAGAAAAAAGAATTAAAAAGAATTAAAAAAATATATTTAAAATTAATATTTTATTATTTTTATTAATTTTTATTTTAACAAATGAAATAATAATTTTTTTAATAAAAAAAATAGGTGACACGTCAGCGATCTGTTAAAATCTAACGAAAATTGGATGGAGGGACTAAAATGAAACGAAATGCAAACCTCAGGGACTAAATTTTCGAGTTTGAAAACTCAGGGACAAAATTGAAACCTAACTCAAACCTCAGGGACTAAAAGTGTATTTTTCCCTTTAAATTAAAAGAAGAAAATTTGCCAGAAGAAACAGAAAACTTATCAGAAACAACAGGAAAACCTGGGGGACAGTCAAGTGTGGCTACTCTGCTCCACATTGCGCACACATTTGCTTTAGGATTTACTTCAGGTTGGGTAGGCAACTTACTAGAACTTTTATTGTTCATCTTACTGACTTAGGTTGCCAACTGAGTGATTTGGTTTCCCAAATTCTGGATGGCATTCCTGGTCTCTTGCTGGAACTGCAAAAAGCTGTCAGTAAGTTTCTTTAAGGACTCATCAAAAGACGTACCTGAAGTTGAGGAGGTGGAAGCTTGATTTTGCTTGAACATCAGTGGCCTCTGTTGGTTCCCATAGCTAAAATTTGGATGGTCTCTCCATCCTGGGTTGTACGTATTGTTGTATCATTGTATGGGTTGTATTGCCTTTGATTTCCATTGAATCCACCAACAACATTCACCTCTCCATTGTTTTGTATCTCAGGGTAGACATCGGTAGTATGGCTAGTCATCGAACAAAGTCCACAGGCTTTCGTCTGCACCTATCCTGAACACAAAGAGTGAACAAGTTTAGTTAATTCACTCATTTCAGAATGCATTTCGCTTACCTCGCTTTTTGTGGCGGCTTGCACAACTATGGTGGGCCCTCTTGTCCCGAATTGCTGAGAGTTCTCAGCCATACTCGAAATCAGCTGTCTAGCCTCAGCTGGTGTCTTGTTGACTAGTGCTTCTCCACTGGCGGCATCCACCATACTTCGATCCATAGGTAGTTGATCCGAGATCTGGTGATGTGGGAAACTGGCACACAAACGCTTGAATCTCTCACAGTATTCGTGGAGTGTCTCCCCAGTGATCTGCGAAATCCCATAAATCTCCTTCCTGATGTTGGCAACTCTACTGGCTGGGAAGAACTTCTTCAGGAATTGTTTCTTCATCTCGTTCCCTGTACTGATAGAACCGGAGGGAAGGTAATAAAGCCAATCTTTTGTTGAATCCTTTAGCGAAAAGGGGAATGCCCTCAGGTTCAACGCTTCCTCTGTCACTCCGTGAGGTCTCATACCAGAACATACGATGTGGAATTCTTGTAAATGCTTGTGCGAGTCCTCTCCTACACTACCACAAAAAATAGGGAGTAAGTGAATTAAACCTGACTTTAACTCAAAGTTACCTGCCGTCTCGGGGTAGGTGATACAAAGTGGCTGCTGGTTCAGATCTGGCGCTGCCAGCTGCCTCAACGTTCTCTCAACCATGATTGGGGCTTCAACGTCGCCGAGATTATTAACTCTTCTTCTTCTTGCTTGCCTTCTTAACCTCGTCTCCATTCTATAGATTTTTGGTTCAAACCTAAGATCGTTGCCCTACGAATAACGTGTGATCATAAACCATGCAAACAAGAATTAAAAACAAACACAAAATCCTATAAATACTACAAAACGCCCTTCCCCAGCAACGACGCTGATTTGACGGGTCCAACTTGTCGAAGGTCGCGTTAGTCAAATAAATTTATAATCCACGACACTATAACTATTTTGTAGAAATAGTGGTCGGGGTCGAACACAGGGAAGAGGACCTAGCAGATGCAAAATTTTGTGCTTATAAAACATGGGGGATTTTTGAAAGCAGGACAAAGCAAAAATAAGTGCTGAATGTAAAGGAGACAAAATAAGGCATGCAAATGAGAAATAAGACAAAAATCAATATCATAAAAAGGGATCGCTGGATTGGGATTTCTTATGCCTGAATGTTATTTTACTTGGCTTTTTCGTTTTCTCTAATAGTTATTCTATGCCAATTTTTATTAGTCTGGTTGGCTTCTTGGTTACTCGGAGGACCCCTCTACACTAACCTGTGTTTAAGTACTATGTTAATCTTGAATTCTACAATTAACAAGATTAATCAATTTTTATCTTTTTCGACCACCACCCCTCATACATACAGTAGCAACCATCCGAGACCTCGCAACAGTCACTAAATTATATCTAACTAATCTAGAATAAGCAATTTCACAATCACCTACTTAAACTAGGCGCTTTGGGATCGTGGGTCCAAAATTATATTAACTGAATTTAAATGCAATTTAAATCTAATTCATACAACCTTTAACATGCATCCTAGGCCTATCAAGGGTCGTCTCACGTAGAGAGTGGCTTGCCTCAGCCTAGTGGCTATCTAAAAATAACTAATAGAATACACAAGCGGTAATCGCATAGGATCGTCAATCCTAATAGACTAGCCTCATGTATTGGCTTAAACGAGATAATATGCAAAACTTAATAGAAACACAGCAAGAATAGTACTTAAAACACCAGAAAACTCAGCCAAATTCAATAGCAATTAAGGCATCCAATCTAACGATATTGATGTGTTTAGCTACTCATAAACAAAGTAAAAATGCAAACTAATACAAAAGATTGCATAAATAATGACCAAACAAGGTCTGCACAGATGCTGGAAAGTAAAAGATACGAAAGAAATTGTAAAGGGACCAAATTTCTAACCTAACGGCGGACTAAGCCGAGACCTATTATTTATAGAAAATATCGCAACATCGAGACGCCATGAACTTTATACACCATTTCAAATTTGCGTCACCGTTGAGATGCTGCCCCTAGCGTCTCGACGCCATCCCTGATTCGAGCATACTATTTTTCTTCATAGCCTTGTCTCGCTTCATCTCGGTACGGGGCTCCAATCTTTGGGTCTTCGTGTCGTTCTTTAGGTCTGCTTCAATACATTTGGGTCTTTTCACCTCCTCTCCATCCAAGACACCGAGATTGCTCCAAAACTCCATAATTGGCCCGAATTAACACCAATTTAGCGTGATTGGCTCCTGACATTGCCTAAGCTCAAAGATCTTGTAAATAAGACAAGTAAAGCATAAAATTACTCTAACAAGCTTAGATTAGAGGTGATAAAATAGGACTATTTAGGTTCTATCAAGGAGCTTAGTCATCCTGCAGCTGTGATAGATGGGAACTTCATCATGACCAGACTCAGGGAGCCTAGACCTAGGGTAACCTGCCCACCACCGCCGCCACTGTAGGAAAAACCAGCAGAAGAGCCAGAAGAGCAGGAAGAGCAGCCTCACATTGAGCATCCACCTCTCACGCTTAAGGTGTTGGAGGAGAGGATGGAGCAGATGAGACTCGCGTAGCTGCGCCAGTATCAGAGCCAGCAACGTAGGGAGGCTAGGCATTTTAGACGATTTAAGTCACAGTTCGCTTATTTTCATCAGTACATGATTGCCTCAACGTCTAGACAGCCTCTTCCGCCGCCGCTACCACCTTATGAGTCTCCTGAGGATGAGGAGTGATGCGCTTTCATTGTGCTCATTCGCGGTTTTATTTGTTTTCTTTTTTGTAGGTTTTGGCGAATTATAAATGAAGGCATTCATTTTTTATCCAACCAGCTTCTAACCACCATCTATTCAAGGAGGTTTTCTGTTCTCTATTCTAGTTTTCCCTTATTCTTTCTACTTCATATACATTGAGGACAATGTAGAATTTAGGTTGGGGGTGGGGTGCTTCGCATGCTTTGCTTTGTTTGCATATGTTTTGTATGAGTCCTGTTGCATCTGAGCGTCAAACTACTCTATTTTGCATGCGTTATTTGATTGCTTCGTTTTAACTGGACTGAGGTCATGCATCTGAGCATTGGACCTATTTTTAAGCAAATTTTATAAATTCGAGTGATTGATGTGTGGATGACACTGTTACTTTTCTTGGATTATGAAAATCCATGACATGTCATCTATGCTTATCTCATTGTTTTTATTGAATTGTACGCAGGTTGTCCAAAAATTGAGCCTTTTTAAAACTTTTCTAGTACTTTTCTTGCAAGGGTAAACCTTAGCATGTCTAGGATTAGTTTGAAGGCTTAGGAGCAAATTATAGAATCTATATGCTTGTTGTCACCTCGATAGGTGTAGGGATGAGCTAGAGAGTCAAATGTCTACAAATTAGCATGTAATATCTTGCCTAGAAGAAAAGAAAGAAAATATGTCTTAAGAAAAAGAAAAAGAAAATGAAAGAAAAATGAGTTAGTGAGCGCGAGCTTAAAAGAAAATTATATGCTCGCCTTTCTTGTTTTTATTTTTGAGAAAAAACATGTTTTGCAATATTCATGAGTGATAAGGGGTAAAAAGAGTTGTCTGCGGCGTGATCAGTTAGGCCAACCAAGGGTTAAACTTGGGTTATGGGTCCCTGCATCGTAGTGTGAAAGCTAGTGCCCCGCCTAAAAAGAATGCAAAAGAAAGAAAACGTCTTTTATTTTTCAGGCACCTACGTAACTAAAGAAATAGTCTAATTTGTTTAGTTTGCTCCTTGGTAAGTACCTAGTGCCAGTGTAGAAGGAAGATAGGTTCAGGGTTGTATAATCCAATCCTGGGTTTGTAAAATTGGTTCTAGGTAGGCTTAGTGTGAGCTTTAGCGAGAAACTTCGGGAAAAATTTTAACTTGTCTCTTTAATGGGCTATGTGTGCATGATTCTTAATTGCAATGATTTTAGCATTGAGATTTGAGTTTAAGAACTGCAACTTTTGAATCTTGTATCTAGGTTTGTTTGTCATGCTCGAGGACTAGCAAGGTTCAGGTTGGGGGTATTTGATAGGACCAAATTAGTCCTATTTATTTGATGTTAATATAAGCCTGTTAGAGTCTGTTTTACGGTTATTTGTCTATTTTGTAGATAATTTGTGCATTGAAGGCATCAGGGACGAATCACACAAATTGGAGCTAATTCGGGCGATTAAGAGAGTTTTCGAGCTACTTGACGTCCATGGATCTCGAGACGGTGAGAAGACCGTGAGGATCGTGACGAGTCTGAAGAATGGTTCCAAGGAGTCAATGGTTCGAGTCCCAAACTGAGCAAACAACAAAGAAGACCAAATAAAGAGTGAAGAAACGTTGGATAGAGGCATGGCATTGAGACGTCGTGGCCAGTGTCTCGACGCTAGCCCAATTTCAATCCCTAGGCCAAGACGTTGTGGCGACAAGACACCATACCCAGCGTCTCAACGCCACAACTAATTTTTCTATATAAACCCTCGTTTTATTCTACCGTTTAGGTCAGTAGGTTGTAATTTTTAGTTTTTTTTTATTGTTCTTTGTCGTTTACATTCAGACCTCATTCTTGTATGAATCTTAGTTGATTTCCTTTGTATTTCTTTATTATTATTGCATAGGGTCGTGGGTTTTAGTCGGCTTTATCACTGTCTAAACTTGTTGACGACGATTGGATGATTCTTGGGTTATAGAATGGATTATTTTGTAAGTATTTTGTTCTGATATCTCTTTTAAATTTCTATTACAATTGTATTTTGGATTCTAATTGTAGAATAAGCATGCGCAGTAGGTTAGATTGACGCCCTAACTCGCAACTCGTATGTTTATTATTTGCTAATATTTGTAGTGCATAGACTGACTCATGGGCACGGTCCCAAGAGCAATTCTCTGACTTTGTTGCTCTGCATGATAGCTCTAGGATCCAAAATAGCGTTAGAAGTAATCTAGGCCTAATTATTTCTAATGTCCTAATCAATCCATTAAACTTAAGGCAATTGGTTAATTGTTTGGTTTGATGGTTTAATCAAATTAATTAGTTAATCGATTAGGGTCTAATTCGATGGATGATGTATGATCGGGTTAGATGGCTTAGGTGGGCTTAGATGGGCTTAGGGTATTTTCTGGATTTAGATTAGATCGATTGGACAATTAAGCAATTTAAATTTAGCCTTTAATAGGTAGGAATACTGATAACTTGCAAAAAACAAGTTATTTTTCCCTTAAAGCTAAACTAAATAAGGCTGAAAAGATCACCGTTGCTCTAATGTAGTGCATATTATTAAGGGAATTGCAATAGTTTTCTTTAAAAGGCAATATTTATGGATGTGGTAGGGAATTGTATAATTTTAGCCTCTAACGCATGAAAATTATAGTTGTTTTGTTGCTTGAGTTTCCTTCAGCGCAGGCGCAGATCCCAGAGAAATTCGTACAATGAAAGCTAAATGAGATGATCGTGTTGACGTGTGACTGATGTGCAAGCTGGCGAAAGATGACTGGGGCACGCATGCCAATTTCTTGGAGAAGTCAGCCTCCTCAGACTATAAGAAGCAACCATCTACCCAAGAGGGGCGGAGACGAGGAGAGTAGGAGAGAATAGAAAGAAAAGAGAAAGAAACCAAAAGGAAGGATATTGTCGCAGGGTAGAATTATTATTGCGCTAGGATGTATTGCTTTGTGTATTTCTGTCTCAGCATGAGCTAACTTTCTTTTATCAAGCCTTAGCGTAGACACCCATGCGGTGATAGGTTTATCTTGTATACGTACATTTTGATTAAATGAGAAGTTAATGTTTTCTGCTTAGATGCGATAATGTTTTCATTACTAACTCCCTCCTGGCCAACCGGATGCGGTAGCAGCATGATCAATCCCTGACAGGTAACGCATGTGGAAATATCTAAGTAGATCAAGCTAGCGCATTGCATGTAGTCTTGGTGGTGTTAAAACTAATACTGTCGCAATAAGATAATGCATGAATGAGCTTAGACTGTTTTAGGACTAACACAGTTACTTGCAAGTTATTAGAGAATTGGACCAACGCATGAGCTAATTGAACAAAACAGTTGTTAGTTCTACGCCAAACGCATGAGTAGTACCGGAAGGGAATCTTATGATTATTTCTCACTTAGGCATTAATGGATCAATTAGTCAAAGTATGTGCTACAAGATTACTTATAAATGCATGCGATCGCCGCAGCAAAAGCCTTGATAGCCTTGTCATCTGATATTTTCTTTAATCTCATCACATAGTTTATGTTTTATGCGTTGTTTATTCAACCATTTTCAATCAACTCTTTACCTACTAATATGATACCATGGGTGTGAGGGTTTAGTCAACAAGATATTAAAAATCTTTAACTGTCCTTCCCTGTGGATTCGACCCTAGACTCTCTAGGTACTACTTGATTGTGTGTTAATTTATACTTGGGTTAATGCATATCAGCGACAATTCTGTATTAATTAATTGACCTTTTGTCAAGCGATCAAATACAATGATCAAAACAAACCATTCAACCCCAAGAATCTCCCTAATCGGCTCGCTCATTTAATTAATTTTTCTGCTATTTTATGTTTCCTTCAATTTAATTTCCCAATCTTTTAATTTCTTGCATGTTGATTTCCATTCGTATGCAAATTACCCTTTTTTTTTATTTCCCTTCGTATGTTTCTTCCATGTTGATTTCATGTAACTCCATTGACTAGTTAGGTTTCTATTTCAATAGGATGACCTAGGCAACTTAGTCTTAATCCTAAGTGTATTATAGACTCCTATTCACGAGGGATTAAACTTTAATATGTATGGGTGCGAGCGACCAGTTCACCGATTCAATAAGCTTACCATTTTGGGAACAAGACCGAGTGTGGAGCTGGGAACATAATCACACAAGATGAAATTCACTCTTTCCTGTATTTAAAGTAAGTAGATAAGTTTCCCTTAAGTGGTGTCTCCGGGACTTGAACAAAGGGTCATACCCTCTCATTGGTCCGAGGGGCGTTTCTATTTAATGGTAGGACTATAAACAGGTTGTTCATTAGAAGAGCATTGGCACTTAACGACATAGAGGTAACCCATGGGAAAAACGGTAATTTGACCCAACTAGTGTTACGAACACTTGTGAAGGACTAACTTGTTGTTATTGGTCTATATCCGTGGACACAAAAATATATCTGCAATGAGAATAGTGCAGTTGTGGGTCTTTAGTGGATTGTACCCACAGTTAATGAACATTGATCAATATGGTTAATCAGTTTAGCCAATTAATCTCATATCGTTGGAGCTTCTGATTTGTAGGTCCATTAGGTTTTACTGGTAGCTCGTAAAGGGTATTTAGGTCGTTTAGTCTTGAATGTGATTTGAAATGTTCAAATTTACTAATGTAAATAATATAATGTATGGTGATATATTATAATATAAAGTTTATATTTTAATTAATACAAGTGAAGTCTCTCTGATTAATCTCTCTAGGCGGTGTCCTCGGGAGCGATTTTCGGCCATCATGGCCGAATCTTTTTGGGATTTTCCATCTGTTTCTCCTCCTTTTCCAGTGATTCAATTTGTATTGCAGATTCCTAATTTATTCCTTCAGATTGAGGCGACCAAATCTCAGGCAAATGTGCAACTGTCGTTTCGATTTCTGACAGTCTGGGCAAGAGGAAATTCAACTTTTCTTCTGCTATATCAATGGGTATTTGGGCCTGGTTCCTCACGGCGATTCCAAATACCGGTTGGTTTCCTATACTTTTTTAGTGCTTTTGCTTTCTTGTCTCATCTACTTGCAGATCTGAATATGGATCCTCTGACCCTGGTGGAGGATTGGTCTAAGATGAGCCTAACTTCTGCTGAGGAAGATGTATCGGTTGATGTTGATCGATCTGCTGTTGATAGAACTAGTCAGTTGTTGGGTTGTTGTTTACTTGGTAAACTCTTATCTCACTGAAACCTAGTTGTGGAGGTCATGCGGAAAAACTATAAGGCGGCTTGGAAGATTGTTCACGGGCTTCAAATTGAACTCCTTGGGAGGATCGTTTTCCTCTTTCGTTTTAACGATGAAGATGATCGGGTTCGTGTGCTCAACTAGGGACCGTGGATTTTTTAGAAATATCTCTTAATCCTTGAGTTTCCTATTCGAGGCAAAAAACCATCTGACTACAACTTTTCTTTTGTTGCATTTTGGATTCACTTTTTCAACCTCCCACTCGATTGGTATAACTCTAAAAATGCGGAATGTCTGGGCAATGTCGTGGGAGTGTATGAAGACGCGGATAGTCGCAACAGCTAATATAACAATGTTGAGTTATACTCATGTTGGCAAATTCATTTCAAAGTATAACATGTTTGATACACTAACAAGGTATATCATTAGTATATCAGTAGTATATTAGTTATATAACAATGTTATAATTGTTGGTGTATCATGAAGGTCATGGAATGCAAAATTATTTCTAAGTATATCAATAAGATGCATTTTCAAGTATATCATTAGTATATCAGTAGTATATGATCAGTACTCACTAAAAATACAATTTCAAGTATATCATTAATGACTCGATAGTATATCACTAAGATGATATGTAATATATCAATGATATATTTGCTAACATGAGCATAACTCAATTGACACAAAACATGTACATTTGATCAAGATGTTAGATGTTTGAATCTCCCACTATACATATTGTCCAAAACAAAAATAATATACCTAATTATTCATTAATGAATTATATAAAAAAGTATTCAAACTAATGAAAAAATCGTGTGTATACTTCATGAATAAAGTATACTATATTCATGAAATATAAATCTAATATACTATACATTTAGTAGATCAATAGATTGATATACAAAATTTAAAGTAGATCACTTGACTGATATACCAAAAAGTGGATCAGTTGAATGATATATCAAATACATCAGACACACTAAATAAATGAATGATGTAACTGGTATATCAATAGCACTATTGATATACTTCTTAAACTTTCGTGCTTTTAAGGGGTTTTTTCAACTTTTCAACTTTAATGTTTGGGTTGGGCCGTGTTTTTTTGCTATATTTGACACATACAAAAATTGAAGGCACGACTGCAAATTCTCTTTTATTTTTTGCTAGTGTTGCAATTGGCCTAAAATTTATTCCATAGTATCAATTTTTGTACAAAAAGAAGCAGTGAAGCCAACATGAGCATAGCTCAACGATAAAAAGTTTATACTAATGACCAAGAGGTCAAAAAAGAAAAAAGTCACCAAATGGCTAGAACCAAAGTCAATACAACTGAAATCCAATTCTGAACCTACCTACCCATGGAAAACTCTCTACTCACACACAATAGAGAGAATCAGCGTAAAGTTAGAGACTGTACACTCATACAAATTCAATAGAAAAATACAAAATTTATTCTACGTGTTTCATCTCATTGAAATTACTTGTGAACAGACCAAATTGAATAAATCATCTTGAATTTTTGCCCCAAATGATAATTGTATTCTTACATAATTCAAAAAGATGAACATTGATTTATGATAAAATGAGGACATAAAAATTATAATAATTATAAATTATTTCAAATAAAAGAATTTTAAGCATGAAACTAGAAGGGAATTACTCCCCATAAAAGCCCCTTTCCATCGATCTTAGTTCAATGTGTTCTCATACTGGACCCTAAATGACTACATTAAGATTCTTCCAACTTAAAATTTTACTGAAATTATGTCAAATAACTCATTGGGAAAAATGCACTTTTAGTCCCTGAGATTTGGGTTAGGTTTCATTTTGCTCCCTGAGTTTTCAAACTCAACAATTTAGCCCCTGAAGTTTGGTTTTAGTTTAATTTGGTCCCTCCATTCAATTTTCCGTTAATAATTAACATATCGTTGACGTGGCAAAATTTTTTTATTAATTTTTTTTAAGTTGTTTTAAAATATAAATATAATAAAATTATAAAATTATTATTATTTTATTGGAGAATTGCAATGGGTAGCAAAAAATATTAGGATATTTGCAAATTTAGCTATGATTTTTTAGATTTGCAAACATAGCAAATTTTTAAAAATCTGATTTTCGTTTTTTTATTATTCCAATTTTACCCTTGTTGGTATATCGATAGGTATATTAGTAGTATATTAGATATATTTTATATTTATTTATATACGAAATATAAAGTATACCAAATTTGATATACTCGAATGAATACAATATATACCTAATATATACTTGATTTGATGATAAGCATAACATTTGATATACCAATGATATACTTGATATGTTACTTTCTTTACTTATATTTGTTATATTTTTTTTTCTCTTTATTGAATTATGTGGTGTTACTTACATATTTTAAATGAAATATTTGTGTTTTATAAAATAAATGTGTCTTCTATACCTGTTATGAAGGTTGATACACCATTGATATACCTCATTTGTATTTTTTTTTTTTTAACTTACCTCATTTTTTATACTACTCAAATAATTAATAACATTGATATACCTGATTATGAGTAGCTAAATACATCAATGATAGATTTGATTAAAAAAAATCATTGATATATACACATTCAACCAAGAGGTTAGAGGTTTAAATCCTCTACCACACATATTATCCCAAAATAAAGCAAATATTTCTAATTCTTCATTGATAAAGTATATCAAAGATATTTAAAACTAATGAAAGCTCATGTGTATACTTCATAAATGAAGTATATTATATTCACAAAAATATACATCTGATATACTATATATTTAGTATATCAGTTGATTGATATACCAAATATCTAGTATATTTTTAGGGTTTATTTAGTATATCAGTTGATTGATATACCAAATATCTAGTATATTTTTAGGGTTTACTATACTAGATATTTGGTATATCAGTGGACGACGAGCTGAAGTTATTTTAGTCTTTTTGCGTTACTGTTTGGGTTGGGCCAAACTTTTTTTGCTATATCTGCAAACCCAATAAATCAAAGACACGCCTGCAATTATGATTTCTTTTTTTGCTATTGATGCAAACGTCCCTGTTTTATTTTATTTTTTGTTTATTTCTTTCCCCCTCTCTCTTCTTCTTCTTCATCTTCACCCAACTCCTTCTTCTTCTTCTTCACCAAACTCTCACCGCTACTTCTTCATCAACACTGATCGTCGCCATCGATTTTTTTTTTTTTTTTGTCTTTCTTTCTTTCTTCTCTTTTCTTCTCCTTTATCTCCATTTTATTTTATTTTTAAATAGAAAGGAGGATGAGGGAGGAGGAACTCCCTCCTCCCCATTCCCTGACACCGGAAACGAAGGAGGAAGGAGGTCCCTCCTCCCTCCTCGTTCAAATCTGGATGGGGAGGGAGGTCCTCCGTTTCCAGCACGAAACAGAGGAGGAGGGAGGTCCCTCCTCCCTCCTCGTCCAGATCTGAACGGGGAGGGAGGGGGGACCTTCCTCCTCCGTGCCGGAAATGGAGTAGGAAAATAAGAAGAAAGAAAGAGGAAAATAAGAAGAAAGAAAAAGAAGGAAAAAAATCGTCGACATGGAGAGGAAGCCGTCGGCAGTTGGTGGCGGTCGGTGGCATGGTGGTGGTGCAGATGGTGAAGAAGTAGAAGAGAGATAGGGAAAGAAAGAAAAGAAATAATAAAAGTATTATAAAATAATAATATTTTTATTTTTAAAAATTCAAAAAAAAATTAATAAAAAAATTAGTGTCACGTCAGCATTCCCTTAATTATTAGCGAAAAATTGGATGAAGGGACCAAAATGAAACTAAAACCAAACCTTAGGGGCTAAATTGTTGAGTTTGAAAGCTCGGTGACCAAAATGAAACTTAACTCAAACCTCAGGAACTAAAAGTGTATTTTTCCCTAACTCATTTTAGAACTTATATTTCACAAATGTGAAGTTTGAGAAGAAAAAATATATGAGCTTTAGTTTGGTTCAATGTTCTATAGTCATTTTCTTCCAATTTCACCCTTGAAAATTTTGCATATATATGATGGAATTGTGATAGAGCTAAACTTGTCAAGGGTCTAGATCAAATAAATTTATAATCACCAACACTACAACTATTTTGTAGAAATAGTGATCGGGGTCGAACGCAATGAACAATCGGTTTATTTCTAAGTTCTTTTATGCTTCGAGGTAACCGAGGGACGATTTCAGAAAGCAATAAAGACATGAAAAATGAAGTGCGAGAAAATAAATTGCAAAAATTTAAAAAATGGGAAGGTTAATTTTACCACGAAGATTACTGTAATCGAGGACGCTCAGGTTTTAGTATGATTAATTTCATTCATTGATTATCGAAAGGTAAAATTTTCATTTGAAAGCCTAATCGACTAAACTAGAAAAACCAGAAAGCCATAATATCCCTAAATTCCTAAGTATGCAACGAGGTTAGACCTAACCGATTAATAAGCTAATCATGCACATTAACTACTAATTGATTGCATTAAGATTAAGAATAATTAGAATGCTTTACATTGACTAGGAGAAGCCTAAATTAGTTTCAAGCACATATTTATACCCTAGATCTTCCATGTTATTTGCCTAGTTTGGGATAATCGCCAAACCACTACATGTTTAGACCTATTTATTACTTTGATTAGGAAATTAATTAAGAAATTTATGGTCAGGGTCGTCAATCCCTCCTAAAAAT
The DNA here is from genome assembly GCA_036850905.1 of Luffa acutangula. Lineage (NCBI taxonomy): Eukaryota > Viridiplantae > Streptophyta > Magnoliopsida > Cucurbitales > Cucurbitaceae > Luffa > Luffa acutangula. Next base: position 48,543,787 of record CM072089.1, read on the forward strand.
CCTAATTACAAGCATCTAAGTCTAAATAACATTCAAAAAAATAAATCACATGCGAAAAATAACAAGAATCCCATGGAACTAAATTCATACTTACTAACCGAGGTCCCGATTACAACAATCTGAGCTTAAACGACCATGGACAAGTCAAATCAAAGCCCAAGACTTGATCAACTGACCCTTAAACTAACCGTAATCTAACGTGTTGAGGGAAAGATGCCATTTTAAAACAGTCATTAATGTAGTCATATATGTCGGTTGTAAACTGTCATTGTTGATAACCGTCATCATAGGGGTCGACAAAGATGTCGGTTTTAAATTGTCATCGTTTTAATTCGTCATCGTATGGGTTCAATCACACCAGAATAATCACAGTTATAAACTGTCATTGTTGTAATCCGTCATCGTACGAGTTCAATCACACCCAGAACAACCACAGTTTTCAACTGTCATTGTTATAATCTATCATTATACATGTATGATCACATAGGCGTTTGATGACGGTTTGTAACTGTCATTATTGTAATCCGTTATCATAGGGGTTCAATCACACCCAGAACAACAACAGATCCAGATCCAGATCATAGGAGTTTAATAACAGTGCAAAACCAACATCTAAGCACAAAATTGTTGTAGTGTGAATACACAGAAAAAAAGAATTTGGATGGCTAAGAAAAAGAATGCAAACATAATCCAACCCTAAAAATGGAAAGATAGTATTTGAGCTACAACCGAGAGCGTCAAGTCGCTCTAGACGGAAAGGGGCTCAAAACACGTGCGCGGAAGAAATGCAGTCCCAGGGGTTTGCGACAATGATGAGACGTTGTAGGGCAATGTCGAGACGTTGTCCCATCTATTTGCGGCGTTGAGGGGCTACTTGCATAACGTCTTGATGCTATATGGTTTGTTTTAGAGTGAATTCTTCCCTCCGATTGTTGACTTTAGCTACGTCATTTTGCCTTCATATTAGCTCATTTTAACCCCAAATTGGTCCTGAAACCTTCATCTTAGACCTACATACATATTATAGTCATTTTAATGCATCTTTCGCAAGGAATTCAATGAAGACGAGCATTTAAGCTAGAAATAATTCTATAAGCATTTGATGCTACAAATTGTATAGGATATTTTCCCTAATAAAACCGCTCATTAAAGGTAATGATCAAAGAATTAATTACATATCAATTGGCTTACTATTAATTACCATATTTTTTAATGGAACGCAAAAGAATTTAAGACCTAAAGAAAAATTTGCTTTTGAACTTCTTTTCTTGTAATAATACAAAAATTCCAGTTGAATCTTGAAATCTTCAAAATAATACTTCTGCTTGCCAAGTAACTTTGGCCCGTTTAATAATCATTCGATTTTTAGTTTTTGGTTTTTAGTTTTTTGAAAATTAAGCTTATAAATTCTACTTCCACCTACAAGTTTCTTTGGTTTTTAATACCTTTCTTTCCTTGTTTTTAAAAACCAAACAAATTTTGAAAACTAAAAAAAGTAGTTTTCAAAAACTTGTTTTTGTTTTTTAGAATTTGGCTAGAAATTCAAATGTGTCATTGAAAAATATAAAAACCATGGTAGGAAATCTGGTAGAAAACAAGCCTAATTTTCAAAAACCAAATGGTTATCAAAAGGAGTCTTTGTTTTTCACAACAATTCTTTAAATTCTAGCCGATTTGTGAACTTTGCTTTCTTCTTCACTGTTGTGAACTTAGAACACAGAATAAAACTTCTAAGAGACTTCCTCAAACAATTAACTACAGCACAACCAATATTCAGAAAACATAAATCGCAGAAGCAAGGAAGAAAGAAAAATCAGAGGAGCCAAGAGTTTTATAGTGGTTCGCTCAATTTGGACTACATCCACTCTTAGTCACTTTTATTGTTACTGTCAGCAGCCGAATTTACAGAGGAAACATAAACGCTCAAGAAACTGATGAACAATACACAAGAAACCTGATGAGGAAGACTATCCGCAAGCTCCCACTGCCCTTGAATGTCGCTCACCAATTCCTTCACAGGTATACAAGGGAAAACAATCACTCATTCTCAAAACCAGATGAGAGAATTCATCTTTACAGAGATAATCACACTCCCAATGAACCTCACGATTTTTCCTCTCCCCAGCTCACTCACTCAGCTCTCTCTATCTCTCTTACACTGAAAACAGAAAATGCAAGATCAATCTCAATCCATCCCTAATTCCCAATTATATCAGCAAAAATTGGAAATAGATTTTGCCTTGCTCCATCCACGACACCTGGCGCGCTATCAGGTAATGGACCAAAAAGTTAGTTAGATACTAACAAATCACGTGCCAACCACTGTGAGCAACGAACCCAGCATGTGCAAAATATAGGGATATTAAACCAGCTAAAATTAATGAGCTAAAACAGTGTTTAGCTATCAAAGAAACAACAAATCTCCACCTTAATAGCTTAACACTTTTCCACTGCTAAACCAAACAAAAAGTGATCGTTTTCCACACTCCACCTTAAACAGAACAGACATTGAGAGTTTTTAGACAACTCTCAAATTTTGCAACATCCAAAGACTTAGTAAAAGCATCTGCAACATTGTCCAATGTGCTGATCTTTTCTAACTTAAACTTGCCTTCACTCAAAACATCTCTTAAGAAGTGATATCGAATATCTATATGTTTTGACCTATCATGAAAAGTTTGGTTTTTAGATAGATATACAACACTTTGACTGTCATAGAAAACCACAACAATGCTCTCATCTTTCAGCAGCTCATTAGTAATTTCCTTCAACCAAATAACCTCTTTAATAGCTTCAGTTGCAGCTATATACTCGGATTCGGTTGTTGATAACGCTACTACCGACTGTAATGAAGTTCTCCAACTAACAAGATTGCCTAGATAAGTGAAGGCATATAACCAGTAAGTGACCTTCTCTTATCTACATCAGCTGCATAATCAGCATCTACATACCCCAGCAAGTTTCTTTGGACTTCTGTCTGTTTATACATCAGACCTCTAGACACAGTACCCCTCACATACCCAAGAATCCACTTTACAGCAAGCCAATGCTCTTTCCCAGGGTTTGCCATAAATCTAGACACAACACTCATTGCATATGCAAGGTCAGGTCGGGTGCACACCATTAAATACATTAGGCTCCCAACCGCACTAGCATAAGGCACACTTAACATGGTTTGCTTTTCCCTTTCGGTTTGTGGTGACTGTCTAGAGGTTAGCTTAAAATGTCTAGCTAATGGTACAAACACTGCCTTTGCAAGATGCATATTATATTTAGCTAGCATTTTCATGGAGTAAGCTTCCTATGGAGTAAGCTTCCTATGACAGCATAAGAAACCCTTTTTCTCTGTTTCTTTTAATATCAATCCCTAGTATTCTTCTTGTTGGTCCTAGTTCCTTCATATCAAAATTACTTCTCAGCTGGTATTTTAGTTTCTTTATCTCATGTATGTCTCTACTTGCTAGGAGCATATCATCTACATACAAAAGTAGGTAAATCGGAGAAGATTTTCCATCATTCTTAAAATATACACAATGATCTAACATGCTTCTAGAAAAGCCACATGATATCATAAAGGTATCAAACTTTAAATACCAACTTCTTGGGGACTGCTTGAGACCATATAACGATTTATTCAGTAAACATACCTTATGTTCTTCACCCTTTTTCACATAACCTACCGGCTGTTGCATATAAATCATTTCTTCTAGGTCTCCATGCAAGAAGGTTGTTTTCACATCTAGCTGTTCCAACTCCATATCAAAAGCAACAGTTAGTGATAACAAAATTCTTATTGACGTATGCCTAACCACTGGAGAGAATATTTCTTCATAGTCCACACCTTGAGTTTGTGTAAAACCCTTAGAAACTAGTCTAGCCTTATATCTTAAAGGCTCACCTTTATCAACATTCTGTTTTACTTTATATATCCATTTACATCCGACTAGTTTTTGTTTAGGTGGCCTATTAACAAGGGTCCATGTGTTGTTTTTATACAACGAATTCATTTCTTCATCCATAGCCATCTGTCATTTCTTACATTCAGGTGAGTTAATAGCTTCCTTGTATGTTATAGGTTCATTATCGATTTGATTCAATTCAACATTTAAGGCATAATAAACAAGATCAGCAGAAGCATACCTTGCAGGCTGTTTTATCTCCCTCCTCTGGCTGTCTCTAGCTAGCTGATAGGACTGGAGACTCGTTTGCTGAGAGGTAGCTACAGGTATGTGTGTTTGTATCCCAGGTTGTTCTTCAAGATTCACATTTTCTTTTGCTTCATCAACAACTCCACCTTGATCAGTTTGTTCGGGAACCTCAACATGGTCACTCACTATAGGTGGGTTAGGTACTGAACTGTATAGATCTAATTCAATAGGTTGAATTTGATTTTCATGTTGAGTAGCCTCTGATCCTTTCACTTCCATGGCCATTTTGGGTTCATCAAACACTACATCTCTACTTATGAAGCCTTTTTCTTTACCCTTTTCAAGACTCCATAATCTGTATCCCTTAACTCTATGAGGATACCCCAAAAATATACATTTTTGTGCTCTTTTATCCAGCTTTCCTTCCTTCTGATGTGCATAAGCAACACATCCAAAAAGCCTTAAGTGAGACAAATCTGGTGCTGCACATGTCCATAGTTCCATAGGAGTCTTGAAATCAATTGCTGAAGAGGGACATCTGTTTATCAAATACGCAGCAATCATGACAACTTCTCCCCAGAATTTTTTTGTCTAAATTAGCATTTGATAAAAGGCACCTTACTCGTTCTAAGAGGGTTCTGTTCATTCTTTCAGTAAGCCCATTCTGCTGAGGTGTTCCTCTTACAGTAAAGTGACGATCAATGCCTTCCCTCTTGCACATCTCAATGAACTTATGGCTTAGGAATTCAAGTCCATTATCTGTGCGCAAGCATTTCAGCCTTTTCCCAGTTTTGTTCTGAATCAATATCCTCCAAGTATCAAAATACTTAAATGTTTCCTCTTTGGTTTTCATGGTGTACACCCACACTCGTCTGGAATAGTCATCCACTATGGATAAAAAATATTTTGCTCCGCCGAGTGTGGTTGTATTCGTTAGCCCCCACAGATCTGCATGGACATAGTCCAATATTCCAGCTGATATATGTTTACCTTTATTAAAGGAAACTCTTGTTGCTTTACTCATGACACAATGTTCATAAAGACCGAGCGAGCCAAGAGGTTTCTTACCTAGCAGCCCTTGTTTATTCATTCGATTAGTCCTTTTTCAGAGACATGTCCCAGTCTCCCATGCCAAAGCTTGGCATTCTCTTGTTCACTCAAAGAAGCTAAAGCAGCAGTACCTAGTATTATAGTTCCTTCAAGGATATACAAGCCATTAGTTAATTTCCCTTTCAGCTTAATCATGGCTCCTTTAATGATCTTCATGACACCATTCTCAGTCTTGCATACATAGTCAGATCTGTCAAACACACCCAGTGAAAGCAAGCTTCTTTTAAGGTCAGGAACATACCTAACCTTCGGAATAACTCTTGTCTGATTATCAAACATTTTAACTTGAATCGATCCAATGCCTTTTACCTTGCATTCGTGATGATTCCCTAGCAGTACAGTACCTTCGTTTAAAGGTTCAAAGTCTTGAAACCAGACTCTATTAGGTGTCATATGAATTGAGCACCCTGAGTCTAAGATCCAATTAGAAACAGTCATGGATGCCATACATTCTGCAGCCATTAAGACTTCAGCTGAGTCATATCCCTCGGTAACATTTGCATTGTTACTCTCTTACCCCCTTTTTATTTTCAGCCTTTCTTTTGTTCTTTAATTCATAGCAATTACGCCTGATATGACCCTCCTTTTGGCAATAGTAGCATTTTCTACTTTTGCCTTGTGATTTGGATCTTCCCCTACTGTTTTCTGACTTACCTCTTGAACTACTGCCTTTATTTCCCTTTTTCTTTGTTCTTCCCCTACTAAAATGTGCTTCTCCTTCTTTACTTCCAGTTTTTCTTACTTCCAACTCCCTAGATCTTAGAGCATTGACCACTATTTCCATAGTTAAGCTATCTCGCCCGTACCTAATTGCATTTTTAATTTCATTAGAGGATTCGGGCAGAGAATTCAAAAGAATAATGGCTTTATTCTCATCATCCAGCTTCTCCCCAATGTTAATAAGGTCAATTGTAACTTTATTAAATTCATCTAGGTTTTGTTCAAGATCCTTTGATGCATCCATCTTAAACCCAAAGAATCTTTCCTTCAAATACAACTTATTGGTTAGGGACCTTTTAAGATAGATTGTATCTAGTTTAGCCCACACTGTCTTTGCTATAGTTTGTTCATTAACTTGTCTGAGGACATTATCGGCTAAATACAGTATACTGGTACTATATGCAATCTCCTTCATATCATTATACTGTTCCTCTGACATAGATTCAGGTCTGGTTTCATCCTCAGCCAAGGCTTTTGCCACCTTTTGTTGAACTAACAGGGCATACATCTTCTTCTTCCATAACGAGAAGTCACCCTTTCCATCAAATCTCTCGACTTCAAATTTGGTTGTCATTATAATAAAAAAATGGCAAAGGATTTACAGCCGTATGAATGACCACTCGATGGCTCTGATACCAATTGTTGTGAACTTAGAACACAGAATAAAACTTATAAGACACTTCCTATCAGAGACTTCCTCAAACAATTAACTACAACACAACCAATATTCAGAAAACATAAATCGCAGAAGCAAGAGGAAGAAAGAAAAATCAGAGGAGCCAAGAGTTTTATAGTGGTTCGCCCAATTTGGACTACATCCACTCTTAGTCACTTTTATTGTTACTGTCAGCAGCTGAATTTACAGAGGAAACATAAACGCTCAAGAAACTGATGAACAATACACAAGGAACCTAATGAGGAAGACTATCCGCAAGCTCCCACTGCCCTTGAATGTCGCTCACCAACAGGTATACAAGGGAAAGCAATCACTCACTCTCAAAACCAGATGAGAGAACTCATCTTTACAGAGATAATCACACTCACAACGATTTTTCCTCTCCCTAGCTCACTCACTCAGCTCTCTCTATCTCTCTTACACTGAAAACAACAAATGCAAGATCAATCTCAATCCATCCCTAATTCCCAATTATATCAGCAAAAATTGGAAATAGATTTTAACTTGCTCCATCCACGACACCTGGTACGCTATCAGGTAATGGACCAAAAAGTTAGTTAGATACTAACAAATCATGTGCCAACCACTGTGAGCAACGAACCCAACATGTGCAAAATATAGGGATATTAAACCAGCTGAAATTAATGAGCTAAAACAGTGTTTAGCTATCAAAGAAACAACATTCACCATTGTTATTTTTTTCCTCCATTTTTATAATCATTATTTCTCAAAATAGTAGACTCCAAAAAAATATAACCAATATTTTGCAAGTCACTAATAATTGTAAATTTCCTCCCAGAAATGTAACATGTCACTGAACATGCAAGACAGTTTTTTTTTTTTTTTTTTTTTTTTTTTTTTTTTTTTTTTTTTACATGAGAGGGTGAGAGATTTGAACTACAGACCTCTTGATTATTAGTACAAATTTTTATGGCAGTTGAACTATGCACATGTTTGCAACCAACTTCTAAATTGAATGTATGACAAGTTGCTATGAGAGAAGAGTTTAATGCTTTAGTTAAACACGACACTTGGATTCTTACTCCTTTTATCTACGAGTGAGAATGCAATTGTAAAGATAAGAGTGCAATTGGGTGCAAATAGATGTATAAGATTGAAAAATATCCTGATGGTAATTTTGCAAAAGAATATAATCAAGAAGTAGGTATTGATTATGATACTTTTAGTCGAGTTAAAGTTGTGTATTATTCTTTCTCTTCCTGCCATTATGGATGGTCTTGCTGCCTTTTGGAATGATATCTACTCAGCCACAGCCTCCACTCCGTTTGCACTTAAATCCAATGATATTGGTGAAATTTATAATTCTCATTATTGGAGCTTAGCAATATCTGACCTTTTCGAGATTGAATATATCTTTTTCTATCAATTGATTGTCGTAGTTTATGAATTATCCTTCTATTGTACATTTGATTGCTGCAAAATGTGTCTTACATTAGTTAAATGACTTTTATCCTTCGGTTTATTATTCCAGAAAGGATGTTCCAAGTTCTTAGGGTGTGTTTGGTTTAACTTTTTAAGTGTTTAATTTTGAAAAAAAAAAAATCATTTTAAAAAAAATTCTAGTATTTGACAACCACTAAAAATGACTTATTAGAAAATAAGATTGATAAATAAACTCTTTTGAGAGAAACACTTGAAACCAACTTTTTTAAAAAGAGTCTTTAGTATACAATGACTTGTGTATGAGGAAATGCAACCAAACATATGAGTGTTTAAAATCAAAACAATTTTTATACAAAATGTTTTTTAAAAAATGCATTCTTGAAAAACATTTAAATTAAAATGTATTCCAAACAGACCCTTAGTTTAAAGGCCTTCTCGAATTTCGATTGGGCTAGGGATTCAACTGATAGAAAGCTAATAACTAGTTTTCCATTTTTCTTGGTGAAAATTTCATCTCTTGGGTGGATAAGAAGCAATCAACTGTTTTGAGAAGCTTGATAGAGACTAAGTATTGAGCCTTAACAACTTAGTTGCTATTGTTGCTTTGTGTTTTTGGATCTAAACCCTCCTACTCTATTAATGATAATTTGTCTACAATTCAACTTGTCAAGAATCCGATTTTTCATGGGCACACAAGATATATTGAGGTTGATTTTCATTTCAATTGTTAATAAAGATATTCTCTCGTACCATGTTCATATTTCTCAGCAACTTGCAGACACCTTTACAATGCCTCTAACAAGTGATTGTTTTTTCTTTTCAAGTCCAAACTCATGCTCTACGTGGTTTTAGTTTGCAAGGAGTTTGGAAATTAGTTTTCCCTTGAGTTATTCTGTTATCAGAATCTATTATGTTCATTTGTTAAGTTGTACAGTTTTAACTATTGCTTATTTACAGCAGAGCTGTAATAATTCCCAAATCAATAACAGCTGCTTCTCAAAATTTAGATGCCTGAATCCTCTCTATTGAAAATCTCAATTGTGATGACCTTCAAAAACTCGTGAAACTTGCTTTAAATTGAAAAAAAAACACTACAATATTATGAAACTACTAGTACGGAATAAAATTTAAAAACTTCCCTTTCAACCTATAATGCATCTTTCTAATGAGAGTTGGTGCAAACTTGATGATCCTCCATTCACTACATCGTGCACAGGTAATTTAAAAATTATAAAATAAAGATGAAAAATCAAGTTTCGGGTCTCGAACGCGAACTGGAAACTTTTTTTTCTTCGTTCCTGAACTAGAGATGTGGATTATGGTCTTTATCACATGTAACCCTTGACACAGCTTTTACAACGGATGCTTTATAAAGTATTACCATCCTTATAAACGACGTCGTCTTGGTCATCCTTCAAGCATAGTTTTGGCAGCATCAATCAGGGCAGGCCTAAATTCATTTGAAGCTCTACCAAGAACAGTGAAACCTTCCCTGTCTTCCACATCCACATCAGCTCCATGTCTTATTAGAAGAAGAGCCACCTGTCAGACACGTCAACATCAGTAAACATCGAACTACTGCATAACATGTGTACCAAGTGAACACACAAGAATACCAAAACAGCATAGCTCGGAGACATGAAAATATAACCCATCATGAACAAAGTCTAATGGTGTGCCCCTCGTATCCATTTTAAATAAGATTGGTTGAATTACATACTTCATCCATGAACTTTGAATATTGTATCTACTAAATTCCTAAACTGTACAAAGTTCAGGTCATGTCCATATAATTCCTGCAATCAGTCATTTCTTTAAATTAGGATAAGGTGTTGTGATGTGGTTGCCAATTGTGGCTGATTTGAGATAAATTAATTAAACAAGCAAAGATTCATAAACCGAAAGTGATTTGCCCAAAAAAGGACTATCAAGTTTAACCACCCTTATCCACCAATTCAAATTTACTATGTTCAACTAGCTATTAGTTCATATCACTTTATCAAAGGCCATAATAATGGAGTGTTAAGACTACATTTTATCAACCAATGTTAATAACAAAAACTAAAAATAAGTTTAAAGATGTAATCACTTTTTTTAAATCCAAAGACTAAATAAATAGATACAATATTTAGAAAGGATGAAATATGCAATTTAACTTTAAATAAATTATAACAAAAAAGGAAGACTATGAGGGAGTTGCTGCATAACATATTTTCCCCCCAGCACCAATACCTGGCTTTGGAAACTTTTTATCACAAAAGATAACAGTCAAGTCAACCTAATTGCCAATGAAAGTTTTAGCTCGAGTACAAGTTGAACTTGCTTTAACACTTTCCCCCTCCTTCAGCAGGCACTACGGATAATGCCACTTGTTGAAAATTAGAATTATTTGCCTCATGAATCATCGATGAACAATGCCATTTTCAGCCAGATGATGTCATATTCAACCAATGCGGTGGAACAGACAAAAATTATATCTAACAAAAGCAAAACTAAAAACATGAGTTGAAATAAAATATTATAACCAAATAACCTCTTTGTTTTCGCAAATTACTGCATTCATAAGAGGTGTTTGGCCAGCTTTATCGACTGCATCAACTTCTGCTCCTTCCTCAATCAAGAGTTCACAAAGTTCTGGGTTCCCAGTGCTAGCTGCTCGATGCAATGGGGTGCAGCCAACCTAATTTATGTTCAATTGATCACCTCCCATGAGCAACATTGATCAGATGATGACACAATTATGACACAATAAGAATTTTCAACTCTAGCTGTACTAGCAATCTAGATATTGAATTGAAATAAAGCTTAGGCAATTTAAAGTACTATATGTGAAGTGACAAGCCTTGTCTTTTGGATTAATTTTGGCACCATGTGAGATAAGAGTTTCAGCAATTTTCAACCATCCTTTGCTTGAAGCATAATGAAGAGCAGTGCGACCACCGTTATTTTTCAGATTTACATCAGCACCTGTTAGATAAAAAATGAAAAGTTTTGAAGATAAACACGTACATAACAAAATCTCAAGAAATTTACAAATCCTGTTCATCACAAATATGATATATCATGCAAACACGATGTTGTGAGTTATTAAATAATTTGTGGTTTAATTGTTTTAGTTTTTTAATTACTTGGTAGTTCAAATCCTCTATAAATAGGGGTTTTGGCTCTTGTATTGATGCCCCCATTAGAATCAATTTCAATTGTGAGTTGAGTACGATTTCATTTGAGGATTGGACAGAGCATTGACTATATCAAAACATCACGAGGGATGCTTCAAAAAGAAGAAAAAGGGAGAGAAAAGCGACAACCACATAGAACCATAGATAATACCATAAACATCTTGATTCTCATGTCACAAGAACACATAGTGGATAGAACATAATCTTTCATTAAAATAGGAGAGAAAGATATGAAGGAAGAGGAAATCATTGGAAGTGGCAAAAGATTAAATTTATTTGTGGTGGTAGGCACAATGTAGTTGTTGCTCTCATGATTGTTAGATGCACCATCAAAAGCATCTTTTACTTTCTTTCTCATGCATTAATAGTTATAGTGTGACAGTTACATGGAAGAATTTCTTGAAAGAAGATAAGAAGAAACCCAAGCAAAATTAAAGAGATTAAGAAAGACTTGCCAATTGGCAAAAAGTAAAGAAATTATAAAATTGCAAACCTCTATCAGTAAAAGATTCCAACTAGAGAAATGAAAAGAACTTTGTTTCTATAAAAAAGTTTGTTTTCATTGAGAAAAAATGAAAGAATACAAGAGCATACAAAAAGTCAAGCCCACAAAAGGAAGCCCTATTAAAGTGACTCCAATCCAACAAGATAAGACCTAAAGGATAATTACAATATAATTTCGTAACTCACACCCAAAGGGTCGCATGGAATCTCGATAAGGACCATGCATCGTTTGGGCTTCTAACTATCCCCCTAAACACCTTGTTATTTCTTTCCCCCACAAATTCCAAACGAGCGCGCACATGCCAGCTTGCCATAAGAATCTTCCTTTGTCATGGAAAGTCGGATTGAAGAGGAACTCTTCGATCAACACTCTCAGATCCAGTAAGCTCTTCCTCTGCTGCCCAAACGAATGAAAGAAAAGGTCCCAACTAGAGCAGGCAAAATCACAGCTCCAAAGAAAATGATCCAAATTTTCCTCTTCCTCCCAACAAAGGATGCAACAAAAGGGGCCAAACAAGGAGACATTCCTGAAAAGAAATTAAATTTCAAGAGAGCTCAAAGTTCCTCTCCTTATCATGGAATAATCTTCTATTTCTCTTCGTCAAGAGCTCACACAAAATATAGAAGATTCTTCTGTTAGATAGTTGACGTTTCTCCAACAAGACCATCATTCTACCCCACTCCATCTCCCTTTCATTCAAAGATCTTCGAAAATTTGTGGTCCAAGAACAGAGCTGAAACCCAAAACTCCGTATTGTGGCTTTCTTGTTATCAACAAGACTGTAATAAATTAAAAGAATAGAAGTTTCTTGTCGCAGAAAATGTCCTACCCAGAATCTTATGTTACAAGAACAAACCTTCCTTCAAAAGTGACTCTAAATAAGGATATGTATCTCCATGGCCCATGAACTCTGGTAGTAGCAAAAAACACTATTCCAAACTGTGGTACCCATACTTACTGCTAATAAATCTGTGCCATAATGATCTTGGTTCTCCAGGGAGCCTCCACCACCATTTTGCGATGAGGGTGATAGGCCCCAAATTACTAAAGTGTATAGAAGACGTGAGAAGAAAGAGAGGAAACTGTAAATTGGGTAGTGGTGGGCCCTGAGAGTTTGTTATATCGGTTAGGGTACTTGGTTATATATACAGAGGGTTGTTGTAGGGGGGTATCTTTTTGGCTATATTTGCTGGTTGTATGTCGAGAGAGATCAAGGAGAGACGGGAGCTCTCGAAACTTCCCTTGTTACTGTTGATAAATAAAATTGAGGCTAAGGCCTAACAATTTTGGTATCAGAGCAGTGATTTGGGGATGGTGGGTAAGATGGAAGGGAAAATTAACGAGATAGAGGAGAAGATGGCATCGATGCAAACTGGGCTGGAGGAACGTATGAATGAGAAGCTAGGATTGATCAACGAGAAAATGGAAGCGCTATGTAAGACGATTGAGATACTGGGCGCATTAGGGCTTGGCCCTTCTGAGAAAAATCAAACTGATAAGGAAAAAGGGAAAAAAATAGCTGTGAGTAATGTGAGAGAGGCGGAGGAAAAAATTGAAGGGGAAAATTCCGGCAGTAATAGCGGAAGCGTGAACATACCTGTGAACCGTGAGGTGTCGTTGTTTGATATGCGGCTAAGGAAGCTGGACGTTCCGATCTTCAAAGGCAAAGAAGGAGAAGACCTGGATGGTTGGCTGCATCGGGTGGAAAGGTATTTCGTGGTAAATTCCGTGAACTCCTCCTTGATCGATTTCGCCCGTTTAAAGACGGGGATCAGTATCACCGATTGATGAGATTGAAGCAGGAGACGACTGTGAGGGAATACAGGCGACGATTCGAACAATATGCTTCGGCGGTGAAGGGGGTGCCAGCGGCTATGCTTGAGAGCAAGTTTGAGGTGGGCTTAGTAAGGATATTCAGACAGAGATGCAGCTTCTTAACACCATGGGCCTGAAGGAAAAAATGAAATTGGCCCAGGCCTTAATGGAAGTTGAGCTGGCCCGTCAAAAGAAATATGGCGGTGGAGTCTCCACTACGCCAAACCCTAAGGGGGCCACTTCCAGTTCCGGATCCAGTGGGTCGAGCGGGTCAAGTGCGCGGTCTTTTTCTTTCCACCCGACTCGCAATGCGTCTTCATCTGCCACGACGGTAACACCGGTTCGTGATTCAGCGGCTACGGGAGGAAATTCGTCAACATTCAAACGAATGACTGACCGTGAATTGCAAACCAAGCGGGACAAGGGATTATGTTACAGATGCGATGAAAAATTCTCCCCTGGCCACCGTTGCAAACGAAAGGAATTGCAAGTCTTGGTCCTTCAGGAGGAGGACATCCCCAAAATTGACGAATTGGGCCCTGCGGATCAGTTCGTTGGGGAACCATCGGGCGAGTTCGAGGTAGATGAAAAAACTAAGGTAGCGGCGTTATCGCTTAATTCGATGGTCGGGATAAATTCTCCCAAAACGTTGAAGGTCGGAGGGGAGATTTACGGGCATGCTGTGGTGGTTTTGATTGATAGTGGAGCCACACATAATTTTATTTCGGAGGAAATCGTCAAGGCTGCGGAAATTCCAATTTCTCCTTCAGCTGGTTATGGGATTGTGCTTGGTAGCGGTGGCCCGATACGATCGGCGGGAATTTGCGAAGGTGTAGTCCTTAAAATCTCGGATTTAACAATTATTCATGATTTTCTTCCTTTATCCTTGGGTAGTGCAAATGTAATTCTAGGGATTACGTGGCTGGAAACTTTGGGACGGATTCAGGTTGATTACCGACTATCTGAGATGAGTTTCAAGGTGGGTGGCTGGTCAGTCCAGTTACAATGAGACCGTAGTTTGGTGAAGTCACAAATCTCCCTCAAGTCAATGATGAAGTCAATGGGGGCGGATGATCAAGGAATTCTTATTGAGTTGCATTCGACTGCGTTAGAAGAACATTCTCAACAAGGCATATCACCTAATTTCACGTGGGACGCCTATCCGTCTGAAGTGCGTGAAGTCCTTCGTAAATATGAGGCAGTGTTTGATCCGACAATTCGTTTCCCCCCCTCCGTAGCAGAGATCATGTGATTGAGTTATCCCCAAAGGCTGAAGCAGTGAAGGTGCGGCCATATCGGTACCCACAATTTCAGAAGGATGAAATTGAACGCCTCGTTAAAGAAATGTTGCTGGCCGGGATAATTCAACCTAGTAGAAGTGCTTTTTCCAGTCTGGTTCTTCTAGTTAAAAAAAAAGATGGGAGTTGGCGCTTTTGTGTGGATTATAGGGCGTTGAATCGGGTCACCGTGCCAGATAATTACCCCATTCCAGTGGTGGACGAGTTGCTCGATGAATTGTTTGGGGCGACGGTATTTTCAAAAATTGACTTGCAAAGTGGGTATCATCAGATTCGAGTCAACCCTTCGGATGTTCACAAGACCACGTTCCGGACACATGAGGGGCATTATGAATTTTTGGTTATGCCATTTGGCTTACGGAATGCACCGTCTACGTTTCAATCTATCATGAATGATATCTTGCGCCCGTTTCTTCGTAAGTTTGAGCTGGTATTTTTTGACGATATCTTAATTTTCAGCACCTCTGTTGAGATACAGGCCACTCATTTATCTGCTGTGTTGGACGTTCTTGTTAAAAATCAATTTGTGGCTAACTTAAAAAAATGTCAGTTTGGTGTTTCTCAGATTGAGTACTTAGGCCATATTGTTTCAGCAAAAGGTGTTGCCGCAGATCCTATCAAATTGAAGGCAATGAGTCAGTGGCCGATACCCCGAACATTGAAGGAATTGAGAGGATTTCTTGGGCTTACGGGGTACTACCGAAAATTTGTGGCGAACTATGGCTCCATTGATATGCCCTTAACGCAACAACTCAAAAAAGACAACTTCAAGTGGAATGAAGAGGCTGAGAATGCTTTCAACCAGCTCAAGGCAGCTATGACGTCTGTTCCAGTCCTTGGGTTACCGGATTTCTCCCAGCCATTTGTGTTAGAAACTGATGCTTTGGGGGTGGGAGTAGGGGCTGTCCTTATGCAGAATCAGCGGCCATTAGCTTTTTTCAGTCAGGCATTACCTCCATCTCATCGTCATAAGGCAGTTTATGAGCGAGAGTTAATGGCAATCGTGTTTGCGATTCAAAAATGGCGTCCATATTTGTTGGGCCGAAAATTTGTTGTGCGTACTGACCAAAAGAGCTTGAAATTTCTTCTTGAGCAGCGTGTTATTGCGGGGGAATATCAGCGTTGAATTGCCAAATTGTTGGGTTATGACTTCACGATTGAGTACAAACGTGGGAGTGAAAATTCTGTCGCTGATGCGCTGTCCCGTCTTCCTCCAGCGATGGAATTTGGCCTTTTAAGTGTGGTGGATGGTTTAAATACTGAAATTTTTGCCCAGCAAATTCGTGACGACAGTACTTTAAATGAGATACGGCAATCTATTCGTGACAATAAACCCGTGCCGGTCGGTTTCACCCTACGAGGGGAGCTTCTTTTTTATCGTGGTAAATTAGTTCTTCCATCTTCATCCCCTACAATTCCTTTACTGTTGCAGGAATTTCATAACAGTCCGGTTGGGGGTCATCATGGTGCCTTAAAAACGTATCAACGTTTATCTCGCGAGGTGTATTGGCGTGGCATGAAAGCTCGGGTGCGTGCATTAGTGGCTGATTGTGCTACTTGCCAGCAGGCAAAATATTTATCTCTTGCTCCAGCAGGGTTATTATCACCGTTACCGATTCCGGATAAGATTTGGGAGGATATATCGATGGATTTTGTTGAAGGACTGCCTAAATCTGAGGGGTTTGATACTATTCTGGTCGTAGTTGATCGGCTATCAAAGTATGCTCATTTCATTGCTCTTAAACACCCTTTTTCGGTTGTTTCGGTTGCTGCCATTTTTATTAAAGAGGTTGTTCGCTTACATGGTTGCCCCCGGAGTATCGTTTCAGATCGAGATAAGATTTTTACGAGCTTATTTTGGGAGGAATTATTTCGGTCCTTGGGTACTCAATTAAAGCGAAGTACGGCCTATCATCCCCAAACGGATGGTCAAATCGAGGTAGTGAACCGGGGCCTTGAGACATACCTTCGTTGTTTTACGATGACTACACCCAAACAGTGGTTCAAATGGCTTTCTTGGGCTGAATATAGCTATAATACGGCTTACCACACCTCTACCTGTTTAACTCCATTTGAGGTTGTGTATGGGCGCTCTCCACCTACTTTACTACGGTATACAAGTGACTCCTCTCCGGTGGCTGCGGTGGATGTCCAATTACGTGATCGTGATGAGATGTTAGCTACTTCAAAAAGCTGTCTCATGCGTTCCCAGCAGCTCATGACGAAGGTGGCCAATATTAAACGGCGGGATGTCAATTTTGAGGTGAATGATTGGGTGTATGTAAAGCTTCGCCCCTATCGACAGTCATCTTTGGCGCGCTATTCACATCCCAAGCTCGCGCCGCGTTTTATTGGTCCCTTTCAAATTTTGGCTCGTGTTGGATCGGTGGCTTATCGATTAGCATTACCTCAGAATGCGGAAATCCATCCCGTGTTTCATGTGTCCATGCTCCGTAAGGCGGTAGGCTATAACATGCCCGTTTTTCCTATCCCATCCTCCCTCACTTCTGATTTGCAAGTTAAGGTACTGCCTAAGGAATTGTTGGGGCTTCGAAAGTCACAGGGGGACCCTACTGCAATGGAAGTCCTCATTCTTTGGGAAAATGCTTCAGCAGATGATGCTACTTGGGAGACAGCTGCTGTTATTCAAGAACAATTTCCTGATTTCCACCTTGAGGACAAGGTGGCTCTGTGGGGGGTGGGTAATGATAGGCCCCAAATTCCTAAAGTGTATAGAAGACGTGAGAAGAAAGAGAGGAAAGTGTAAATTGGGTAGTGGTGGGGCCCTGAGAGTTTGTTATATCGGTTAGGGTACTTGGTTATATATACAGAGGGTTGTTGTAAGGGGGGTATCTTTTTGGCTATATTTGCTGGTTGTATCTCAAGAGAGATCAAGGAGAGATCAAGGAGAGACGGGAGCTCTCGAAACTTCCCTTGTTACTGTTGATATATAAAATTGAGGCTAAGGCCTAACAAAGGGTCTCATTCTTCTTTATATTATGACAGGTATCAATGCTGGTAATTTTCTATTTAGACAAAGTGAGTTAAGGAACCATACAAGAACCAACTATGCCAATTCAAGAGAGCCTGCTATTCACCCTTCACAAAAACACAAAATTTCACACTTCAAACTAACATCAAAGGTTACATTTCCCTTTTAACCCCTCCTCTCATATACTTTAACTATTGAAGACAGAAAATATACTTCCTTTCCAAAAACACCCTGTCCCTAAGGTGAAAATCTAGAAACTGGTCCTGGATAGTCTTCAAAGCTGCCCATGATGCTTCGAATAGAGAGATGACAGTCTTCCCATTGTACTAGGATCTTCCTAACATTAGTGCCAGTATTTTCTCATATCCCTAGTACCTACTCTGGTTCCACTATCCATTCTAGATTTGAATCCAAATTATGAGTCCAGATTAGGAGAGAGTGGTTGGACAATTGTGCTTGCATCCAGACTCCAAAGTTTTCCAAAGATGAGATATGTGAAAAACCAGGTGCATAGATGAGAATGGAGGAAGTTCCATCTAATAGACTACCTGACCTACTCATCGTATGATCTTGTTGGGTCCAAAATATTCCTATGTGAGTTTCTCATTTCTTTTTTGAGCTAGGGACTAGGGTCTATTGTCCATATGGGTGGAGATTCAAGTAAACCATGTATCCTTTAGCGAACTCCACATTTGTCCTATATTAGTTAACTATTTTCTTCATTCTCGATAGAACACAAGCTAAATGAAGTTTCAAACTCTTCTAGAACTAGATCCCTTTTCTATAACTGCTAACCTAGAGTAGAATAGGAGTCTTTTTGCTGCCTATGTAAGGGGGGTGGAGGTCTATCGTAGACTACCTAGAACAACGTCATTCTCAACAATTAAAATGAATTTCATTGGCATTCTCATGATTAGAAGGCGACTCCTCTTTATCGACACCAAAAATAATAATAGATAAATAAATAAAAGTTTGATCGTGTTATTGATAGTTTTAGCAAATTTCATGGCCATCTTGAAGATGGAAGGTGACATTCATACTCTTTAAGGTTCCTATTCCTAGAGAGCTCAAAAAATCTGTCGTCTTTTACCTAAACTAAAGTAGGAACTTCTAATCAACAGTCAACACTACCAAGTCTATGGTAAGTAAGATCCATCTCGATGCAAAACAACTTATGCTTTGTTGATAATCTAGTCAACTCAAATCACCACAAAATCAAACCGATGGACAAAAAATCAAACTATTTTGATATTCACTAACCTCGAGTAAGCAAGATATCTAAAACATCAGACCTCCCAATGCTAGCAGCAGAATGAATCGGCGCCCAACCTTCCTCATCCGCACAATTAATTACATTTGTTGACTGATCAATAGCAGCTAGTATCTTTGCCACCTGGTGCATTACGAAGAATTCCAATAATGTATAAACAAGACCACTGGCAGTATTTGGAAATGCATTTCAAATTGACAAGATCGTAGGTCCTTATTTTATAACAAAAAAAATCCAAAAATAGAACCACCAGTTGTCATTCATTTACAAGAGAAGCCATGGGAGAAGGCTTTTCAATTTGAATTCCTCTAATTCAAAGAAAAGTAAGGAAAAGACTAACATCAGCGTGGCCGGAAGAGACGGCAATGTGGAGAATGGAGCGACCATCCTCATTTCTAAGGGAGAGAGATTTAGAAAGCTGCAAGGGAGTAAGAGCAGTAAAAGTGGAAGAATCGCCAGTCTCTGCAGCTTTGAAAAGACCTTCGTCTTTGATTAGGTGATCATCTTTGGAGGCATCGATTTCCATATCCATGAGGAGGTTTGTAACACTCCTAGTTAACTACTGGTCTTCCTTTCGTCAAGCCTCCACGCATCAAACATGCTTTTAAAACCAACAACAGAAGCATTATATTTAACAACCTCCACAAGTAAAATATAAACTTGCTAACACATGAATTCACACATCATGCACGCACATACAACCCAACACACGAATCTCGCACCACACAACACACTCACAAACCAACACATGAATTCCATGTCATGCAACGCTCCTAACACATGAATTCTGCATCATGCGACGCTCTTAACTGACACATGATTTTCGCATCATGCACCGCACCTGACACGTGAATTCTGCATCATGCAACGCACCTAACACATAAATTCCACGTCAAGCAATACACTCTCAACACATCTATACTGTATATCTATATTGTATATAATCTATCTATACTGTATATAAAAGTGGCTATAGGGAGAAATTTTATCTCCCCATTTTGCCCTCCAAATTTTAAACATATGCCTATTTTACCTAATTTTATTGGATATATTAGAATCAGGACACAATGCAAGATGGAAAATAGAAAGTAGATTGGGTCAAGATAGTTGCCCCACAACCCCACCAAGCCGCCTTTTCAATTTACTATACATATGCATTATTAATTAATGTACCCCTTTATTTTTATTACACAAAAAGCCTACAGACTCTTTTCATTCCAAGCACCATGCATTAGAGAATGGTAAGAGACAACTTCAATTTTCAAAAAATGACTCATTAGCTTCCTACAAAATATTTTAATCCAATAACTCAACATCTATTACAATCTTGTTTTTATTACACAAAAATCTATAGACTCTTCTCATTCCAAGTACCATTCATTAGAGAATTTCAAGAAACAAGGCTTCAATTATCAAAAAATCAACTCATTGGTTTCCTACAAAATATTTTAATCGATGAACTCATCAACATCTACTACAATCTACCATCAAACTAAGTCCTAATTTGTGTTGCCTGATTGAAGGAAGAACAATTCACAAACAAATGCAATACTCTCGATCTGGTTTGGTCTTTTTCAATCCAATTCCTTCAAAGAATGCAGTGACTCAAAACCATCTTTCCATCGTATATGTACACAGTGCCCTCCAGAACAGTCTCTCCCGTTTTTTTTTTTCCTGAAAGGACATTCGAACGTTCGTTTTCCCTTTCTCTCTCAAGTCTCAGACACTCAGGTGTGGTCTTGCGAGGAAGTAGATTGCGCCTCATCCATTTATCAGTCTTTCCCATTTCGTTCCCGTTTTTTGGTTACTATTCGGCTATTGTCATTATAAAAAAGAAAATCAAACAACTCCTCTTCTTTCTTAAGTTCTAATCGGTGTTTTTCAAGTAAGCAGAAAGAAATAGATGAAGACCGGAAAAATACCAGTAACGGCAAGGGAGTAGAAAACCGAATGAGGCTGCGGCGCCACGAACGGAAGAAAGACGACGGTGGCTGGCGGCGGCACGAGCGGAAGAAATACCAGTGACTAGGAGAAAGGCGAGGGCGCCACTAAGCTGCTGGAGGAGGAAACAGAGTGAAGAAGAAGAAAAGTGGCGTGAGACTCAGCTTTTAGACTTTCGTTCTTTTATTCAGTTTTGTTTTATTTTCTGTTCATTTTAACTTTTTTCTGATTTATGTTAATTTTCAATAATATGTATAAATTTAATGAAATTTAATTTCGTTATAAGAGAGAGACTGCCTATGTTGTCCAGCTTTTGTTAATTCATTTGAAATTGTTTTTTTTTAATTAAATAAATATTTAAGTTAAATATAAATTTTATATTTTCATTTTGTGCCTCACTATAATTTGATATTTTTTATTTTTTTATTTTTAAAATTTTTCTTTAAGAAGCCACAATATTTTTGTTATTAAAAAAACAATAAGGAGAAACTATTTGTGCAAAGTTTATCCCGTGACTTATGTTTCCTTTTATCTTAATTTCTAAAATTACGATAAGTTGAATTTTGTATTATAGAAGAAAAATAATCTACATCCATAGAATATAGTGATTGGTTTCATGTTAATTTGTTATCATTTTGCCAAACAAAATCGAAATCTAATTAATTGTTTTTTCTTTTTTTTTAACGAAAATCCATTTTTCTTTTAGAAGAGGCCAACTATGTGTTAAACAAGGAGATTTCTTAGAGGAAAAGAGAGATTTACACAACTAAATAATAGCCATGAAGATTAAAAAAAGATAAATTGACGATTTGAAAAAAAAAAGAAAGAAAGAAAGAAAGAAATTCATAAAAAAAAAAAAAATTGTTGGAGATAAGTAAATAGTTAAATAAAAAATCAACAGTTTTACCTTCATTGGTGGGTAAATACTAAATACATAGAAAGAGTCTCATTGAAGGAAACTATTTTGGTGGAGTAATAGAGTTGAACAGAATTTTTCTAAAAGTAAATTAGAAACATGTCTCAAAAAAATTAAAGAAACATTAGAGAGATCTAAAGAAAGACGGGGTGTTAGGTGACGGCTAGAAGAAATGAATAAAAATATGTGATTTTAGGGACCGTTTGTTTTTTTGGTAATCTAGATAGTCGCAATATTCAAATGCTTAAAATTATATATACTAGAAAATATAGATGTCTTTATTTCAAAAAAAAGAAAATATAGATGTCTAGAATCTTTAGATAATCATGTTTGTTTTGCAAGAAATTTTGTAGGGATGTTTAGGAATATATAGATGGCCATATTTGTTTGTCATTATTTCTGTAAAGGAATGTTCGTCGACCAGCGAACTCACGAGCTTCAGTTTTGTTTCTCTTCTTCACTCACGTGATAAGGTCTCTTTTCTCTCGTTTTCATCTAGTTTCGGCCATCACGATCTCAAGCTCTCTCTTTCTCTGGTGTCAAATTATCCTTGTATTTTGATGCATGTAATCCTCTTTATATAGAGGATTAAGAGGTGGATAACCTCAAGGCTTTGGCATACTGTTATGCTGCCAAATTAATCTCTATAAAACCAAGCATCAAAACTCTCTCAAAGCTTGAACCTTCAAGCATTTCCCTTCCCATTGCCATCACAATTGGATCCCACAATCCGTTCTAAGGCGGGAG
Source organism: Luffa acutangula (assembly GCA_036850905.1). Taxonomy (NCBI): domain Eukaryota; kingdom Viridiplantae; phylum Streptophyta; class Magnoliopsida; order Cucurbitales; family Cucurbitaceae; genus Luffa; species Luffa acutangula. The sequence continues at coordinate 48,566,508 of CM072089.1, forward strand.
AATAGTGGGGAAGATCTTAGCAGTGGTTCGTGATCGATTAGTAAACAAAAACCACCCACAAGGAGCATCAATTTAGAGCTTCATCAAGGTTGGTACAAGTTCTCTGTTTTCGACCTTTAGAACAAGCATGCTTAATTCCTAAGGCGACTCGAAGCCGAGCATGAATCTCACGTTGTGAATATAGGGACATAGGAGCAAAACTTGATTTAAATCTCGCTTTGTAATTTTCCTCCCACTGAAAATGTCCTGAGGTTAATATAGGGTTGTTTCACTTAGATAGTATTCGGCTAAGTCAATCTATCTAAGTCTGATCCTATTATAACAATTATGGAAAGGATTCAACTGCAATCTTTTGGGTGAATTAAACTTCTTTTAATAAACCCAACATTGCAAGTCAACATTACTATGGTTAATTCAACTCAATGTTCAGGTCAGTTCCCAGGTAGGAGGTGTTCCGTAAACCGTCAACTTAAATACCCCCAGCCTTTAGACAGAACTTTACTGAGAGAGTTCCCTTATAACCTCAGTAATGTAAAGTCTTTACTCTAAAGATCTAGGTGCATTAAACACTTTTAATAAACCTAGTGACATTGCATGCTAACATTTAACTATGATTAATTCAACTCCGGTATTCCAGGTCAGTTCCCAGGTAGGAGGTGTTCCGTAAACCGTCAACTTAAATACCCCCAGCCTTAGACAGAACATTACCGGTGGAGTTCCCTTATAATCATAGCAATGTTTTTCCTACTTAGTAAATTAAAACTATTTTTAATTCTAAGTAAGGAAAGATTCTAATCCTATTAGAAATCGATCTAGGTCTAATTAATTTTAAACAATTTAAAATTAATACAATTTATCCTATGATCCAATTTAAAATTAATCCAATTTATCCTATAGATTGACGGTTTCTAATCATTAATATTGAAGAATTATTTCAAATTTTAATGATTAATCCTATAATCAAGAATCTAGGGTTTAATTCATTCAACAATCTCATTCAAATTAAATAATTAAACCACATCAATTGCATGAATAATATAACAATTATATTATTAACTATGGATGTTTCATGCTTCATGCAATTTTGATTTTCTTTTATTATAACAATTATAAGCCAATCAAGAAAATCAATCAAGCATGCTTCATTCATCACATTAAACATAACTATTTATATTTAATTTAAGTAATGACACGCTTCATGCTTTCCAATTTTTCATATAATTAATATACACTTATATTAAAAATATGAAAACAAATCCATGCATTTAAACATACATTATAACAATTTATAATATATAAAAAATGCATGAGCATGTTTATAACCTAAGGTGGGATTAAAAATTCTATATGACATCCATAAAGCATATAAATAGCAATTGAACCGGTTAATTTTGGCCCCTAGGATAAAATAAAGCATTAAATTACATTAATTTAGCTAAATTCTATCCTAAAAAATCCATGTACAGCTCCGGAACTGGTCTAGACAGCACGAAACGCCCCAAACCACCTCGAATCGGCCTCCAAAATCACGAACCATGCCAAAAATTGGCTGAACAGGACCAAATAGGTCCCAGCCCTGCTGAACCGGTCCGAACCGGACCGGCCACGCCTTGAACCGCGCCTTTTGAAACCCTAATGCGCGCCTCCATCGTGACAGCGTCGAGACGCTGTGTTGATAGCGTCCCGAGACTGTGCGTTTTCCATATCTGGCGCCTGCGTAATCGAGACAGCGTCGAGACGCTGTTGAGGTAGCGTCCCGACGCTGTGTGCTTTCCTTACCGAGCGCCTTCGGTATCGAGACAGCGTCGAGACGCTGTTGAAGGAGCGTCCCGACGCTGTTGCGTCTGGAGGCAGAATCTGGGCGGTAGCAGCATCGATTCTCCGATTTCGGCCCCGATTTCAGCGGCGATTGCTCCGATTTTCATCTCATAAAAACCTATTCTAGACCCGGACTTACATAGGACTCGATTTTACATAAAATACCCGAAACACCGGGCCTTACATGATCAAATCACATAAAAATAAAATCTATGGCCATAAAATTAACCCAAACAGTTCAATGCAAACTGAACATACATTATGCATAAATCCCACCTATTAGAGCCTATCGCAACTTTTAAAATTAATTAATAGGGACATCGATGGCTCTGATACCAATTGAAGGGAATAAAAGTCCCCACGCAGCGGAAGCGCATCGATTGGACCTTACGCCGTTTATTAATTAACATTAAAATACCGTTACGATAACTCAAACAAAACTTTAAACAAACTTTAAAGCCGCTTTAAAATCGGTTTAAACATGCTAAAATAAATCTAAATTTATTTTTAAAACTTTTCTAAAGAAAAGAGGAAGAACCGTTACAAACCTCCGTTGTAGACTTGACCGTTCTTCGCCAACGACGCTCCACGAACGAAAACGCAGCAGCCGGTTTAAGGTTTTCTTCGCTGGAAATTCTTCTTTGATTGACACAATCACCACAGAGGTTACACCGGTATGTCTCTGAGTCTAGGAGGCAAAAGACTTGTGGGAGTCTTTCTCTAAGAGGGAGGCTAGAGAGAATTCTAGGTTTTGTCTTTCAAGAGTGTCAAGTGTCATGACCAATTAGGTCTAGTGTTCTATTTATAGAAGAGAGGTCATGAATAAAATATTCAATTAAATCAATCTTTTCCAAAATTGATTCAATCTTTATTCCTTAATTAATCAATCATGATCAATCAATTCCCTAATTGATTAATTTTTTCCACAAATGACTAATTACTTCCATAAGTGATTAGATCATTTCCATAAATGAAAGTGATTAATTATTTCCATAATTGATTAATTCCCTGTTAATGAATTCTTTAATTAATTAACCACCAATTAAATATCACATATTTAATTCCCGGCCTAGAATTAATTAATTTTCCCAAACACATTTTAGGCCTTAAATTAATTAATTTATTATGTTGAACTCTTTCAAACTTCCATAAATTTATATTTGAACTTTTCAAATATTAATTTCTCTCATAATAATATATCAATATATATTATATTTGTTTCCCTTAATAAATTGAACATTTTCAATTTACTTTTATTACTTAGTTGCCTCAAAAAAAAAAAAAAAAACTGCTGCTGGAATTAAAAAAACAGCTTGCTGGAATTTTCATTTTCTGCTGCGTCTTCTCCGGTTTTTCTTCGATTTTACAGCCTATATGGACTCTAATGACTCTATAAAAATTACAGACTATAGTACACACATTAACGCTCTTACATATTCGAGCAATTACAATTTCATGAAGGTTTGAATGCTCAAAAAATTGCCAAACCAGAACACTTCCATTTTAGCACACAGAAAATTCAATTTCAAAATGGTACCCACCAAAGCAAAATTAAAACGAATTAAGTGCTCTAATCAAGCTCTGATACCAATTGAAGGTGTACATATTACACATGCGGAAGCAATTGAAGATCGAAAGCACTTAAGACGTTCAATTTTACTCCTAAAGCATGCATGTTCTAGAAAAGACAGAATAGAGAGTTTAGAAAACACCAACCTTTGTAGCTCACTTATGTTGAACTCCTTGTGGTGTTTGCCTCTCCTATGCTCCTTGGACAACCTCTAGAGTCTTCCCCACTATACTCCGGGCCAAGAACGACTTGTGGGAGTCTATATAAGATAGGGAATGGGAAGGGAATGCTTGAAGCATCAAACAATGGAGAAGAATGAGAGATGAGAGAACTTTGAGTCCAAATTCCAGCAGCATAACATTAAGGAAATGGCTCTCTTGTGTTTGAATATGATTCAAACTCCTTTTAAAGACATTCTCCATGCAAAGCCAAGCCTCAAGACACAAGACACATGGTGTATTTGCAAGCTCAAGTGGATTCTAGGTGTACATTACACAAGACATGCAACAATGCATGAGTGAGTTGTCTTTCCACTTTGAATGATCATGCATTAAGTGGATTTCCAACTAAATCCACTAAATTCAAATTGAAATCAAATTTCAAGCTTGCAAATTACCCCCAATTTCAATTCTAAATTGAAATTGATTGCTTGGTAATTAATTTTGATATGATTAATCTAATTAATCTTTGTTATCTTGTGCAATTCCATATATATGATTCCTAATACATATATATAGTATTCAAAACACTTTTAAATACTTCATCTCTCATTTTCTAATTTAATTCATAATTAAATTATTGTGTCAAACACAATTTACGATAATTCCCTTTTTCCCGATTTTGAACGATTCAAAGCTTCCTATCTTTTGTTCTAGGCTTAATTCCGATATGAGCTAGTAGGGGGACCTAATGGACCTATAGATCATGGGCTCCAACGATTCGAGGCTAACCGACTAATCTCATTGTCCAAGCTAGCCAACATTCGTTAACTATCGGGACACTCCACTATAGCCCGATAGTTGCACTCCCCTCACTATAGATATATTTTCGTCCACTCGATTTAACCATGATTAGTAAGTCGATCCTTCACAGGTTGTTCGTAGCTATAGCTAGGTCAATAAGCCGTTTTACCCCTATAGTACTTCTAGTTCCTTAAGTCCCACTGATCCTCTAATGAACAATTGGTTTATGGTCCAACCAATAAACCGAGTCCCTCTCGGGCCAATGAGAGGGCGGGATCCCTTTGTTCAATCCCCGGAGTCAGCACTTAAGGGAACAACCTCTCTACTATCCCTTATTTGGGTAGGAGTGAATTCCTTCTTGCACGACTATGTCCCCAGCTATCTACCCGTTCCTATCCCTGAAATGGGAGGCTTATTGAGTCGGCGATACTGAGCCACTCTCACCTATGCAGATCTAAGGATAAGCTCGAATAAACAGGAGTTCATAGTTAGCTCAGGATTAAGATCGAGTTACCTAGGTCATCACATGAAATAGTCAGTCTCGTCAGTAAACGGTGTTATAAAGCGAGAGCGACTTATTTCTCGGTCCTGGTCTTATGCAAACTCATTGCATAGGACACCCCCACTCGCATGTCTCTACATGGATGATTTAGGATCAAATCATCTATACCATCTATAAAGTGGGTCGCGTCTCATCGTGTCTCCAGAATAAGGTACCCAACCCTATTCCTATACTATAGACCGTTTTGGCTATTACTCAAGCTTGATCCACTTTTATGTCTCTACATAAAGCTCAAATGTTCATCCTATAGCCATGGATCTTAGTTTATTGGATTTGGGTTATTATATGTGCAATTTAATTTATTCAGTAATGACTTTTACTGAATCAATCTCGATAACACCTTTATCGAATAAGTATATAATTCGTTTAACATTCACTATCTACGAGTTTTAGGGCACCAATCCCAACAAAGTGGTAGGCTTATTGAGTCGGCGTATTGGCCACTCTCACCCATACAAATCAAAGGACAATCTCTCATGAGCAGGAGTCCATAATCAACTCAGGATTAAGACTAAGTTGTCTAGGTCGTCCTAGTGAAATAGAAAACCAACTAGTTAACGGTGTTATAACCAGTGGTTACTATTTCGCGGTCCGGTCTTATGCAAACTCATTGCATAGGATACCCCCACTCGCATGTCTCCTACACGAACGCGTTGGATCGCAGCATTTGTATCAAATACAAAGTGGGTCGTATCCATAGTGTCACCAGGATAAGGCACCCAGTCTTATCCCTATACTATAGACCCTTTAGGCTGTTTCTTGAACAATGATCCCATATGTCACTACATATAGTTCAAGACTCATATTACAGCCTTGGATGTCTAGTTTATTGGATTAGGGTTATTATTAGACAAAGACAAATATAAAATAACTAATAACAATTAATGGAAAAATATATCAATATTATTTCATTAATATCCGGTCAACGGTTACATTCACTATCTACGAGTTTTAGGGCATAAAACCCAACAATAGAGAACACAATTCCAATCAAATCTGCACAAATACTAATAAAATTAACATGAAAAAAATTGAATAATATATAAATTTACAATTACTTTCAATTTTCAATAAAAATAAAATTGATTACTTAGAATACCATTTAAATGGATTTTGTAGCTTCATTGAACATCACTAATTGAATTTTCAATCCAGGTAAACGCATGAAAAATGGAATAAATTTTAAGGATTTTTTTTTTGTTTATTTTCACTATATTTCACTCCTAGAATATTAGTTAAGATTGTTAAACAAATTAATCTCCAAAGCATAAAGATCTAACCAAAAAACCCTAATTTTCTCTTTCTTGCTCTCACAATAAACTCCAAAGATTACCGAAGAAAAATCAACTTATCATAATCCAGGAAAAGTGCAACCGTAGAAACATGTAAAGTGGAACATTATTTGAAACAAAGAGAAGAAAATATCATCATCCATTATTTTTATTCCTAGGAATTTCAATATCTAAATTCGAATAATAATGGATAAATATATTAACATTTGAAGATCAAAATGCTACTTCTTCATCGAAGAAAATAAATTTCTGTATTGTCAAGGCGTTATTCTGATATGATTCAACGTTTCCTTGAAGAACAAAATTTTGTAACTTCCATTCTCTTTAAAAGGCTTCAAGCTCTCTTCACTACTACCAATTTGGTCTTTGTTGACGACCAAAAAATATCAAGTATCACACTCATTGACGCTTTTTGGCAGTGAATAATGTCGATGTCAATAAAACTAAAGTGTCAACATTACTATTATCGTTGATGCCTATTGAATGTCAACAAATACATCTTTGTTGACGTTTATTAGCCATCAACAAATAACATTATTGACACGTTTTATCCGTCAATAGTATGCATAAAGCGTCAATGTTGCCACATTTGTTGACGTTTATTAGCCATCAACAAATATCATTATTGACATGTTTTATCCGTCAATGGTATCCATAAAGCGTCAATGTTGTCACATTTATTGATACTTATGAACCGCCAATATAAAATTATGTTGAAATTTTTTATTGTCAATTATAGGATCGAAAATGTCAATATATATCTTTATTGATACCTTTATACTGTCAATATATCATTTTATTAACACTTATGACATGTCAAGTTAACATGTTAAAGTGTCAAATATTGTATTTTTATTGATGGTTAATATATTCCAATTATGGTGTTTTTTATGTCGGTTTTTAACAGTCAACTATGCCTATTTGAAAGAAAAAAAACATCCCGTTGATTTTTACCCTCCTCTGCAACCTGCATTTACACACTAGTAGCTAGCTACCAGTTGTAACGCCCCCAAAACTCATATGTTAGGTTACATTTCACAAGTTATTATATACTTAAAACTCTTTTTAAAAAATTTGTCTTCAAGTGTTTTCCTCAAAATGATTTATTTCTCAATCTCATTTTCAATAAATCATTTTTAGTCATGCCAAACACTAGAATTTTTTTCAAAATCATTTTTTTTTTCAAAATCAAACTCTTAAAAAGTGAAACCAAACACACCCTTACATTTACTTGCATACTCAAAGAGTAGATATATTATCATTACACTATCACAACAAATGGGGGGGTTTTTTTTTTCTAAAATGAAAGAAAGAACCCATCTTTATCCATTTCCATTGCTCGTAAATGGAAGAGAGCCATGAAGAAAGGTTTTCTTTTTATGGAAGTTAAGGACAGTATTATGGAATGTGATAAAAAAGAAAGAAAGTCATGTTATAAAACGTGAAGAACAATAAAACAACTAAGAGAGAATTTGAGAGAGCAAAGTAGAGAGAAAAGAGAGAGCTAATATTTTTTCATTCAAGTGTGTGATAAGAAACTCTCAAGATATGGATCTAACAACCTTGCTAAAAAACAAGACCTTTAGATCTCAAATTTGAAAACCCCAAAACCGATTTGAAAATCAACCCAAGGAAAGTAAAAAACCGGATTACCTTGTTGATCAAATATCTCAAGGCAAGAAAACTTGTTTGAGATTCGAATCACTCCACAAGCATGATTGATCAAGTCAAGCTTGAATGATTCTCAACATGCAATCTAAACTACATAGAATTGCAAAGAAACTTAGCTCTAGGCTAAAGGAAAAGCTCAAAGGCTTATTTTACTACATTTCCAAGTCTTAATTTTTACAAAGGAATTACATGGCATTATATAGCCTTAAAATTGAATCTTGGACCTTCCATGAGGCATTTCAAGAGTTGTAACATTCCAACTTTATGACCATAATCAACCATTAACTAAATGTAACCTAAAAAGTAAATAAAATGACATAAAACTGAAAATACATTCAAAAGGTACCATAAATCCGAGAATAGGAGTTCTAAATCAACCAACTTAATGTTTGTAACCTCCAATGGATAAATGAAGCCTCACTTGAAGTATCTTGAAGTTCATGTTCCAATATAAATGACACTTTGAATTGTCTTCAATGAAGCTTGAGTGCATTTAATCAATCTCTATTTTGAAGATTTTCTTTAGTTTTGGATAGCATGGTAGGATTCATATCATCTTCCCCTTCTTCAAGAGGATTCGTCCTCGAATCTTTTTGTGTGACATTGCTGCAAAAACATGTTAAGAATACACAAAGGACCTCACAACACTCTTTTATGTGTTGACACTCATGAAAATTTAGGCCACTTGTTTTTGCACACATTTTCACAAATCACTCGGTATGAACTCGCAATCTCATCTCTCAATATTGGAAGTGGAAAAGACAAGATCATTTGCAATTCTTGTAATTGAAAGCATATATCAAACAAGCTGAACCTCTACAAAGGATTCCAAATTAATATTATGAATGAGAGAAATAAATGGACAGAATGTGAGATTGAAAATGAATTATATGGAGGATGAAATTCCATCAATATTGAATGCTAGTGTATGGTGCTGAAGGTGATTTATAACACTTTGGAAAGTGGAAGACCAAATTTAAGGCCATTGAATAGACTTTAAACAAAGGAGTTACAATATGAAACTAATAGCTGGAAAATTCAATGAGCAGAAATGTAACTGTCCATATTTAATGCATAACAGCCAACTCTTGCTTAAATTGAATATTTAACTGATATAATCAACAAGTGAAAAGCCATATTAAAACACAATTGATGAATTTATAGCAATGCAATTCAGATCTATAAGGCTTTGGAGGAAAAACATAACATGAACAAAACAAGAACACAGATTCTCGGGTATAGCAGTTTTCCAGAACAGATTTCAAAAATTCAGATGTTTCACCCTCAAGACACTTGAATTAGAAATTCATGAAGAAGGCAAAGTTGTAGCTTAAACAAAGATCTACAATATCATAGAAGACATTAAGATGAAAAGACCTACGAAAATGAGTTTTTGGAGCGTTTAGGCAGATTACGAAACTGGACATATTAAAAAAATAACCAGAGAAGTAAAAAACTAATTCAACAGAAACACAAAGGAAACATATATCCGATCTTGAGCCTAAAGCTCTGATACCAAATGATAAGAAACTCTCAAGATATGGATCTAACAACCTTGCTAAAAAACAAAACCTTTAGATATCAAATTTGAAAACCCCAAAACCGATTTGAAAATCAACCCAAGGAAAGTAAAATTCCGGATTACCTTGTTGATCAAATATTTCAAGGCAAGAAAACTTGTTTGAGATTCGAATCACTCCACAAGCATGATTGATCAAGTCAAGCTTGAATGATTCTCAACATGCAATCTAAACTACATAGAATTACAAAGAAACTTAGCTCTAGGCTAAAGGAAAAGCTCAAAGGCTTATTTTACTACATTTCCAAGTCTTAATTTTTACAAAGGAATTACATGGCATTATATAGCCTTAAAATTGAACCCTAGACCTTCCATGAGGCATTTCAAGAGTTGTAACATTCCAACTTTATGACCATAATCAACCATTAACTAAATGTAACCTAAAAAGTAAATAAAATGACATAAAACTAAAAATACATTCAAAAGGCACCATAAATCCGAGAATAGGAGTTCTGAATCAGCCAACTTAATGTTTGTAACCTCCAATGGATAAATGAATCCTCACTTGAAGTATCTTGAAGTTCATGTTCCAATATAAATGACACTTTGAATTGTCTTCAATGAAGCTTGAGTGCATTTAATCAATCTCTATTTTGAAGCTTTTCTTTAGTTTTGGATAGCATGGTAGGAATCATATCAGTGTGTTTTCCATACTTCATACAACCCCTATTTATACTAATGCAATGGGGTAGGTTACAACTTCAAAATGCTGAAAATAGAAGAGAGTGAGTCTCATGGCTATTCCTAAGGGAGTGGGAGAGTCATGGGGAATAATAGCTACAATCATGGGTTGACTAAAACTAATGGAGCAATATGGATATCTAATATATACCAAGGTATATTTACAACACTCCCCCTTAGATATCCATTGTATATAAAATATATGTGTAACGCCCTAGGTTTTAATATAATCTAACCTAGTGACATTACTAAACTCCTATTCAAACCAACCGAGAGCTCCAAAAATTTCGGCAGCATAACGACGTACATAGTGTTGGGTTTTATGCCCTAAAACTCGTAGATAGTAAATGTACTTTTGACCGAACATTAATAAAGTGATGTATTATTCAGTGTTTGTATTATATCTTGTCTTATTAACCCTAATCCAATAAACTAAACATCCAAGGCTAATAGAATGAGGCTTGAACTAGTATGTAGGGACATACGGGGATCAATGTTCAAGTTTTAGCCTAAAGGGTCTGTAGTATAGGGATAAGGCTGGGTACCTTATCCTGGTGACACTATGGATACGGCCCGCTTTGTATATTGATACAAACGTAATGATTCAACGCGTTCATGTGGTTGACATGCGAGTGGGGGTATCCTGTGCAATGAGTTTGTTAGCTAAATAGTTAACCACTAACTGTAACACCGTTAACCACTAATTGTAACACCGTTAGTTAGCTCGGTTTCTATTTCACTAGGATGACCTAGGCAACTTGCCCTTAATCCTGAGTGGATTATGGACTCCTGTCCATGAGGGATTGTCCTTTGATTTGTACGGGTGAGAGTGGCCTGTTCGCCGACTCAATAAGCCTACCATTTTGGGGACAAGACCGAGTGGGGAGCTGGGAACGTAGTCTTACAAGATGGAATTCACTCCTTCCTGATATGAGGGTAAGTAGAGGTGTGTTCCCTTAAGTGGTGTCTCCGGGTCTTGAACAATGGGCCCTACCCTCTCTATGGCACAAGAGGGATTTTTGTTTGATGGTTGGACCACAAACAGGTTGTTCATTAGAGGAGCACTGGTACTTAAGGACCAAGAGGTAGCCCAGGGGTGAAACGGTAATTTGCCTAGCTGGGGTACGAACACACGTGAAGGGCTAACTTGCTGTTGACGGTCGATATCCGTGGACACAGAAATATATCTGCAATGAGAAGAGTGCAGCTGTGGTTCTTTAGTGGAGTGAACCACAATTAACGAATATTGATTATCTTGGTTAATGAGTTTAGCCAACTAATCTCATATCGTTGGAGCTTCTGATCTGTAGGTCCATTAGGTCCCACTGGTAGCTCATTTAGGGCGTTGAGGTGAAATTCTAAGGAAGGATTGAATATTCGAAAGTGTTCGAATATTAAACTAAAATATGAATTTGATTCATATTAAAACTATAGGTTATAATTAATGTGCATTGGATGTATATTAATACTATAGTTTTGAGAGAGAATAATAATAATTGAATATATGATGTTCAATTTTATTATTTTAAAACTAATTAATTTTGAATTAGTTAATTGTTTTAGTTTAATTAAATTTGATTTAATTAAACTATAGGTTAAAGAGGGATTAATTTAAATAAGATTTAAATTAATGATATTTCAATTAATATTGATTAATTGAATTTTAATTAATTATAATTTAAAATTTTGTTTTTTTTTAAATTGATAATTAATTATCTGGTAACTGAACTTCAGTTACCAGAAATTAGGCGTGCAGTTATCCTCCTGATCGATAGGTAAGTGGTGGAATTCAGTTTTTAGAGAGAATCACTCTCAGTCTCACGCCTCTCCCCCTCTCTCTCGCTCTCTCTCTCGTTCTGCTCATTCTCTGAGAATACAGAGTGTTTTTGCAGAAGAAATCCTTAGAGTTTTTCAGTTCCCACAAGCTCTCAACGTGTACCCCTTTGAGAATACTGGTGAATCCTCGTGGTGGTGTTCGTGGCAATTTTTTTTTCCAGCGAAAACAAAGATTGCTAGTTGCTGTTTTTGGGAGCAATTCAGAGAAAATTTGGTGAAACGATCAAGAGTTTCTACAAAGGTAATTGTCTCTCGGCCTCGGATCAATAGGATCTTTTTATATAGATTAGATCTATATTTTAGGGCTGTATTAGCATGTTTTATAAGCAATTTCCAGCATGTTTAAACTTGGTTAAATTGCTGCAATTTACCCAACGTATTGGTATTTTGTTCTTAAATTAATTCGGGGTTAAAGGTTCTGTTTGTTTTTCCGCTGCGCAAGGGCTATTATCCCTTCACATAGGATAAACCCAAAATTTTAAATCACCTGTTAAATGCAAACAACACTTATATAACAATCCAGTCTACTCCATTTTTCCTCAGCACATCAGAAACCAATTTCAGAAACCACAACCTTAACAAGAATAGAAATGTATTTAACCTCTTAGAGACAACTCCACTTTATTGAACTATGCGCAATTGGAAGCGAAAAGATGAATAAATAATTTAGAGCTTAAACATGTTACAAAGAGACATAAGACTAAATCCACCTAATCGACTCGATCCATATCTAAGTCCTATCTCAAGAGGAAAGTATATGATCCAAATTCAGCTACTAGGGTCATTCCTCGTGAGTCTCCTCCTCAACATCACCGGGCACTTAGAACTCGCTAACACCTGCATAAACTTAAAATGTTGGGGGGAAGAAAGGGGAGGGGTATCAGTACAACCACAGTACTGGTAAGTAGCTCACACCCGGTGTGCCACCATACAACAAACAACCACAACAACATGTTGTCCACACACACATCATGCTTGTAAAGCGGAAAACAAACCGACAAACTCGTAATCACGAAAACAACCATGCCAACACATGCTTCATGCAAAATGGGATGACAACATGAATCCACGCATCATGCTATGCACCCCCACATGGTTTCCGCGCCATGCCCGCACACTCATATGTGATTTCCGCGTCACGCTCCGCACTCACAACCCCCACGTGATTTCCGCGTCACGCTCCGCAAACCCACCCAACACATGTATTATTACGCGCCATGCGCAGCATCACTCACACGTGATTTCCGTGTCACGCTCCGCACTCACACCCACACGTGATTTCCCCGTCACGCTCCGCGCACACACCCAACACATGATTTACGCGTCATGCTCCGCCTCTCCCCAATGACCACACACTATGCAAACATGACTCACATGCAACATAGCCAACTAACAACAGTATCTCATGCTTATGGAATTAAACAAAGAGACATGCTCATTTCACGTCACGAATTACATTTATATCAAACACAACATATAATAACAGAACAAGTAAAACAAACTGTAACGCCCCAGGATTTTATAAGCTAACCCAGCGACATTACTAACACCTAGACCAAAACAAACCGTGAGCACCGAAAATTTCGGCAGCATAACGGCGTACATTGGACTAACCCAAAATTTTTCTTTAACCTGTTATGCATAAAACACTTCTATTTAACAGATTAAACGACTCCGCCATTCTACAACGCAACAGAATATCCACAGAACCAACAGCCTGCCGGGTCTCGCAATAACGCTAATCATCTAAACAGGGTATTTATAACTTAGAAGCTCAATTAAACACAACTAACTTTAACTTCAATTTATTGAAACAACTTATCTGATACTAACTAAATAAATAGGTAGAGTTTATTAGAACCAACACAGCTCAACCTAATATTCAACACAAATAAATCAAAGACTAAACTAAACAGGACAACAGCTGTCCAACCAACTAAGCAACAATTATCCAACATGGAAATAAAGGAAACCCGAACAACTAGCTAAGGTCCTTCCTCATACGCCTCCTCCGCATCACCACGGTCCACGCAGTCCTCATATCCTGCAAAATCTAGTAGTTGGGGGGAGAGAGAGGGGAGGGGGTCAGTACACTAAGGTACTGGTAAGCAGCCCCTACCTGAGAAGCCATCAAACAGCAGACAACAAACAACATGCTTTTCATGCGCAAAACATCATGCTTCTTAAAAGCGGTAAACACAACATCATGCTCAAAAGCTAGTAACAAATGACTCTCCTAAGCCATAACTCATGCATCTCTCTATGCAACTCGCTAACCACTCAAGCTCCACGAGCTCACTCAACGCTCATAATTAGCCCTCACATGGCTCTTCACACGTGATTTCCGCGTCACGCTCCGCAAAACTCTCCAAGACTCACCCTTCGAGTTGTACCGACCCCTGACCATTTATACCCAGGGCCTCGACACTTCTCTACAGAGCTCGGCATTCGACCCTTGACCATTTATACCCAAGGCCTCGAACTGTGCATCGACCCTTGACCATTTACACCCAAGGCCTCGATGACTAAGCAACGTACTGACCCTTGACCATTTATACCCAAGGCCTCAATACTTGCCTCAAGACTCATCACACCGACCCTTGACCATTTATACCCAAGGCCTCGATGCTCCTCTTTATCTAACATTGGCATAACGACCCTCGACCATTTATACCCGAGGCATCGACATCCAATAGTAATATATCAGTCCCCAACCATTTATACCCGAGGCACTGATAATCACTTTACTTTTCTCGAAACAATATCAGTCCTCGACCATTTATACCCGAGACCCTGATATCTCAACCACAATGCTAGTTCCGTTTAACCCATGGTGACATGTCACCCTTCGACCATTTGTACCCGAGGTGCACTGACACTCACCCAACTTTCCTTTCTTTCACACTTTAGGTCCCTGACCTATATCTCACATCTCCTAGAATGCATATGCCCTGCAACATGCTTCTAGACTCATTTACATGACCACATCTCACGACTCATGTTTGACTCTCGAATGCAAAACCGAACCAACACGCTTGCAACCATTCATCACGCAACAACAATTCATGCTTTTCCACATAATCATATACATTCATATATATATTCAAAGAACAAGAACACGAGAACAGTTATAAGACAAGAAAACATTCAGCATGCAACACACAGTCAAACAGACTTCAGCAAGTAGGAACTACTTACCGGAAGCTCAAACGCTCCTAAACAATCCTAAAGGACTAATGGAAACAACCGGAAGAGCCTAAAGAGCTCCAACTACAAGCAACAATTACCAAGGGTTAGAAATTGATAAACAACACCCTAGAGACTTAATAAAGGAAGGTAAAGGGTGCTGGAATTTACCGCTTAGTGCTCAAACAATCTTGAGACAAGCCGACTTGTGTTCGAAACGACCCAACAACCAAGATCCCAAGTCACCGGGTTATGGGTAACCAAAATCAAGGTCTTTCGGGTTGTGGGTATTCGCTGAACACGATATTTGAGATCAACCGCTCGCTGAACAGCAACCGAATTCACCTAATTCAGCAACTATAAGGCTTAAAACGAATGGGCATCGATCACCTAAGCTATAAAACTAATAACAACATTGAACCTTACCCAACGGACCCGATATCACGCAAGACGGGTTGCAACAACCTCGAACAACGCACTAGAACGATCCTTGGGCAGTGGGTATGCAAGTCGATGTGTTTCGAACCTAATCGAACACCTAGACGGCGCTGCAGATCAGAAAATCGAACACCATTAAACTTTTCAGCACCTAAAAGGAATGGGCATTCTACCAAAGGCTCCAAACAAGAATGGGTAAACTATATTCGAACTCAAACCAGCATGGGTCATCGCTGAAACTTACCGAAAGAGTCCGAACACGCTGAAACAGACCTTAAATCAGCCCGAACGCGCACAACACGCCAGAACGACGAAGACTCCAACCGCTACTCACTAGCCCAGCCGAAAACAAGAGAAATCAGTGGCTGCTTGCGAAACTTGAAAGAGATCGAGGGAAAAGAGACCTTACACGCGAGTTTGAAGGAGAAGAACCGAAGTTGTGGTGCTGGCGGACGCTCGCGAACACAGGGCCACGGGTTTGCTGCTGATGGCGTCAGAACACGGGAGAGAGAGACGCTGGAGGAGAACCCACGGCTGCAACTCCACGCACGAAGGAACGCGACTGCTAGGGAGGACGACTCACGACCTAGCGCAAGGAAGAACGAGTGAGCGAGAGAGAGAGACGCGCAGAGGGAGAGGGAGTCGTGGGGTTGCTGGTTGGCTGAAGAGGAACACGCAGGGGGGGGTCTGGCGGCTGCTACTCACGCAAAGGAGGAGGGAGAAGGAGATAATATTTGCTTTAGGGTTTCTTTTTCCCTTATTCCTTATTCTTTTCTTTTAAAAGACCTAAGAGAAGAAATCCCAATTTAATTAGGAATAAGGTCTTATCTAGGATTTTTATTTAAAAACCCCAACTTAATCCCTTAAAAGACTTGGGAAAGAAATTAACCCAATTGATTTAGGATTTGGGTCTTTTGATATTTAAAATAAATATCAAATATTAAACCTCTAACTTTAGGAAACTTAAAGATTTAATTAAAAATCTCTTTCCCCTAAATTTTAGAAATTTAGTTTAACGACCCAAGGCCAACGTTAAATTCTAATT
Source organism: Luffa acutangula (assembly GCA_036850905.1). NCBI lineage: Eukaryota > Viridiplantae > Streptophyta > Magnoliopsida > Cucurbitales > Cucurbitaceae > Luffa > Luffa acutangula. The sequence goes on from CM072089.1 coordinate 48,583,148, forward strand.
TCCCCAAATTAGAATAAGAACGCCCAGTAAATACCAAAACGGCTCGATTTCGAAACGCGGGGCGTTACAATCTCCCCACCTTAAGAACTTTCGTCCTCGAAAGACTCCAGCTCCAGCAACTCAGAGAATTAGGCTCAAACTTCACCTACTTCTTCCTAGTAGCTCCTTCCGCTCTATGGTTCGCCCATAGCTCTTCTACCAAAACATCGATCTAACTTCTCAAAACCTTCGCTTCCTTGGACGGGACCTTGACAGACTTCTCCACCACAAATGTCAAGTCCTCAATCGACGACAGGGGTTCAGAATTCGCACATGCGAAGGATTACGCACGCATTTCCACAATGTGGACACATAGACACATCATGCACAGTTGACATGGTCGGTGATAACGCCAACCTGTAAGCAACAAGCTCGATGCGCTCCAAGACCTCATAAGGACTAATGAACCCAAGCTAAGCTTCTTATCAACAAGCAAAGAAACCTTTCGACGACACCACGTGCCAGAACACACGATCACCCAAAACTGAACTCCAGAACTCGAAAGAGCTCGCCTAACCACACTGGTGGACTGGCCTTGACTCCAACTCACACTCCACAAGGCACTTAACACCAGAGGCTTTTGCTCCGCAAACCATTTCCTTCTAGGATTCCAAAGCTCAAAACTGAGGCACAAAAGGAACAGTTGTGTATGCATTACAACAACTCCTGGGACGAGTTGTGTTGAGCATACAACCCTTGAAGCAAAACTCGCTTACCGGCAACTAGACCAAGTGCATTAAGAACACTAAAGGTCTGACAAAATCCAGATCGAACTCGGATCTTGCACGATCTACCGGAACTTAGCCATATGCATGAGAAAGCCAACTTCACTAGCAAAGTTGGAGCTAAGCTAGCTGCTTCAGCACAACACACATGAGGCTCATTCCAACGATGCCACTTGAAGGAACACATGCTGTTAACGTCAGCTTAAACCTTTGAGCTTGACATAACCACAACCCACCTTTAATGACCTCAAGAATGCTCATCTCGGTCCTACGGAAGGCTTCATCAACACTTCACCAACTTAAACTCACTTAGTTGGTAAGTTTCAACCCCAACTTCAAACAGGCATTACTGAAGAAGGAAACAACTACTTCGGAACGGCTTCCGCTGCACCAACTCACCTTTTTCAAACCATCCTTCAAGAACGGCTACGAGATGGAACTTCCTTATAACTGCACACCAAGGTAACTTTGTCGAGACGACAACTAACGCTGCAGTCATGACTCGATACTGATACTCAATATCTCCTTGGCTTGGATTAAGGTCTCACTGCATGAGGGAAATGCTCTAACTCTTGGTTTGAGAACCAACACCATTGAGCATCGCCACGAGCAAATCCAAAAACCTCGAGACTTGATTCACGAAACCCAAGCAACGACAAGGCTACTTATGAGTCCGAAGACATAACATAAGCTTGCAACGTTCAATCTGGGATTCTTAGGCATCCTTGGAAAGCTAACTCCTTGACCTTCACCAGAGAGATTGGATGCAAACTATCCTAAGGAAACCTTCTGCTTAACTCAAAGGAAATCCTCAACTCCTTAGAAACCCGACGACACCAATCGAGCCTTGAACGAACTGAGGAACAGAAGATCTAAGCACCATGAAGCACCCATAAGAGTTGCAAAGCTATTTTAGCCCGAGGACCTCACAGCAGGCTTGCAACACTCAAACTTGACTTTGAAAGCCACTTTGGAACAAAGATTCCATGATCCCAACTAAGAAACTGGGTCACAAAATTATCCTAGGAAAATCCTTTTTCCCTTGAAGCTAACCTATACAGGGAAATTTAAAATAACAAGGCACCAAAAGAGGATACCCTAGCAATACTAGCTTCAAGATTTGCTGACAAACAATGCCACAAAAACGAAGGAATGATCCATGCATACTCACATCAACGAACAGTTATGCGCGAGACAAGCATAAATCATAAGAACAAGATTTCAGAACCAGAAGATATAAACTTAAGAAGAGAAGGGATTACTAACCTTGAGCGAGGGGCATGCTGACTCCCCACCTTAGGAACTATCTTCATCATCAGAACCATCGACATCGTAAAGCTCTGGGTATTCTGCCTTGAGCTCCTCATCGGTGACACAGGGCAAGAACTCCTCAGTGTACGCGCTAGATCCTGACGGAGAACTTTTGACCTTCTGACTAGCTGCAAGCACATCCACTTCGCTCTTCTTCTTGGCACCAGATGACGTGCCAGCCTCTAGGGACCGATCCGTCCTGGGGATGTCCCTATCCAACATCCGAGCGCTTGCTAGAGCTGCTGCAAAGGTGGCCGGTCGACCAAGCCGGACCAAACCTCGAATTTCTGCGCGGAGCCCATTAACGAATCGGTTGATCCTAATCTCCTCGGTGGCAACCAACCCTGGGACTCGGCAGGATAACTCTTCAAACCTTCTGGCGTACTGCTCCACATACAAGGTCCCTTGAACAAGAGAGACAAACTCTGCTTCTTGCTCAACACCAGCAAAACGACAACCAAAATGGTCCCGCACAAGACCTTTGAACCCCGACCAGGAAATGGGATTCTCTGGGCGGTTCTCGGTTTGACCCACAACGTTCCACCACGTGCGAGCGTTGCCTTTGAGCATAAAGGCAGCTCCTTGGACCTGTGTTGGGCATTAGCTCCAAGAAATTGAAATATCGCTTCCAATGCGGCGGTCCATTCTACCACTGCTTCAAAACTATCCGAGTGCCCATCGAATGAAGGAGGCTTCGCCTTCATGAAACTCTTGATAAACTGCACATCTTCGCCAAAAGCAGGGGCTCCATTTGCACCGACATGCTGCAGGTTGTTCAGGAACGCATTGCCAAGCATCGCCTGCAATGCCTCTGCTGCCAGCACAGGAGGCGCTGGGGGAGGAACAGGAGGATTCGCCTCAGGATGCGAATTAACCTCGGGAACGTCTGGAGGGCCAGAACGTCCACTACCTTGACTGCTACTCGAACTCATCGCTGAAAGGAATGATGAACTCACTTAAGGAACACTCCTTAGAACTAGAATAGAAGGGGCTAACCTCAGGCTAAGGCATAACCCTAGGCTCAAAACGAACAACCTAAGCCTACTAACAAGCAACATCGCACAAACAATCACAAGGAAAACCAAAAGCTATCTAGCCAACTATGGGAGCATCCTACTCCTACTACCAAACAAGAGTCACACAATTCAAGGCAAGCTATCTATCCGCCTAGGGAGCATCCTAACCTAGCTACTATACAACAAGCAACATAGGAAAACAACATGCTCAACAAGGCATACAAGTCACGCAATAGGGAAACAAGCAAGCCACAATAATTATGCAAACAATACAGTAAATCGAAAGAATCATGGCAACATATTAATATCTTAACCAGACCAACGTACCTGGTGATGGAGAGGAGAACGAGGAAGACCATAACCCTAAACATCCAAACAACCTAGATTTCCTAGGCCAGTCTACAGGAACAACTCTGCTCTGATACCAACTGTAACGCCCCAGGATTTTATAAGCTAACCCAGCGACATTACTAACACCTAGACCAAAACAAACCGTGAGCACCGAAAATTTCGGCAGCATAACGGCGTACATTGGACTAACCCAAAATTTTTCTTTAACCTGTTATGCATAAAACACTTCTATTTAACAGATTAAACGACTCCGCCATTTTACAACGCAACAGAATATCCACAGAACCAACAGCCTGCCGGGTCTCGCAATAACGCTAATCATCTAAACAGGGTATTTATAACTTAGAAGCTCAATTAAACACAACTAACTTTAACTTCAATTTATTGAAACAACTTATCTGATACTAACTAAATAAATAGGTAGAGTTTATTAGAACCAACACAGCTCAACCTAATATTCAACACAAATAAATCAAAGACTAAACTAAACAGGACAACAGCTGTCCAACCAACTAAGCAACAATTATCCAACATGGAAATAAAGGAAACCCGAACAACTAGCTAAGGTCCTTCCTCATACGCCTCCTCCGCATCACCACGGTCCACGCAGTCCTCATATCCTGCAAAATCTAGTAGTTGGGGGGAGAGAGAGGGGAGGGGGTCAGTACACTAAGGTACTGGTAAGCAGCCCCTACCTGAGAAGCCATCAAACAGCAGACAACAAACAACATGCTTTTCATGCGCAAAACATCATGCTTCTTAAAAGCGGTAAACACAACATCATGCTCAAAAGCTAGTAACAAATGACTCTCCTAAGCCATAACTCATGCATCTCTCTATGCAACTCGCTAACCACTCAAGCTCCACGAGCTCACTCAACGCTCATAATTAGCCCTCACATGGCTCTTCACACGTGATTTCCGCGTCACGCTCCGCAAAACTCTCCAAGACTCACCCTTCGAGTTGTACCGACCCCTGACCATTTATACCCAGGGCCTCGACACTTCTCTACAGAGCTCGGCATTCGACCCTTGACCATTTATACCCAAGGCCTCGAACTGTGCATCGACCCTTGACCATTTACACCCAAGGCCTCGATGACTAAGCAACGTACTGACCCTTGACCATTTATACCCAAGGCCTCAATACTTGCCTCAAGACTCATCACACCGACCCTTGACCATTTATACCCAAGGCCTCGATGCTCCTCTTTATCTAACATTGGCATAACGACCCTCGACCATTTATACCCGAGGCATCGACATCCAATAGTAATATATCAGTCCCCGACCATTTATACCCGAGGCACTGATAATCACTTTACTTTTCTCGAAACAATATCAGTCCTCGACCATTTATACCCGAGACCCTGATATCTCAACCACAATGCTAGTTCCGTTTAACCCATGGTGACATGTCACCCTTCGACCATTTGTACCCGAGGTGCACTGACACTCACCCAACTTTCCTTTCTTTCACACTTTAGGTCCCTGACCTATATCTCACATCTCCTAGAATGCATATGCCCTGCAACATGCTTCTAGACTCATTTACATGACCACATCTCACGACTCATGTTTGACTCTCGAATGCAAAACCGAACCAACACGCTTGCAACCATTCATCACGCAACAACAATTCATGCTTTTCCACATAATCATATACATTCATATATATATTCAAAGAACAAGAACACGAGAACAGTTATAAGACAAGAAAACATTCAACATGCAACACACAGTCAAACAGACTTCAGCAAGTAGGAACTACTTACCGGAAGCTCAAACGCTCCTAAACAATCCTAAAGGACTAATGGAAACAACCGGAAGAGCCTAAAGAGCTCCAACTACAAGCAACAATTACCAAGGGTTAGAAATTGATAAACAACACCCTAGAGACTTAATAAAGGAAGGTAAAGGGTGCTGGAATTTACCGCTTAGTGCTCAAACAATCTTGAGACAAGCCGACTTGTGTTCGAAACGACCCAACAACCAAGATCCCAAGTCACCGGGTTATGGGTAACCAAAATCAAGGTCTTTCGGGTTGTGGGTATTCGCTGAACACGATATTTGAGATCAACCGCTCGCTGAACAGCAACCGAATTCACCTAATTCAGCAACTATAAGGCTTAAAACGAATGGGCATCGATCACCTAAGCTATAAAACTAATAACAGCATTGAACCTTACCCAACGGACCCGATATCACGCAAGACGGGTTGCAACTGAAGGATTGGAATTCCCAATTCCGTTACAGCGGAAGCAATTGGACCGTTCGTAAATTAATTTTGTTCTACAAAAATACCAATACATTGGCAAAAGGTTAAGCGATGAGAAACATACCTCCGTTGACGACTCTGAATACTTCAACGAATGATTCTTGATTGCTCTGCAACAACGAAGAACACCACCATTTGATCTTCCCCGCTATAACTCTGAGATTAGGAACGTAGTTGTGGGACTACCTAATCTTGAATGGGAAAAACTCTAGAGAGAAAATTCTCCCTAGAGTTCTTGAGTTGAGAGAATATGAGAAGGCCTTATGGTGGCCATATGTTGTGGTACCTAAACCCTAGGGTTAGTGTTCTATTTATAGGAGAAAGGCCATGAATAAAATATTCATTTAAAATCAATTATTTCCATAACTGATTTAATCTTTTCCATTAATCAATTCCATGACCAATCAATTCCATAATTGATTAATCTTTTCCATAAATGATTGATCACTTCCATAAGTGATTAATCATTTCCATAATTGATTAATTTCCAATTAATTAATTCTTTAATTAATTAATCACCAATTAAATATCATATATTTAATTTCAGACCTTCTATTAGTTAATTAATTAATTACCCAATTAAATATCATATATTTAATTTCAGGCCTTCAATTAATTAATTCTATAATATGAATCAAATTCATATTAAAATTTGAACTGCTTCAAATTCTCTTATATCCTATAAATTTAATATGAATCAAATTCATATTAATATTTGAACTTCTTCAAATATTTATTTCTCTCATTGACTATAGTTTAATTAAATCTCATTTAATTTAAACTAAATTGAATAATTAATTAATTCATAATTAATTAATTCATCTTCTAATTAAATACCCTATATTTAATTAGACATATATTTGAACTCTTTCAAATATATCAATCTCTCAATTTAATAAAGTTTAATCTCAAATTAGACTTTATATTTTAATGCATCATTATACATTATATTAATATGTATCTCATACAATTAACTTAATTCCCAATATGAATTTGAACTATTCAAATTCTCTCAAGATATATTTGTTCCTAATTACTCTTTACGAGCTAGCAGGGGGACCTAATGGACCTACAGATCAGAAGCTCCAATGATATGAGGTTAACTGATTAAACTCATTAATCAAGTTAACCAATATTCATTAACTGTGGGTCATTCCACTAAAGACCCACAGTTGAACTCTTCTCACTGTAGAACATTTCTGTGTCCATGGATGTAGACCTATGCTGGTAAGTCAATCCTTCACGAGTGTTCGTAATCACGGATGGGTCAAATTACCGTTTTACCCCTGTGTTACATCTGTCTCCTTAAGTACCAGCGCTCCTCTAATGAACAACCTGTTTATGGTCCAACCATTAAACAGAAAGTTCCTCTCGGGCCAGTGAGAGGACGGGATCCCTTTGTTCAAGTCCCGGAGTCACCTCTTAAGGGAACACTCATCTACTTCTCCTAGAAGTGGGAAGGAGTGAATTCCTTCTTGTGTTGTCATGTCCCCAGCCTCCCACTCGGTCTTGTCCCCAAAAAGGAAGGCATATTGAGTCGGCGTATTGGCCACCCTCACCCATGCTAATCAAAGGACAATCCCTCATGAGAAGGAGTTCATGACACACTCAGGATTAAGACTGAGTTACCTAGGTCATCGTATTGAAACAGTAACATAACTAGTTAACGGTGTTACATCTAGTGGTTTACTATTTCGTGGTCCGGTCTTATGCAAACTCATTGCATAGGATACCCCCGCTCGCATGTCTCCTACATGGACGCCTTGGATTAATACGTCTGTATCGAATACAAAGCGGGCCGTATCACATAGTGTTACCAGGATAAGGTACCCATCCTTATCCTTGTACTATAGACCTTTTAGGTTGTTACTTGAACACCAATCCCCGTATGTCCCCACATACTAGTTCAAGTCACATGTAAACAACCTTGGATCTTAGTTTATTGGATTTGGGTCAAATTGTGCAATATTTAACAATAACACTTTATTGTAGAAACTCAATTACACTTTATTGAAACAAGTATACAATTTGTTTACATTCACTATCTACGAGTTTTAGGGCATAAAACCCAACAAACTCCCACTTGAACTAAAACTCTAGTTTAGTGGGATGTACAATAATCTATACAGCATTGGGTGTATAAATACATGTATAAAACATATACAATGTACAAATACAATAAACTAGGGCATCACTATACCCATTACATAATGGTATCACTATACCCATTACATTTCTCCCACTTGTCCTAGATTACACCTTTGTACATATCTCGTAGATCTAGACCTTCTAGATGACCCTCAAACACTTTAGCCGAGAGAGTCGTTGTAAATGAATTAGCAATATTTCATTCAATGTAACGTGTCTACTTGTCTTAGGTTGCAATGTTCTTTTGAATTTGCCACAACACCACTATATCACTATAAAGTGTGATGGGCAAGTTCACATTTGGAACACATTCCAAATCAATCAAGAACTTTCTAAGACATACAGTCTCTATCGTTGCTTCACAAACAGCTAATTTTTCGGCCTACACGGTCAAGACTGTAACTATGTCATACTATAGCTCCATCGTAAAGAGTGACCACAAATACTGATGTAGATTTCCTCAAATCCTTATCAGTCTTAAAATCTGTGTCAGTGTATCCTGTAAGGATCAAATCCTTAGTCCCATACACGAGCATATAGTTCCTCGTTCTCCTCGAATACTTGAGGATATTCTTAACGGTTTTCCAATGATTAAATCTTGGATTAGATTGATACTTACTGACAATCCCTACTGCATAGGGCATTCGTCTCATGCCCTCAACCTCTTGAGGTGTCTTAGGAAACATTTTCTTAGACAAAAGAATTCCATGTCTGAAAGGTAGTGAACCCTTATTGGAACTCTGCATCTTATATCTAACTAACATCTTGTAGATATAAGACACCTGAGACAAGGCTAGCCTTTTGTTCTTAAGGTTCCTAAACAATTTGGATCCCAAGAACAAACTCAGCTTCTCCCAAATTTCCACTTGGAAATGAGCTGCTAGGTCCTTTAATGTCAGTAAGATAACCTACATCATTCCCAATGATTAGGATATCAATCATATACAATACTAAGTAAGCTACTGAACTATTGATGATTACTTGTAAACACAAGACTCATTAATGTTCTGATTAAAGTCAAAAGATTTGGTCTCTTTATCAAATCTTATATTTCAAGATCGAAATGCTTAGGTTAATCCATGAATGGATCACTTAAGCTTGCAAACCCTTTTGCCTTCGATCTTGCTGTATGAACCCTTCTGGTTAAGACCTTTAATGTCTCGTTTTCTCTTGTAAATCCACTTGTAACTAATAGGTGTTACCCATCAAACATATCTACAAGATCCCAGATGGAAGTGAAATACAAAAGACTTCATTTCCAGGTCCATGACTTTAATCCATTGGTCCTTGTCAACATCATTCATTTTCTTTCTAAAAGATAATGAACCCACTATGCCATCATCAGGTATGATGACCTAGGCTTCAAACAAGCCCATGTAACGTTCAGGTTACCAAACAACCCTCCCACTACATTGAGGCAATCTCAACTATTGAGATGGATGTGACTGACTAGATGCACTGATCCATCAACAACTTTTGTTGAACAGCCAACCTCATCAACAACTCTTGTGGATGTTACTGTAGCTTCATTAGTTAACTTACTTAAATCGACTTTACTATGTGGTTTATGATTTTTGATGCGGACTTCTTCTGAGAATATAGCATTTATCGATACAAATTCTTTATTCTCTTGTGAATTGAAGAAGTATCCACTTCTCGTTTCCTTTTGGGGTTGCCTACTGCAGTATGCAATGCAGTCAACACTGTATGACCCCAAAACGAGCCAGACAATTGAGCATAGCTCAACATGGAATGAACCATATCCAATAGGGTTCTATTTCTCCTAAATGAGATTTAGGGTGTGATCCCATGTACTATCAAATAGTCCTGGAATCTCAAATCCCTATACTCAACACTTTGATCGGATCGAAGTGTTTTTATCATCTCACCTAACAAGTTTTCAACTTCAGTCCTAAGCCCATTCGAATATCTCAAGAGTTTCAGACTTAAGTTGCATTAGGTAAAGATACTCATACCTTTGAATAATCATCCAAAAAAGATGAATTATTCATGCCCTCCCACTGCTTTAACATATTTAACCACAAGGATCCAAATGTACAAGCTCCAAGGGCTCTTTGGCTCTTAGATCTTTTCCAGTAAAAGATCTATCAGTCATTTTGCCCACAAGGCATGACTTACAAGGTAGTAGAGAGTCATTTTCTAACTCGCTTAGAAGTTCACTCTTGACCAATCTCCTAATCAAATTGAGATTCATATGGTCTACCTTAGAACCAAAGAAAGGTATTTTCCTTTAGGAGAAATCCTTTGCCTCTTTTCACATTGAGTAGTAGCAGTCTTAAACAACCCAGTGTTCATGACTGCTTTACTCTTGATTAGTCTTAAAACATTTAGGTTACTTCCCAGTAAAGCTAAACAAATGTCAACTCCCTTTCTTGAAACAAATCTGCGTTAGCAGAGAAAGGTAAATAGTAACATTGTTCCAGCAAATAAGACACAGAAATCAAATTTCTTTTGATCTTAGGAATTACATACACATTATCTAATAATATGTATTTTCTCCCACTGAGAAAAATAACTTAATATCCCCCACTGATATAGCCAAAATAACCTCTCTAATTCTAACTTTGAGAGTTATTACACAAGCAGCAAGCTCTTGCCAGGAACTTATTCCTTTAAAATAAGAACACACGTGATTTGTGGCCCTTGAATCAAGTATTCAGGGAGAATCACTATTCTTCACTAATCACGTTTTCAAGACATGTAAATGAAAGTTACGGTCTTGAACAAGTTCTCTTTTTGCTAAGCAGAGTTCTATGTCATATTCACCAAGAACAATTCTTAATAAATTAAACGTATGGGGCATGAGGACATTCCTCAGTTAAGAATAATCCTGGACTTATTTACCACAATTTGTCGTTTAAGCTTGTTGTATTACCGTTATTTATAAAATGACGTAAGACAACACACATAAAATTATTATATAATTGCTGAAGTAACAAATTACTTGTATTATTAATTGCACCAACCCATCACAAATAATCCAATCAAATTCTGCAAAAACAAATAAGCAATCAAAGAAACCCTATAAAACTATTGATTTAGTTTTTGCAACGATACTTCAAAGGTTTAGAACAACAGCCACCGAAGGGTGGTCAGCTATTCCTCCTCTGAATTGAGACAATCTCAACCAAACTCTAACACCAGAATAACTCATATTCTGTTAGCGTTTAGTTATCGTTGTTCGGTCAAGGATTAGTTAACACATTTAACTTATTCCCGTAAGTGTAACCCTCCCACTTTCAGATCTCAGAGGCACGCACCAACAGGCTACCGAAGGGAAAGACAACTGTTGGTGATTAGCCTAAGTGACCCTATCCTATTCAGGAGTTCACGGTGTTCCGAATCCTATGATCAGGCCCTCCGAAGGGATGGTTGCGCCAGGACAACCTGCAGGCGGATCATAGGACTCTCACGGTGTGAACTAGGGGTGGAGACCGAGGGATACGTTGACACGTGTCCTGCTCCCACTTACTCTAGACATTTTTCCCATTCACCTTGTTATTGATCCATGCAAACACTTTCCGAAGGGAGGCCGCTCCTAGGGCGACTCGAAGCCGAGCATGAACCTCACGTTGTGAATATAGGGACGTAGGAGCAAAACTTGATTTAAATCTCGTTTTGTAATTTTCCTCCCACTGAAAATGTCCTAAGGTTAATTTAGGGTTGTTTAACTTAGATAAAATTCGGCTAAGTCAATCTATCTAAGTCTGATCCTATTATAACAATTATGGAAAGGATTCAACCACAATGTTTTAGGTGAATTAAACTTCTTTTAATAAACCCAACATTGCAAGTCAACATTACTGTGGTTAATTCAACTCAAGTTTCGGGTCAGTTCCCAGGTAGGAGGTGTTCCGTAAACCGTCAACTTAAATACCCCCAACCTTAGACAGAACTTCACCAAGAGAGTTCCCTTATAACCAAAGTAATGTAAGGTCTTTACTCTAAAGATCTAGGTGCATTAAACACTTTTAACAAACCTAGTGACATTGCATGCTAACATTTAACTATGATTAATTCAACTCCGGTATTCCGGGTCAGTTCCCAGGTAGGAGGTGTTCCGTAAACCGTCAGCTTAAATACCCCCAACCTTAGACAGAACTTAACCGGTGGAGTTCCCTTATAATCATAGTAATATTTTTCCTACTTAGTCAATTAAAACTAATTTTAATTCTAAGTAAGAATAATTCTAATCCTATTAGAAATGTGATCTTAGATCTAATTAATTTTAAACATTTTAAAATTAATTCATTTATCCTAAGATCCTATGTTTGCATGCAATTCTTTGTTATAGGTTAACGGTTTCTATTCATTAATATTATAACTATTATAAATTTTAATGAATTAAACCTATAACATGCTACTATGGTGAATAAATTAACAATCAAATTCTAATTAATTTATAAAACCATACATTAGCATACATGACATACCAAAAATATAACAATTATATTAATCTAAGGTAATGTCATGCTCAATGCAATTTAATTTCCTTTTAATTAGCCTAACTCTTAAATTAATTATACAAGAAAATTAAAATTAAGCATTACCACTTTCATACATTAACATAACATTTATATTAATAGCTTATGAAAAAATAAGCATGTTAATTACTAATATAACTCTTATATTTTGAACTAAAGTAATTTCATGCTTAATGCAAATTAATTTTCTTCAATTAATCTAACTCTTAAATTAATTTTCTAAGAAAATTAAAATAAGCATTCATATTTTCATGCATTAACATAACACTTTATATTAATAGCTCATGAAAATAAATAAGCATATAAAATACTTTCATAAAAATAACTCTTTATATTTTTACTAAAGTAATTTCATGCTCAATGCTTCTCAATTTCCATCCATTTAATCGTAACAATTTATATCAAATACTCATGAAAATAAGCATTGATATTTTATTTCCATCCATAATATAACTAATTATATTAATACTCATGAAAATAAACCTAAGCATGCATGCTTCATTAATATAATATAACACTTTATATTTTTCTAATTAATGACATGCATGATGCTTTTCAAATTTCATATATTTAATATAACAATTGTACTAAATTACTCATGAAATTTAAATTCATGCATAATTATCAAATATTATAACATTTATAACATAAAAATGCATGAAACATGCTTAACCTATGGTGGGATTTTAAATACTATATGACATTCATAAAGCAATTAGCTAAGTAGACGGGTTTTGGCATCCTAGGACTCAAAACAATAGAAAAATTACAATAATTATTCTAACTAAGTCCTATCCTGCCGTGAATCGCATTGAATCAACCTCAAAGCAGCTTGAACCAGCCTGAAACGTGCTGAACCAGCTTCAAGAACAACTTGAACCGGCCTAAAACCAGCAGAACCGGTCAAAACCGGAAGGAAAACGGTCAAAATCTGCTTAATCGGTGAAGAACCGGACCTGAAACTCGCGAACCGGTCAAGAAAACGTGTGAACCGGTCAAAATCTCACGCGCACGAAACCTAAAAATTAATAAACCGCGGAATAAATTCAGAAAACTGGTCACGCTGCAGTTGGTTAAAGAGTTGACATTGTACATGTGTTCAGCCCCTTAAGCTCGGGTTCGAGCTCAACATAACGCAGTTTTTCCCTTTTTTTTTTTTTTTTTTTTTTTCGTTTGCAGCCTCTGTTTTTCAGTCTTCTTCTTTTTCCAGCCTCTGTTTTCTTTGTTTTTGGCTCCAAGTTCTTTAGTTCTTCATGAAATTTCACCAAAAACCATTGACACGGACTTACAGACTCAATTGCAATTAAAGTACCCAAAACAAAGGGCCCTTACATTGATCAAATCAATTAAAAATTGCAAATCTATATGCCAAAACCTTAAACATCTACTAGCAAAATTTCATACATCAAATGCATAAATTAATCCCACCAATCAACCAATGCAAATTTTGTTAAACAAAATTGAAACTACGATCGGCTCTGATACCAATTGAAGGATTGGAATTCCCAATTCCGTTACAGCGGAAGCAATTGGACCGTTCGTAAATTAATTTTGTTCTACAAAAATACCAATACATTGGCAAAAGGTTAAGCGATGAGAAACATACCTCCGTTGACGACTCTGAATACTTCAACGAATGATTCTTGATTGCTCTGCAACAACGAAGAACACCACCATTTGATCTTCCCCGCTATAACTCTGAGATTAGGAACGTAGTTGTGGGACTACCTAATCTTGAATGGGAAAAACTCTAGAGAGAAAATTCTCCCTAGAGTTCTTGAGTTGAGAGAATATGAGAAGGCCTTATGGTGGCCATATGTTGTGGTACCTAAACCCTAGGGTTAGTGTTCTATTTATAGGAGAAAGGCCATGAATAAAATATTCATTTAAAATCAATTATTTCCATAACTGATTTAATCTTTTCCATTAATCAATTCCATGACCAATCAATTCCATAATTGATTAATCTTTTCCATAAATGATTGATCACTTCCATAAGTGATTAATCATTTCCATAATTGATTAATTTCCAATTAATTAATTCTTTAATTAATTAATCACCAATTAAATATCATATATTTAATTTCAGACCTTCTATTAGTTAATTAATTAATTACCCAATTAAATATCATATATTTAATTTCAGGCCTTCAATTAATTAATTCTATAATATGAATCAAATTCATATTAAAATTTGAACTGCTTCAAATTCTCTTATATCCTATAAATTTAATATGAATCAAATTCATATTAATATTTGAACTTCTTCAAATATTTATTTCTCTCATTGACTATAGTTTAATTAAATCTCATTTAATTTAAACTAAATTGAATAATTAATTAATTCATAATTAATTAATTCATCTTCTAATTAAATACCCTATATTTAATTAGACATATATTTGAACTCTTTCAAATATATCAATCTCTCAATTTAATAAAGTTTAATCTCAAATTAGACTTTATATTTTAATGCATCATTATACATTATATTAATATGTATCTCATACAATTAACTTAATTCCCAATATGAATTTGAACTATTCAAATTCTCTCAAGATATATTTGTTCCTAATTACTCTTTACGAGCTAGCAGGGGGACCTAATGGACCTACAGATCAGAAGCTCCAATGATATGAGGTTAACTGATTAAACTCATTAATCAAGTTAACCAATATTCATTAACTGTGGGTCATTCCACTAAAGACCCACAGTTGAACTCTTCTCACTGTAGAACATTTCTGTGTCCATGGATGTAGACCTATGCTGGTAAGTCAATCCTTCACGAGTGTTCGTAATCACGGATGGGTCAAATTACCGTTTTACCCCTGTGTTACATCTGTCTCCTTAAGTACCAGCGCTCCTCTAATGAACAACCTGTTTATGGTCCAACCATTAAACAGAAAGTTCCTCTCGGGCCAGTGAGAGGACGGGATCCCTTTGTTCAAGTCCCGGAGTCACCTCTTAAGGGAACACTCATCTACTTCTCCTAGAAGTGGGAAGGAGTGAATTCCTTCTTGTGTTGTCATGTCCCCAGCCTCCCACTCGGTCTTGTCCCCAAAAAGGAAGGCATATTGAGTCGGCGTATTGGCCACTCTCACCCATGCTAATCAAAGGACAATCCCTCATGAGAAGGAGTTCATGACACACTCAGGATTAAGACTGAGTTACCTAGGTCATCGTATTGAAACAATAACATAACTAGTTAACGGTGTTACATCTAGTGGTTTACTATTTCGTGGTCCGGTCTTATGCAAACTCATTGCATAGGATACCCCCGCTCGCATGTCTCCTACATGGACGCCTTGGATTAATACGTCTGTATCGAATACAAAGCGGGCCGTATCACATAGTGTTACCAGGATAAGGTACCCATCCTTATCCTTGTACTATAGACCTTTTAGGTTGTTACTTGAACACCAATCCCCGTATGTCCCCACATACTAGTTCAAGTCACATGTAAACAACCTTGGATCTTAGTTTATTGGATTTGGGTCAAATTGTGCAATATTTAACAATAACACTTTATTGTAGAAACTCAATTACACTTTATTGAAACAAGTATACAATTTGTTTACATTCACTATCTACGAGTTTTAGGGCATAAAACCCAACAGCAACAACCTCGAACAACGCACTAGAACGATCCTTGGGCAGTGGGTATGCAAGTCGATGTGTTTCGAACCTAATCGAACACCTAGACGGCGCTGCAGATCAGAAAATCGAACACCATTAAACTTTTCAGCACCTAAAAGGAATGGGCATTCTACCAAAGGCTCCAAACAAGAATGGGTAAACTATATTCGAACTCAAACCAGCATGGGTCATCGCTGAAACTTACCGAAAGAGTCTGAACACGCTGAAACAGACCTTAAATCAGCCCGAACGCGCACAACACGCCAGAACGACGAAGACTCCAACCGCTACTCACTAGCCCAGCCGAAAACAAGAGAAATCAGTGGCTGCTTGCGAAACTTGAAAGAGATCGAGGGAAAAGAGACCTTACACGCGAGTTTGAAGGAGAAGAACCGAAGTTGTGGTGCTGGCGGACGCTCGCGAACACAGGGCCACGGGTTTGCTGCTGATGGCGTCAGAACACGGGAGAGAGAGACGCTGGAGGAGAACCCACGGCTGCAACTCCACGCACGAAGGAACGCGACTGCTAGGGAGGACGACTCACGACCTAGCGCAAGGAAGAACGAGTGAGCGAGAGAGAGAGACGCGCAGAGGGAGAGGGAGTCGTGGGGTTGCTGGTTGGCTGAAGAGGAACACGCAGGGGGGGGTCTGGCGGCTGCTACTCACGCAAAGGAGGAGGGAGAAGGAGATAATATTTGCTTTAGGGTTTCTTTTTCCCTTATTCCTTATTCTTTTCTTTTAAAAGACCTAAGAGAAGAAATCCCAATTTAATTAGGAATAAGGTCTTATCTAGGATTTTTATTTAAAAACCCCAACTTAATCCCTTAAAAGACTTGGGAAAGAAATTAACCCAATTGATTTAGGATTTGGGTCTTTTGATATTTAAAATAAATATCAAATATTAAACCTCTAACTTTAGGAAACTTAAAGATTTAATTAAAAATCTCTTTCCCCTAAATTTTAGAAATTTAGTTTAACGACCCAAGGCCAACGTTAAATTCTAATTTCCCCAAATTAGAATAAGAACGCCCAGTAAATACCAAAACGGCTCGATTTCGAAACGCGGGGCGTTACACAAACAGCATGCTCAAACAAACAAACAGGCTTGTCCAGGTAGAAACTACTTACACAAGCTAAAACACTCCTAAATAGACTAAGAGCCGCTCCTAAAATGATCCAACAAACTCCTGAAAAAGAATTGCAAAGCTTCAAAGCTAAACTCAATTCAATCTATACTAGAAGCCAAAGGTGCTTAAAAAGGAACGCTCTTACCGAATAGGACCCTTAAGCTTGATTCAAACGCTCCAAAGTGGCCTAGGATCACAAATAGGGAGATTCTAAGCATTAGAAACCTATTTAGACTAATTCAAGGAGACTCACACAAAGTTTCAGCACTAACACTTTACCCAAAATGAACTTTGGTTCTTGGTCATTAGTGCTCGATGCGTTTGGGATGCTTAAATTAGCCTAATTTGATTCAAACTACGAGAAACAACTTAACAACTAATAGGAATCAATTTTTAATACTAAGAAGGGTATTCAAAAGGCTTCAAGGCATCGAAAACCTTACCGGATTGCATAAACGAGCCAACAAGCTTGTTGGAATTTGCCGATCAACACCAAAATCCTTTGATTAAGTGTTGTCCGAGATCCAAATTGAATTGAAACTGGAACTAAATGACACCCAATGGTTACAAGCTATTCTAAAACTACTTATATGAACTCTAAAGACTTTAAAAGTGCTGAAACTTACTGCTCAACACCCAAATGGCCTTGAGTACGTGCTCATTTGTGTTTGAAGCCATTCGAAAACCAAAGTCCCATGTCGTCGGGTTATGGGTAACCCAATACAAGGCCTTCCAAGTTGTGGGTATTCGTTGAACACCATTTCTGAGTCCAAACACACGCTGAACAACAATCAAACACACTTAATCCTGCAGTTTAGAAGTTGAATGGAATGGGTAATCTAAAATTGAATCCAAATAAGCATGGGTTATTGCCAGAAGCTTACCAGAAGAGCCCAACACGTTGGAACAAATGTGGAGTGTCAGATCCGTAACTGTTGGAACCAAACACACAAAGACTCACGAACTCGAAGTCTAATCGCGTGGGTCCTGGCCAAAAATTGAGAGAGAGAGAACTTATGCACGAGTTTGCTGAACGAAAGAGAGAAAACAAGAGAGAGGAAAAGATATTACCGTGCGAGAAATAGAGGAGAAAACTCGAGCTTTGGGTTTCCCTTGCAGCTAATCGACAACACGAAGAGAGGGAGAAAAAGAAGGGTGGCGACAGCGGCGCGACGGAACAGAGGCGGTGGCGGCGGTGGCTGTGCGTGGCGGCTAGGCGGCGCGCAGCAGCAGGCGACGGCGGCGTGGAGAAAACGGGGGGGAGGCGGCGTGGCTGAGCGGTGCGGTCACACGAGGGAGAGAGAGAGACTTGCCGGAGAAGAAGGGAAAACGTAGGGGGCTGGCGCGAGAGAGAGATTGACGGGGGAGAAGAAATCTCAGGAGGGGGGGGGGTCGGACGCACGAGGGAGAGAGGAAGGGGAGAATGAAGGTTAGGGCTTGTTGGGGTCTTTCTTTTTCTTTTTTTTTAATCCCTTCATTCCAATAAATGCCCACTAAGCAGAAAAAGCGCACGATACATTCCCCATTAGTCTTGCGAAAACTAACTAACACTAACCACTCAACATCAACACACGAGAAGGAGGGGAAAATAAAATATCCCATTTGGATTTAAAATATCAATTAAAGGTTAAACTTAAATTCAAATTGAATTTAAACCTGATTAATCCAAAATGACATAATTTTTAAACGCGGGGCGTTACAATATGCCTCGTTAAAACCTTACTAGGAAAAACCCAATGGGAAAAAACCATAGTGAAGGAAAAAGAGTACATTTTTTATATACATTAACAACGACCTCATTAAAAACCTTGTTAGGAAAACCCAATGGGAAAAACCATAGTCAAGGGAAAGAGAGTGCAATATATGTACTCCCCCTCATGGAAACATCATTTGAGATCTCTGAGTCGTCACATTCCAATGTTGTGCACCAACTTCTCAAAAGTTGCAGTAGGTAATGCCTTCGTAAATAGATCTGCCAAATTGTCTTTTGAAGAAATTTGTTGAACAGTGATATCACCATTTTCTTCAAGATCGTGAGTGTAGAAGAGCTTTGGTGAGTTGTGCTTCGTTCTATCTCCTTTAATGTATCCTCCTTTGATTTGGGCTATACATGTTGTATTGTCTTCATATAACATTGTTGGACAACCTTTGTTAGAGGACAATCTGCATGTTTCACAAATGTGTTGAGTCATTGATCTTAGCCATACACATTTTCGACTAGCCTCATAAATTGCCAAGATCTCAGCATGATTTGAGGAAGTAGCTGTTATTGTCTGCTTTATAGATCGTCATGATATAGCAGTTTCTCCATATGTAAATAAATAACCTGTTTGAGATCTAGCTTTATGTGGATCAGATAAATAACCTGCATCTGCATAACCAACTAGATCAAAGTTTGATTTATTAGAATAAAATAAACCCATATCAATTGTCCCTCGAAGATAACGGAGGATGTGTTTAACTCCATTCCAATGTCTTTTTGTTGGAGAAGAACTATATCTAGCTAATAAATTTACTGAAAATGCTATATCAGGTCGTGTATTATTAGCAAGATACATAAGTGCACCAATTGAACTAAGATATGATACTTCTGGACCAAAAAGCTCTTCATTATCTTCTCGAGGTTGGAAGATATCTTTCTTTACATCTGGTGAACGAACTACCATTGGAATGTTCAATGGATGTGCTTTGTCCATGTAAAATCTCTTTAATATCTTTTCTGTATAAGTTGATTGATGAATAAATATTTCATCTGCTAGATGCTCAATTTGTAAGCCAAGACAAAACTTTATTTTCCCGAGATCTTTCATCTCAAATTCTTTCTTAAGATATTCTATTGTCTTTGGAAGCTCTTCGAGAGTTCCAATTATATTCAAATCATCAACATATACAGTAATGATAGCAAATCCTGAATGTGATTTCTTTATAAAAACACATAGACAAATTGGGTTATTTTGATACTCTTCTTTCAATAAATATTCACTCAGGCGATTATACCATATTCGTCCTGATTATTTTAATCCATATAAAGATCTCTGTAATTTGATCTAATATAATTCTCTCGGATTTGAATTATATGACTCTGGTATTTTTAATCATTCAGGGATTTTCATATAAATATCATTATCAAGAGATCCATATAAATATGCTGTAACTACATCCATGAGATACATGTCAAGCTTTTTATACACAGTCAGACCAATTAAATATCTCAATGTTATTGCATCCACCACAGGAGAATATGTCTCCTTATAATCAATACCAGCCCTTTGCGAGAATTCTTGTGCAACAAGTCTCGCTTTATATCTTGTGACCTCATTCTTTTCAAGATCGTGAGTGTAGAAGAGCTTTGGTGAGTTGTGCTTCGTTCTATCTCCTTTAATGTATCCTCCTTTGATTTGGGCTATACATGTTGTATTGTCTTCATATAACATTGTTGGACAACCTTTGTTAGAGGACAATCTGCATGTTTCACAAATGTGTTGAGTCATTGATCTTAGCCATACACATTTTCGACTAGCCTCATAAATTGCCAAGATCTCAGCATGATTTGAGGAAGTAGCTGTTATTGTCTGCTTTATAGATCGTCATGATATAGCAGTTTCTCCATATGTAAATAAATAACCTGTTTGAGATCTAGCTTTATGTGGATCAGATAAATAACCTGCATCTGCATAACCAACTAGATCAAAGTTTGATTTATTAGAATAAAATAAACCCATATCAATTGTCCCTCGAAGATAACGGAGGATGTGTTTAACTCCATTCCAATGTCTTTTTGTTGGAGAAGAACTATATCTAGCTAATAAATTTACTGAAAATGCTATATCAGGTCGTGTATTATTAGCAAGATACATAAGTGCACCAATTGAACTAAGATATGATACTTCTGGACCAAAAAGCTCTTCATTATCTTCTCGAGGTTGGAAGATATCTTTCTTTACATCTGGTGAACGAACTACCATTGGAATGTTCAATGGATGTGCTTTGTCCATGTAAAATCTCTTTAATATCTTTTCTGTATAAGTTGATTGATGAATAAATATTTCATCTGCTAGATGCTCAATTTGTAAGCCAAGACAAAACTTTATTTTCCCGAGATCTTTCATCTCAAATTCTTTCTTAAGATATTCTATTGTCTTTGGAAGCTCTTCGAGAGTTCCAATTATATTCAAATCATCAACATATACAGTAATGATAGCAAATCCTGAATGTGATTTCTTTATAAAAACACATAGACAAATTGGGTTATTTTGATACTCTTCTTTCAATAAATATTCACTCAGGCGATTATACCATATTCGTCCTGATTATTTTAATCCATATAAAGATCTCTGTAATTTGATCTAATATAATTCTCTCGGATTTGAATTATATGACTCTGGTATTTTTAATCATTCAGGGATTTTCATATAAATATCATTATCAAGAGATCCATATAAATATGCTGTAACTACATCCATGAGATACATGTCAAGCTTTTTATACACAGTCAGACCAATTAAATATCTCAATGTTATTGCATCCACCACAGGAGAATATGTCTCCTTATAATCAATACCAGCCCTTTGCGAGAATTCTTGTGCAACAAGTCTCGCTTTATATCTTGTGACCTCATTCTTTTCATTTCTTTTTCTTACAAATACCCATTTGTATCCCACAGCTTGACATCTTCTGGTGTTTGGACTACTGGTCCGAAAACCTCACGTTTTGAAAATGAGTTTAATCCTGTCTTGATTGCTTCTTTCCACTTAAGTCAATCATTTCTATGTCGACATTCTTTGACAGATTTTGGTTCATAATCATCATTTTCAGAAATGATGTCGTAAGCAACATTATATGCAAAAATGTTATCAACAACTATATTGTTCCGGTTCCATCTTTTTCCATTCATTACATAATTTATCGAAATTTCATTACTATCCTCAGGTATTTCACCTTCTTCGATATTATTATGAGTAGTTACATTTGGGATTTCTTCTGGAATATCCACATTATCAATTACGTCGTTTTGATTATTGACTATTCTTTTTCGAGGATTTTTATCTTTGGAACCTATTGGTCTACCATGCTTCTGGCGTGTCGCAGACTCATTAGTTATGATAACTTGCTACGCTGGGATATCAATTTTCGATGGTGTATTTGCAGCTGGTATATGTGACTTGATCACTTTCTTAGCTTCTGTAAATGCATCTGACATTTGATTTGAAATATTTTGCAAATGAATTATCTTTTGAACTTCTAGTTCACATTGATTTGTGCGGGGATCTAAATGAGACAATGACATTGTATTCCATGTAATTTCATTTTCCAACTTCTTAATCTCTCCCCCTAGTGTTGAAAAATTTGTCTCATTAAAGTGACAATCAACAAATCATGCAGTAAATACATCACCTGTCAGGGGTTCAAGATATATAATAATTGATGGGGAATCAAATCCAACATATATTCCTAGCCTCTTTTGAGGACCCATCTTAGTACGTTTTGGTGGAGCAATTGGAACATATACTGCACTTCCAAAAGTTCGTAAGTGAGATATATTTGGTTGCTGGCCATAAGCTAATTGTATTGGGGAGTATTTATGATAGGCTACTGGTCTAATGCGTATAAGCGATGCAACATGTAAAATTGCATGACCCCATACAGATATTGGAAGTCTTGCTCTCATAAGCATTGGTCTAGCAATTAATTGCAGACGTTTTATAAATGATTCAGCTAGACCATTTTGTGTATGAAAATGAGCTACAGGATGCTCAACACTTATCCCAATTGACATACAATAATCATTAAATGATTGAGATGTAAACTCACCAGCATTATCAAGACGAATTTTCTTAATTACATAATCAGGAAATTGTGTTCAAATTTGATTATTTGAGCGAGTAATCTTGCAAATGCAAGGTTTCGACTTGATAATAAACACACATGTGACCATCTACTGGATGCATTAATTAGAACTATTAAATATTTAAATGATCCACTTGGTGGATTTATAGGTCCGCATATATCACCATGAATTCGTTCTAAAAATGCGGGGGATTCAGTCCCAACTTTAGCTAGTGAGAGTCTAATAATTAATTTTCATTGAGAGTAAGCAGCACATGACAATTCATTAGATTGAAGAATCTTCTGGTTCTTCAATGGATGTCCATGTGAGTTTTCAATAATCTTTCTCATCATTATTGACCTAGGATGACCCAATCGATCATGCCAAATAGAAAATATTTCTGGATCATTGAACTTCAGGTTCATTGTTGCATATATTTCACTAACACGAATATGTGTGTAATATTATCCAGAAGAAAAGACAGACAACTTTTCTAATATACGTTTTTCATGTGAGACAGTAGATATAATATAAAGATACTCTATATTATTCTTCTTATCAGTCTCTATATGATAACCATTAGCATATATATCTTTAAAACTCAGTAGGTTTCTTTTTGATTTACTAGAGAACAAAGCATTATCAATTGTAAATTTTGTTCCTCTAGGCAAAATAATATTTGCTTTTCCAAAACCTTCAATCAAGTCTGCAGGACCTGATATTGTATTGACTTTTACTTATAGCATTGTCAAATCTGAAAAATATTTCATACTTTTAAGGATCGTGTGTGTTGTTGCGCTATCTGCCAAACATAAATCTTCATTGTTCATCGTGGAGTCAACCAAAATATGTGAAATATTCATGTTTCTTCAGGAAAATAAAATAACACATAGGGAGCACCAGAAAAAGAAATTGAATATAAAATTGAACTTAATAAATAAACATAAATTAAGCATTAAATAAAACAATATTCACATAATCTAATATAATATTTGTTGCTCATTTAATGATGTTCATTTTCTCTTCAGGATATTTAATGAGATTTGCAACATCTATTTCATATTTCCAAGATCAATTATCTCTTCAGGAAATTTCCAAAGTTTGCCTTCACACATGGTTTCAATTTTTGTACAATAGGTACAAAATTAATGCTCTAAAATATGAAACATTTTCTTTTAGTAACCATATATGTGTGGTTTTCCAAATGATCCATAATGATCACTAGATGAGTAATTGCTTCTTTCTTTATTATTGATCATGATCTCGACATTGACCATAATTATTCGATATTACAATATTCACTTCAGGGAATGATATTGAAACGATTGGTTGAGATTCATGATTTTTTATCAAATGCTCATTTGATTGCTTTAATCTCAAGAAGACATGATGTTTGCTTATCATAATATTAAAAACTTTCTTTCTCAATATTGCTACTACAGGAGCATATTTTATAATTGAAAAGAAAGATTAACAATATTATTCTTAACATATGCTCACTTGTTTAAAATCACTTATTGATTAAAATTATGTAACTACAAGTGCATTTAATTAAGGTGAACATTTCTTAATTTGAACTTGTGCAACTACAGGTGCATTTAATCATGAGCAATTATTAATTTGAAATGATGCAACCACAGGTGCACTTAATCACGAGTACTTCTTGATTTGAAATGATGCAACTTCAGGTGCATTAAATCACAATGGGAATTTTTATGCAACTTCGTGTGCATAACATCAAAATTAACTTTAGAAAGAGCAATTAACTACTATATAAGTCTTGCAAAATTTGTTATAGGAGAATTTAAACTAATGCATGTGTCTACTATGAATTTCAAAAGTTGATCAACATAAACAAAAATATTCAAATGTATATATGACATATACACAAAGAAATATCTCATATATGCATTCTAAAAAAAAAAGTTGTAGGTAAACAACATATTGCAATATTTATATAAGATATATTACAACATATATAACATGTTCTGTACATAAATGATCTATGATAGTATATCAAATATGTACATTATATATATATATATATATATATATATATATATATATATATATATATATATATATTAAATACATATATTAAATACATATATGATATAAAGTATACAAATGATCTTGTGAAAATTATACTGGACAAAGAATACATAAACTAACGAGATCAATATACATTAGCTGATTAGCAAAATGAGCAACTTCAGAAGATGTATATGATTAAAAAATGAGATATATACAGGGGTATATATGTGCATCATGTTTATCGAATATGTATTCTAGATCATTACAATAATAAGGATATAGGCATAGTTATATGTATATTATAATCAATATAAATATTATTGTCAAGTATTAAATCATGAATAATAAAGAGAATTCAAATGTTAATATCATCATAAACAAACATGGTACTTAATAATCTCATATAATATGCACAATAATGAAGAACATGTTAATCTTGCATAGAATATATGATGTCAACGTTCAATACACAGTGTATATACGCAGTATATATAATACATACACACTGTATATATGAAACGTACCGAAGACAATTGCAACTAATAATGCAAAGTAAAGTGAACTCTACCTTCAACTGGACAAAAATGGTAGAGACTCATTTTGATAATGTGTTATAAAACGTGAAGAGCAATAAAACAACTAAGAGAGAATTTGAGAGAGCAAAGTAGAGAAAAAAAAGAGAGCTAATGCTTTTTCATTCAAGTGTGTTTTCCATACTTCATACAACCTCTATTTATACTAATGTAATGGGGGTAGGTTACAACTTCAAAATGCTGAAAATAGAAGAGAGTGAGAGTCTCATGGCTATTCCAAAGGGAGTGGGAGAGTCATGAGGAAGAATAGCTACAATCATGTGTTGACTAAAACTAATGGAGCAATATGGATATCTAATATATACCAAAGTATATTTACAACAAGTCATAAAATCTCTACCCCATTTGTATTTTATTTTATTTTTTTTATCAATCAATAAGCAAAAGATTTTAATACTTTGTTTGTTTTATTTTGTGGGTTTATGAAAAATGGGTCATATTCGTTCAATTAGTGGGTGGTCTCTTGAAAAACTCAATATTTTGAGAAACCTTTTTTTTTTTTAAATTGTTTTTTTAATTTCTCTACCATTTGTCATTCGGATCTCAACCAAGATTTAAGGTGTGTTTGGTTTAACTTTTCAAGTATTTAATTTTTTTAAAAAAATAATTTTGAAAAAAATTTCAAGTGTTTGACAACAACTAAAAATGACTTATTAAAAAAATGAGATTGATAAATAAACTATTTCAAGAGAAACACTTGAAACCAACTTTTTTAAATAAAGTGTTTAGTATACAATAACTTGTGTATAAAAACACCTATGAGGAAATGCAACCAAACATATGTGTGTTTAAATTCTAAACAATTTTTATACAAAATGTTTTTTTAAAAAAATATTCTTGAAAAACATTTAAATTAAAATGTATTTTGAATGGACTCTTAGTGTGTTTTCATTGTGTGTGCAGCAGGTACAGATGGTATAAGGTACTGTCTATTTAATGAGTTATATAAACACATGTGTTTGTAAGCCTTTTCATGATGCAAATCAAAACCAATTCAGATATTTGAACACACATTGATCTAGGATTTCAGCCTCTTGGAACACCAAAATCAACAAATGAAGTGCAATATGAAAGCTCAGAAGTGATATTTGAAGGTGATTAATTTGGATGGTTATGTGTAGGTTGCTTAAGATATAGGGAGGGACCATCTCAAACTTAGAAGAATTCTTTGGAATCATTAAAAATTGAACTCAATCAGAAGAATTACAATCCATAACAAATATCCAGTAGCCATGCTCATGGGAATGTTGGAAAGTACAGATGGAAAATCATTCAGAAAAAATAATACAAATCGCAGAAAAAGAACATGAAAACAACAAAAACAAAAACCAATTACAAACAGAACAAAAACCCAACAAATTCACTACAAAATTTTCATACCTTAAATCGAGACCCACGACTGCAACACCCACACTTGCGACAACGAACAAAAAAGAACCGAAGAGACCCACACTTCCAACACCCAACAAAGAAGTTCTCTCAGCCAAGTGATAGCGAGTATAGCTAGCTATTTTTCCCTAATTAATTAAGCTAGTCTTTTATATTTAATTGGCCAAAATTATGCATTTTTGTGTTCTATTTCTAGGAATCATGTTTTGGAGTTAAATCGAGAAATTGGAGCTAAATATGTGTTCGGGACATGAAAATTGACTAAAGAACAAAAAAGATTCAAGTTAGAAGAAGTCAAAAGAGAGCCATCTGCAGATCAACATCGAGACGCTGCTCTTAGAGCATCTCGACGCTGCCTTTCCTTTTCTGAATCAGGCGGCAACAGGTCACAGCGTCTCGACGCTGCGACAAGAGCGTCTCGACGCTCTTGGATTTCCCTTATACAGAATACACGGCAGGCGATAGCGTCGCGACGCTATCTCCTTAGCGTCTCGATGCTATCGACAGATTTGGTATTTAATGTTCTTTTCATGCTACGGATTGGGAGAGTCCAATTTGGGAGATTTTTGCCCTAATTTCGACTAGAGACCTTCTGTGGGAGCTGAAGTAAGGACAAGGAGCGGGAATCTCACTTGGAGGCATGGAGATCGTGACGGGGACGTGCCGGTTTCGACGACTTTGAGTGTTTTCTTCCCTTTTCCCTTTCTTTAGTTAGATTTTATGGCTTTTTCATGCTTAGTTGATATTGTAATGCCATGTATGAGTAGCTAAGCTTGTTGCTTAGAGATTGATGTAGTCTTTTTAGTTTATGGATTGATTTATGGGATGATTTGTGCAATGGTTATTATGTTTGTGATCTTAATTTAATGCTTTCAATTAATTGGCCATTAGTTGAATGATCTAAGTGTTGAGTCTTGCTCGGGAGAGGGGATTTAGCGTAGACTTCATTAAGATTGCATGACTAAAGCTTATGTTCTAAGCTCGTGACGGAATTTAGATTAACTTTAGAATTGGTCAAAAAGAACTAAATGCCTTGCATGTTAATAAACTTAGATAGGGATATCAAGTTGGTTAATTTGCATGAGAATCAATTATACTCAGGAGAGGTAGTTGTGACTAAAGGTTCTTAGGCTCATAATTCCATTGTGCATTATAATACATTCCCTAAAATCAATCCTAGACTAAATTGGCAAATCAATTCCCTAAGTGTTCTTTCAATTGAATTTCCATTGTTTATTTGCATTGATCTAGTTTTCTATCATCACTTCTTTTTGGTCCCTAAATAAAATTGAACAAGATTATTCATGGTAATTGATTAAACTTAAAAATCCAATCCAGAGGACGACACTCGATTTTTCGATCACTTTATTATTACTTGACCTGTGCGCTTGCGGTAAGGAAAATTTCACATCACCAAGCACCCTTAACTTCAAAATTCCTATGAGTGAGCCATTAGAAAAGTAATATGCACCTTGTTAATATAGGTACTTAATGTTGGAGATATGCTCAAATAAGAACTGAATTACACTAGCAAACTGATTACACCTTAACTGGATACTAACAATTACAGTGTAAATAACGATACAGACACTGTATATATGAAAAATGTTGTGAATATATTGACAATAAATAGTCGAGGCACGCTTACAAAACGCTGTCCTGAAGACAATTATTCGCTCTGCACAGGTTGCAAGCAGGCTACAATGATCGTCTCAGTAGGATACAACGACTAATTCCGGTAGAACAACAACCTCGGACTATTCGGATGCTCTCAACTTGACTCAAGATCAAAGGAAACAAAGAAAGAAGGAAGAATGCTCCAAATGGAATGAGATGATTCAAATGAAGAAACATGTTGCTATTTATAGGCTAGCAACTTAGTAACTCCAAAGAACAAAATTAAATAAAATTTGAACATATGAAAAATATAACTCAATTGAGTTATAATTGAAGGGAATAAAAGTCCCCACGCAGCGGAAGCGCATCGATTGGACCTTACGCCGTATCTTAATTAACATTAAAATACTGTTACGATAACTCAAACAAAACTTTAAACAAACTTTAAAGCTGCTGTAAAATTGGTTTAAACATGCTAAAAAATAAATCTAAATTTATTTTCATGCTTTTCTAAAGAAAAGAGGAAGAACCGTTACAAACCTCCGTTGTAGACTTGACCGTTCTTCGCCAACGATGCTCCAACGATCAAAACGCAGCAGCCGCCTTTGGTTTTTCTTCGCTGGAAATTTCTTCTTTGATTGACACAATCACCATAGAGGTTACACCGGTATGTCTCTGAGTCTAAGAGGCAAAAGACTTGTGGGAGTCTTTCTCTAAGAGGGAGGCTAGAGAGAATTCTAGGTCTTGTCTTTCAAGAGTGTCAAGTGTCATGACCAATTAGGTCTAGTGTTCTATTTATAGAAGAGAGGCCATGAATAAAATATTCAATTAAATCAATCTTTTCCAAAATTGATTCAATCTTATTCCTTAATTAATCAATCATGATCAATCAATTCCATAATTGATTAATCTTTTCCACAAATGACTAATTACTTCCAAAACACTTCGATCCGATCGAGGTGGAGAGTATATGGACTTAAGTTTTCAAGACTATTTGATAGAGCATGGAATTACGTCCCAACTCTCAGCCCCTGGTACACCTAAGCAAAACGGTGTATCAGAAAGGAGAAACAGAACCTTGTTGGACATGGTTCGTTCGATGATGAGTTATGCTCAGTTGCCTAACTCGTTTTGGGGTTATGCAGTAGAGACTGCAGTTTATATCTTGAACGTAGTTCCCTCAAAGAGTGTTTCTGAAACACCATTTGAGCTCTGGAAAGGTCGTAAAGCTAGTTTACGACATTTCAGAATTTGGGGATGTCCTGCATACGTGCTAGAAGCAAACCCAAAGAAATTGGAGCATCGTTCTAGATTTTGCCTATTTATAGGCTATCCCAAAGAAACGAGAGGTGGATACTTCTTCGATCCAGAGGAAAATAAAGTACTTGTATCGACAAATGCTACATTCCTAGAAGAAGACCACCTCAGAGATCACAAGCCACGTAGTAAAGTCGTTTTAAGTGAACTATCTAACGAAGCTACAGAAACATCAACAAGAGTTGTTGATGATACTGGCACCTCGAGTCAATCACGTCCTTCTCAAGAAATAAGAGAACCTCGACGTAGTGGGAGGGTTGTTAGACAACCTGATCGCTATTTGGGTTTAACTGAAACTCCAGTCGTCATACCTGATGACGGGATCGAGGATCCATTAACCTTTAAACAGGCAATGGATGACGTTGACAAGAACGAGTGGATTAAAGCCATGGACTTAGAGATCGAGTCCAGCATTTTAATTCAGTATGGGATCTTGTAGATCAACCTGAAGGGGTTAGACCCATAGGGTGCAAATGGATCTACAAGAGAAAACGAGACGTTGTTGGAAAGGTACAGACCTTTAAGGCACGACTTGTGGCAAAGGGTTTTACCCAGCGGGAGGGGATTGACTATGAAAAAACCTTCTCCCCTGTTGCCATGTTAAAGTCGATCCGGATACTTTTATCCATTGCCACGTTTTACGATTATGAAATATGGCAAATGGATGTCAAGACTGCCTTTCTGAACGGTAATCTTGAAGAAAGTATCTACATGTCTCAGCCAGAGGGGTTCATAGCTCAGGATCAAGAGCAAAAAGTTTGCAAGCTTAAACGGTCCATTTATGGATTAAAACAAGCGTCTAGATCCTGGAATATGAGATTTGATACTGCGATCAAATCTTATGGCTTTGAACAAAACGTTGATGAGCCTTGTGTTTACAAAAGGATCATCAACAACTCTATAGCTTTCTTAGTACTGTATGTGGATGATATCCTACTCATCGGGAATGATTTAGGTTATCTAACTGACATTAAACTATGGCTAGCAACTCAATTCCAAATGAAAGATTTGGGTGAGGCACAATTTGTTCTAGGAATCCAAATTGTTCGAAACCGAAAGAACAAAACGCTAGCCCTGTCTCAAGCGTCTTATATCGACAAATTGTTGGTTAGATATAAAATGCAAAATTCCAAGAAAGGACTATTACCTTTCAGGCACGGAATTAACTTGTCTAAGGAACAGTGTCCTCAGACACCTCAAGAAGTTGAGGACATGAGACGTTTTCCCTATGCCTCTGCAGTAGGTAGCCTAATGTATGCCATGTTGTGTACAAGGCCTGACATTTGTTTTGCAGTAGGGATTGTCAGTAGATATCAATCCAATCCAGGATTTGATCACTGGACAGCCGTTAAAAGTATCCTCAAATATCTAAGGAGAACGAGGGACTATATGCTCGTGTATGGTTCGAAGGATTTGATCCTTACAGGATACACTGATTCTGACTTTCAAACTGATAAAGATTCGAGGAAATCTACATCGGGGTCAGTATTCACTCTAAATGGAGGAGCAATAGTATGGCGCATCATCAAGCAAGGATGCATTGCAGACTCGACCATGGAGGCCGAATATGTAGCCGCTTGCGAAGCAGCAAAAGAGGCAGTATGGCTCAGGAAGTTCCTAACTGACTTGGAAGTCGTTCCAAATATGCATCTGCCTATCACCTTGTATTGTGATAATAGCGGTGCAGTTGCAAACTCAAAGGAACCTCGCAGCCATAAGAGAGGCAAGCACATCGAAAGGAAATACCATCTCATTAGGGAGATTGTGCACCGAGGAGACGTGATCGTCACGAAGATAGCGACGGAGCACAACATTGCTGATCCATTCACGAAGGCTCTCACGGCTAAAGTGTTCGAGAGTCATCTAGAAGGTCTAGGTCTGCGAGATATGTACGAGAAATAATCTAGGTCAAGTGGGAGAATTGTAACCGGTATATCGATACCTTAGTATACTGGGTATTTAGATGCCCTAGTTTATTGTATTTTTACTCCATTATTAATACAAGTATTTATTCATCCACTGCTGTTATAGATTATAGTACATCCCACTAAACTAGAGTTTTAGTTCAAGTGGGAGATTGTTGGGATTGGTGCCCTAAAACTCGTAGATAGTGAATGTTAAACGAATTATATATACTTATTCGATAAAGGTGTTATCGAGATTGATTCAGTAAAAGTCATTACTGAATAAATTAAATTGCACATATAATAACCCAAATCCAATAAACTAAGATCCATGGCTATAGGATGAACACTTGAGCTTTATGTAGAGACATAAAAGTGGATCAAGCTTGAGTAATAGCCAAAACGGTCTATAGTATAGGAATAGGGTTGGGTACCTTATTCTGGAGACACTATGAGACGCGACCCACTTTATAGATGGTATAGATGATGTGATCCTAAATCATCCATGTAGAGACATGCGAGTGGGGGTGTCCTATGCAATGAGTTTGCATAAGACCAGGACCGAGAAATAAGTCGCTCTCGCTTTATAACACCGTTTACTGACGAGACTGACTATTTCATGTGATGACCTAGGTAACTCGATCTTAATCCTGAGCTAACTATGAACTCCTGTTTATTCGAGCTTATCCTTAGATCTGCATAGGTGAGAGTGGCTTAGTATCGCCGACTCAATAAGCCTCCCATTTCAGGGATAGGAACGGGTAGATAGCTGGGGACATAGTCGTGCAAGAAGGAATTCACTCCTACCCAAATAAGGGATAGTAGAGAGGTTGTTCCCTTAAGTGCTGACTCCGGGGCTTGAACAAAGGGATCCCGCCCTCTCATTGGCCCGAGAGGGACTCGGTTTATTGGTTGGACCATAAACCAATTGTTCATTAGAGGATCAGTGGGACTTAAGGAACTAGAAGTACTATAGGGGTAAAACGGCTTATTGACCTAGCTATAGCTACGGACAACCTGTGAAGGATCGACTTACTAATCATGGTTAAATCGAGTGGACAGAAATATATCTATAGTGAGGGGAGTGCAACTATCGGGCTATAGTGGAGTGTCCCGATAGTTAACGAATGTTGGCTAGCTTGGACAATGAGATTAGTCGGTTAGCCTCGAATCGTTGGAGCCCATGATCTATAGGTCCATTAGGTCCCCCTACTAGCTCATATCGGAATTAAACCTAGAACAAAAGATAGGAAGCTTTGAATCGTTCAAAATCGGGAAAAAGGGAATTATCGTAAATTGTGTTTGACACAATAATTTAATTATGAATTAAATTAGAAAATGAGAGATGAAGTATTTAAAAGTGTTTTGAATACTATATATATGTATTAGGAATCATATATATGGAATTGCACAAGATAACAAAGATTAATTAGATTAATCATATCAAAATTAATTTGAAAATTTTCAAATTAATTACCAAGCAATCAATTTCAATAGAATTGAAATTGGGGGTAATTTGCAAGCTTGAAATTTGATTTCAATTTGAATTTAGTGGATTTAGTTGGAAATCCACTTAATGCATGATCATTCAAAGTGGAAAGACAACTCACTCATGCATTGTTGCATGTCTTGTGTAATGTACACCTAGAATCCACTTGAGCTTGCAAATACACCATGTGTCTTGTGTCTTGAGGCTTGGCTTTGCATGGAGAATGTCTTTAAAAGGAGTTTGAATCATATTCAAACACAAGAGAGCCATTTCCTTAATGTTATGCTGCTGGAATTTGGTCTCAAAGTTCTTTCATCTCTCATTCTTCTCCATTGTTTGATGCTTCTAGCATTCCCTTCCCATTCCCTATCTTATATAGACTCCCACAAGTCGTTCTTGGCCCTGAGTATAGTAGGGAAGACTCTAGAGGTTGTCCAAGGAGCATAGGAGAGGCAAACACCCCAAGGAGTTCAACATAAGTGAGCTACAAAGGTTGGTGTTTTCTAAACTCTCTATTCTGTCTTTTCTAGAACATGCATGCTTTAGGAGTAAAATTGAACGTCTTAAGTGCTTTCGATCTTCAATTGCTTCCGCATGTGTAATATGTACACCTTCAACTTAGTTGCCTCAAATTACTTTACGAGCTACCAGTGGGACCTAATGGACCTGCAGATCAGAAGCTCCAACGATGTGAGATTAATTGGTCAAACTCATTAACCACATTAATCAATATTCGTTAACTGTGTGTACATTCCACTGTAGACTCACAGTTGCACTCTTCTCACTGCAGACATATTTTCTGTGCCCACGGATCTAGACCAATATCGACTAGTTAGTCCTTCACGAGTGTCCGTAACACCAGCTGGGTCAAATTACCGTTTTACCCCTGGGTTACCTCTATTTCCTTAAGTACCAATTCTCCTCTAATGAACAACCTGTTTGTGGTCCAACCATCAAACAGAAAACCCTCTCGTGCCATTGAGAGGGTAGGGCCCTTTGTTCAAGACTCGGAGTAACCCCTTAAGGGAACACTCATCTGCTTCCCTAAAGTCGGGAAGGAGTGAATTCCATCTTGTACGATTATATTCCCAGCTCCCCATTCGGTCTTGTCCCCAAAGTGGTAGGCTTATTGAGTCGTCGTATTGGCCACTCTCACCCATACAAATCAAAGGACAATCTCTCATGAGCAGGAGTCCATAATCAACTCAGGATTAAGACTAAGTTGTCTAGGTCGTCCTAGTGAAATAGAAAAACAACTAGTTAACGGTGTTATAACTAGTGGTTACTATTTCGCGGTCCGGTCTTATGCAAACTCATTACATAGGATACCCCCACTCGCATGTCTCCTACACAAACGCGTTGGATCGCAGCGTTTGTATCAAATACAAAGTGGGCCGTATCCATAGTGTCACCAGGATAAGGCACCCAGTCTTATCCCTATACTATATACCCTTTAGGCTGTTTCTTGAACAATGATCCCATATGTCGCTACATATAGTTCAAGACTCATATTACAACCTTGGATGTCTAGTTTATTGGATTAGAGTTATTATTAGGCAAAGACAAATATAAAATAACTAATGACAATTAATGGAAAAATATATCAATATTATTTCATTAATTTCCGGTCAACGGTTACATTCACTATCTACGAGTTTTAGGGCATAAAACCCAACAAACTCCCACTTGAACTAAAAACCTAGTTAGTGGGATGTAAATGCAATAATCTAAAGCTGGAAATGTCATGTATATAATACAATGAACTAGGGCATCCTTATACCCATGATACATTTCTCCCACTTGCCCTAGATTAGATGGCATACATATCTCGTAGACCTAGACCCTCTAGATGACCCTCAAACACTTTAGCCATGAGAGCCTTCGTAAATCGATCAGCGATGTTGTGCTCCGAGGCGATCTTAGTGACGATCACATCTCCTCGTTGCACAATCTCCCGTATCAGGTGATACTTCCTCTCGATGTGTTTACCTCGTTTGTGGTTTCGAGGTTCTTTTGAGTTGGCTACAGCCCCACTGTTGTCATAGTATAGTGTTATGGGCACGTTCATATTCGGAACCACTTCCAAATAAGTCAAGAACTTTCTGAGCCATACTGCCTCCTTAGCTGCTTCGCAAGCTGCTACATACTCAGCCTCCATGGTTGAGTCAGCTATGCATCCTTGTTTGATGCTTCTCCATACTACTGCTCCTCCATTGAGGGTGAATACTGACCCTGATGTGGATTTCCTTGAATACTTATCAGCTTGAAAGTCAGAGTCAGTGTATCTAGTAAGAATCAAATCCTTAGCTCCATACACAAGCATGTAGTCCCTCGTTCTCCGAAGATACTTGAGGATGTTTTTAACCGCTCCCCAGTGGTCCAACCCTGGATTAGACAGATACCTACTGACTACTCCCACTGCATAACATATGTCAGGCCTTGTGCAGAGCATAACATACATTAAGCTGCCCACAGCTGAGGCGTAGGGAATGTGTCTCATGTTCTCAATTTCTTGAGGTGTCTTAGGAGACTGTTCCTTAGACAAGTGTACCCCATGTCTGAAGGGTAGTAGTCCCTTCTTGGAGTTTTGCACATCTTGTCAATATACGTTGCTTGAGACAGAGCTATTTTGTTCTTACGATCCCTAATGATTTGGATTCCCAGAACATATTGAGCCTCTCCCAGATCTTTCATTTGGAATTGGGCTGCTAGCCAATTCTTAATGTCAGTGAGGTATCCTACATCATTCCCAATGAGTAGGATATCGTCTACATAAAGTATTAGAAAAGCTACTTTCCTTTTGTTGACTTACTTGTACACACAAGGCTCATCAACGTTTTGGTCAAAGCCAAAAGATTTGGTTCCAGTATCAAATCTAATGTTCCATGATCTGGATGCTTGTTTCAATCCATAAATGGATCGATTGAGCTTACAAACCTTTTGTTCCTGACCTTGGGCTATGAACCCTTCGGGTTGAGACATGAAGATATTCTCTTCAAGATTACCATTCAGAAAGGCAGTCTTGACGTCCATTTGCCATATTTCATAGTCATAATATGTGGCTATGGATAAGAGAATTCTTATGGACTTTAACATGGCTACAGGAGAAAAGGTTTCCTCATAGTCAACCCCTTCCTTTTGGGTATAACCCTTTGCCACTAGTCTAGCTTTGAAGGTCTGTACCTTTCCAGCTGCATCTCTTTTTCTCTTATAGATCCATTTGCACCCTATAGGTTTTACCCCATTTGGTAGATCTGTAAGTTCCCATACAAAATTGGAGTACATTGACTCCATTTCCAGGTTCATGGCTTTGACCCATTCATCCTTATCTTCGTCATTCATTGCCTGTCGATAGGACAATGGATCCTCAATGCCATCATCAGGTATGAAAACCTGAGTTTCAGTTAAACCCAAGTAGCGGTTAGGTTGTAATACAACCCTCCCACTGCGTCGAGGCATTCCTAACGTTTGAGATGGACGGGATGGATCTGAAGAACTAGTTCCTTCATCAACCCTTGTTGAAGGTCCAACTTCATCAACAACTCTTGATGATTCTTCAGTAGTTTCTCCTAATATTATTTTGCTGCGTGGTTTATGATCTCTCATGTGGTCTTCCTCTAAGAAAATGGCGTTTGTCGATACAATTACCTTATTTTCTTGTGGGTCGTAGAAATAACCACCTCTCGTTTCTTTAGGGTAACCAACAAATTGGCACAGTTTTGAACAAGGTTCCAGTTTCTTAGGATTTGTCACAAGCACGTGTGCTGGACAACCCCAGATGCGAAAGCGATGCAAACTAGGTTTACGCCCTTTCCATAATTCGAAAGGTGTTTCAGAAACACTTTTCGAGGGAACATTGTTCAAGATGTATACTGCAGTCTCTACTGCATACCCCCAAAACGAGCTAGGCAATTGAGCATAGCTCATCATTGATCGAACCATTTCGAACAAGGTTCTATTTCTCCTTTCTGACACACCATTCTGCTGAGGTGTACCAGGGGCTGAGAGTTGAGATCGGATTCCATGTTCTATCATATAATCCTGGAATATTTGATCCATATACTCCCCTCATCGACCAGATCGAAGTACTTTAATAGATTTACCTAATAGGTTTTCAACTTCAGCCTTAAACTCCCTAAACTTTTCAATGGCTTCAGACTTATGTCCCATTAGGTACAAGTAACCATATCTTTAATAATCATCTATAAATGAGATGAAATATTCATACCCTCCTCGAGCTTTTACATTCATTGGACCACATAGATCCGAATGTATTAACTCTAAGGGTTCTTTGGCTCTGTAACCTTTTCAAGTAAAGGGTCTCTTGGTCATTTTTCCCTCGAGACAAGATTCACAAGGTGGTAGTGAATCATCTTCTAACTTGCTTAGAAGTCCATTCTTTACCAAACGACCGATCCTATCGATGTTTATATGACCAAGTCTAAGATGCCAAAGATGAGTATTGTTACTTGATGGAGAAATCTTTTGCCTTTTACTTTGAGTTTCAGCAGTTTGAAATAATTCGTGATTTAAAAGTGCTTTGTTTTCGGTTGGTCTTAAAACATACAAGTTATTTTCCAATTTGGCTGAACAAATAAGTACACCATTTTTATGAATGAACGCTTCATTCATATCAAAAGTAACTGTATACGATTGTTCAATCAAACATGAAATAGAAAAGAAGTTCCTCTTAATCTTGGGAACGATTAACAAACTTTCTAAAAGTAAGAATCTATTTCTAAAAAATAACTTCGCAGCTCCCACTGCTTTAGCTGAAATGACTTCTCTAGTTCCGACCCTGAGTGTCATTTCCCCATCGTTCAACTGCCGAAAGGAACTATTGTCCTGAAAAGAAGGGCAAACATGATTAGTTGCTCCTGAATCAAGTATCCAGGTAAACTCATCATGTTCTACCAGGCATGTTTCTAAAACCAGTAAATCAAATTTACCTTTTCCTTCTTTTTCTCAGCAAGGTACTTTGGGCAGTTTCTCTTCCAATGTCCATCTACATTGCAGTGGAAACACTTGCCCTTATCTGCCATAGCTTTGGCTTTTTCCCTTGCTTTTAGCAGCATTACTGGGAGCTTTCCCCTTGTTTCCTTTCTTCTTTTGAGTTTTCTTTGAAGAAGTGGCTACAGATTTAGTTCCAGAGGATGAACCCTTCTCGAACTTTCTCTTAGAGTGAACAACGTTTGCCTCTCCTTCTATCTGTCCCTTGTTCTTAAGAAGAGGCTGATAGAGTTGTAGCTCATTCAGGAGGCTAGTCAGGTTGAATGTTATTTTATTCATCATTGCATTGCTTCGAAACTGCAGAAAACTCTTCGGAAGAGATTCTAAGATGAATGCAACCTGACTACGCTCATCTATGACCGCCCCGTTGGCCTCTGCCACGTTGAATTGGATCATCATATCCAGGACATGCTCCTGAATAGACGTGCCTTCTTTCATGCGACAGCTATAAACGTATTTGAGAGCGTCATGGTGGAGTTGGTAGGACGGTTGTCCAAACATCTCCTGGAGAGAGTTCATAATCTCCCTCGCTGTTACCATGCCCTCATGCCTTTTAGCCAAAACTTCAGATAAGCTGGGCTAAGATATAGACGCGAGTCTTATCATTGGCCTTTGTCCAGCGGTCATAAGCATCCTTAACTGTCTGGGATGCATTACGAGCAGGGGCTGGAGGACAATCCTCCGTTAAGACGAACCGCAGATCATCGACAACAAGAATCGTATTCAGGTTCGACTTCCACGTAGCGTAATTTTCGCCGGTTAATTTCTCATTTTTAAGCAGAGAGACAGTTGAGGAAGACATTGCTAAAATTTAAACAAACAATGACCGTATTAGTTATCTTTGGCTTAACCCATCATACAAGCAAACAATTGCACACTATCCAATCAATTTAGCAAAACAGACAATCACAGAACCCTAAAACTATCGATTTAGTTTTGCAACGATGTTTCAGAGGTTTAGAATGTCAGCCACCGAAGGGTGATCAGACACTCCTCCTTTGAAATGAGACACCTCTCAGCTAATTCTAATTCCAGAATAACTCATATTCTTATAGACATTAGCCACGGTTGTTCGGTAAAGGATTTGTTAACACTTTTAACTCATCCTCGTAAGTGTAACCCTCCCACTTTCAGATCTCAGAGGCACGCACCAACAGGCTACCGAAGGGAAAGACAACTGTTGGTGATTAGCCTAAGAGCTCCTATCCTTTTCAGGAGTTCACGATGTTCCGAATCCTATGATCAGGCCCTCCGAAGGGATGGTTGCGCCAGGACAACGTGCAGGCAGATCATAGGACTCTCACGGTGTGAACTATGGGCGGAGACCGAGGGATACGTTGACACGTGTCCCGCTCCCACTTACTCTAGACATTTTTCCCATTCACCTTGATATTGATTCATGCAAACACTTTCCGAAGGGAGGCCGCTCCTAAGGCGACTCGAAGCCGAGCATGAATCTCACGTTGTGAATATAGGGACGTACGAGTAAAACTTGATTTAAATCTCGTTTTGTAATTTTCCT
Organism: Luffa acutangula; assembly: GCA_036850905.1. Classification (NCBI taxonomy): domain Eukaryota; kingdom Viridiplantae; phylum Streptophyta; class Magnoliopsida; order Cucurbitales; family Cucurbitaceae; genus Luffa; species Luffa acutangula. Next base: position 48,622,985 of record CM072089.1, read on the forward strand.
CCCACTGAAAAATGTCCTAAGGTTAATATAGGGTTGTTTAACTTAGATAGTATTCGGCTAAGTCAATCTATCTAAGTCTGATCCTATTATAACAATTATGGAAAGGATTCAACTGCAATCTTTTGGGTGAATTAAACTTCTTTTAATAAACCCAACATTGCAAGTCAACATTACTATGGTTAATTCAACTCAATGTTCGGGTCAGTTCCCAGGTAGGAGGTGTTCCGTAAACCGTCAACTTAAATACCCCCAGCCTTAGACAGAACTTTACCGAGAGAGTTCCCTTATAACCTCAGTAATGTAAGGTCTTTACTCTAAAAATCTAGGTGCATTAAACACTTTTAATAAACCTAGTGACATTGCATGCTAACATTTAACTATGATTAATTCAACTCCGGTATTCCAGGTCAGTTCCCAGGTAGGAGGTGTTCCGTAAACCGTCAACTTAAATACCCCTAGCCTTAGACAGAACTTTACCGAGAGAGTTCCCTTATAACCTCAGTAATGTAAGGTCTTTACTCTAAAAATCTAGGTGCATTAAACACTTTTAATAAACCTAGTGACATTGCATGCTAACATTTAACTATGATTAATTCAACTCCGGTATTTCAGGTCAGTTCCCAGGTAGGAGGTGTTCCGTAAACCGTCATCTTAAATACCCCCAGCCTTAGACAGAACATTACCGGTGGAGTTCCCTTATAATCATAGCAATGTTTTTCCGACTTAGTCAATTAAAACTATTTTTAATTCTAAGTAAGAAAAGATTCTAATCCCATTAGAAATCGATCTAGGTCTAATTAATTTTAAACAAGTTAAAATTAATGCAATTCATCCTATGATCTTATGTTTGCATGCAAATCTTGATTATAGATTGACGGTTTCTAATCATTAATATTAAAGAACTATTTCAAATTTTAATGATTAATCCTGTAATCAAGAATCTAGGGTTTAATTCATTCAACAATCTCATTCAAAATTAAATAATTAAACCACATCAATTGCATGAATAATATAACAATTATATTATTAACTATGGATGTTTCATGCTTCATGCAATTTTGATTTTCTTTTATTATAACAATTATAAGCCAATCAAGAAAATCAATCAAGCATGCTTCATTCATTAGAATAAACATAACTATTTATATTTAATTTAAGTAATGACATGCTTCATGCTTTCCAATTTTTTCATATAATTAATATACACTTATATTAAAAAATATGAAAACAAATCCATGCATTTAAACATACATTATAACATTTTATAATATATAAAAATGCATGAGCATGTTTATAACCTAAGGTGGGATTAAATATTCTATATGACATCCATAAAGCATATAAATAGCAATTGAACCGGTTAATTTTGGCCCCTTGGATAAAATAAAGCATTAAATTACAATAATTTTAGCTAAATTCTATCCTAAAATCCTTCTGCAGCTTCCAAAATTGGTCTAGACAACACGAACCGCCCCGAACCACCTTGAACCGGCTTCAAAAATCACGAACCATGCCAAAAATTGGCTGAACCGGACCAAATAGGTCCCAGCCCAGCCGAACCGGTCCGAACCGAACCGACCACCAGCTTGAACCGCGCCTGTTGAAGCCCTAGCGCGCGCCGCCATCGTGACAGTGTCGAGACTCTGTGTTGATAGCGTCCCGACGCTGTGCGTTTTCCATATTTTGCGCCTGCGGTATCGAGACAGCGTCGAGACGCTGTTGAGGTAGCGTCCCGACGCTGTTGCGTCTGGAGGCAGAATCTGGGTGGCAGCAACATCGATTCTCCGATTTTGGCCCCGATTTCAGCGGCGATTGCTCCGATTTTCATTTCATAAAAACCTATTCTAGACCCGGACTTACATAGGACTCGATTTTACATAAAATACCCGAAACACCGGGCCTTACGTGATCAAAATCACATATAAATAAAATCTATGGCCATAAAATTAACCCAAACAGTTCAATGCAAACCGAACATACATTATGCATAAATCCCACCTAGAGCCTATCGCAACTTTTAAAATTAATTAATAGGGACAGCGATGATTCTGATGCCGATTGAAGGGAATAAAAGTCCCCACGCAATGGAAGCGCATCGATTCTCCGATTTTGGCCCCGATTTCAGCGGCGATTGCTCCGATTTTCATCTCATACAAATCAAAGGACAATCTCTCATGAGCAGGAGTCCATAATCAACTCAGGATTAAGACTAAGTTGTCTAGGTCGTCCTAGTGAAATAGAAAACCAACTAGTTAACGGTGTTATAACCAGTGGTTACTATTTCGCGGTCCGGTCTTATGCAAACTCATTACATAGGATACCCCCACTCGCATGTCTCCTACACGAACGCGTTGGATCGCAGCGTTTGTATCAAATACAAAGTGGGCCGTATCCATAGTGTCACCAGGATAAGGCACCCAGTCTTATCCCTATACTATAGACCCTTTAGGTTGTTTCTTGAACAATGATCCCATAAGTCGCTACATATAGTTCAAGACTCATATTACAACCTTGGATGTTTAGTTTATTGGATTAGGGTTATTATTAGGAAAAGGAAAATATAAAATAACTAATGACAATTAATGGAAAAATATATCAATATTATTTCATTAATTTCCGGTCAACGGTTACATTCACTATCTACGAGTTTTAGGGCATAAAACCCAACAATAATATCAAATTTAACTTCCATATGTTAAATTTGTAATTGAAACATCAAATTAAAATTGATGTTTCAATCCATCTTGAAACTCTTGAAAAATTGAATTTAAATCACTTTCTTTCACATTTTATTTGTAAAATATCCAACAATCCCCCACATGAAAGAAAGTGAAAAAATCAAAACAAAATGTTGAGAGCAAACAACCAAGCTATGCATCAAGAAAGGTATCTTCTGGACTTGAACCTTCCTTAGTGAATATCTATCAAATTTACCGAAGAAATAGTGAGACCAAGCTCTGGAACTATCCTTCTTGTTGGTGAATTGAGGCGACAGATATCACACACAACTGATCTTGTATCTTCGAGTTCAATACATTTGTGTCCATTTTGGTCCAGGACAAGATCTCGATTTCATGAGAGCTTTAGAGAACATAAGCCATTCGAAAAGTTCTCATAGAAGCGACCCACTTCTACTCTCACATAAGTGATATTGATTAAGAGTACTCTGTCATTACTCCTCTTGTAAACAAGATATCAACATGACCTTAACATCAACAGAACACACACTCTACAACATCATAGAAATGGGAAGAAACTATAAGTTTCTTAGTGTGTCAACTATAAATTATCTAGCCAGTTTGCCTATTGAACCTAGATCTTGGGATCTCCAATCAACTAGGTTAGGTTACCACCAACTAATTTATTTCATAGGCTTTAGTCCCATTTCCCTCGATGTATACATCACTTACTCTCTTGACAATGCTTTCGTTAAAGGATCTGTTATATTCTCTTTCGATTTCACATGATCAATGGAAATTATTCCATTAGAGAGCAATTGTCTTATCGAATTATGTCTTCGTCTAATATGTCGCGACTTTCCATTAAAGACATTATTCTTGGCCCTCATAGAGGCCGCTAAATTGTCACAATAAATACATATTGTGCTTACAGGCTTCAACCATAATGTAATATCTTCAAGAAAATTTTGAAGTCATTCAGCTTCTTCTCCAGCTTTGTCAAGAGCTATAAACTCTGACTCCATAGTAGAACACGCTATACACGTCTGTTTTGAAGATTTCCATGATACAACTGCTCCACCTAAGGTAAAAATATACCCACTGGTAGATTTAGTCTCCATGCTATCAGAAAATCCAATTAGCATCACTAAATCCCTCTAGTGCATGTGGATCCCTCATATAATGCAATTCATAGTTAAGAGTGTACCTCAAGTACCTTAGAACTCTAATTAAAGCATTCCAATGATCATGCCCAGGATTGCTAGTGTATCTTGCTAACATTCCTACTGAATAGGCTATATCAGGTCTTGTACAATTCATTATGTACATTAAGCTACCAATAACTCTAGAGTATTCTAGAGGAGACACACTTTCACCACTATTCTTCTTTAACTTACAACTTGGATCAAATGAAGTAATTGCAGGTTTACTCTCAAATTGATCAAATTTTCTCAACACTTTCTCTATGTAGTGAGATCGAGAATGTATGTATCCACTTGGATTTCTTGTTATATGAATTCCAAGTATAACATCAACAAGACCAAGGTCTTTCATATCAAAGTTGGATTTCAACATCCTTTTAGTGGAATCAATGACACTTCTATTTGTGCCCATTATCAACATATCATCCACATACAAACAAATGATAACACAATCTTGATCTATGGTTTTAACATAGACACATTTATCACACTCATTTATCTTGAATCCATTAGATAACATAGTGTGATCAACCTTTTCATGCCATTGTTTGGGTGCTTGTTTCAACCCATAAAGAGACATGACAAGTTTACAAACTTTATCTTCAAGTCCTTTTACAACAAACCTTTCAGATTGTTCCATATAAATTTCTTCATCTAATTCTCCATTTAAAAATGCAGTTTTCACATCCATTTGGTGTATTTCCAAATTTTGTAAAACTGCTATTGCAATTAACATCTTTATAGATGTAATCCTCGTCACTAGAGAATAGGTATCAAAGAAATCTATCCCCTCTTTTTGACGAAAGCCTTTAGCAACAAGGCGAGCTTTGTACTTATCAATAGTGTCATCAACCTTTTGCTTTCTTCTAAAAATCCATTTACTACTAATTTGTTTACTACCAAGAGGTAGATCAACCAATACCCAAGTTTTGTTATGCAAAATGAATTCTATCTCACTATTGATAGCTTCCTTCCAATAAGGTGCATTCGGAGATGTCACAGCTTCTTGAAAAGTTGGAGGCTCACCATCTATCATATATGTTATGAAATTAGGTCCAAAGGAAGTAGCTTTCTTAGCTCTTTTGCTTCTCTTTGGTTCAAACTCAGTATTCTGATCGTCTTGACCTTTCGGAGAGCTAGCCTCATAATTTCTTTTGACACCATTACTCATGCGTCTTTCCTCTTTCAAAGGAAATACATCCTCGAAAAATTAAGCTTCAATAGATTCCATAATGGTATTATTATTAATATCAGGTATTTCTTATTTAATCACCAGGAATCTATAAGCAGCACTATGCAAAACATAGCCTATAAAGACACAATCAATTGTCTTAGGTCCTAGCTTGGTCCTTTTTGGTAAAGGAACTTGTACCTTTGCCAAACACCCCCACACTTTCAACATTTTGTTGGGTTTTATGCCCTAAAACTCGTAGATAGTAAATGTAAACAAATTGTATACTTGTTTCAATAAAGTGTTATTGAGTTTCAACAATAAAGTGTTATTGTTAAATATTGCACAATTTGACCCAAATCCAATAAACTAAGATCCAAGGTTGTTTGTATGTAACTTGAACTAGTATGTGAGGACATACGGGGATCGGTGTTCAAGTAACAACCTAAAAGGTCTATAGTATAGGGATAAGATTGTGTACCTTATCCTGGTAACACTATGTGATACGGCCCGCTTTGTATTCGATACAGACGTATTGATCCAAAACGTCCATGTAGTAGACATGCAAGTGGGGGTATCCTATGCAACGAGTTTGCATAAGGCCGGACCACGAAATAGTCAACCATTAGTTATAACACCGTTAACTAGTTAGGTTACTGTTTCAATAGGATGACCTAGGTAACTCAGTCTTAATCCTGAGTGTGTCATGAACTCCTTCTCATGAGGGATTGTCCTTTGATTAGCATGGGTGAGAGTGGCCAATACGCCGACTCAATATGCCTTCCTTTTTTGGGACAAGACCGAGTGGGAGGCTGGGGACATCACAACACAAGAAGGAATTCACTCCTTCCCGCTTCTAGGAGAAGTAGATGAGTGTTCCCTTAAGTGGTGACTCCGGGACTTGAACAAAGGGATCCCGCCCTCTCACTGGCTCGAGAGGGACTTTCTGTTTAATGGTTGGACCATAAACAGGTTGTTCATTAGAGGAGCGCTGGTACTTAAGGAGACAGATGTAACACAGGGGTAAAACGGTAATTTGACCCAGCTGTGATTACGGACACTCGTGAAGGATTGACTTACCGGCATAGGTCTACATCCATGGACACATAAATGTTCTACAGTGAGAAGAGTTCAGTTGTGGGTCTTTAGTGGAATGACCCACAGTTAATGAATATTGGTTAACTTGATTAATGAGTTTAATCAGTTAACCTCATATCATTGGAGCTTCTGATCTGTAGGTCCATTAGGTCCCCCTGCTAGCTCGTAAAGAGTAATTAGGAACAAATATATCTTGGGAGAATTTGTATAGTTCAAATTCATATTGGGAATTAAGTTAATTGTATGAGATACAAATTAATATAATGTATAGTGATGCATTAAAATATAAAGTCTAATTTGAGATTAAACTTTATTATACTGAGAGATTGATATATTTGAAAGAGTTCAAATATATGTCTAATTAAATATATGGTATTTAATTAGAAGATGAATTAATTAATTATTCAATTTAGTTTGAATTAAATGAGATTTAATTAAACTATAGTCTATGAGAGAAATAAATATTTGAAGAAGTTCAAATATTAATATGAATTTGATTCATATTAAATTTATAGGATATAAGAGAATTTGAAGGAGTTCAAATTTTAACATGAATTTGATTCATATTATATAATTAATTAATTGAAGACCTAAAATTAAATATATGATATTTAATTAGGTAATTAATTAATTAACTAATAGAAGGTCTGAAATTAAATATATGATATTTAATTGATGATTAATTAATTAAAGAATTAATTAATTGGAAATTAATCAATTATGGAAATGATTAATCACTTATGGAAGTAATTAATCATTTATGGAAATGATTTAATCACTTATGGAAGTGTTCAATCATTTATAGAAAAGATTAATCAATTGTGGAATTGATTGGTCATGGAATTGATTAATTATGGAAAAGATTAAATCAGTTATAGAAATAATTGATTTTAAATGAACATTTTATTCATGGCATTTCTCCTATAAATAGAACACTAAACCTAGGGTTTAGGTACCACAACATATGGCCACCATAAGGCCTTCTCATATTCTCTCAACTCAAGAACTCTAGGGAGAATTTTCTCTCTGGAGTTTTTCCCATTCAAGATTAGGTAGTCCCACAACTACGTTCCTAATCTCAGAGTTATAGCGGGGAAGATCGAATGGTGGTGTTCTTCATTGTTGCAGAGCAATTAGAGAATCATTCGTTGAAGTATTCAGAGTCGTCAACGGAGGTATGTTTCTCATCGCTTAACCTTTTGCCAATGTATTGGTATTTTAGTAGAAATAAAATTAACTACAAACAGTCCAATTGCTTCCGCTGTAACGGAATTGAGAATTCCAATCCTTCAATTGGTATCAGAGACGATCGTATGCTTGATTTTGTTTTACAAAATTTGCATTGGTTTATTGGTGAGATTTAATTGTGCATTTGATGTATAATGGTTTGCTAGTAGATGGTTAGGGTTTTTTGCATTAGAATTTGCAATTTTTCATTGATTTGATCATGTAAGGGCCCGTCTTGGGTGATTTGTTGCAAATTTGAGTCTGTAAGTCCGTGTCTTTGATATTGTATCAATTGGAGAAAAATTTCGGAGCAATTTGCTGAAATTTGAGGCAAAAACGAAGAAGATAGCTGCTGGAAATTGAGTTTTCTGGGTACACAGAGGGCTGCTAACGCGAAAGTATTAAAAAAAAACATTCGCAAACAAAGAAATAAATAAATTATGCATCCACTTATGTTCGAACAATGGCGGCTGGATCATTTGGTGGGAGTTCTTGTCTACCATGTGTGAGGGTAGTGGTTCGAAGCTGGATGTGGGTATTTTGAGCGAATTTTTTTTCCTTTTCCGCGTGGAGCTTGAAGTTGGCAGTTCGTGGGCCGAAACTTCATGGGCCGTGTGCGTGAAGGAGCGGGCCTCAGACAAAAGAAGATTATTAGTGGTTTCGGTTCGGTCCGGTTTGAGCAACTGGCGTGCGGTTCTGACTGGTTCAAGGGATGTTGACCGGTTCTCATTGGTTCAGACTGGTTCAGGCGATAGTTGACCATGGTGCGCAGTTCTTGACCGGTTCTCGATGGTTCTTGCGGCTGTTGACTTGGTTCAGCTGGTTTTTGACTGGTTCAGCTGGGTCTGGGCGGTTTTGGACATGGTTTAGCTCGGTTCAAGCTGGTTCAAGGGGTTTTTGAGCTGGTTTAGCCAATTTTCAGTCCGGTTCAGCATTTTTGAAGCTTGTTCAATACGGTTTATCCCATTTTCTTGCCGGTTCGAAGAGTTTGGACGTGGTTCGAGGCTAATTTACGGCAGGATAGGACTTTTATAGATAAATTTATGTAATTTTTCTATTGTTTTGAGTCCTAGGATGCCAAAACCTATCTACTATGCTATTTAAATTGCTTTATGAATGTCATATAGTTTATAATCCCACCATAGGTTAAGCATATTCATGCATTTTTAGTTATAATTGTTATAATATAAGTATTATGCATGAATTTAATTTTCATGGGTATTTAATATAAGTTGTTATGATTAAATGGATGAAAATTGAGAAGCATTGAGCATGAAATTACTTTAGTAAAAATATAAAAAGTTATATTTATGAAAGTATTTTACATGCTTGTTTATTTTCATGAGCTATTAATATAAAGTGTTATGTTAATGTATGAAAATGGTAATGCTTAATTTTAATTTTCTTGTATAATTAATTTAAGAGTTAGGTTAATTAAAAGGAAATTAAATTGCATTGATCATGACGTACCTTAGATTAATATAATTGTTATATTTTTGGTATGTTATGCTAATGTATGGTTTTATAAATTAATTAGAATTTGATTGTTAATTTATCCACCATAGTAGCATGTTATAGGGCTAATTATTAAAATTTTATAATAGTTATAAAATTGATTAGAAATCGTTAACCTATAACAAAGAATTGCATGCAAACATAGGATCTTAGGATAAATGAATTGATTTTAAAATGTTTAAAATTAATTAGATCTAAGATCACATTTCTAATAGGATTAGAATTATTCTTACTTAGAATTAAAATTAGTTTTAATTGACTAAGTAGAAAAAACATTACTATGATTATAAGGGAACTCCACCGGTTAAGTTCTGTCTAAGGCTGGGGGTATTTAAGCTGACGGTTTACGGAACACCTCCTACCTGGGAACTGACCCGGAATACCGGAGTTGAATTAATCATAGTTAAATGTTAGCATGCAATGTCATTAGGTTTATTAAAAGAGTTTAATACACCTAGATCTTTAGAGTAAAGACCTTACATTACTGTGGTTATAAGGGAACTCTCTCGGTAAAGTTCTGTCTAAGGTTGGGGGTATTTAAGTTGACGGTTTACGGAACACCTCCTACCTGGGAACTGACCCGAACCTTGAGTTGAATTAACCATAGTAATGTTGACTTGCAATGTTGGGTTTATTAAAAGAAGTTTAATTCACCTAAAACACTGCGGTTGAATCCTTTCCATAATTGTTATAATAGGATCAGACTTAGATAGATTGACTTAGCCGAATTTTATCTAAGTTGAACAACCCTAAATTAACCTTAGGACATTTTCAGTGGGAGGAAAATTACAAAACGAGATTTAAATCAAGTTTTGCTCCTACGTCCCTATATTCACAACGTGAGGTTCATTCTCGGCTTCGAGTCGCCCTAGGAGCGGCCTCCCTTCGGAAAGTGTTTGCATGGATCAATAACAAGGTGAATGGGAAAAATGTCTAGAGTAAGTGGGAGCGGGACACGTGTCAATGTATCCCTCGGTCTCCGCCCCTAGTCCACATCGTGAGAGTCCTATGATCCGCCTGCAGGTTGTCCTGGCGCAACCATCCCTTCGGAGGGCCTGATCATAGGATTCGGAACATCGTGAACTCCTGAATAGGATACGGACTCTGAGGCTAATTATCAACAGTTGTCTTTCCCTTCGGTAGCCTGTTGGTGCGTGCATCTGAAATCTGAAAGTGGGAGGGTTACACTTACGGGAATGAGTTAAATGTGTTAACTAATCCTTGACCGAACAACGGTAACTAAACGCTAACGGAATATGAGTTATTCTGGTGTTAGAGTTTGGTTGAGATTGTCTCAATTCAGAGGAGGAGTAGCTGACCACCCTTCGGTGGCTGTTGTTCTAAACCTTTGAAGTATCGTTGCAAAAACTAAATCAATAGTTTTATAGGGTTTCTTTGATTGCCTATATGTTTTTGCAGAATTTGATTGGATTATTTGTGATGGGTTCGTACGATTAATAATACAAGTAATTTGTTACTTCAACAATTATATAATAATTTTATGTGTATTGTCTTACGTCATTTTATAAATAACGGTAATACAACAAGCTTAAACGACAAATTGTGGTAAATAAGTCTAGGATTATTCTTAACTGAGGAATGTCCTCATGCCCCATATGTTTAATTCATTAAGAATTGTTCTTGGTGAATATGACATAGAACCCTACTTAGCAAAAAGAGAACTTGTTCAAGACCGTAATTTTCATTTACCTGTCTTGAAAACGTGATTAGTGAAGAATAGTGATTCTCCCTGAATACTTGATTCTGGGGCCACAAATCACGTGTGTTCTTCTTTTAAAGGAATAAGTTCCTGGCAAGAGCTTGCTGCTTGTGTAATAACTCTCAAAGTTAGAATTAGAGAGATTATTTTGGCTATATCAGTGGGGAACATTAAGTTATTTTTCTCAGTGGGAGAAAATACATTTTATTAGATAATGTGTATGTAATTCCTAAGATCAAAAGAAATTTGATTTCTGTGTCTTATTTGCTGGAACAATGTTACTCTTTACCTTTCTCTACTAACGCAGTTTTGTTTCAAGAAAGGGAGTTGACATTTGTTTAGCTTTACTGAAAAGTAACCTAAATGTTTTAGGACTAATCAAGAGTAAAGCAGTCATGAACACTGGGTTGTTTAAGACCGCTACTACTCAATGTGAAAAGAGACAAAGGATTTCTCCTAAAGGAAAATACCTTTCTTTGGTTCTAAGGTAGACCATATTAATCTCAATCTGATTGAGAGATTGGTCAAGAGTGAACTTCTAAGCGAGTTAGAAGATGACTCTCTACTACCTTGTAAGTCATGCCTTGTGGGCAATATGACTGATAGATCTTTTACTGGAAAAGATCTAAGAGCCAAAGAGCCCTTGGAGCTTGTACATTTGGATCATTGTGGTTCAATATGTTAAAGCAGTGGGAGGGCATGAATAATTCATCTCTTTTGGATGATTATTCAAAGGTATGAGTATCTTTACCTAATGCAACTTAAGTCTGAAGCTCTTGAGATATTCAAAGGGGCTTAGGACTGAAGTTGAAAACTTGTTAGGTGAGATGATAAAAACACTTCGATCTGATCAAAGTGTTGAGTATAGGGATTTGAGATTCCAACACTGTTTGATAGTACATGGGATCACACCCTAAATCTCATTTAGGAGAAATAGAACCCTATTGGATAGGGTTCATTCCATGTTGAGCTATGCTCAATTGTCTGGCTCGTTTTGGGGTCAGGCAGTATTGACTGCATTGCATACTGTAGTAGGCAACCCCAAAGGAAACGAGAAATGGATACTTCTTCAATTCACAAGAGAATAAAGAATTTGTATCGATAAATGCTAAATTCTCAGAAGAAGTCCACATCAAAATTCATAAACCACAAGAGTAAAGTCGATTTAAGTAAGTTAACTAATGAAGCTACAGTTACATCCACAAGAGTTGTTGATGAGGCTGGCTGTTCAACAAGAGTTGTTGATGAATCAGTGCATCTAGTCAGACACATCCATCTTAATAGTTGAGATTGCCTCGTTGTAGTGGGAGGGTTATTTTATAACCTGAACGTTACATGGGCTTGATTGAAACCTAGGTCATCATACTTGATGATGGCATAGAAGATTCATTATCTTTTAGAAAGAAAATGAATGATGTTGACAACAATCAGAGGATTAAAGCCATGAACCTAGAAATGAAGTCTTTTGTGTTTCACTTCCATCTGGGATCTTGTAGATCTGCTTGATGGGTAACACCTATTAGTTACAAGTGGATTTACAAGAGGAAACGAGACATTCATGTCTTAACCAGAAGGGTTCATACAACAAGATCAAAAGCAAAAGTGTTTGCAAGCTTAAGTGATCCATTGGCCACCATAAGGCCTTCTCATATTCTCTCAACTCAAGAACTCTAGGGAAAATTTTCTCTCTGGAGTTTTTCCCATTCAAGATTAGGTAGTCCCACAACTATGTTCCTAATCTCAGAGCTATAGCGGGGAAGATCGAATGGTGGTGTTCTTCATTGTTGCAGAGCAATTAGAGAATCATTCGTTGAAGTATTCAGAGTCGTCAACGGAGGTATGTTTCTCATCGCTTAACCTTTTGCCAATATATTGGTATTTTAGTAGAAACAAAATTAACTACGAACGGTCCAATTGCTTCCGCTGTAACGGAATTTGGAATTCCAATCCTTCACATTTTATACGAGGGTAACTTTCTATTCCACACTTCATAAGGCGACTTATCAGTCTTCTTATGTGGAATTCTGTTTAGTATAAAATTTGTTGTAAGCAAAGCCTCCCCCCACAAATTATGGTGTAAACCTGAACTATTTAACATGAAATTAACCATGTCTTTTAAAGTTCGGTTCTTTCTGTTGGGTTTTATGCCCTAAAACTCGTAGATAGTGAATGTAACCGTTGACCGGATATTAATGAAATAATATTGATATATTTTTCCATTAATTGTTATTAGTTATTTTATATTTGTCTTTGCCTAATAATAACCCTAATCCAATAAACTAGACATCCAAGGCTGTAATATGAGTCTTGAACTATATGTAGCGACATATGGGATCATTGTTCAAGAAACAACCTAAAGGGTCTATAGTATAGGGATAAGACTGGGTGCCTTATCCTGGTGACACTATGGATACGACCCACTTTGTATTTGATACAAACGCTGTGATCCAACGCGTTCGTGTAGGAGACATGCGAGTGGGGGTATCCAATGCAATGAGTTTGCATAAGACCGGACCGCGAAATAGTAACCACTAGTTATAACACCGTTAACTAGTTGGTTTTCTATTTCACTAGGACGACCTAGACAACTTAGTCTTAATCCTGAGTTGATTATGGACTCCTGCTCATGAGAGATTGTCCTTTGATTTGTATGGGTGAGAGTGACCAATACGCCAACTCAATAAGCCTACCACTTTGGGGACAAGACCGAATGGGGAGCTGGGAACATAATCGTACAAGATGGAATTCACTCCTTCCCGACTTTAGGGAAGCAGATGAGTGTTCCCTTAAGTGGTTACTCCGAGTCTTGAACAAAGGGCCCTACCCTCTCAATGGCACGAGAGGGTTTTCTGTTTGATGGTTGGACCACAAACAGGTTGTTCATTAGAGGAGAATTGGTACTTAAGGAAACCGAGGTGACCCAGGGGTAAAACGGTAATTTGACCCAGCTGGTGTTACGGACACTCGTGAAGGACTAACTAGTCGATATTGGTCTAGATCCGTGGACACAGAAAATATGTCTGCACTGAGAAGAGTGCAACTGTGAGTCTATAGTGGAATGTACACACAGTTAACGAATATTGATTAATGTGGTTAATGAGTTTGACCAATTAATCTCACATCGTTGGAGCTTCTGATCTGCAGGTCCATTAGGTCCCACTGGTAGCTCGTAAAGTAATTCGAGGCAACTAAGTAATAAAAGTAAATTGAAAATGTTCAATTTATTAAGGGAAACAAATATAATATATATTGATATATTATTATGAGAGAAATTAATGTTTGAAAAGTTCAAATATAAATTTATGGAAGTTTGAAAGAGTTCAAAATAATGAATTAATTAATTTAAGTCCTAAAATGTGTTTGGGCAAATTAATTAATTCTAGGCCGGGAATTAAATATGTGATATTTAATTGGTGGTTAATTAATTAAAGAATTCATTCACCGGGAATTAATCAATTATGGAAATAATTAATCACTTAAGGAAGTGATTAATCATTTATGGAAATGATCTAATCACTTATGGAAGTAATTAGTCATTTGTGGAAAAGATTAATCAATTAGGGAATTGATTGATCATGATTGATTAATTAAGGAATAAAGATTGAATCAATTTTGGAAAAGATTGATTTAATTGAATATTTTATTCATGGCCTCTCTTCTATAAATAGAACACTAGACCTAATTGGTCATGACACTTGACACTCTTGAAAGACAAGACCTAGAATTCTCTCTAGCCTCTCTCTTAGAGAAAGACTCCCACAAGTCTTTTGCCTCCTAGACTTAGAGACATACCGGTGTAACCTCTGTGGTTATTTTGTCATTCGAAGAAGAATTTCCAGCGAAGAAAACCTTAAAGCGGCTGCTGCGTTTTCGTTCGTGGAGCGTCGTTGGCGAAGAACGGTCAAGTCTACAACGGAGGTTTGTAACGGTTCTTCCTCTTTTCTTTAGAAAAGTTTTAAAAAATAAATTTAGATTTATTTTAGCATGTTTAAACCGATTTTACAGCGGCTTTAAAGTTTGTTTAAAGTTTTTTTTGAGTTATCGTAACGGTATTTTAATGTTAATTAATATACGGCGTAAGGTCCAATCGATGCGCTTCCGCTGCGTGGGGACTTTTATTCCCTTCACTTTCTTTCAGCTACACTGTTTTGTTGTGGTGTATAAAGTGCTATAGTTTGATGGACTATACCATTAACTTCACAGAATTCATAAAATGATAACGATTCATATTCACCACCTCTATCTGATCTAAGCACCTTTACTTTCTTCTCAAGTTGATTTTCAACTTATGCCTTATATGTTTTAAAAACATCTAAGGTTTCATCTTTATTATGTAATAAACATACATAGCAATATTTACTACAATCACCAATAAATGTGACAAAATACTTCTTACCGCCTCTTGTGGGAGTACTTTTCATGTCACATACATCACTGTGGATTAAATCAAGTACTTCATTACTTCTTTCCACAGATGAAAATGACTTTCTACCAAACTTTGATTCAACACAAATCTCGCATTTGTGTCTATTATCAATGTTGAACTTAGGCAAAAGTCCTAAACTTACCATTCTTTGTAAAGAACGATAATTGACATGCCCCAGCCTAGAATGCCATACATCACACAACTCAACAATATAAGCAGAAGAGTTGTTATTATTATTATTCTTGGGAATTTGTGCCAGTACATTCAGTTTGAACATGCCATCATTTAGATAACCTTTTCCAACATACATACCCCCTTTTGTTAGAATAAATTTATCTGACTCAAACACAAGCTTGAACCCATTTTTATTAAGTAGAGTTCCTGACACTAGATTCTTTCGAATCTCTGGCACGTGTCGCACATCATTGAGGGTAAGTATCTTTCCAGAAGTCCTTTCTGAAGGGAATAAAAGTCCCCACGCAGCGGAAGCGCATCGATTGGACCTTACGCCGTATATTAATTAACATTAAAATACCGTTACGATAACTCAAACAAAACTTTAAACATGCTTTAAAGTTGCTGTAAAATCGGTTTAAACATGCTAAAATAAATCTAAATTTATTTTAAAAACTTTTCTAACGAAAAGAGGAAGAACCGTTACAAACCTCTGTTGTAGACTTGACCGTTCTTCGCCAACGACGCTCCAACGAACGAAAACGCAGCAGCCGCCTTTGTTTTTCTTCGCTGGAAATTCCTTCTTGATTGACACAATAACCACAGAGGTTACACCGGTATGTCTCTAAGTCTAGGAGGCCAAAGACTTGTGGGAGTCTTTCTCTAAAAGGGAGGCTAGAGAGAATTCTAGGTCTTGTCTTTCAAGAGTGTCAAGTGTCATGACCAATTAGGTCTAGTGTTCTATTTATAGAAGAGAGGCCATGAATAAAATATTCAATTAAATCAATCTTTTCCAAAATTGATTCAATCTTATTCCTTAATTAAACAATCATGACCAATCAATTCCCCAATTGATTAATCTTTTCCATAAATGACTAATTTCTTCCATAAGTAATTAGATCATTCCCATAAATGATTATTCACTTCCTTAAGTGATTAATTATTTACATAATTGATTAATTCATGGTTAATGAATTCTTTAATTAATTAACCACCAACTAAATATCACATATTTAATTTCCGGCCTTGAATTAATTAATTTTGCCCAAACACTTTTAGGACTTAAATTAATTAATTCATTATTTGAACTCTTTCAATCTTCCATAAATTTATATTTGAACTTCTTCAAATATTAATTTCTCTCATAATAATATATCAATATATATTACATTTATTTCCCTTAGTAAATTGAACATTTTCAATTTACATTTAATTACTTAGTTGCCTCAAATTACTTTACGAGCTACCAGTGGGACCTTATGGACCTGCAGATCAGAAGCTCCAACGATGTGAGATTAATTGGTTAAACTCATTAACCACAATAATCAATATTCGTTAACTGTGTGTACATTCCACTATAGACTCACAGTTGCACTCTTCTCACTGCAGACATATTTTCTGTGTCCACGGAACTTAGACCAATATCGATCAGTTAGTCCTTCACGAGTGTCCGTAACACCAGCTGGGTCAAATTACCGTTTTACCCCTGGGTCACCTCTATTTCCTTAAGTACCAATTCTCCTCTAATGAACAATCTGTTTATGGTCCAACCATCAAACAGAAAACCCTCTCGTGCCATTGAGAGGGTAGGGCCCTTTGTTCAAGACTCGGAGTAACCACTTAAGGGAACACTCATCTGCTTCCCTAAAGTCGGGAAGGAGTGAATTCCATCTTGTACGATTATGTTCCCAGCTCCCCATTCGGTCTTGTCCCCAAAGTGGTAGGCTTATTGAGTCGGCGTATTGGCCACTCTCACCCATACAAATCAAAGGACAATCTCTCATGAGCAGGAGTCCATAATCAACTCAGGATTAAGACTAAGTTGTCTAGGTCGTCCTAGTGAAAATAGAAAACCAACTAGTTAACGGTGTTATAACTAGTGGTTACTATTTCGCGGTCCGGTCTTATGCAAACTCATTGCATAGGATACCCCCACTCGCATGTCTCCTACACGAACGCGTTGGATCGCAGCGTTTGTATCAAATACAAAGTGGGCCGTATCCATAGTGTTACCAGGATAAGGCACCCAGTCTTATCCCTATACTATAGACCCTTTAGGATGTTTCTTGAACAATGATCCCATATGTCGCTACATATAGTTCAAGACTCATATTACAGCCTTGGATGTCTAGTTTATTGGATTAGGGTTATTATTAGGCAAAGACAAATATAAAATAACTAATAACAATTAATGGAAAAATATATCAATATTATTTCATTAATATCCGGTCAACGATTACATTCACTATCTACGAGTTTTAGGGCATAAAACCCAACAAACTCCCACTTGAACTAAAACACTAGTTAGTGTTATGCAATAATCTAAAGCTGGAAATGTCATGTATATTAAAATAATACAATGAACTAGGGCATCCTTATACCCATTACACATTTCTCCCACTTGCCCTAGATTAGATGGCATACATATCTCGTAGACCTAGACCTTCTAGATGACCCTCAAACACTTTAGCCGTGAGAGCCTTTGTAAATGGATCAGCGATGTTGTGCTCCGAGGCGATCTTAGTGACGATCACATCTCCTCTTTGCACAATCTCCCGTATCAGGTGATACTTCCTCTCGATGTGTTTACCCCGTTTGTGGCTTCGAGGTTCTTTTGAGTTGGCTACAGCCCCAATGTTATCACAGTATAGTGTTATGGGCACGTTCATATTCGGAACCACTTCCAAATCAGTCAAGAACTTTCTGAGCCATACTGCCTCCTTAGCTGCTACATACTCAACCTCCATGGTTGAGTCTGCTATGCATCCTTGTTTGATGCTTCTCCACACTACTGCTCCTCCATTGAGGGTGAATACTGACCCTGATGTGGATTTCCTAGAATCCTTATCAGCTTGAAAGTCAGAATCAGTGTATCCAGTAAGAATCAAATCCTTAGCTCCATACACAAGCATGTAGTCCCTCGTTCTCCGTAGATACTTGAGGATATTCTTAACCGCTCCCCAGTGGTCCAACCCTGGATTAGACTGATACCTACTGACTACTCCCACTGCATAACATATGTCAGGCCTAGTGCAGAGCATGACATACATTAAGCTGCCCACAGCTGAGGCGTAGGGAATGTGTCTCATGTTCTCAACTTCTTGAGGTGTCTTAGGAGATTGTTCCTTAGACAGGTGTACCCCATGTCTGAAGGGTAGGAGTCCCTTCTTGGAGTTTTGCATCGAATATCGAGACAACATCTTGTCAATATAGGTTGCTTGAGACAGAGCTAGCATTTTGTTCTTACGATCCCTAATGATTTGGATTCCCAGAACATATTGAGCCTCTCCCAGATCTTTCATTTGGAATTGGGCTGCTAGCCATTTTTTAATGTCAGTGAGGTATCCTACATCATTCCCAATGAGTAGGATATCGTCTACATAAAGTATTAGAAAAGCTACTTTCCTTTTGTTGACTTTCTTGTATACACAAGGCTCATCAACGTTTTGGTCAAAGCCAAAAGGTTTGATTGCAATATCAAATCTAATGTTCCATGATCTGGATGCTTGTTTCAATCCATAAATGGATCGATTTAGCTTACAAACCTTTTGTTCCTGACCTTGGGCTATGAACCCTTCGGGTTGAGACATAAAGATATTCTCTTCAAGATTACCATTCAGAAAGGCAGTCGTGACGTCCATTTGCCATATTTCATAGTCATAATATGTGGCAATGGATAAAAGAATTCTTATGGACTTTAACATGGCTACAGGAGAAAAGGTTTCCTCATAGTCAACCCCCTCCTTTTGGGTATAACCCTTTGCCACTAGTCTAGCTTTGAAGGTCTGTACCTTTCCAGCTGCATCTCTTTTTCTCTTATAGATCCATTTGCACCCTATGGGTTTTATCCCATATGGTAGATCTGCAAGTTCCCATACAGAATTGGAGTACATTGACTCCATTTCCAGGTTCATGGCTTTGACCCATTCATCCTTATCTTCGTCATTCATTGCCTGTCGATAGGACAATGGATCCTCAATGCTATCATTAGGTATGACAACCTGAGTTTCAGTTAAACCCAAGTAGCGGTCAGGTTGTAATACAACCCTCCCACTGCGACGAGGCATTCCCAACGTTTGAGATGGACGGGATGGATCTGAAGAGCTAGTTCCTTCATCAACCCTTGTTGAAGGTCCAACTTCATTAACAACTCTTGATGATTCTTCAGTAGCTTCTCCTAATATTATTTTGCTTCGTGGTTTATGATCTCTCATGTGGTCTTCCTCTAAGAAAGTGGCGTTTGTCGATACAATCACCTTATTTTCTTGTGGGTCGTAGAAATAACCACCTCTCGTTTCTTTAGGGTAACCAACAAATTGGCACAGTTTTGAACGAGGTTCCAATTTCTTAGGATTTGTCACAAGCACGTGTGCTGGACAACCCCAGATGCGAAAGCGATGCAAACTAGGTTTACGCCCTTTCCATAATTCGAAAGGTGTTTCAGAAACACTTTTCGAGGGAACATTGTTCAAGATGTATACTGCAGTCTCTACTGCATACCCCCAAAACGAGCTAGGCAATTGAGCATAGCTCATCATTGATCGAACCATTTCGAACAAGGTTCTATTTCTCCTTTCTGACACACCATTCTGCTGAGGTGTACCAGGGGCTGAGAGTTGAGATCGGATTCCATGTTCTATCATATAATCCTGGAATATTTGATCCATATACTCCCCTCATCGACCAGATCGAAGTACTTTAATAGATTTACCTAATAGGTTTTCAACTTCAGCCTTAAACTCCCTAAACTTTTCAATGGCTTCAGACTTATGTCCCATTAGGTACAAGTAACCATATCTTTAATAATCATCTATAAATGAGATGAAATATTCGTACCCTCCTCGAGCTTTTACATCCATTGGACCACATAGATCCGAATGTATTAACTCTAAGGGTTCTTTGGCTCTGTAACCTTTTCCAGTAAAGGGTCTTTTGGTCATTTTTCCCTCGAGACAAGATTCACAAGGTGGTAGTGAATCATCTTCTAACTTGCTTAGAAGTCCATTCTTTACCAAACGACCGATCCTATCGATGTTTATATGACCAAGTCTAAGATGCCAAAGATGAGTATTGTTACTTGATGGAGAAATCTTTTGCCTTTTACTTTGAGTTTCAGCAGTTTTAAATAATTCGTGATTTAAAAGTGCTTTGTTTTCGGTTGGTCTTAAAACATACAAGTTATTTTCCAATTCTGAACAAATAAGTACACCATTTTTATAAATGAACGCTTCATTCATATCAAAAGTAACTGTATACGATTGTTCAATAAAACATGAAATAGAAATCAAGTTCCTCTTAATCTTGGGAACGATTAACAAACTTTCTAAAAGTAAGAATCTATTTCTAAAAAATAACTTCGCAGCTCCCACTGCTTTAGCTGAAATGACTTCTCCAGTTTCGACCCTGAGTGTCATTTCTCCATCGTTCAACTGCCGAAAGGAACTATTTTCCTGAAAAGAAGAGCAAACATGATTAGTTGCTCCTGAATCAAGTATCCAGGTAAACTCATCATGTTCTACCAGGCATGTTTCTAAAACCAGTAAATCAAATTTACCTTCCTTTTCCTTCTTTTTCTCAGCAAGGTACTTTGGGCAGTTTCTATTGCAGTGAAAACACTTGCCCTTATCTGCCACAACTTTGGCATTTCCCTTTCTTTTAGCAGTAGTACTGGGAGCTTTCCCCTTATTTCCTTTCTTCTTCTGAGTTTTCTTTGAAGAAGTGGCTACAGATTTAGTTCTAGAGGATGAACCCTTCTCGAACTTTCTTTTAGAGTGGACAACGTTTGCCTCTCCTTCTATCTGTCCCTTGTTCTTAAGAAGAGACTGATAGAGCTGTAGCTCATTCAGGAGGCTAGTTAGGTTGAATGTTATTTTATTCATCATTGCATTGCTTCGAAACTGTAGAAAACTCTTCGGAAGAGATTCTAAGATGAATGCAACCTGACTACGCTCATCTATGACCGCCCCGTTTGCCTCTGCCACGTTGAATTGGACCATCATATCCAGGACATGCTCCCGAACAGACGTGCCCTCTTTCATGCGACAGCTATAAACATATTTGAGAGCGTCATGGTGGAGTTGGCTATAAACGTATTTGAGAGCGTCATGGTGGAGTTGGTAGGACGGTTGTCCAAACATCTCCTGGAGAGAGTTCATAATCTCCCTCGCTGTTACCATGCCCTCATGCCTTTTAGCCAAAACTTCAGATAAGCTGGCTAAGATATAGACGCGAGTCTTATCATTGGCCTTTGTCCAGCGGTCATAAGCATCCTTAACTACCTGGGATGCATTACGAGCAGGGGCTGGAGGACAATCCTCCGTTAAGACGAACCGCAGATCATCGACAACAAGAATCGTATTCAAGTTCGACTTCCACGTAGCACAATTTTCGCCGATTAATTTCTCATCTTTAAGCAGAGAGACAATTGAGGAAGACATTGCTGAAATTTAAACAAATAATGACCGTATTAGTAATCTTTGCCTTAACCCATCATACAAGCAAACAATTGCACACAATCCAATCAATTTAGCAAAACAGACAATCACAGAACCCTAAAACTATTGATTTAGTTTTGCAACGACGTTTCAGAGGTTTAGAATATCAGCCACCGAAGGGTGATAAGGTACTCCTCTTTTGAAATGAGACACCTCTCAGCTAATTCTAATTCCAGAATAACTCATATTCCTATGGACATTAGCCACCGTTGTTCGGCCAAGGATTTGTTAACACTTTTAACTCATCCTCGTAAGTGTAACCCTCACACTTTCAGATCTCAGAGGCACGCACCAACAGGCTACCGAAGGGAAAGACAACTGTTGGTGATTAGCCTAAGAGCTCCTATCCTTTTCAGGAGTTCACGATGTTCCGAATCCTATGACCAGACCCTCCGAAGGGATGGATGCGCCAGGGCAACCTACAGGCGGATCATAGGACTCTCACGGTGTGAACTATGGGCGGAGACCGAGGGATACGTTGACACGTGTCCCGCTCCCACTTACTCTAGACATTTTTCCCATTCACCTTGATATTGATCCATGCAAACACTTTCCGAAGGGAGGCCGCTCCTAGGGCGACTCGAAGCCGAGCATGAATCTCACGTTGTGAATATAGGGACGTAGGAGATACACTTGATTTAAATCTCGTTTTGTAATTTTCCTCCCACTGAAAATGTCCTAAGGTTAATATAGGGTTGTTTAACTTAGATAGTATTCGGCTAAGTCAATCTATCTAAGTCTGATCCTATTATAACAATTATGGAAAGGATTCAACTGCAATCTTTTGGGTGAATTAAACTTCTTTTAATAAACCCAACATTGCAAGTCAACATTACTATGGTTAATTCAACTCAATCCGATTAGTTCCCAGGTAGGAGGTGTTCCGTAAACCGTCAACTTAAATACCCCCAACCTTAGACAGAACTTTACCGAGAGAGTTCCCTTATAACCTCAGTAATGTAAGGTCTTTACTCTAAAGATCTAGGTGCATTAAACACTTTTAATAAACCTAGTGACATTGCAAGCTAACATTTAACTATGATTAATTCAACTCCGGTATTCCAGGTCAGTTCCCAGGTAGGAGGTGTTCCGTAAACCGTCAACTTAAATACCCCCAACCTTAGACAGAACATTACCGGTGGAGTTCCCTTATAATCATAGCAATGTTTTTCCTACTTAGTAAATTCAAACTATTTTTAATTCTAAGTAAGAAAAGATTCTAATCCTATTAGAAATCGATCTAGGTCTAATTAATTTTAAACAATTTAAAATTAATCCAATTTATCCTATGATCTTATGTTTGCATGCAAATCTTGATTATAGATTGACAGTTTCTAATCATTAATATTGAAGAACTATTTCAAATTTTAATGATTAATCCTATAATCAAGAATCTAGGGTTTAATTCATTCAACAATCTCATTCAAATTGAATAATTAAGCCACATCAATTGCATGAATAATATAACAATTATATTATTAACTATGGATGTTTCATGCTTCATGCAATTTTGATTTTCTTTTATTATAACAATTATAAGTCAATCAAGAAAATCAACCAAGCATGCTTCATTCATCACATTAAACATAACTATTTATATTTAATTTAAGTAATGACATGCTTCATGCTTTCCAATTTTTCATATAAATTAATATACACTTATATTAAAAAATATGAAAACAAATCCATGCATTTAAACATACATTATAACAATTTATAATATATAAAAAATGCATGAGCATGTTTATAACCTAAGGTGGGATTAAATATTCTATATGACATCCATAAAGCATATAAACAACAATTGAACCGGTTAATTTTGGCCCCTAGGATAAAATAAAGCATTAAATTACAATAATTTAGCTAAATTCTATCCTAAAAAATCCATGTACAGCTCCGGAATTGGTCTAGACAGCACGAACCGCCCCAAACCACCTCGAACCGGCTTCCAAAATCACGAACCATGCCAAAAATTGGCTGAACCGGACCAAATAGGTCCTAGCCCAGCCGAACCGGTCCGAATCGGACCGGCCTCGCTTGAACCGCGCCTGTTGAAACCCTAGTGCACGCCTCCATCGTCACAGCGTCGAGACGCTGTGTAGATAGCGTCCCGACGCTATGCGTTTTCCATATCTGGCGCCTGCGGTATCGAGACAGCGTCGAGACGCTGTTGAGGTAGCGTCCCGACGCTGTGCGCTTTCCTTACCGAGCGCCTTCGGTATCGAGACAGCGTCGAGACGCTGTTGAAGGAGCGTCCCGACGCTGTTGCGTCTGGAATCGATTTCTGGGTAGAAACAGCAACTTTTCTCCGATTTTGGCCCCGATTTCAGCGACGATTGCTCCGATTTTCATCTCATAAAAACCTATTCTAGACCCGGACTTACATAGGACTCGATTTTACATAATATACCTGAAACACCGGGCCTTACATGATCAAAATCACATAAAAATAAAATCTATGGCCATAAAATTAACCCAAACAGTTCAATGCAAACCGAACATACATTATGCATAAATCCCAAACAGTTCAATGCATAAAATTAACCCAAACAGTTCAATGCAAACCGAACATACATTATGCATAAATCCCACCTATTAGAGCCTATCGCAACTTTTACAATTAATTAATAGGGACAGCGATGGCTCTGATGCCGATTGAAGGGAATAAAAGTCCCCACGCAGCGGAAACGCATCGATTGGACCTTACGCCGTATATTAATTAACATTAAAATACCGTTACGATAACTCAAACAAAACTTTAAACATGCTTTAAAGTTGCTGTAAAATCGGTTTAAACATGCTAAAATAAATCTAAATTTATTTTAAAAACTTTTCTAACGAAAAGAGGAAGAACCGTTACAAACCTCCGTTGTAGACTTGACCGTTCTTCGCCAACGACGCTCCAACGAACGAAAACACAGCAGCCGCCTTTGTTTTTCTTCGCTGGAAATTCCTTCTTGATTGACACAATAACCACAGAGGTTACACCGGTATGTCTCTAAGTCTAGGAGGCCAAAGACTTGTGGGAGTCTTTCTCTAAAAGGGAGGCTAGAGAGAATTCTAGGTCTTGTCTTTCAAGAGTGTCAAGTGTCATGACCAATTAGGTCTAGTGTTCTATTTATAGAAGAGAGGCCATGAATAAAATATTCAATTAAATCAATCTTTTCCAAAATTGATTCAATCTTATTCCTTAATTAATCAATCATGACCAATCAATTCCCCAATTGATTAATCTTTTCCATAAATGACTAATTTCTTCCATAAGTAATTAGATCATTCCCATAAATGATTAATCACTTCCTTAAGTGATTAATTATTTACATAATTGATTAATTCATGGTTAATGAATTCTTTAATTAATTAACCACCAATTAAATATCACATATTTAATTTCCGGCCTTGAATTAATTAATTTTGCCCAAACACTTTTAGGACTTAAATTAATTAATTCATTATTTGAACTCTTTCAATCTTCCATAAATTTATATTTGAACTTCTTCAAATATTAATTTCTCCCATAATAATATATCAATATATATTACATTTATTTCCCTTAGTAAATTGAACATTTTCAATTTACATTTAATTACTTAGTTGCCTCAAATTACTTTACGAGCTACCAGTGGGACCTTATGGACCTGCAGATCAGAAGCTCCAACGATGTGAGATTAATTGGTTAAACTCATTAACCACAATAATCAATATTCGTTAACTGTGTGTACATTCCACTATAGACTCACAGTTGCACTCTTCTCACTGCACACATATTTTCTGTGTCCACGGAACTTAGACCAATATCGACTAGTTAGTCCTTCACGAGTGTCCGTAACACCAGCTGGGTCAAATTACCGTTTTACCCCTGGGTCACCTCTATTTCCTTAAGTACCAATTCTCCTCTAATGAACAATCTGTTTATGGTCCAACCATCAAACAGAAAACCCTCTCGTGCCATTGAGAGGGTAGGGCCCTTTGTTCAAGACTCGGAGTAACCACTTAAGGGAACACTCATCTGCTTCCCTAAAGTCGGGAAGGAGTGAATTCCATCTTGTACGATTATGTTCCCAGCTCCCCATTCGGTCTTGTCCCCAAAGTGGTAGGCTTATTGAGTCGGCGTATTGGCCACTCTCACCCATACAAATCAAAGGACAATCTCTCATGAGCAGGAGTCCATAATCAACTCAGGATTAAGACTAAGTTGTCTAGGTCGTCCTAGTGAAAATAGAAAACCAACTAGTTAACGGTGTTATAACTAGTGGTTACTATTTCGCGGTCCGGTCTTATGCAAACTCATTGCATAGGATACCCCCACTCGCATGTCTCCTACACGAACGCGTTGGATCGCAGCGTTTGTATCAAATACAAAGTGGGCCGTATCCATAGTGTTACCAGGATAAGGCACCCAGTCTTATCCCTATACTATAGACCCTTTAGGCTGTTTCTTGAACAATGATCCCATATGTCGCTACATATAGTTCAAGACTCATATTACAGCCTTGGATGTCTAGTTTATTGGATTAGGGTTATTATTAGGCAAAGACAAATATAAAATAACTAATAACAATTAATGGAAAAATATATCAATATTATTTCATTAATATCCGGTCAACGATTACATTCACTATCTACGAATTTTAGGGCATAAAACCCAACACTTTCAGCAGGACCTTCCCTTTACCTGCCATAGAGGCAGTTGAAGCATTTCCCATGTACAACTTCTCACCACCATCTAGCTTCTCATATGTGGTGAATAAGGACTTATCCTTACAAATGTGCCTAGTAGCACCAGTATCAATCCACCAGCCTTTGGTGTCAGAGGCCATATTTACCTCAGAGATGACAACAACGAGATCACCACTCTCCACAATATTGGTCTGATTGTTGGAGTTTTGTCCCTTCTTGTGTCTACAATCAGCAACAACATGGCCACTCTTACCACAAAACCAGTAGACTCCACGAATGCACTTGTTGGCGTCATTTCTCGGTCGAGGATTCACATTCCTCTTCTTGAGTTGTTGCTTCTTGGGACCATGTTTTGAAGATTTAGCAATATGTGCATTAGCTTCAACTCCCAACGAAGTTTTGTTTCCTTTTCTATTATCCTCTTTAATGCGGAGTTTGACTGCAAGATTCTTGGAAAGCTCCTTTCGCTTGTGTTTAAGATAGCATTTGAAATCCTTCCAAGAAGAAGGTAGCTTCTCAATCACAGCAGCAACTTGGAATTGTTCACTAATGTCCCGTCCCTCACTTTGCAAATCACTAATGATAATTTGCAATTCTTCCATCTGATTGACTACCAACTTGATATCAATCCTCTTATAATCTAAGAATTTTCACACGAGAAACTTTTTAGTACCAACATCTTCCAGCTTATACTTCTTGTCTAACGCCTCCCACAATAGCCTTGAAGTAGTATAGACATTGCAGTAGACATTATACAAGGTGTCTTCAAGACCACTCAATATATAATTGTGGCATAAAAAATTCGAATGCATCCATGCCTACTTGGCAGCTTCAGTTTTAGGAGTAACACCTTCTGGTGGGATAACTGGGCAATCTTCCTTCAAGATGTGAGCAAGGTTCAGTGTGGTGAGGTAGAAGATCATCTTCTGTTGCCACCTCTTGAAATTTTCTCCATTGAATTTATCTGGTTTTCAGCATGAGTTTTGAGGATTGTTGATCCCATCATGGTAGCACCAGCAACATTAGTGGAAGAGTTTGCAGCCATCAGTTCAGATAATTGTCTTCAGATTGTTGGAGATATGCTCAAATAAGAATTGAATTACACTAGCAAACTGATTACACCTTAACTGGATACTAACAATTACAATGTAAATAACGATACATACACTGTATATATGAAAATGTTGCGAATATATTGACAATAAATAGTCAAGGCACGCTTACAAAGCGCTGTCCTGAAGACAATTATTCGCTCTGCACAGGTTGCAAGCAGGCTACAACGATCGTCTCAGCAGGATACAACGACTAATTCTGGTAGAACAGCAACCTCGTACTACTCAGATTTGACAGAACTCTTGGATACTTGCTCTCAACTTGACTCAAGATCAAAGGAAACAAAGAAAGAAGGAAGAATGCTCCAAATGGAATGGGATGATTCAAATGAAGAAACAAGTTGCTATTTATAGGCTAGAAACTTAGTAACTCAAAAGAACAAAATTAAATAAAATTGAAACATATGAAAAATATAACTCAATTGAGTTATAATATCAAATTTAACTTCCATATGTTAAATTTGTAATTGAAACATCAAATTGAAATTGATGTTTCAATCCATCTTGAAACTCTTGAAAAATTGAATTTAAATCACTTTCTTTCACATTTTATTTGTAAAATATCCAACAGTTAATATCAATACTTTTAAACTCATCTTGACCATACTTTCATGTTTTCAAGCTTAAATGAAGATTCATTGTTGCCAACATAACTCAATTGGTATAAAATTCATACTAATGATCAAGAGGTCTTTGGTTAGAATCTTCCACCCTCACATAGTAAAAAGAAAAAAAATGCAGATTCATTTTTCTAAGGTAGAAATTAATGCAAAATGGATTCTATCTCACTATTGATAGTTTCTTTGTTTTTCTAATACACTTATTTCCATGTTTTTAAAAACCAAGCCAATTTTTGAAAACCAAAAAAAGTAGTTTTCGAAAACTTGTTTTTGTTTTTGGAATTTGGCTAGGAATTCAAATGTATCCTTGATAAGGATGAAAACCGAAAATTGGGAGAAAATAAGCCTAATTTTCAAAAACCAAAAACCAAAAACCAAATGGTTAATAAACGGGGCCCAAACTTTCAAACGATTCGACTTTCTAAAGTCCTCCCAGATGAACAAGATTGAAATTTTCTCTAAGATTATCCCTTTGAGCTATTTGAATTTAAATACTTGTATATTTAATTCTGAACAATAAACATAAAGGGCCGTTTGGAATACCTTCTTAGTTTAAGTGTATTTAGAAAAGGAAAAAATTTGACTACATATGGGAATTTCTAGTCCTACCGTAGTAGGGAAAATTCCCTACCTCTCCCACTGAATCGATGCCACGTGGCTATTCATTTAATTAAACTAAATCTAAAAATCTAAACGTGGGTCCCACATTTTAAAATGAGAGAATTCTTAACTTACCTACGTTGTTATCTCTCTCTGTTTTTTCTTTTTCCAATTAACAACCCAAGTTTCAGAGAGGCAACCTTTTACATACTAGTATGGTTTGAGAGATGAGATGCTCTTTAAAATTTCTCTGATTGTTTTTTTTTGGACAACAAAAATTTCTCTGATCGTTTACCGGCTATATCCGTTCTATAACGATGGCGTTTTGCGTTCTTCACTCCCCCAGCATCCATCGATCGCCCCTACAGTACCTCCTCTGATGGAATGTCCTTCCGATTTGAACCCTTTCTCTGGCAGCTTCTTTATTGCCCTCCTCTTCACGTGATGGCTAAGAGTTGGGGGAGATAGAAGATGGAGAATCTGGAAAATAATTTTTTTTGACAACGAAATAAATTTGTTATTTTTTTTTAGTACATCAACATTTGGGTTGAGGGGATTTGAACCTCTGACCTCATGGACGAGGGTACATGTTAATTACCGCTGAGCTAATTAAGCTCGCTTTGGCAAATAAATTTGTTAATTGAAAACGAAAAAAGAAAGATAAAAATATACGGAAAATATGAAATCTATCATTTAAAACAGTGGGACCCACATTTAAATATTCAGATTTTGTTTAATTAAATGAATAGCCATGTGGCATCCATTCAATGGGGGGAGGTAGGGAATTTTCCCTACTACGGTAGGACTAGAAATCTTCCCTCTCCCTACATACCACCACTAAAACGTTGACAACTAAGAGAGATAACAAAAAAATCTCATTTTCTCCCTCTTTTTTACTTGTCAAGATTTTAATGGGGTATGTAAGGAGATCCTACATACTGGTATACAGTCAATTTTTGTTCTTTAAAGAATGCATTTTTTTATAAACATTTTGTATAAAAATTGTTTAAAATTTAAACACTCATATGTTTGGTTACAAATCTTCATAAGTGTTTTTATACCCAAGTTACTATATACTTAACACATCTTTTCAAAAAAGTTGGTTTCAAGTGTTTCTCTTAAAAAGATTTATTTCTCAATCTCATTTTTTAATAAATCTTTTTTAATGGTTACCACACACTACAATTTTTTACAAATTGATTTTTTTTCAAAATTAAATACTTGAAAAGTTAAACCAAACACATCCGAAATGGTTGAAGTGCTTACGAACACTTTTATCATGGTAGAGTGAACACAATTTGCTGAATTTGCAGCAATCCTTCCCAACAGGTGATATTGGATTATGATATACATATACAACGTTGTATTGTGGGAGTGAACCAATTGAAATCAATACGAAGAAGGTACGTTCTTTTGCACTTTATCATTGTACGTTCTTTTGTCTTATTGGGTTTTGCTTTGCAGGTTCTGCATCCTTTGTGCATGGTAATTGGCCTCGTTCTGCTCAGCAAAAAAGGTGGATTGGAACCAAAATGTTGATACAATATTTTGATATATGAAATGTCATTTATTTGTGCTTTTGTTGTGATTTTCAACAATTTTGGTCAATAGTTGGTTGCCAGGTTCGAGGAGTTTGAGGAAATCTGTTCATTTGATGCTCCAAGGGCTGGCGCTTTTACTTCTGGAAATTTTGGAATTTAGACTAAGGCTTAGTTTGGGGTTGAGGTTGCTTTTAAAATAATTGTTGTCAGCTGTGCTTTAAAGAAAATCAGCTATAGTACGAAGTAAATTAGTGCTTGGTAAGTTTTAGCTTTAAAGAGGAAAAAACAAGTTCAGGTGTTTGGTAAATTAATACTAGATTATTGCAACTTACCTATAATAACAACCAAAATATTAATAATATTTCAATAATTTCATAATATTAGGTTGTTATATGATTTCAAAATTCTTATAATAAGACAATTAATTTAAATTTCATATGATTTAAATTATAACATTATGTTAGGTATTTTTATATTTTGATTAAAAAGAAAAAAGAAAAAAAATGTTATTTCAATCTTAAAAAAGTTAGAAAAAATCAAATTCAAATGTATTGAAATAAGATAATTGAATGGTGAATATGTCTCAAGAACGTGGAGTATGAGAGAGATAAATGGTTAGTTAGAGAATCTACCAGATTTTTAGGGAAGCTAAATCCATAAGCTACTATTAATGGCTTTTACAAATCAACGTACTTTTATATAAATTAATTTATAATTAGATTTACCAAACACTAAAAAAGGTTAAAATTATTTGATAATCACCCTGATGGCCTCCAAAATCAACACCAAACACAGCCTAAGTTTCATTGGGATCGTGGCATTTTGGCTAATTTCCACAGTTTAATACAATTTAATCTTTGTTTTTTTGGTGAGGTGGCACACATGTGGCCGGTCCATTCTAATTATATATTTCTTTCTAATTATTTGTTTCTTTGATGTGTGCAATATAATATTTCTATTAAATATAATTAATGAGAGTAGAATATAAAATAGTCATTATAAAAAATTGTAAGAACAATGAAGGATTAGGAGTATTGAGTAAGTGGAATTTCAATCTCCGTGCAGGCTTATGAAAACTCTTATTTCTCCATTTAAGGAAATGTTTATTTTTATTATTTGCTTGTTTATTTATTTATTTTTATTGTTTTAAAATGAAATATAAACATGTATAATCTCTGATGGAATTGAGATTCTTTAAATTCTTGAACAAATTTCCTTGAAATAAAGGAAAATCTAACATATTCTTTATTTAATGGGCTAACCCAACTCATGAGGTGTAATCCTTGTTTTATTCTTAAACTTAAGGTAATATCAAGTTAGACACTTTCTTTTATTATTTCACTTATTTTTAGTGTAACGACCCAACTTCTAAAGTGAACCTAATCAGGACTGTTACCACGTGCATGCTATGGAGGCTTTTCTAATAGAACATTTTAAAACATAAACTCAAATTTAAGCAAAATCTCAAATCAAAACCTTTATTTGGGATCCCTAATTTTATAGACACAAAAACATTGTCAAATAACTTTAAAACTAAAGTCAACATGACCTCCAACAAGTTTGCAAAACAAGTTCATAAACTGAAATAATGAAAAAAACATAGTCCATAAAGCGGAAGGAAAACATGAAGTCCATGAGACCTAGCCTCCCATGGCTGCGTAACAGTTCTCATCAATCACCTTTCACGCGCCCCTGCCTTTACCTGAAAGAAAATCATTTAAGGAAAGAATGAGTATTTAAAATACTCAGTACGTGACCTTACTGTTGAGGTTGAGTCACACTTACGCACGTGCCTAAAATCAATAACAATCATATTTTGGGTGGCTCTAAAATTCTTCTTAAACTTATTAATTACTGAGATATACATCAATTTCATGCATATCCTAGACACAACAATTTCATGTGTCGCCTATGGAGGAACTTCAATTTCACGAACCTCGACTCAAGTACATCAATTTTATGCCCGTAAATCCTGTGTAGGCACCCCCTAATGTACATCAACTCCATGTACACTTTCTGAATTTTAGAACTTAAAGGTCATTTAAATTCATGCATCCTATAAAAATTTCAAGAGACCACCACTTTAAAAATTTTCATAATTTATCATTATTAATATAAATGGCAGATTTTCACGCTTAAATAATCTCATGCTTTAAAATTTTCAATATAAAGGCATGCATGCTAAAAACAATCATGAACACATAATTTTAGGAAAAATAAAGACTACGCTCCCAACTAAAGATTTCAACAATAAAGTCACTCACCTCAAGTTATAAATAATGCTTATTCCAAAACTCCAAATGACTTGATAAGAATGCCAAACTTGATCCCAATTAAGGGTTTAGATCCCAATGAGGACTTGAAGCTTGCTGAACCAGTTCCAAATTCCCTCAAGCTCCAATATCCCGACCTCTAAATTTTATGGCATCACATAACTAGAAACCAAAGTTGATGGGTAATCAATTAAAACCTTTGAATTCTCCAAAAATCAAGAAAATCTGGCTGAAAATCACTTACCTAAAGACGAAATTGCAAGAACTTGAAGACCCATCGCTTGAATCGCCGAAACTACATGGAGAATTTGTAGAACGAAACAAAATTGATTGGGTATTCAACCAAAAGCTAAAGTCAACTCAAAGAACAAAATCAATCTAACTTACCCAAGGTTGAAATTGCCCAAAAACTCGATAAAAACGCCCAAAACGAAGTTGTTCGCGCCCCAAACCTCCGCTGCAACACTTTGCTCTCACTGGAAAAATACCCTTATGCCGAGACCCACACTGTACCACAATGAACCTGCTCGAGAATGTCGCGAGAACACCGTTGTCGCTGGAGCTCGGACCAAATCGACACCTGCACTGCCACACACTAAATAAGATGATCCGCCGACCTTTGTTGCAGAGGACGACTCAAGAGAGAGAGACAAAAATGGCTGGAGTTGGTTGAAACTGCTGCAAATGGGAACAAGAGGGGGAAAATCGTGAGGTTGAAGATGATGGCTCACTTGGAGACCTCGGGCTGCGTGTGACTGATATAAGAGGGGAAAAACTTAGGGTTAGGTGGCTTGGCTTAAAGACCTTACAATTACAAAATTTCCACCCTAGCCACATAGTTAATTTCCACAAATCACCATCCATTAAGCTTCCTTCTTAACTCCAAATTTGAAAAAAAAATTAATCCCACTTAACTAAAAATTAAAGAAATCGAGCTTATACCTTGAATTACCGGCTTTACATTTAGTTTATGTTAAAAAAAAACGGACCATCTTTATCTAATTAATTGACAATAGAAGATTAAATGTGGTAATCATTTTTTAAACGAGTGTTGTAGAGGTGCTAATTAATATTGTCCCAACACTCAATATACTCTCGAGTCTAACTTATGGTTTCAAAGACTGGTTTTTATCTTAAAAGAGGTGACCAATCACACCTTTAATGATTGGTAGTGACCCCAATTTGCCATTAAAAATGAAAAACTCAAAAGATGATGTCAGCCGCTTTGCGTCGCGATACATTGTGACAACATAAAAACAAAATAAGTAAACTAAATATAAAAGAAAAGAAAAAAGAATATAAGAACTTAAAAGAAAAATTGTAATGCCCCTATTTCATTTAACTAACCTAGTTACATTATTAAGCCCCTATTTCAATACTAACCGAAGCTTCGAAAATTTTGGTAGCATGAAATATGTAAGACTCTAGACACTTAACTAATTAAAACTAAGGTTCATCACACCTCTCTATCTAACTTGCTCTTGCATTTTTCAAGGGGAGACAAGTTTTTCTCCTCTACTTCTTTCTCACCTCTCTATCTAACTTGATCTAACTTGCTCTTGCCTTTGATCAATTCTTACTAAAATACCATCGTTTTACAATAATTAAGTACAAATTCTATATTTTAAGATTTCTATCAAAATCGGTAGGCTTTTGACTATTTTGACTTAGAATGATAAGAAATTAAGCACTAAGTCTTTGCTTTCTTAGCAATAATCCAAGTTTTTAATTAAGGTTAAATAACATAAATAAATGAGCACTATTAGGTTCTATTTATAATACTGAGGTAGAATAGTAAAATGTCTGATATTTATCTCTTCAAGAATCTTGCCTTGATACTCGAAACTCTATAGTTAACGGTTAAAAATTCGTAACCGTCGTTGGACTTGGTCAACCATAACGGTCGTTGTCCTTGACCCTTAGCTTATCTGTAGGACCCTTCCACATCATAACTCTTGACCTCTTGATGGTTGTGGTTCCTCCAGCCCTTTTGAGGAGTAAGTCTCAAATCACGGTTGATCCTTGAAGGGGGTTGATCGTGTGAAGCTTCGTCGACCCCAATGACGATGGTCGACCTCAGGGGTCGGCCTCATGGGTCATGGTCATGGGCAACGCTTATCGGGGGTGGCCCTTGGGCCTTTGGCCAACCGTCAAGGGAGCCGACCTTTACGACTCTTGGGCCTCTTGGCAGACCCCTCTTGGCTTAACGAATGTTTTGGGCTCCTTTTAACCTCTTAAGTCATTTCAAACTGAGAATCCTAATGGACTTATTAATGTCAGACCTAGCCAAAACTCAACCCTCAACAGGAAGAATTAGGTTATCTAAGAAGGGTTGAGACTTCAAGAGCTTTTCTTTTAGATGATCTAATTCTTCTCATACATTTTTACCAATTCATTAAGTATTATATCATATAAATTATCTTTATTCAATTAAAACGTTCTCAAACCTTAGGATCCATGTAATTGAAAAATGTTGAAATATAAGGGACCAAATTAAAACTTTTTAGACAAAAGAAATTTATTTTAAGAAAACATATATATTAGGAATGAAACATATATAATAGAGAAAGTTTTCGTCCACAATGATAGAAGTCAATTACAAATCTTACAAATAAAATGTGAGCATTATTGTTTAGACGAGTTTAGTAATCATTTTCAGTGATAAGAGTGGACACCCGAACAACAACGTCCCAAATATCTCCCAGATTCTTGGCCATCTCTGGCAAGTTCGATGGTTCCGGCGGTGGATGTTTGAAGGTTTTTAGACAGTTGTCAGTGGCAGTCTCGGTGCCGACATTGCTTGGTAGGAAGATAATATTGCCACCATTAGCCAGCGCTTCCTTAGATCGTTCTATGTCCCACACCACAAAGTCCAACTCCTTTAAGCATTGTGAATATCGTTTTTTAAGTTCTGGATTTGCTGTCTCTACTGCCTCCAGCCTCTGTGCGTGGTCAAGACATTTGTCGGCGCTTGTATAGGCAAGGCTAAGGGTGTAATTGGCCACCTTTCGAGCGTCTATGCTACCCATGGGTTTCAACAAACTCCAGCATAAGGATACATTTCTGGTTTTTGGGCAGATGCTCGATGCGATGTCGTTTGATGGTGCAGAATTTGCATTAGAAAGAATGACATTGGAGAAAACAAGACAACAAAGGAAAACAAGATTGGAATTTGCCATTTTTTTTTCAATTTTTATT
The DNA here is from genome assembly GCA_036850905.1 of Luffa acutangula. NCBI lineage: Eukaryota > Viridiplantae > Streptophyta > Magnoliopsida > Cucurbitales > Cucurbitaceae > Luffa > Luffa acutangula. The sequence continues at coordinate 48,658,714 of CM072089.1, forward strand.
TTTTTTCCTTTCCACTATTGTGTCCTTGATGAAATGGGTAATTTAAATATATAGATGAAATTTAGAGAAATGGTTTTTTTTTTCCTTTTTCTCTCCAACTATAAAGGAAATGGATGGAGGAGATGGGGAAGTTGCCATTGGAAGAGATTTTATCGTACAAGCATAACTACAATGGGTTTTGTATGGTTGTTTGTTATTCTTACCTTAAAACAAATTTAAAAAGAAAAACAAAAGTTAACTGTATATGTCAAAAATGTAGATAAGATTGTAATGTTTGAGTTATGCTCCAAGTTGGCATATACAATAGTGTTACATGAGGCTTGGCATTGCATAGAATGATAGTATGTTGCAGTACGTTGATAATCCAAGAGGAGCAATCACTTTATTAATTCTATTTTTCTTAATTGGGAAGACTTTTGAAGTAAAACCTCGGAATGCTAAGCCATTTGATTTACATTTACTCTGTATCCTTGAAATTTGTTTACCTAGTGGCTTGATAAATTCACATTTATATAGCTCTTTGAAAGATTCTAAGGAAGTAGGGTTCAAATTAAATTGTTGAACCTTATTATCCTAGAAGTTTTGGAGCTTTTGTCTTGGAGTAGAATTAAGCAATTCACTATCCTTAAAGTCAAACCAATTACTTCAAAATCTATAATAAAAAGTTGTACCAAAAGGAGACAACAATCTTTTTCTTTTTTAAAAAACAACCTTTTCTCCATTGTCTTTAGCTTCAAAAGCGCTTCTACTCGTTAAAGAGGAAGTGGCTTTAATGTCCATAAATTTCTTTGTTTTTTTGTCCTTCATCTTCACTTGAGTTAAAATTTAGCATTATTGAGTGACTAGTAGGTGAAGATTTTCTGACAGCTTTGGCTCTTTCGTATCGCTGTTTCTCGAGGAATTTTTTCTCATGCAACCCTTCCATCTAAGAAAAAGTTTTTACTCAGAGTATCTTTATTTTAGGTTCAGTATTTACACTGATTTTTGACAACCTTTCTTGCTATTGATACTTCCTCTTGAATAGGTACTCTCTACTTTCTTCCTTTTGGTTATGTTGTTGGTTGGTGGAATGAAGAGCACTTCAATGCATCAGATGCAAATGGGGATGGGGTTTTGGACATAACTAAATTAAACGAGTAGTCTTCAAAAACTTCACCGTGTCTCTTCACCATGTCTCTTTATGCAGTTTCAATAGCCTTTGCTCTCCTTCTGTTCACCATCCTTGTAAGTTCAAATTTATAGTTTCATAAGGTTTATTGCTTTCTAAATATTGCTATTTCAATTTTCTGCCAAAAGTTAAATGGGATGTTTATTCTTTCATGTTAAGTTTAAAATTCATTGGGATAGTATTGAACCTAATTAAAATTTTCTTTTAGTAGGCTGTTCTAGTTCGATGTACGAGTTATGTACAAAGATGAAATCTAGGGCAAGTGAGAGAAATGTAATGGCTATAGTGATACCATTATGTAATGGGTATAGAGATGCCCTAGTTTATTGTATTTGTACATTGTATATGTTTTATACATGTATTTACACACCTGCTGCTGTATAGATTATTGTACATTCCACTAAACTTGAGTTTTAGTTCAAGTGGGAGTTTGTTGGGTTTTATGCCCTAAAACTCGTAGATAGTGAATGTAAACAAATTATATACATGTTTCAATAAAGTGTTATTGAGTTTCTATCATAAAGGGTTATTGTTAAATATTTCACAATTTGACCCAAATCCAATAAACTAAGTTCCAAGATTGTTTGTATGTAACTTGAACTAATATGTGGGGACATACGGGGATCGATGTTCGAGTAACAACCTAAAAGGTCTATAGTACAAGGATAAGGTTGGGTACCTTATCCTGGTAACACTATGTGATACAGTCCGCTTTGTATTTGATACAGATGTATTGATCCAAAGCGTCCATGTAGTATGCGAGTGGGGGTATCCTATGCAATGAGTTTGCATAAGACCGGACCGCAAAATAGTAATCGCTAGCTGTAACACCATTAACTAGTTAGGTTTCTATTTCACTAGGATGACATAGGCAACTTAGTCTGAATCCTGAGTGGATTATGGACTCCTTTTCACGAGGGATTGTCCTTTGATTTGTATGGGTGAGAGTGGCCAGTTCGCTGACTCAATAAGCCTGTCACTTTGGGCAAGACCGAGTGGGGAGCTGGGAACATAATCACACAAGATGAAATTCACTCATTTCCGACTTTAGGGAAGTAGATGAGTGTTCCTTTAAGTGGTGACTCCAGGTCTTGATAAAAGGGCCCTACCCTCTCACTGCCCCTAAAGTGGTTTCTGTTTAGTGGTTGGACCACAAACATGTTGTTCATTAGAGGAGCATTGGTACTTAAGCAGGTAGAGGTAACTCAGGGGTAAAATGATAATTTGACCTTATTGGAGTTACAAACACTCTTGAAGGACTAACCTGTTGTTATTGGTCTATATTCGTGAACACAAAATTATGTCTGCAGTGAGAAGAGTGCAACTGTGGGTCTTTAGTGGAGTGAACCCACAATTAACGAAAATTGATTAATTGGTTAATGAGTTTAACCGATTAAATCTTATATCGTTGGAGTTTCTGATCTGCAGGCCCCACTGGTAACTCGTAAAGAGACTTGAGGCAATTAAGTATAAATTGTAAATTGAAAGTGTTCAATTTATTTAGGGGAATCATATAATGTATGATGATGCATTAGAGTATAAAGTTTATGAAACTTTATAATATAATTTTTTGAATTAATTTCAAAATTAATTTTGAGAGAAAATATTTGAAAGAGTTCAAATAATTAATATGAATTGGATTCATATTAATAAAATAAATTTTTAATAAAATCCCTAAAATTAAATATATGATATTTAATTGGGTAATTAATTAATTATGAAATTAATTAATTATTTATTAAAATTAGATATGAATAAGATAAATAGAACTTATTCATGACCTTTTTCCTATAAATAGAACTCCTGGGGTGGGGTGAATGAGATCCCATTCATTCTCCTACTCTCAGAGAATTCTCCTGAAGGCTCCCACCTGTCTCCTGCCTCTAGTAGTCTCAGAGTCATACCGGTGTAGCCATAGTGGTAGTGTTCGCAATAGTTCATAATTATTTCACAAGCAGTTGGTGAATTTAATCTGAGTCGTCAACGAGAGTAAGAAACTTCTTACTTTATAAATTAGATTTAGATCTAATGCTTTTGTATGCTTAGCCTTAATATAAATCTAGAATAGTTCTAAGTTTATTGCCAATGTATTGGTACTTTAGATTAAACAAAATTAACTACGAATCGGTCCCAATCACGCTTCCGCTTTACAAAATTACGGAAATTCAAACCCTTCACTTTGTTTTTCGACCTTTAGAACAAGCATGCTTAATTCCTAAAATTGATGTAGTTAGAGTGTCTAAGAACCTAATTGCTTCTTCATGCGTGTTATTCACTCTTTAAAAAATTTAATCATTTAAAGTGAAATTTGTCAAAAGTCAGCGGATGAAGATAAAAATCTTAAATTATAAAATTTATGCTTAATTAATATAAAAAAAGGATATTTTAATAAGAGTTTGTTAAAGTTTAACGGTGTTGTGCAGGAGTCAAGAATTGCATTTGAAATGCACCCAGATCTGGAAAAGGAAAAGTTTAGTGGAGCATGGAATAGAAGATTTGCACCCACATTTGGAAAAGAAGAAATTTAGCAGAATATGACATAGTTAGAAGATTTGGAAATGCGCCAGAATTGCACCTGCAAACTGATAAGGAAAGAGGCCCCAACTGAAGGAAAATGCTTCAAAGCAAGGTTGCACGATGAAATGCGCTGCATTGGCAGCCACAACTGGGCAATTTCGACAGAATTTTGAGATTGGCGGGATTTGTAGATAATCTTCTAAAAATCAATTATTCCAAACTAAATCTCCAAGAATCATGGGATTGCACTCAAAGAGGACTTCTCGTACTGATCTCGACATGAAACTATACCTAACAATGTCTATAAATGGATCACAAGGTCAAGAGAGAAGGGAGCTCGGATTTAGTTTAGGATTTCTTTTAAGTTATGCTTTTCTCTTCATCTTGTAGTCAATCCAAGTCTCGACTCCTTTTAGCCTTTGTCGGCTCCTCCATTCGAAAGAAGTAGAAGGGAAAGACTTGTCTCTCCTTGAAAAAGGTAAGAGCAAGTTAGAGAGGAGGAAGAGTCATCCATAGTCTAGAGTCATTTATCTTTTATTGTAATGGTCTTTTAAATTACGTTTTTGTTATGCTATAGTTGTAAGTTTAGCATATGTACCTTTCAATTATCAATATGAATTCAAGTTTTATTTATATTTTGTGTTCCTATAACTCATTGTCTTTCATTTTATTTTCTATCATGAGCTAAGCTTTTTCTGTGGATTCAAGTATGTGGATACCTTGAGTAGAAGAAAGTCTCACCTATTGCAAAAGCAACTTTGCTCTTACTTAGCATTGTTTGTTTTTGCTGAAGTTTAAGTTTCATTGTTAATTAGCTTAAATCGATCACTTGAGTTAACATAGTTTGTGTTCAACTGGTGGCCAAATGGTTGGAGTTGAGTTCGTGAGTTGGCAAAAATTGTTGGGTTTTATGCCCTAAAACTCGTAGATAGTGAATGTAAACAAATTGTATACTTGTTTCAATAAACAAAGTGTTATTGAGTTTTCTACAATAAAGTGTTATGGTTAAGTATTACACAATATAACCTAAATTCAATAAACTAAGATCCAAGGTTTTTTGTATGTAAGTTGAACTAGTATGTGAGGACATATGGGGATCAATGTTCAAGTAACAACCTAAAAGGTCTATAGTATAGGGATAAGGCTTGGTACTTTATCCTGGTAACACTATGTGATATGACTCGCTTTGTATCTGATACAGACATATTGATCCAAAGCGTCCATGTAGTAGACATGCAAGCGGGGGTATCCTATACAATGAGTTTGCATAAGACTGGACCACGAAATAGTCAACCACTAGTTGTGACACTTTTAACTAGTTAGGTTACTATTTCAATAGGATGACTTAAGTAACTCAGTCTTAATCCTGAGTGTGTCATGAACTCCATCTCATAAAGGATCGTCCTTTGATTAGCATAGGTGAGAGTGGCCTAGCATAGGAGTAGGATTTGGAATTTCCTAATTTTGATAAAGCATAAGAGTAATTGGGATAGATTCGTAGTTAATTTTGTTTATCCAAAAATACCAATACATTGGGAAAAATCATATAACAAATTCTACACAAACTTAAGGCTAAGCATACAGAATTTAGATCTAAATCCATAATAAAGAAAAGAGAAGCAAACCTCCATTGACGTCTTTGAAAATCAAGAATGATTCTTGATTGCTCTAAAACAACGAAGAACACTACCATTTGATCTTTCCCGCTATAACTCTGAGATTAGGAACGTAGTTGTTGGACTACCTAATCTTGAATGGGAAAAACTCTAGAGAGAAAATTCTCCCTAGAGTTCTTGAGTTGAGAGTGTTGGGTTTTATGCCCTAAAACTCGTAGATAGTGAATGTAACCGTTGACCGGATATTAATGAAATAATATTGATATATTTTTCCATTAATTGTTATTAGTTATTTTATATATATGTCTTTGCCTAATAATAACCCTAATCCAATAAACTAGACATCCAAGGCTGTAATATGAGTCTTGAACTATATGTAGTGACATATGGGATCATTGTTCAAGAAACAGCCTAAAGGGTCTATAGTATAGGGATAAGACTGGGTGCCTTATCCTGGTGACACTATGGATACGACCCACTTTGTATTTGATACAAACGCTGCGATCCAACGCGTTCGTGTAGGAGACTTGCGAGTGGGGGTATCCTATGCAATGAGTTTGCATAAGACCGGACCGCGAAATAGTAACCACTGGTTATAACACCGTTAACTAGTTGGTTTTCTATTTCACTAGGACGACCTAGACAACTTAGTCTTAATCCTGAGTTGATTATGGACTCCTGCTCATGAGAGATTGTCCTTTGATTTGTATGGGTGAGAGTGGCCAATACGCCGACTCAATAAGCCTACCACTTTGGGGACAAGACCGAATGGGGAGCTGGGAACATAATCGTACAAGATGGAATTCACTCCTTCCCGACTTTAGGGAAGCAGATGAGTGTTCCCTTAAGTGGTTACTCCGAGTCTTGAATAAAGGGCCCTACCCTCTAAATGGCACGAGAGGGTTTTCTGTTTGATGGTTGGACCATGAACAGGTTGTTCATTAAAGGAAAATTGGTACTTAAGGAAATAGAGGTAACCCAGGGGTAAAACGGTAATTTGACCCAGCTGGTGTTACGGACACTCGTGAAGGACTAACTAGTCGATATTGGTCTAGATCCGTGGACACAAAAAATATGTCTGCAGTGAGAAGAGTGCAACTGTGAGTCTATAGTGGAATGTACACACAGTTAACGAATATTGATTAATGTGGTTAATGAGTTTTACCAATTAATCTCACATCGTTGGAGCTTCTGATCTGCAAGTCCATTAGGTCCCACTGGTAGCTCGTAAAGTAATTTGAGACAACTAAGTAATAAAAGTAAATTGAAAATGTTCAATTTATTAAGGGAAACAAATATAATATATATTGATATATTATTATGAGAGAAATTAATATTTGAAAAGTTCAAATATAAATTTATGGAAGTTTGAAAGAGTTCAAAATAATGAATTAATTAATTTAAGGCCTAAAATGTGTTTGGGCAAATTAATTAATTCTAGGCCGGGAATTAAATATGTGATATTTAATTGGTGGTTAATTAATTAAAGAATTCATTAACCGGGAATTAATCAATTATGGAAATAATTAATCACTTAAGGAAGTGATTAATCATTTATGGAAATGATCTAATCACTTATGGAAGTAATTAGTCATTTGTGGAAAAGATTAATCAATTAGGGAATTTATTGATCATGATTGATTAATTAAGGAATAAGATTGAATCAATTTTGGAAAAAATTGATTTAATTGAATATTTTATTCATGGCCTCTCTTCTATAAATAGAACACTAGACCTAATTGGTCAGGACACTTGACCCTCTTGAAAGACAAGACCTAGAATTCTCTCTAGCATCCCTCTTAGAGAAAGACTCCCACAAGTCTTTTGCCTCCTAGACTTAGAGACATACCGGTGTAACCTCTGTGGTGATTGTGTCAATCAAAGAAGAATTTCCAGCGAAGAAAACCTTAAAGCGGCTGCTGTGTTTTCGTTCGTGGAGCGTCGTTGGCGAAGAACGGTCAAGTCTACAACGGAGGTTTGTAACGGTTCTTCCTCTTTTCTTTAGAAAAGTTTTAAAAAGAAATTTAGATTTATTTTAGCATGTTTAAACCAATTTTACAGCGGCTTTAAAGGTTGTTTAAAGTTTTGTTTGAGTTATCGTAACAGTATTTTAATGTTAATTAATATACGGCGTAAGGTCCAATCGATGCGCTTCCGCTGCGTGGGGACTTTTATTCCCTTCAATCGGTATCAGAGCCATCGCTGTCCCTATTAATTAATTTTAAAAGTTGCGATAGGCTTTAATAGGTGGGATTTATGCATAATGTATGTTCGGTTTGCATTGAACTGTTTGGGTTAATTTTATGGCCATAGATTTTATTTTTATGTGATTTGATCATGTAAGGCCCGGTGTTTCGGGTATTTTATGTAAAATCGAGTCCTATGTAAGTCCGGGTCTAGAATAGGTTTTTATGAGATGAAAATCGGAGCAATCGCCGCTGAAATCGGGGCCGAAATCGGAGAATCGATGCTGCTGCCGCCCAGATTCTGCCTCCAGACGCAACAGCGTCGGGACGCTCCTTCAACAGCATCTCGACGCTGTCTCGATTACGCAGGCGCCAAATATGGAAAACGTACAGCGTCGGGACGCTATCAACACAGCGTCTCGACGCTGTCACGATGGAGGCGCGACCTAGGGTTTCAAAAGGCGCGGTTCAAGGCATGGCCGGTCCGGTTCGGACCGGTTCGGCTGGGCTGGGACCTATTTGGTCCGGTTTAGCCAATTTTTGGCATGGTTCGTGATTTTGGAGGCCGGTTCGAGGTGGTTCGGGGCGGTTCATGCTGTCTAGACCAATTCCGGAGCTGTACATGGATTTTTTTAGGATAGAATTTAGCTAAATTAATGTAATTTAATGCTTTATTTTATCCTAGGGGCCAAAAATTAACCGGTTCAATTGCTATTTATATGCTTTATGGATGTCATATAGAATATTTAATCCCACCTTAGGTTATAAACATGCTCATGCATTTTTTATATATTATAAATTGTTATAATGTATGTTTAAATGCATGGATTTGTTTTCATATTTTTAATATAAGTGTATATTAATTATATGAAAAATTGGAAAGCATGAAGTATGTCATTACTTAAACTAAATATAAATAGTTATGTTTAATGTGATGAATGAAGCATGCTTGATTGATTTTCTTGATTGGCTTATAATTGTTATAATAAAAGAAAATCAAAATTGCATGAAGCATGAAACATCCATAGTTAATAATATAAGTGTTATATTATTCATGCAATTGATGTGGTTTAATTATTTAATTTGAATCAGATTGTTGAATGAATTAAACCCTAGATTCTTGATTATAGGATTAATCATTAAAATTTGAAATAGTTCTTTAATATTAATGATTAGAAACCGTCAATCTATAATCAAGATTTGCATGCAAACATAAGATCATAGGATAAATGGGATTAATTTTAAATTGTTTAAAATTAATTAGACCTAGATCGATTTCTAATAGGATTAGAATCTTTTCTTACTTAGAATTAAAAATAGTTTTAATTTACTAAGTAGGAAAAACATTGCTATGATTATAAGGGAACTCCACCGGTAATGTTCTGTCTAAGGCTGGGGGTATTTAAATTGACGGTTTACGGAACACCTCCTACCTGGGAACTGACCTGGAATACAGGAGTTGAATTAATCATAGTTAAATGTTAGCATGCAATGTCACTAGGTTTATTAAAAGTGTTTAATGCACCTAGATCTTTACAGTAAAGACCTTACATTACTGAGGTTATAAGGGAACTCTCTCGGTAAAGTTCTGTCTAGAGGCTGGGGGTATTTAAGTTGACGGTTTACGGAACACCTCCTACCTGGGAACTGACCTGAACATTGAGTTGAATTAACCATAGTAATGTTGACTTGCAATGTTGGGATTATTAAAAGAAGTTTAATTCACCCAAAAGATTGCAGTTGAATCCTTTCCATAATTGTTATAATAGGATCAGACTTAGATAGATTGACTTAGCCGAATACTATCTAAGTTAAACAACCCTATATTAACCTTAGGACATTTTCAGTGGGAGGAAAATTACAAAACGAGATTTAAATCAAGTTTTGCTCCTACGTCCCTATATTCACAACGTGAGATTCATGCTCGGCTTCGAGTCGCCTTAGGAGCGGCCTCCCTTCGGAAAGTGTTTGCATGAATCAATATCAAGGTGAATGGGAAAAATGTCTAGAGTAAGTGGGAGCGGGACACGTGTCAACGTATCCCTCGGTCTCCGCCCATAGTTCACACCGTGAGAGTCCTATGATCCGCCTGCAGGTTGTCCTGGCGCAACCATCCCTTCGGAGGGCCTGGTCATAGGATTCGGAACATCGTGAACTCCTGAAAAGGATAGGAGCTCTTAGGCTAATCACCAACAGTTACCTTTCCCTTCGGTAGCCTGTTGGTGCGTGCCTCTGAGATCTGAAAGTGGGAGGGTTACACTTACGAGGATGAGTTAAAAGTGTTACCAAATCCTTGACCGAACAACGATGGCTAATATCTATAGGAATATGAGTTATTCTGGAATTAGAATTAGCTTAGAGGTGTCTCATTTCAAAGGAGGAGTACCTGATCACCCTTCGGTGGCTGATATTCTAAATCTCTGAAACATCGTTGCAAAACTAAATCAATAGTTTTTAGGGTTCTGTGATTGTCTGTTTTGCTAAATTGATTGGATTGTGTGCAATTGTTTGCTTGTATGATGGGTTAAGGCAAAGATTACTAATACGGTCATGGATTGTTTAAATTTCAGCAATGTCTTCCTCAATTGTCTCTCTGCTTAAAAATGAGAAATTAACCGGCAAAAATTATGCTACGTGGAAGTCGAACCTGAATACGATTCTTGTTGTCGATGATTTGCGGTTCGTCTTAACGGTGGATTGTCCTCCAGCCCCTGCTCGTAATGCATCCCAGGCAGTTAAGGATGCTTATGACCACTAGACAAAGGCCAGTGATAAGACTCGCGTCTATATCTTAGCCAGCTTATCTGAAGTTTTGGCTAAAAGGCATGAGGGCTTGGTAACAGCGAGGGAGATTATGAACTCTCTCCAGGAGATGTTTGGACAACCGTCCTACCAACTCCACCATGACGCTCTCAAATACGTTTATAGCTGTCGCATGAAAGAGGGCAAGTCTGTTCGGGAGCATGTCCTGGATATGATGGTCCAATTCAACGTGGTAGAGGCAAACGGGGCGGTCATAGATGAGTGTAGTCAGGTTGCATTCATCTTAGAATCTCTTCCGAAGAGTTTTCTACAGTTTCGAAGCAATGCAATGATGAATAAAATAACATTCAACTTGACTAGTATCCTAAATGAGCTACAACTCTATCAGTCTCTTCTTAAGAACAAGGGACAGATAGAAGGAGAGGCAAACGTTGTTCACTCTAAAAGAAAGTTCGAGAAGGGTTCATCCTCTGGAACTAAATCTGTAGCCACTTCTTCAAAGAAAACTCAGAAGAAGAAAGGAAACAAGGGGAAAGCTCCCAGTACTGCTGCTAAAAGCAAGGGAAAAGCCAAAGCTATGGCAGACAAGGGCAAGTGTTTCCACTGCAATGTAGATGGACATTGGAAGAGAAACTGGCCAAAGTACCTTGCTGAGAAAAAGAAGGAAAAGGAAGGTAAATTTGATTTACTGGTTTTAGAAACATGCCTGGTAGAACATGATGAGTTTACCTGGATACTTGATTCAGGAGCAACTAATCATGTTTGCTCTTCTTTTCAGGAAAATAGTTCCTTTCGGCAGTTGAACGATGGAGAAATGACACTCAGGGTCGGAACTGGAGAAGTCATTTCGGCTAAAGCAGTGGGAGCTGCGAAGTTATTTTTTAGAAATAGATTCTTACTTTTAGAAAGTTTGTTAATCGTTCCCAAGATTAAGAGGAACTTAATTTCTATTTCATGTTTGATTGAACAATCGTATACAGTTACTTTTGATATGAATGAAGCGTTCATTTATAAAAATGGTGTACTTATTTGTTCAGCCAAATTGGAAAATAACTTGTATGTTTTAAGACCAACCGAAAACAAAGCACTTTTAAATCACGAATTATTTAAAACTGTTGAAACTCAAAGTAAAAGGCAAAAGATTTCTCCATCAAGTAACAATACTAATCTTTGGCATCTTAGACTTGGTCATATAAACATCGATAGGATCGGTCGTTTGGTAAAGAATGGACTTCTAAGCAAGTTAGAAGATGATTCACTACCACCTTGTGAATCTTGTCTCGAGGGAAAAATGACCAAGAGACCCTTTACTGGAAAAGGTTAAAGAGCCAAAGAACCCTTAGAGTTAATACATTCGGATCTATGTGGTCCAATGAATGTAAAAGCTCGAGGAGGGTACGAATATTTCATCTCTTTTATAGATGATTATTCAAGATATGGTTACTTGTACCTAATGGGACATAAGTCTGAAGCCCTTGAAAAGTTTAAGGAGTTTAAGGCTGAAGTTGAAAACCTATTAGGTAAATCTATTAAAGTACTTCGATCTGATCGAGGAGGGGAGTATATGGATCAAAGATTCCAGGATTATATGATAGAACATGGAATCCAATCTCAACTCTCAGCCCCTGGTACACCTCAACAGAATGGTGTGTCAGAAAGGAGAAATAGAACCTTGTTGGACATGGTTCGATCAATGATGAGTTATGCTCAATTGCCTAGCTCGTTTTGGGGGAATGCAGTAGAGACTGCAGTATACATCTTGAACAATGTTCCCTCGAAAAGTGTTTCTGAAACACATTTCGAATTATGGAAGGGGGGTAAACCTTAGTTTGCATCACTTTCGCATCTGGGGTTGTCCAGCACACGTGCTTGTGACAAATCCTAAGAAACTGGAACCTCGTTCAAAACTGTGCCAATTTGTTGGTTACCCTAAAGAAACGAGAGGTGGTTATTTCTACGACCCACAAGAAAATAAGGTGATTGTATCGACAAACGCCACTTTCTTAGAGGAAGACCACATGAGAGATCATAAACCACGCAGCAAAATAATATTAGGAGAAGCTACTGAAGAATCATCAAGAGTTGTTGATGAAGTTGGACCTTCAACAAGGATTGATGAATGAACTAGTTCTTCAGATCCATCCCGTCCATCTCAAACGTTGGGAATGCCTCGACGCAGTGGGAGGATTGTATTACAACCTGACCGCTACTTGGGTTTAACTGAAACTCAGGTTGTCATACCTAATGATGGCATTGAGGATCCATTGTCCTATCGACATGCAATGAATGACGAAGATAAGGATGAATGGGTCAAAGCCATGAACCTGGAAATGGAGTCAATGTACTCCAATTCTGTATGGGAACTTACAGATCTACCAAATGGGGTAAAACCCATAGGGTGCAAATGGATCTATAAGAGAAAAAGAGATGCAGCTGGAAAGGTACAGACCTTCAAAGCTAGACTAGTGGCAAAGGGTTACACCCAAAAGGAAGGGGTTGACTATGAGGAAACCTTTTCTCCTGTAGCCATGTTAAAGTCCATAAGAATTCTCTTATCCATAGCCACGTATTATGACTATGAAATATGGCAAATGGACGTCAAGACTGCCTTTCTGAATGGTAATCTTGAAGAGAATATCTTCATGTCTCAACCCGAAGGGTTCATAGCCCAAGGTCAGGAACAAAAGGTTTGTAAGCTCAATCGATCCATTTATGGATTGAAACAAGCGTCCAGATCATGGAACATTAGATTTGATACTGCAATCAAATCTTTTGGCTTTGACCAAAACGTTGATGAGCCTTGTGTGTACAAGAAAGTCAACAAAAAGAAAGTAGCTTTTCTAATACTTTATGTAGACGATATCCTACTCATTGGGAATGATGTAGGATACCTCACTGACATTAAGAAATGGCTAGCAGCCCAATTCCAAATGAAAGATCTGGGAGAGGCTCAATATGTTATGGGAATCCAAATCATTAGGGATCGTAAGAACAAAACGCTAGCTCTTTCTCAAGCAACGTATATAGACAAGATGTTGTCTCGATATTCGATGCAAAACTCCAAGAAGGGACTACTACCCTTCAGACATGGGGTACACCTGTCTAAGGAACAGTCTCCTAAGACACCTCAAGAAATTGAGAACATGAGACACATTCCCTACGCCTCAGCTGTGGGGAGCTTAATGTATGCTATGCTCTGCACAAGGCCTGACATATGTTATGCAGTGGGAGTAGTCAGTAGGTATCAGTCTAATCCAGGGTTGGACCACTGGGGAGCGGTTAAGAATATCCTCAAGTATCTTCGGAGAACGAGGGACTACATGCTTGTGTATGGAGCTAAGGATTTGATTCTTACTGGATACACTGACTCTGACTTTCAAGCTGATAAGGATTCAAGGAAATCCACATCAGGGTCAGTATTCACCCTCAATGGAGGAGCAGTAGTGTGGAGAAGCATCAAACAAGGATGCATAGCAGACTCAACCATGGAGGCGCTGAGTATGTAGCAGCTTGCAAAGCAGCTAAGGAGGCAGTATGGCTCAGAAAGTTCTTGACTGATTTGGAAGTGGTTCCGAATATGAACGTGCCCATAACACTATACTGTGACAACAGTGGGGCTATAGCCAACTCAAAAGAACCTCGAAGCCACAAACGGGGTAAACACATCGAGAGGAAGTATCACCTGATACGGGAGATTGTGCAACGAGGAGATGTGATCGTCACTAAGATCGCCTCAGAGCACAACATTGCTGATCCATTTACGAAGGCTCTCACGGCTAAAGTGTTTGAGGGTCATCTAGAGGGTCTAGGTCTACGAGATATGTATGCCATCTAATCTAGGGCAAGTGGGAGAAATGTATAATGGGTATAAGGATGCCCTAGTTCATTGCATTATATACATGACATTTCCAGCTTTAGATTATTGCATTTACATCCCACTAACTAGTGCTTTAGTTCAAGTGGGAGTTTGTTGGGTTTTATGCCCTAAAACTCGTAGATAGTGAATGTAACCGTTGACCGGATATTAATGAAATAATATTGATATATTTTTCCATTAATTGTTATTAGTTATTTTATATATATGTCTTTGCCTAATAATAACCCTAATCCAATAAACTAGACATCCAAGGCTGTAATATGAGTCTTGAACTATATGTAGTGACATATGGGATCATTGTTCAAGAAACAGCCTAAAGGGTCTATAGTATAGGGATAAGACTGGGTGCCTTATCCTGGTGACACTATGGATACGACCCACTTTGTATTTGATACAAACGCTGCGATCCAACGCGTTCGTGTAGGAGACATGCGAGTGGGGGTATCCTATGCAATGAGTTTGCATAAGACCGGACCGCGAAATAGTAACCACTGGTTATAACACCGTTAACTAGTTGGTTTTCTATTTCACTAGGACGACCTAGACAACTTAGTCTTAATCCTGAGTTGATTATGGACTCCTGCTCATGAGAGGTTGTCCTTTGATTTGTATGGGTGAGAGTGGCCAATACGACGACTCAATAAGCCTACCACTTTGGGGACAAGACCGAATGGGGAGCTGGGAACATAATCGTACAAGATGGAATTCACTCCTTCCCGACTTTAGGGAAACAGATGAGTGTTCCCTTAAGTGGTTACTCCGAGTCTTGAACAAAGGGCCCTACCCTCTCAATGGCACGAGAGGGTTTTCTGTTTGATGGTTGGACCACAAACAGGTTGTTCATTAGAGGAGAATTGGTACTTAAGGAAATAGAGGTAACCCAGGGGTAAAACGGTAATTTGATCCAGCTAGTGTTACGGACACTCGTGAAGGACTAACTAGTCGATATTGGTCTAGATCCGTGGACACAGAAAATATGTCTGCAGTGAGAAGAGTGCAACTGTGAGTCTATAGTGGAATGTACACACAGTTAACGAATATTGATTAATGTGGTTAATGAGTTTGACCAATTAATCTCACATCGTTGGAGCTTCTGATCTGCAGGTCCATTAGGTCCCACTGGTAGCTCGTAAAGTAATTTGAGGCAACTAAGTAATAAAAGTAAATTGAAAATGTTCAATTTATTAAGGGAAACAAATATAATATATATTGATATATTACTATGAGAGAAATTAATATTTGAAAAGTTTAAATATAAATTTATGGAAGTTTGAAAGAGTTCAAAATAATGAATTAATTAATTTAAGGCCTAAAATGTGTTTGGGCAAATTAATTAATTCTAGGCCGGAAATTAAATATGTGATATTTAATTGGTGGTTAATTAATTAAAGAATTCATTAACCGGGAATTAATCAATTATGGAAATAATTAATCACTTAAGGAAGTGATTAATCATTTATGGAAATGATCTAATCACTTATGGAAGTAATTAGTCATTTGTGGAAAAGATTAATCAATTAGGGAATTGATTGATCATGATTGATTAATTAAGGAATAAGATTGAATCAATTTTGGAAAAGATTGATTTAATTGAATATTTTATTCATGGCCTCTCTTCTATAAATAGAACACTAGACCTAATTGGTCAGGACACTTGACACTCTTGAAAGACAAGACCTAGAATTCTCTCTAGCCTCCCTCTTAGAGAAAGACTCCCACAAGTCTTTTGCCTCCTAGACTTAGAGACATACCGGTGTAACCTCTATGGTGATTGTGTCAATCAAAGAAGAATTTCCAGCGAAGAAAATCTTAAAGGGGCTGCTGCGTTTTCGTTCGTGGAGCGTCGTTGGCGAAGAACGGTCAAGTCTACAACGGAGGTTTGTAACGGTTCTTCCTCTTTTCTTTAGAAAAGTTTTAAAAATAAATTTAGATTTATTTTAGCATGTTTAAACCGATTTTACAGCTGCTTTAAAGGTTGTTTAAAGTTTTGCTTGAGTTATCGTAACGGTA
Source organism: Luffa acutangula (assembly GCA_036850905.1). Taxonomy (NCBI): domain Eukaryota; kingdom Viridiplantae; phylum Streptophyta; class Magnoliopsida; order Cucurbitales; family Cucurbitaceae; genus Luffa; species Luffa acutangula. Next base: position 48,674,851 of record CM072089.1, read on the forward strand.
TTTTAATGTTAATTAATATACGACGTAAGGTCCAATCGATGCGCTTCCGCTGCGTGGGGACTTTTATTCCCTTCAGAGAGAATATGAGAGGGCCTTATGGTGGTCATATGTTGTATCACCTAAACCCTAGGTTTAGTGTTTTATTTATTGGAGAAAGGCCATGAATAAAATATTCATTTAAAATAAATTATTTCCATAACTGATTTAATATTTTCCATAATTAATCAATTCCATAACCAATCAATTTCATAATTGATTAATATTTTCCATAAATGATTGATCACTTCCATAAGTGATTAAATCATTTCCATAAATGATTAATTACTTCCATAAGTGATTAATCATTTCCATAATTGATTAATTTTCAATTAATTAATTCTTTAATTAATTAACCACCAGTGTCCGTAATCACAATTGGGTCAAATGACCAGTTTACCCCTGTGTTACATCTGTCTCCTTAAGTACCAGCGCTCCTCTAATGAATAACCTGTTTATGGTCCAACCATTAAACAGAAAGTCCCTCTCGGGCCAGTGAGAGGGCGGGATCCCTTTGTTCAAGTCATGGAGTCACTACTTAAGGGAACACTCATCTACTTCTCCTAGAAGTGGGAAGGAGTGAATTCCTTCTTGTGTTGTCATGTCCCCAGCCTCCCACTCGGTCTTGTCCCCAAAAAGGTAGGAATATTGAGTCAGTGTATATTGACCACTCTCACCCATGCTAATCAAAGGATAATCCCTCATGAGAAGGAGTTCATGACACACTCAGGATTAAGACTGAGTTACCTAGGTCATCCTATTGAAACAATAACCTAACTAGTTAACAGTGTTATATCTAGTGGTTTACCATTTCATGATCTGGTCTTTTGCAAACTCATTACACAGGATACCCTCGTTCGCATGTCTACTACATGGATGCTTTGGATCAATACGTCTGTATCAAATACAAAGCGGGTCGTATCACATAGTGTTACCAGGATAAAGTACCAAACCTTATCCTTGTACTATAGACCTTTTAGGTTGTTACTTGAACATTGATCCCTGTATGTCCCCACATACTAGTTCAAGTTACATACAAACAACCTTGGATCTTAGTTTATTGGATTTGGGTCAAATTATGCAATATTTAACAATAACACTTTATTGTAGAAACTCAATAACACTTCATTGAAATAAGTATACAATTTGTTTACATTAACTATCTACTAGTTTTAGGGCATAAAACCCAACAAAACAAGTTGTTCATTAGAGGAGCGTTGGTACTTAAGGAGACATATGTAAGACATAGGTGAAACAATAATTTGACCCAGTTGTGGTTACGAACACTCATGAAGGATTGACTTACCGGTGTAGGGTTTATATTCATGGACACAAAAATGTTATACAGTGAGAAGAGTTCAGGTATGGGTCTTTAGTGGAATGACCCACAGTTAATGAATATTGGTTGACCTGATTAATCAGTTAACCTCATATCATTGGAGCTCCTGTTCCGACCCTGAGCGTCATTCATATTAAAAGTAACTGTATACGATTGTTCAATCAAACATGAAGTAGAAATTAAGTTTCTCTTAATCTTAGGAACAATTAACAAACTTTCTAAAAGTAAGAATCTATTTATAAAAAATAACTTGGCAGAGCAAACATGATTGGTTGCTCTTGTTCTGACCATGAACGTCATTTCACCATCTTTCAACTGTCGAAAGGAACTATTTTCCTAAAAAGCAGAGCAAACATGATTAGTTGCTCCTAAATAGTATACAAGCAAACTCATCATGCTCTACTAGGAGTTTCTAAAAAAAGTAACTCAAATTTACCTTCTTTCTCCTTCTTTTTCTCAAGTATTTACGGGCAGTTTATCTTCCCTTGTCAGCCATAACTTTGGCTTTTCCCTTGCCTTTAACAGCAGCAGTGGGAGCCTTCCCCTTGTTTCCTTTCTTCTTTTCAATCTTCTTCAAAGAAACAAATTTGGTTCTAGAGGATGAACCCTACTCGAACTTTCTTTTGAAGTGGACAACATTTGCCTCTCCTTCTACCTGTCCCTTGCTTTTAAGAAGAGATTGATAGAGCTGTAGCTCATTCAGGAGACTAGTCAGGTTGAACACTATCTTATTCATCATTGCATTGCTGCGAAACTGTAGGAAACTCTTCGGAAGAGATTCCATGATAAATGCAACCTTACTTCGCTCGTCTATGACCGCACCGTTTTTTTCTGCCACCTTAAATTGGACCATCATGTCTAGGACATGTTCCCGAACTGATGTGCCCTCTTTCATGCAGCAGTTGTAAACGTACTTGAGAGCGTCATGGTGGATTTGATAGGATGGTTGTCCAAACATCTCTTGGAGAGAGTTCATAATCTCCCTTGCTGTAACTATGCCTTCATGTCTCTTAGCCAAAACTTCAGATAAGCTGGCTAAGATATAGACGCGGGCCTTATCATTAGCCTTTGTCCAGTGGTCATAAACATCCTTTATTGCTCGGGATGCATTACGAGCAGGGGTCGGAGGACAATCCTCCATTAAGACGATTTGCAGATCATCGACAACAAGAATCGTATTCAGGTTCGACTTCCACGTAGTGTAATTTTCGCCGGTTAATTTCTCATTGTTAAGAAGAGAGACTATTGAGGAAGACATTGCTGAAATTAAACACACAATGATCGTATTAGTTATCATTGCCTTAATGCATCATATAAGCAAACAATTGCACCTAATCCAATTAATTCATCAAAACTAGCAATAACAGAATCCTAAAACTATTGATTTAGTTTTGCAACAATGTTTTAGAGGTTCAGAATAGCAGCCACCGAAGGGTGATCAACTATTCCTCCTCTGAAATGAAACATTTTTCAGCAAATTCTAATTCCAGAATAACTCATATTCCTATAGACATCAGCCACCGTTGTTCGGTCAATGATTTGTTAACACATTTAACTTATCCCCGTAAGTGTAACCATCCCACTTCCAGATCTTAGAGGCATGCACCAACAGGCTACCGAAGGGTAAGACAACTGTTGGTAATTAACCTCAGAGTCCTTATCCTACTTAGGAGTTCACCGTGTTCTGAATCCTATGATCGGGCCCTCCAAAGGGATGGTTGCTCTAGGGCAACACGCAGTCGGACCATAGGACTCTCACGGTGTGAACTAAGGGAGAAGATCGAAGGATACGTTGACACATATCCCGCTCCCACTTACTAAAGACATTTTCTCCATTCACCTTGTTATTGATCCACGCAAACACTTTCTGAAGGGAGGCTGCACCAAAGGCGACACGAAGACGAACATAGATCTCACGTTGTGAAAATAGAGATGTAGGAGCAAAACTTGATTTAAATCTCATTTTGTAACTTTCCTCCCACTAAAATGTCCTACAGTTTATTTAGGGTTTTTAAACTTAGATAAATTCGGCTAAGTCAATCTATCTAAGTCTAATTCTATTATAACTTTTATGATGAGGATTTTACTACAACATCTTAGGTGAATTAAACTCTTTTAATAAACCCTGCAATATTGCATGTTACAAAAATTTCTCTGATTGTTGTAGTGAGAAAAAGGGTGGTAGAGTTTTGTTTTTTTTTTTTGTTTACAAGCTTTATTCGTTTTACAACGATGGCATTTCGCGTTCTTCACTCCCCCAACATCCGCCGACTACCCCTACACTACCTCCTCTAATGGAATGTCTGTCTGATTTGAACCCTCCTCCGACAGAATCTCCCCTCGATCTGAACCCTTCCTTGGCAGCTCCTTTATTGCCCTCCTCTTCACGTGATGGCCAAGAGTTGGGGGAGATAGAAGATGGAGAATCTGGGAAATAAATTTTGTTGACAACGAAATAAATTTGTTAATTGAAAACGAAAAAGATAAAAATATATGTAAAATATGAAATCTATCATTTAAAATGGTGGGAGCCACATTTAAATATTCAGAATTTGTTTAATTAAATGAATAGCCACGTGGCATCCATTTAGTGGGGGAGGTAGGGAATTTTCCCTACTACGGTAGGACTAGAAGTTTTGCCCCGGTATGTTGGGATCTCCCTACATACCACCATTAAAACGTTGACACAACTAAGAGAGATAAAAAAAATCTCATTTTCTCCCTTCCTCTTTCTTACTTGTCAAGATTTTAATGGGGTTCGTACATACTGGTATGCAACCAAGTTTTGTTCTTTAAAGAATACATTTTTTTTTATAAACATTTTGTATAAAAATTGTTTAAAATTTAAACACTCATATGTTTGGTTACAAATCTTTTCAAAAAAGTTTGTTTCAAGTGTTTCTCTTAAAATGATTTATTTCTCAATCTCATTTTTTAATAAGTCATTTTTAATGGTTACCAAACACTATACATTTTTACAAATTGATTTTCTTTTTTCAAAATTAAACACTTGAAAAGTTAAACCAAACACACCTTAAATGGTTGAAGTGCTTACGAACACTTTTATCATGGTAGGGTGAACATAATTTGCTGAATTTGCAGAAATCCTTCCCAACAGGTGAAATTGGATTATGATATACAATTACAACGCCGTATTGTGGGAGTGAACCAATTGAAATCAATACGAAGAAGATACGTTCTTTTGCACTTTATCATTGTACGTTCTTTTGTCTTATTGGGTTTTGCTTTGCAGGTTCTACATCCTTTGTGCATGGTAATTGGCCTCGTTCTACTCAGCAAAGAAGGTGTGTAGGAACCAAAATGTTGATATATGAAATGTCATTTATTTGTACTTTTGTTTTGATTTTCAACAATTTTGGTCCATAGTTGGTTGCCGCTATGGGTTGGTGCTTTTACGCCTCCCACAATAGTCGTGAAGTAGTATAGACATTGCAGTAGACATTATACAAGGTGTCTTCAAGACCACTCAATATATAATTGTGGCATAAAAAATTCGAATGCATCCATGCCTACTTGGCAGCTTCAGTTTTAGGAGTAACACCTTCTGGTGGGACAACTGGGCAATCTTCCTTCAAGATGTGAGCAAGGTTCAGTGTGGTGAGGTAGAAGATCATCTTCTGTTGCCACCTCTTGAAATTTTCTCCATTGAATTTATCTGGTTTTTAGCATGAGTTTTGAGGATTGTTGATCCCATCATGGTAGCACCAGCAACATTAGTGGAAGAGTTTGCAGCCATCAGTTCCGATAATTGTCTTCAGATTGTTGGAGATATGCTCAAATAAGAACTGAATTACACTAGCAAACTGATTACACCTTAACTGGATACTAACAATTACAGTGTAAATAACGATACATACACTGTATATATGAAAATGTTGCGAATATATTGACAATAAATAGTCAAGGCACGCTTACAAAGCGCTGTCCTGAAGACAATTATTCGCTCTGCACAGGTTGCAAGCAGGCTACAACGATCGTCTCAGCAGGATACAACGACTAATTCTGGTAGAACAGCAACCTCGGACTACTCAGATTTGACAGAACTCTTGGATACTTGCTCTCAACTTGACTCAAGATCAAAGGAAACAAAGAAAGAAGGAAGAATGCTCCAAATGGAATGGGATGATTCAAATGAAGAAACAAGTTGCTATTTATAGGCTAGAAACTTAGTAACTCAAAAGAACAAAATTAAATAAAATTGAAACATATGAAAAATATAACTCAATTGAGTTATAATATCAAATTTAACTTCCATATGTTAAATTTGTAATTGAAACATCAAATTGAAATTGATGTTTCAATCCATCTTGAAACTCTTGAAAAATTGAATTTAAATCACTTTCTTTCACATTTTATTTGTAAAATATCCAACAGTTAATATCAATACTTTTAAACTCATCTTGACCATACTTTCATGTTTTCAAGCTTAAATGAAGATTCATTGTTGCCAACATAACTCAATTGGTATAAAATTCATACTAATGATCAAGAGGTCTTTGGTTAGAATCTTCCACCCTCACATAGTAAAAAGAAAAAAAATGCAGATTCATTTTTCTAAGGTAGAAATTAATGCAAAATGGATTCTATCTCACTATTGATAGTTTCTTTGTTTTTCTAATACACTTATTTCCATGTTTTTAAAAACCAAGCCAATTTTTGAAAACCAAAAAAAGTAGTTTTCGAAAACTTGTTTTTGTTTTTGGAATTTGGCTAGGAATTCAAATGTATCCTTGATAAGGATGAAAACCGAAAATTGGGAGAAAATAAGCCTAATTTTCAAAAACCAAAAACCAAAAACCAAATAGTTAATAAACGGGGCCCAAACTTTCAAACGATTCGACTTTCTAAAGTCCTCCCAGATGAACAAGATTGAAATTTTCTCTAAGATTATCCCTTTGAGCTATTTGAATTTAAATACTTGTATATTTAATTCTGAACAATAAACATAAAGGGCCGTTTGGAATACCTTCTTAGTTTAAGTGTATTTAGAAAAGGAAAAAATTTGACTGCATACGGGAATTTCTAGTCCTACCGTAGTAGGGAAAATTCCCTACCTCTCCCACTGAATGGATGCCACGTGGCTATTCATTTAATTAAACTAAATCTAAAAATCTAAACGTGGGTCCCACATTTTAAAATTAGAGAATTCTTAACTTACCTACGTTGTTATCTCTCTCTGTTTTTTTCTTTTTCCAATTAACAACCCAAGTTTCAGAGAGGCAACCTTTTACATACTAGTATGGTTTGAGAGATGAGATGCTCTTTAAAATTTCTCTGATTGTTTTTTTTGGACAACAAAAATTTCTCTGATCGTTTACCGGCTTTATCCGTTCTATAACGATGGCGTTTTGCGTTCTTCACTCCACCAGCATCCGCCGATCGCCCCTACAGTACCTCCTCTGATGGAATGTCCTTCCGATTTGAACCCTTTCTCTGGCAGCTTCTTTATTGCCCTCCTCTTCACGTGATGGCTAAGAGTTGGGGGAGATAGAAGATGGAGAATCTGGGAAATAAATTTTTTTGACAACGAAATAAATTTGTTATTTTTTTTTAGTACATCAACATTTGGGTTGAGAGGATTTGAACCTCTGACCTCATGGACGAGGGTACATGTTAATTACCGCTGAGCTAATTAAGCTCGCTTTGGCAAATAAATTTGTTAATTGAAAACGAAAAAAGAAAGATAAAAATATACGGAAAATATGAAATCTATCATTTAAAACAGTGGGACCCACATTTAAATATTCAGATTTTGTTTAATTAAATGAATAGCCATGTGGCATCCATTCAATGGGGGGAGGTAGGGAATTTTCCCTACTACGGTAGGACTAGAAATCTTCCCTCTCCCTACATACCACCACTAAAACGTTGACAACTAAGAGAGATAACAAAAAAATCTCATTTTCTCCCTCTTTTTTACTTGTCAAGATTTTAATGGGGTATGTAAGGAGATCCTACATACTGGTATACAGTCAATTTTTGTTCTTTAAAGAATGCATTTTTTTATAAACATTTTGTATAAAAATTGTTTAAAATTTAAACACTCATATGTTTGGTTACAAATCTTCATAAGTGTTTTTATACCCAAGTTACTATATATTTAACACATCTTTTCAAAAAAGTTGGTTTCAAGTGTTTCTGTTCACACGTATCTTCGGGGATGGAGACACGTGGAATAAACTTTGATTTGTATTAATGTTGTATGCGTGTGGGTGTACAATCTCTAACTTTAATCCTCTGATTCTCTCTCTTAAATATATAAACTTTGGTCTCTAGTTTGTTGATCTTCTTGGGCTGGTTTGTTGAGCTTCTTGGATGATCGGCCTGCTAGGTTGATGATCTCTTGGATCGGCTTGTTAGCTTGTTGATCCTCTTGGATGATCGGCCTGCTGACTTGATGATCTCTTGGATCGGCCTGTTGGCTTGATGATCTGTTCGATCAGTTGGCTTGTTGATCCTATTGGATGATCGGCCTGCTGACTTGTTGATCTTCTTGATCGGCCTGTTAGCTTGATGATCTGTTCGATCGGTTGGCTTGTTGATCTTCTTGGATGATCGGCCTACTGACTTGTTGATCTTCTTGATCGGTCGGTTGGCTTGTTGATCTCTTGGATCGGCCTGCTGACTTGTTGATCTTCTTGATCGGTCGATTGGCTTATTGATCTCTTCTTAGAGTCTTCTAGTCTTCAAATCTTCTGAGTCTTGAGTTGGTTGAATTCTAAATCTTGGATCTTCTGAATTCTCTAGACTCTCTGACTTCTGATGACTCTGGTCTCTGGCAGAATTCTCTGGACTCTGAGTTCTCTGATCTGAATCCCCGAATCTGAATCCCCCAAAATGAATGGTGGCCTCCTCTATTTATAGAGTTTGATGGACCTCATATGGGCTTGGGCTTGGGTTCAATTGCCACGTGGCATAATCTGATTGAACTTGGCTGATGTTATCTGATGGATCACTAATAGACAAGTGGCATTCTTTGATTTGCTCAATTTTAATGTCTATTAATTTAATTTAGGCACACGTGTAAATGTGTAATTGGTCCCAAATTTATTTTATCATTAATTTATATTAATGACGTGGCAATTTGTGATTGGCCGAAATTTCTCCTTCAACAAATGCCCCCTTTTCGAGATTTAGGCACAAGTTATGTGTGAGTGAATCTCGAAAAATATATTTTGGAATTAAAATGCAAGGTATTTGTTCTTGACTTTGACTCCATTTGGTGCGTCAATTTAATTAAAATATGAATTTTGGTCAAAATTTTGATTTTTTTATTTGACACACTTTTATTGCCAATTAATCAAAATTTGGGGTTTGGTCAAAATTTTAATTTTCCTTGTTTGGCAGCAAACTTTGATTTCAAGTTTGGGCAAAATTTGGTTTATACCCAAATTTTGATTTTAGGTAAAATCCTACCCAATTTTAATTTGCATATGGAATAGAACTTGAGGTTTGGACTCTGGTCCATTTGGGATAAAATTTGGATTATGGCCAAAATTTAATTTGAGGTAAAATTTTACCAAATTCAAACTTGCATTTGGAATAGAATTTGATGTTTGAATCTCAAATTTTGATTTGAAAGAAAAATTTGAAGTATGCCTAAATAAAATAGATAAATAAAATTATTTAGATAAAATTTGAATTCCCAAATTGATTTGAATTGAAACACTTATCTTTTAGGAATTTCAATTTAATCAAGTTGGTTCAGATAAAGATAAAGATTATCTCATAAAATTTTTGTTGGGTTTAATGTCCTATAAACTCGTAGTTTGTAAATCATTAAACATATTCTATTTCCAATAAAGACGTTATTGAGGTTATTCAGTAAAAGATGTTATTGAATATATAAATTGCGAATGATTAACCTAAATCCAATAAACTAAGATCCTTGGCTATAAAATGAATACTCGAACTATATGTAGGGACATATCGTAGGATCAAGTTCAAGTTTATAGTCAAAATAGTCTATAGTATAAGGATACCGTTGGGTGCCTTATCCTGGAGACACTATGGACGCGGCCCACTTTGTATTAAGTACTAAACGATGAGATCCTAAATCGTTCATGTGGTGACATGCGAGTGGGGGCGTCCTATGCAATGAGTTTGCATAAGACAGGACCACGAAATAAGTCACTTTCTCTTTATAACGCCGTTTACCGTAGAAACTGACTATTTCACATAGATGACCTAGGTAACTCGTTCTTAATCCTGAGCGAGCTATGAACTCCTGTTTATACGAGATTATCCTTTGATCTGCATGGGTGAGAGTGGCCAGCATCGCCGACTCAACAAGCCTACCATTTTGGGGATAAGATCGAATAGATAGCTGGGGACATAGTTTCACAAGACGGAATTCACTCCTACCCTTTTCAGGGATAGCAGAGAGGTTGTTCTCTTAAGTACTAACTCCGGGACTTGAACAAGGGGCCCCACCCTCTTGTTGAATCGAGAGGGACTTAGTTTTGATGGTTGGACCACAAACCGATTGTTCATTAGAGGATTAGTGGAACTTAAGGAACAAGAAGTACTATAGGGGTGAAACGGTTATTTGACCTAGCTATAGCTACGAACAACCTGTGAAGGAACGACTTACTAAACATGGTTAAATCAAGTGGACATAAATATATCTATAGTGAGGGGAGTGCAACTATCGGGCTATAGTGGAGTGTCCCGGCAGTTAACGAATGTTTGCTAGTTTAGATAATGAGATTAGTCGGCTAGCTTCGAATCGTTGGAGCCCATGATCTATAGGTCCATTAGGTCCCCCTACTAGCTCATATCGGATTAAAGCCTAGAATATTTTGATAGGAAACTTTGAATCGTTCAAAAACGGGAAATAGGGTTTTATTGTAAAACGTGTTCGACACAATGATTTAATTATGAATTAAATTAGGAATTGAGAGATGAGGTATTTAAAAATGTTTTAAATACCATATATATGTATTAGGAATCATATATAATTCATGGCATTAGCTGATAAAGATTGATTGGATCAATCATATCAAAATTACTTGGAAATGTCCCAATTAATTGCCAAGAAATCAATTTCAATTTTGAATTGAATTTGAAATGAATTGAAAGCTGAAAATTCACAATTAGGATTCAATTCATAGTGGATTTAGTGGTTTTTCCACTCTTGCATAATGATACATAGTGGAAAACAACACAAACATGCATTAGATGCATGTGTTGTAGAGTAGACACCTAGAATCCACTTTGAGTTGCATCTTGACCATGTGGCTAAGTGTCATGAAGCTTGTCTTTGCATGGGAGAGGTCTATAAAAGGGGCTTGAATTAGATTCAAGAATGAAAGCTTTCATTTTAGTGTTATGCTGCAAATTTTCTCCCTCAAATTCTCTCTCATTTCATCTCCTTCCAAAAGCTTGTACCATCAAGCATTCCCTTCTATCTTTCTTCTATAGACTCCCACAAGTCTTTCTAGGTCCAAGAGAATAGTAGGGAAGACTCTAGAGGTTGTCCAAGGAGCATAGGAGAGGCAAACACCACAAGGAGTTCCACATAAGTGAGCTACAAAGGTTGGTGTTCTCTCAACTCTATATTCTGTCTTTTATAGAACATGCATGCTTTAGGAGCAAAATTGAATGTCTTAAGTGCTTCCGATCTTCAATTGCTTCCGCATGTGTTATATGAACACCTTGAATTGGTATCAGAGCATGATTAGAGCACTTAATTCGTTTTAATTTTGCTTTGGTGGGTACCATTTTGAAATTGAATTTTCTGTGTGCTAAAATGGAAGTGTTCTGGTTTGGCAATTTTTTGAGCATTCAAACCTTCATGAAATTGTAATTGCTCGGATATGTAAGAGCGTTAATGTGTGTACTATAGTCTGTAATTTTTATAGAGAAATTAGAGTCCATATAGGCTGTAAAATCGAAGAAAAACCGGAGAAGACGCAGCAGAAAAGTAAAATTCCAGCAGCAGCAGTTTTTTTTTCTTCTTCTTTTCGGGTCCGGTTCGGTCTGCTGCAGTTTTTTTTTACACATATTTGAAGGCCGGTTAACTCCATGGAGGGTTGGTTTGGGTCGGTTCGTAAAGCTCGGGATCATCACAAGCATTTTTATTGATTATTATTGTAATAATTAGTTGATTGTTTGTTTTAAATTGCCAAACCATTCCATTTTAGCATTGATTTAATTTCTCTTATGCATTGAGAATGTATGGTTTAATTGGATTAAATGTATGTGCATTATGAGCATGCCATATAGTTTAAAATCCCACCATAGGAAAGCATGTTCATGCATTTTTTAATAAGTGTTATTAATAGTTCAAATGCATGAGGGAAATTTTATGTTTAAATTGATATAAATGTTGTATTGATTTAGGGAGATTCATGCTTGAATGGTTAATTAAAATTGATTAATTGATATAAAAGTTATATTAATCAAAAGATAAAATTAACCTAGCATGAAGCATGAAATTTCCTTAGAATTTTGTTTATAAGAGTTATATTCAAAAGGCAAGTTTGTTATAGTTTAGATTTATAATTGTTATAAATCACATAGAAATTTAAAATCTATAACAAAGAAAAAGGTGCATGCTCACTTAGGGTTAATTTGATCCAACTCTCGATCGATTTCAATTAGATTCAAATAGGTCGATAAGCTTGTAAAACATAGGTTACAAGAGAACTCACCCGACGAGATGCTGTCTAAGGCTGGAGGTATTTAAGTTGACGGTTTACGGAACACCTCCTACCTGGGCATCGAGTCGGTTCTTGAGTTAAAGTTAACCCAGTTTTATGAGCATGCACGTGTGTGATGTGAGGTTTTAATCGTTATAACCTAGACATCGTAAGATTAAAAGAACTTAGACTTAGGGTTGTTCAATTAGCCGGAATTCGCCTAAGTATAAGTATACCCAAAATCGTTTAAAATACTTAGTGGGAGGGGAGAGATATATCAAATCCATTTCCCTTTCACGTTCTCCCTTTTGTTCACAAGGTGAGATTTATGCTTGGCCTCGTGTTGATTATACCTCAACTGCTCCAATCGGAAGGTGTTTGCATAAATCAATAACAAGGTGAATGGAGAAAGTATTTATAGTAAGTGAGTGAAGGAAGTGTGTCAACACATCCTGCGGTCTCCTCCGTTAGGTTGCACCGTGAGATTTCCATGTTACGCCTGCTTGTATGCCCTGGAGCTACTAACCATTCGGAGGGTTGTAACATGGAGATCAGAACAACGCAAACTCCAGAGATGGATAGGATTACTTAGGACCATTTCCAACATTAGCTTTCCATTCGGTAGCATTGTTGGGGCCGTTCTCTGTAATCTTAAAACGGTGGGTCACACTTACAAGGATTACTAAGTGTTAGTATATTCCTGACCAAATGTAACGATAACTAAACTACTATAGGAATAAGAGTTATTCTGGGATTAGTATTTAGTCAAGAACGTCTTGGTTTAGTGAAGAAGTAATTGACTGCCCTTCGGTAGCGGTTGCTCTAACTCACTAAAGTGTCGTTGCAAAATAATAATCCTGGGTACATTATTACTTTTGCTAAAACCTGATTGGATTTTTGTCTAAAAATGGTTAATTAGCAATTTCTAATAGTTTTGTTTAATTTTTCAGCATGTCTAGCTCACTAGTACAATTACTCGCTTCGGATAAGCTTAACGGGGATAACTATGGAACTTGGAAGTCTAATCTGAACACAATACTAGTAATCGAGGATCTTAGATTTGTCCTTACCGAAGAGTGTCCACCTAACCCTGGCTCGTCAACAAACCGAATTGTTCGGGAAACATACGAGAAATGGACTCGAGCAAATGATAAAGCAAGAGTCTATATCTTAGCAAGCATTTCGGATGTCTTGTCGAAAAAGCACGAGAGGATGGTCACCGCAAGGGAGATCATGACTTCGTTACAGGGTATGTTTGGACAATCGTCCTCACAAATCCGGCACGAAGCTCTCAAGAATGTTTACAATTCCCGAATGAAGGAAGGTGCTTCTGTTAGGGAACATGTTTTGAACATGATGGTTCAGTTTAACATTGCTGAAGTAAACGGTGCTACAATCGACGAGGGTAGTCAAGTAAGTTTCATAATGGAGTCTCTTCCGAAGAGCTTCATTCAGTTCAGGACAAACGCTGTCATGAACAAAATAGACTTTAACTTGACCACTTTGCTAAACGAGCTTCAGACCTACCAAAGTCTCACTAAAAGAGGACATGAAGGGGAGGCAAATGTTGCTACAACCAAGAGGTTCCAAAAGGGATCATCCTCAGGAACCAAGTCTGGACCTTCCACTTCAAAGAATAAGAGTATTCAAATGAAGAAAAAGAAGGTTAAAGGGAAAGGAAAAGCTCCATTGGGAGGCAAGGCAAAAGCTGCAGAAAAAGGAAAGTGTTTCCATTGTAATGTAGACGGACATTGGAAACGCAACTGTCCCAAGTACCTTGCAGAAAAGAAGGCTGAAAAAGAAAAACAAGGTAAATATGATTTGCTCGTTATCGAAACATGTTTAGTTGAGCAAGATAGCTCTGCCTGGATATTAGATTCAGGAGCGACTAACCATGTATGCTCTTCTTTACAGGAAATTAGTTCCTGGCATATGCTGGAAGACGGCGAAGTAACTCTCAAAGTTGGAACTGGAGAGGTCGTCACAGCCAGAGCTTCAGGAACTCTCAAGTTGTCTTTTGGAGATAGATTTTTGTTACTAGAAAATGTCTTGTACGTTCCCGATATAAAAAGGAACTTAATTTCTATCTCTTGTTTGATTGAACATGAATACCAAGTATCTTTTGATATTAATAAAGTGTTTGTTAACAAAAGAGGTATGCATATATGTTCTGCAAAACTTGAAAGCAACTTATACGTGTTAAGGCCAATTCAAGTTAAAGCTATTTTTAATACAGAAATGTTTAAAGTAGCGGAAACTCAAAACAAAAGGCGAAAAGTTTCTCCGAATACCTATCTTTGGCACTTGAGATTAGGCCACATAAATCGCAATAGGATTGAAAGATTGGTAAAGAGTGGACTACTAAATCAGTTAGAAGATGACTCGTTACCACCATGTGAGTCCTGCCTCGAGGGAAAAATGACCAAACGACCTTTTTCGGAAAAAGGTTATAGGGCCAAAGAACCCTTAGAACTCGTGCATTCGGATCTCTGTGGTCCTATGAATGTCAAAGCACGAGGAGGGTACGAATATTTCGTCAGCTTCATTGATGATTATTCAAGGTATGGCTACCTTTACCTAATGCATCATAAGTCTGAAGCCCTTGAAAAGTTCAAGGAGTACAAGACCGAGGTTGAGAACCAATTAGGTAAATCGATTAAAACACTACGATCAGATCGAGGTGGAGAATATATGGACTTACAATTCCAAGACTATTTGATAGAACATGGAATTACGTCTCAACTCTCAGCCCCTGCCACACCACAACAAAATGGTGTATCAGAGAGGAGAAACCGAACTCTGTTAGACATGGTTCGATCAATGATGAGCTATGCTCAAGTGCCTGATTCGTTCTGGGGATATGCAGTTGAGACTGCCGTATACATTTTGAACATGGTTCCCTCTAAAAGTGTTTCTAAAACACCTTATGAGCTATCGAGAGGGCGTAAAGGTAGTTTACGTCACTTCAGAATTTGGGGATGCCCGGCACACGTGTTGGTGCAAAACCCAAAGAAGTTGGAACGACGTTCAAAACTATGTCTATTTGTAGGATATCCTAAAGAAACGAAAGGTGGTCTATTTTACGATCCTCTGGATAATAAAGTGATGGGAAAAATACACTTTTGGTCCCTGAGGTTTGGGTTAAGTTACACTTTGGTCCCTGAGTTTTCAAACTCGACAATTTAGTCCCTAAGGTTTTGATTTTGTTATACTTTTAGTCCCTCCGTTAACTTTTCGGTTAAAAACTAACAGATTGCTGATGTGGCCTTAGTTTTTAATAAAAAAATATATATTTTTAATAATTTTTTAAATAAAATGATTTTAAATATTTTTTTTTATTATTCTTTTTCTTTTTCTATTTTCTTTTTCTCTTTTTCTTTTTCATCTTCTAACTTAAGCTTCTTCTCTATCCTCTTCTTCTTCAGATCATAAACTCGCCGGAGCTGCCGCCTGCCTCGTTGGAACTGCCGCCTCGCCGGAGTTGTTGAACGCCTCGCCAGAGCTGTCGAACGCCTCCCCGGAGCTGCCGTCGAGCTTGTCCACACGAGAAGCCGTCGTTTCAGATCTGGAAATCGAGCTGTCATCTAGAACCTCGTTGCTCCGCCGAGCCTTCTGCACAAAAACGCCATCATCGAACCTTCAACCTTCTACACGAGAATGCCATCGCCGCCTTAGATCGAACCCTTCACCTCTTCCTCATTCACCTCTCTCTGTCCTTCGATCTAGTCTTGAAACGAAGGGAAAATCGGGTTTCGTTCCAGATCTGAAGCGGAGGGGATTTCCCCTTCGTTTCAGACCTTCCCCTTTGATCTTTTCGCTTCGATTCAGCTTCATTCCGGTTAAGGTTTCATTTGTGTACGGAGGAGATTTGGTCTTCAGCGGCAGAGCTTCTAGAAACGCCGCCACTAACGCTACCTCCGACCATCGATTCTCCAACGTTAGCGATCTCCAGTAGATGCGTTTCCGGCGAGGCAAGCGGCAGCTCCGGCGAGTTTGTGGTCTGAAGAAGAAGAGGGATGTGAGGGAGAAGAAGATAGGGATGTAAAACGTGAATTGAAGGGAGAAAAAAAAACTCTGCCGCTGCCGCCGGCGGACGACGATGGTCGGCGGGAAGTGTTTGCCGGCGGTGTTGCTGCTCGAAAGACTTGAAGAAGAAGAGTCTTGAGGGAGAAGAAGCCTTGTGGAAGAAGAAGAAGAAAATAATAATATTATAATTAATAATAATATTTTTAATTTTTTTATTTTAAAAATAAAAAAAATAATTTTTTAATAAAAAAAATTAGGTGCCACGTCAGCGGTCTGTTAAAATCTAACGGAAAAATGGATGGAGGGACTAAAATGTAACGAAATCCAAACCTCAGGGACTAAATTGTCGAGTTTGAAAACTCAGGGACCAAAGTGTAACTTAACCCAAACCTCAGGGACCAAAAGTGTATTTTTCCCTAAAGTGATTGTATCGACAAACGCTACGTTCCTTGAGGAAGATCACATAAAAGATCATCGACCTCGCAGTAAGCTAGTATTAGATGAGATTTCAAGAAAAACTACAAAAGAATATACAAAAGTTGTAGATCAAGTTGGTCCATCAAAAGTTGTTGATCAAACACATCCATCTCAAATAGTGAGAGAGCCTCGACGTAGTGGGAGGGTTATAATACAACCCGACCGCTACATGGGTTTAACAGAAACTCAAACCATCATATCTGATGATGGTGTAGAGGATCCATTGTCCTTTAATCAGGCAATGAATGATGTTGATAAGGACCAGTGGATCAAAGCCATGGATCTTGAAATGGAGTCAATGTACTTCAATTCGGTCTGGGATCTTGTAGAGCAGCCAGATGGGGTAAAACCTATTGGTTGTAAATGGATTTACAAGAGAAAACGAGACCAAGCCGGTAAGGTTCAAACCTTTAAGGCTCGACTTGTGGCAAAGGGTTTTACCCAGCGGGAAGGAATCGATTTTGAAGAAACTTTTTCCCCTGTTGCCATGCTTAAGTCGATTAGAATACTCTTATCCATTGCCACATATTATGATTATGAAATATGGCAAATGGATGTCAAGACAGCCTTTTTGAACGGCAATCTTGAAGAGACTATCTATATGGCTCAACCAGAGGGATTCATAGTCCAGGGTGATGAGCAAAAGGTTTGCAAACTTAAACGATCCATTTATGGATTAAAACAAGCATCAAGATCCTGGAATATACGTTTTGACACTGCGATCAAAACGTATGGCTTTGAGCAAAATGTTGATGAACCTTGTGTTTACAAGAAGATCGTCAAATCCACTGTAGCATTTCTAGTTCTATACGTAGATGATATCCTACTTATTGGAAATAATGTAGGATTCCTGACTGACGTAAAACAGTGGCTAGCAACTCAATTCCAAATGAAAGATTTGGGTGAGGCTCAATTTGTTCTGGGCATTCAAATCATTAGAAATAGAAAGAACAAAACGCTAGCACTGTCTCAAGCATCATATATCGACAAAATGTTGGTACGATATTCGATGCAGAACTCTAAGAAAGGATTATTACCTTTTAGACACGGGGTTCACTTGTCTAAGGAACAAAGTCCTAAGACACCTCAAGAAGTTGAGGAAATGAGACGTATTCCCTATGCATCAGCAGTTGGTAGTTTGATGTATGCAATGTTGTGTACCAGACCCGACATATGCTATGCCGTAGGATCTGATCCGTACAGGATACACTGACTCAGATTTTCAGACCGATATAGATTCAAGAAAATCAACATCGGGATCTGTGTTTACTCTAAATGGAGGAGCAATAGTATGGAGGAGTATTAAGCAAGGTTGCATTGCTGACTCCACCATGGAAGCAGAGTACGTAGCCGTCTGTGAAGCAGCAAAAGAGGCAGTATGGCTAAGAAAATTCCTAACAGAGTTGGAAATTGTTCCGAATATGCAACTGCCTGTCACCCTCTATTGTGATAACAGTGGTGTAGTTGCAAACTCTAAGGAACCTCGAAGTCACAAGCGAGGAAAGCATAGTGAGCGCAAATACCATCTCATCAGGGAGATCGTGCAACGAGGAGATGTGATCGTCACGCAGATTGCTTCGGAGCACAACATGGCTGATCCGTTTACAAAACCCCTCACGGCTAAAGTTTTTTAGGGTCACCTAGTTAATCTAGGATTACGAGCTTTGTTAGACTAGGGCAAGTGGGAGAAATATAAGGGTATGTATGATGCCCTAGTTTATTGTTTTTATACTTCTCTCACACCTAACTTCATGTACCCCACTAGAGTTTCTAGTCCAAGTGGGAGTTTGTTGGGTTTAATGTCCTATAAACTCGTAGTTTGTAAATCATTAAACATATTCTATTTCCAATAAAGACGTTATTGAGGTTATTCAGTAAAAGATGTTATTGAATATATAAATTGCGAATGATTAACCTAAATCCAATAAACTAAGATCCTTGGCTATAAAATGAATACTCGAACTATATGTAGGGACATATCGTAGGATCAAGTTCAAGTTTATAGTCAAAATAGTCTATAGTATAAGGATACGGTTGGGTGCCTTATCCTGGAGACACTATGGACGCGGCCCACTTTGTATTAAGTACAAACGATGAGATCCTAAATCGTTCATGTGGTGACATGCGAGTGGGGGCGTCCTATGCAATGAGTTTGCATAAGACAGGACC
The DNA here is from genome assembly GCA_036850905.1 of Luffa acutangula. Classification (NCBI taxonomy): domain Eukaryota; kingdom Viridiplantae; phylum Streptophyta; class Magnoliopsida; order Cucurbitales; family Cucurbitaceae; genus Luffa; species Luffa acutangula. The sequence continues at coordinate 48,693,562 of CM072089.1, forward strand.
ACGAAATAAGTCACTTTCTCTTTATAACGCCGTTTACCGTAGAAACTGACTATTTCACATAGATGACCTAGGTAACTCGTTCTTAATCCTGAGCGAGCTATGAACTCCTGTTTATACGAGATTATCCTTTGATCTGCATGGGTGAGAGTGGCCAGCATCGCCGACTCAACAAGCCTACCATTTTGGGGATAAGATCGAATAGATAGCTGGGGACATAGTTTCACAAGACGGAATTCACTCCTACCCTTTTCAGGGATAGCAGAGAGGTTGTTCTCTTAAGTACTAACTCCGGGACTTGAACAAGGGGCCCCACCCTCTTGTTGAATCGAGAGGGACTTAGTTTTGATGGTTGGACCACAAACCGATTGTTCATTAGAGGATTAGTGGAACTTAAGGAACAAGAAGTACTATAGGGGTGAAACGGTTATTTGACCTAGCTATAGCTACGAACAACCTGTGAAGGAACGACTTACTAAACATGGTTAAATCAAGTGGACATAAATATATCTATAGTGAGGGGAGTGCAACTATCGGGCTATAGTGGAGTGTCCCGGTAGTTAACGAATGTTTGCTAGTTTAGATAATGAGATTAGTCGGCTAGCTTCGAATCGTTGGAGCCCATGATCTATAGGTCCATTAGGTCCCCCTACTAGCTCATATCGGATTAAAGCCTAGAATATTTTGATAGGAAACTTTGAATCGTTCAAAAACGGGAAATAGGGTTTTATTGTAAAACGTGTTCGACACAATGATTTAATTATGAATTAAATTAGGAATTGGGAGATGAGGTATTTAAAAATGTTTTAAATACCATATATATGTATTAGGAATCATATATAATTCATGGCATTAGGTGATAAAGATTGATTGGATCAATCATATCAAAATTACTTGGAAATGTCCCAATTAATTGCCAAGAAATCAATTTCAATTTTGAATTGAATTTGAAATGAATTGAAAGCTGAAAATTCACAATTAGGATTCAATTCATAGTGGATTTAGTGGTTTTTCCACTCTTGCATAATGATACATAGTGGAAAACAACACAAACATGCATTAGATGCATGTGTTGTAGAGTAGACACCTAGAATCCACTTTGAGTTGCATCTTGACCATGTGGCTAAGTGTCATGAAGCTTGTCTTTGCATGGGAGAGGTCTATAAAAGGGGCTTGAATTAGATTCAAGAATGAAAGCTTTCATTTTAGTGTTATGCTGCAAATTTTCTCCCTCAAATTCTCTCTCATTTCATCTCCTTCCAAAAGCTTGTACCATCAAGCATTCCCTTCTATCTTTCTTCTATAGACTCCCACAAGTCTTTCTAGGTCCAAGAGAATAGTAGGGAAGACTCTAGAGGTTGTCCAAGGAGCATAGGAGAGGCAAACACCACAAGGAGTTCCACATAAGTGAGCTACAAAGGTTGGTGTTCTCTCAACTCTATATTCTGTCTTTTATAGAACATGCATGCTTTAGGAGCAAAATTGAATGTCTTAAGTGCTTCCGATCTTCAATTGCTTCCGCATGTGTTATATGAACACCTTGAATTTTGAACCGGAGATAGGATTTCATTTGAATCAAATCTTTATCTAAACCTTTTATTTGAACTTAAAACTCCCCCCTATAAATAAGACTGAACCTCAATAAGACTGAACCTCAGTAGGAGAGATCCAGGTAGGAAACTTTCTTCTCTTTTTTTTTTTTTTGGTTTATTTTTTGGTTTTTTTTCCTTTTTTTTTTAAATTTCGTTTTTTTTTATGCAATTTGTTTCTTTCTTTCTTGAATGTGTAAGCTTCGTGCAACGGTCGTCACCAGCCTCACTTGCAGTGATCTCACTCCTGCTAGACCAGTCCCCTATTTCATTGGGTGATCTGAGTAACCTGCAGGGGTAGTCACCAGATTCGCCTTCATGCACTCCTACTAGACCCAGTCCCCATTTTATTGGGTGATCTGAGTAACCTGCAGGGGTAGTCACCAGATTCGCCTTCATGCACTCCTGCTAGACCCAGTCCCCATTTTATTGGGTGATCTGAGTAATCTGCAGGGGTAGTCACCAGATTCGCCTTCATGCACTCCTGCTAGACCCAGTCCCCATTTTATTGGGTGATCTGAGTAACCTGCAGGGGTAGTCATCAGACTCGCCTTCAGTGATGCACTCCTGCTAGACCAGTCCCCATTTTATTGGGTGATCTGAGTAACCTGCAGGGGTAGTCACCAGATTCGCATTCTTGCACTCCTGCTAGACCAGTCCCCATTTTATTGGGTGATCTGAGTAACCTGCAAGGGTGGTCACCAGACTCGACTCGCCTACAACGGTCGTCATCAGATTCACTTGCAGTGACTTCATCACCTGTCTAGACCAGTCACTTTGATGACTGTAGTATCTTGAAGGGGTGATCACCAGACTCGCCTACAACGGTCGTCATCAGATTCAATTGCAGTGACTTCACCACCTGTCTAGACCAGTCACTTTGATGACTGTAGTTTCCTGCAGGGGTGGTCACCATTTTTTTAACAACACCTTTATTGTCTTTTTTTTTTTTTGTGGTTTGATATCAAGCATTTTTTTTTAACTTGCAGCTAAGATGCATCTTCCAGTCTAGACACTTTCAAGATAAAGGCAACACTAAAGTTGTTCATCTTTGCAGATGTAGCGAAGACTTCAACCGTCAACTTTTGAATATGAAGTAAAGTTATCAACAGTCAATTTTTTGAAGATGAAGCGAAGCGGACGCCGTCAACTGCCAACATTTGAAGATGGAGTGGAACGAGGCCGTCAACCGCCGCCAAACATTTGAAAAGGAGCAACGGTGAACCTTCGAACTTGGAGAAGGAGAACCTCAGTAGCGAACCTTCAAAAGGAGGGGTGGAGAGAAGCGTCTTCGAACTTGGAGAAGGAGTAGTGGAGAGAAGCGCCTTCGAACTTGGAGAAGGAGCAACGGAGAGAAGCGCCTTCGAACTTGGAGAAGAAGCAGCGGAGAGAAGCGCCTTCGAACTTGGAGAAGGAGCAGTGGAGAGAAGCGCCTTCGAACTTGGAGAAGGAGCGAGCGAAGCGCGTGAGGGAACCTTCGAACTTGGAGGAAGGAACTGCAGCAGCGCGTGAGAGAACCTTCGAACTTGGAGGAAGGTAGCAACGAAATGCATGAGAACCTTCGAACTTGGAGGAAGGAACTGCAACGAAGCGCAGCGCGTGAGAGCCTTTGAAACCTTCGAATTTGGGGGAAGGAACTGCAGCGAAGCGCGTGAGAACCTTCGAACTTAGGGAGAAGAAACTGAAGCGAAACGCGTGAGAACCTTCGAACTTTGAGGAAGGAACTGTAGCGAAGCGCATAAGAACCTTCGAACTTGGGAGGAAGGAACTTTACCAAAGCACGTGAGAACCTTCAGACTTGGAGGAGAGAACCTTCGTACTTGGAGAGAAGGAACTACGACGAAGCAACGTGAGAACCTTCGAACTTGGAGGAAGGAACTGCAGTGAAGCAACGTGAGAACCTTCGACTTGGAGGAGAGAACCTTCATTCTTGGAGAGAAGGAACTGTAACGAAGCGCGTGAGAGAACCTTCGAATTTGGGAGGAAGGAACTGCAGCGAAGCGCGTGAGAACACCTTCGAACTTGGAGGAGAGAACCTTCAAACTTGGAGAGAAAGAACTATAACGAAGCGCATGAGAGAACCTTCGAATTTGGGATGAAGGAACTGTAGCGAAGTGCGCGAGAACACCTTCGAACTTGGAGAGAAGGAACTGCAGCGGCGCGCGTGAGAACACCTTCAAATTTGGAGAGAAGGAACTACAGCGGAGCGTCGTGAGAACCTTCGAATTTGGAAGGATGGAACTGCAACAAAACGTTGTGAGAACCTTCGAACTCGGAGAGAAGGAACTGCAGCGAAAGCGAAGGAACTACAGCGGAGCGCGTGAGAACCTTCGAATTTGGAGAGAGAAGGAACTGCAGCGGAGCGTCGTGAGAACCTTCGAATTTGGGAGGAAGGAACTGCAACGAAGCGCGTGAGAGAACCTTCAAATTTGGGAGGAAGGAACGGCAGCAAAGCGCGCGAGAACACCTTCGAACTTGGAGAGAAGGAACTGCAGCGGCGCGCGTGAGAACACCTTCAAATTTGGAGGAAATGAACTGTAGCCGAATGCGTGAGAACCTTTTGAACTTGGAAAGAAGGAACTGCAACAAAGCGCATGAAAACCTTCGAACTTGGAGGAAGGAACTGCAGCGAAGCAACGTGAGAGAACCTTCAAACTTGGAGAGAAGGAACTGCAGCGGCGCGCGTGAGAACACCTTCGAATTTGGAGAGAAGGAACTGCAGCGGCGCGCATGAGAACACCTTCGAACTTGGAGAGAAGGAACTGCAGCGGCGCGCGTGAGATCACCTTCAAATTTGGAGGAAATGAACTGTAGCCGAATGCGTGAGAACCTTTTGAACTTGGAGAGAAGGAACTGCAACAAAGCGCATGAAAACCTTCGAACTTGGAGGAAGGTAGCAGCGCAGCGTCAGAACCTTCGAACTTGGAGAAGGAAGCAGCACAACAGCGCAATGTGGGAACCTTCAAACTTAAATAAGCGGGAGCAACAAACTTAGGGTGAGTGAAACACCGAACTTGAGGCTAACGAGACATTGAATTTGGAGGAATAAAATCTTCTTTTATTCGTCCAACTCGTAGCTTCATATTTTAACGGTGCACAACTCCAATTTGTTGTATTGGCCCCAGTACTAAAAAATTTCTTCAATTTGTATTGTCATGCACCCTTTTTTTGTTTATAGAGACTGAACTTAAAGTTTTCTTTAAGCTGCCTACGTACCCTTATGGAATAGGGATCAAGTCATAACGTAGTTCAAGATTTTTTTTTTTTTTTTTTTTTTGCTCTAACCTTTTAAGCTCGTGTGGGCTAGGAGCATCATGCAGTTTAGGCTCTTGCGATAAGGAGCTTTTACATTTTAAAAGCTCTTATCTTCATCATGGTCTTGATCAGGTCCTTGACTTATAGGACTGGTCAAGATAATGAGATTTGGTTTCACCTTCAAGGAACCTTCTGTATTTATGAGAACAGAGAACTTCCTCTTCATACGTGATGGGATGCTACTTTGAAGCTTCTTATCGCTGTTTACTTCATCAAAAAGTTTCACCTCCAAGTTATCCATCTTTCTTTTAGATTGACCGCTTGTTACTTTGAGGCGATCAAAAACAGATGTTGAAGGTCGAGTTTTCTTCGATGTGGAGACACTTAGCCTTTGGAAAGCTGAAGGTCGAGTGGAGGTGGACATCGAACATTGATTTTCTTCCTCTGTCGCGCCCATACTCATTCTTTGGAATGCCGAAGGACGAGTAGTTGGAGGCTTGATGCGATCGAAGACGGAGGTCCTTTGTTCACCCATCTCAGAATTGTCAACTTCTTCTACGTCGATGCAGTAGGAAGTCGCAAAGTTCTCTTTTTCCTTTTTGTGGAAATTTTTGGAGAAGGATTTATTCAACATCACCAGTTGTTGAGGTTGAGAGAACTTTTTACTTCTCTTTCTCTTGGGTTGAAGTTTCTTAGGATCCTTCTTTCTTTGATGTTTGCTCTTTTCTTTTATTGTAGCAAGATTTGATTGAGCTACTTCATCATGGTCGAGCTCAATTTTTCTTTCCATAGCCAGCTTTAGAATTAAGTCCTTTAGGACGAAACATCTTTCCACTGGATGACCAATAACTCGATGATACTTGCAATACTTGGGATCATCGACTTTCTCCATCTCTTCTGGTCGTTTACACTTAGGAAGCTTTATCAGTTGCGCTTCCAATAGTTGTTCCAACATATCAGGGATGTCGGCATCAGGGAAAGGATAGATTTTCTTCTGTCTTTCCTGTAAAGTTAAGTGATGCGCTCCATTAGTTTGTCGTTTTTCTTTCGAAGACAACTTGGGAAGGGTTGTGTTTACAACCATGGATTCTTCTATAGTCTCTTCATCGTTCCTTCCTTCTTTTCTCATGTTAGGGAGGAGAAGGTCTTGGTTTTCTCGACTAGCAATCCTTAGCACGAGTTGCTAGTTCCTCAAAGGTGCGAGGCTTTATACCTTTAAGGATGTAGAGGAGTTCCCAGTGCATGCCTTGAATGCACATCTCAACGGAAGAGAGTTCAATGAGGCGATCTTTGCAATCTAAACTCATAGCTCTCCAGCGATTTATATAGTTAACAACGAGTTCACCTTTTCGTTGTTTAGTGTTTGTGAGCTCGAACATGCTAACGGTTCGTCTAGTGCTGTAGAAGCGATTCAAAAACTCTCTTTCGAGTTCCTCCCAACTGTCTACTGACTCAGGTTCTAGATCAGTGTACCAGTCAAAAGCATTTCCTTTAAGTGTTCGAACGAACTGTTTGACTAGCAGGTCCCCTCGAGTACCAGCGTTCTCGCATGTCTCAACGAAGTGGGCAATATGTTGTTTAGGATTGCCCTTTCCATCAAATTGTTGAAATTTCGGTTGCTGATACCCGATTGGCGTTCTCAAATTATTAATCCTCTTAGTATAAGGTTTGGAGTACAAGAGAGAATCTTGAGTAGGTCCACCGTACTGAGCTCTGATACAGTTTGTGATCATATCTTGGAGCTGTTGGATGGATAGTGAAGCGACCGAAACAGAACATTGTGGATGATCATCTTGCACTATAGACTTTCCTTTGTCGTGATTTTTTACGACTTGGGTTTGACTTGATTCGGCGATATGTTGGTTCTCAATTTGGCTCTTTAGTTGCTCAATTTGAGAATCTTTTTCTTCAATCGCCTTCATCAAGTTGTTGATGTGTTCTTGCATCTCAATCATTCTTTCTTCCGTAGTTCTTGTCTCAGTCATCATGACAGTCACTACGTCAGAATCAGGTTCAAACAGAGGGTTATACTTAACAAGAAACTTGTCATTGGTATATGCCCCCTGCAAGGTTGTTTCTTCGCTTGCAATGATAGAAGCTTTATCTTCTTGCAACCTCAGTTCATTGAAGCAACAATGGGCAGTTGAACCCATGTAAGACTTGATCTCGACAGCGGCCATCGAAGAAGTCTTGAATGACATATTTACTTTTATGTTTTGAGATAAGAGAGAGAGATGAGAGGTAGAGATGGTCCCACTGGGCGTGCCAATTTGTTCACACGTAACTTCGGGGATGGAGACACGTGGAATAAATAATATATTGTATTGATGTTTGTATGCGTGTGGGTGTACAATCTCTAACTTTAATCATCTGATTCTCTCTCTTATGTGTGAATGTGTTTCACTCGAGGGCTGGAACGCTTGATCCCGAGTCTGAAGCTTCAATGGATTCTTGGAGCTTGAAGTCTTCTAGTCTTGAAGGAGTCTTCAGTCTTCAAGAAGTATTGATGTCCTGAAGAATCTTTGGTCTTCAAGGAGTGTTGAAGTCTTGAAGAGTGTTTGGTCTTCAAGAAATGTTGATGTCCTGAAGAGTTTTTGATCTTCAAGGAGTGTTGAGGTCTTGAAGAGCGTTTGGTCTTCAAGAAGTATTGATGTCCTGAAGAGTATTTGATCTTCAAGGAGTGTTGGAGTCTTGAAGGGTGTTTGGTCTTCAAGGAGTGTTGAAGTCTTGAAGAGTGTTTGGTCTTCAAGAAGTGTTCAACACTTGGACTTGTGGATTGCAGAGAGTCTTCGGTCTTCAGACTTGGTGGAGTCTCTCTGAATTCTCTGGTTCTGCTTGAGAGCTTTGAAAACTCTGAACTCTTGTCTTTGTGAGAGTGTAGAATTTCTGAACCCCTGAAATGGTGGAGAACCCCTCTATTTATAGAGTTCTCGCTGGATGGGTCCTAGTGACTTTTGGGCCTAACAACTTGGGCTTGGGCTTTTATTGGGCTTGGGTCTGGTTTATATTTGACCAAAAACCATATGACCCAAATATTTAAAAGACCCAAATTTGATCCAATTAATTATTTTCTTTAATTAATTGGTCAAATCAATTAATCTGATCAAAATAATTTATTTTTAATTAATTGATCAAATGGACATTTGGCCCTAAAAATTTATAATTGGCCAATTTGTCTTCAAATTAAATTTGGGACACATGTCGATTTATAATTGGTCCCAAATTTAATTAATTATAATTTTGTCATTAATTTTAAATAATGACGTGGCAATTTGTCATTGGCCAAAATTTCTCCTTCAACAGTTTCTCTTGAAAAGATTTATTTCTCAATCTCATTTTTTAATAAATCTTTTTTCATGGTTACCACACACTACAATTTTTTACAAATTAATTTTTTTTTCAAAATTAAATACTTGAAAAGTTAAACCAAACACATCTAAAATGGTTGAAGTGCTTACGAACACTTTTATCATGGTAGAGTGAACACAATTTGCTGAATTTGCAGCAATCCTTCCCAACAGGTGATATTGGATTATGATATACATATACAACGTTGTATTGTGGGAGTGAACCAATTGAAATCAATACGAAGAAGGTACGTTCTTTTGCACTTTATCATTGTACGTTCTTTTGTCTTATTGGGTTTTGCTTTGCAGGTTCTGCATCCTTTGTGCATGGTAATTGGCCTCGTTCTGCTCAGCAAAAAAGGTGGATTGGAACCAAAATGTTGATACAATATTTTGATATATGAAATGTCATTTATTTGTGCTTTTGTTGTGATTTTCAACAATTTTGGTCAGTAGTTGGTTGCCAGGTTCGAGGAGTTTGAGGAAATCTGTTCATTTGATGCTCCAAGGGCTGGCGCTTTTACTTCTGGAAATTTTGGAATTTAGACTAAGGCTTAGTTTGGGGTTGAGGTAGCTTTTAAAATAATTGTTGTCAGCTGTGCTTTAAAGAAAATCAGCTGTAGTACGAAGTAAATTAGTGTTTGGTAAGTTTTAGCTTTAAAGAGGAAAAAACAAGTTTAGGTGTTTGGTAAATTAATACTAGATTATTGCAACTTACCTATAATAATAACCAAAATATTAATAATATTTCAATAATTGCATAATGTTAGGTTGTTATATGATTTCAAAATTCTTATAATAAGACAATTAATTTAAATTTCATATGATTTAAATTATAACATTATGTTAGGTATTTTTATATTTTGATTAAAAAGAAAAAAGATAAAAAATGTTATTTCAATCTTAAAAAAGTTAGAAAAAATCAAATTCAAATGTATTGAAATAAGATAATTGAATGATGAATATGTCTCAAGAACGTGGAGTATGAGAGAGATAAATGGTTAGTTAGAGAATCTACCAGATTTTTAGGGAAGCTAAATCCATAAGCTACTATTAATGGCTTTTACAAATCAACGTACTTTTATATAAATTAATTTATAATTAGATTTACCAAACACTAAAAAAGGTTAAAATTATTTGATAATCACCCTGATGGCCTCCAAAATCAACGCCAAACACAGCCTAAGTTTCATTGGGATCGTGGCATTTTTGCTAATTTCCACAGTTTAATACAATTTAATCTTTGTTTTTTTGGTGAGGTGGCACACATGTGGCCGGTCCATTCTAATTATATATTTCTTTCTAATTATTTGTTTCTTTGATGTGTGCAATATAATATTTCTATTAAATATAATTAATGAGAGTAGAATATAAAATAGTCATTATAAAAAATTGTAAGAACAATGAAGGATTAGGAGTATTGAGTAAGTGGAATTTCAATTTCCGTGCAGGCTTATGAAAACTCTTATTTCTCCATTTAAGGAAATGTTTATTTTTATTATTTGCTTGTTTATTTATTTATTTTTATTGTTTTAAAATGAAATATAAACATGTATAATCTCTGATGGAATTGAGATTCTTTAAATTCTTGAACAAATTTCCTTGAAATAAAGGAAAATCTAACATATTCTTTATTTAATGGGCTAACCCAACTCATGAGGTGTAATCCTTGTTTTATTCTTAAACTTAAGGTAATATCAAGTTAGACACTTTCTTTTATTATTTCACTTATTTTTAGTGTAACGACCCCAACTTCTAAAGTGAACCTAATCAGGACTGTTACCACGTGCATGCTATGGAGGCTTTTCTAATAGAACATTTTAAAACATAAACTCAAATTTAAGCAAAATCTCAAATCAAAACCTTTATTTGGGATCCCTAATTTTATAGACACAAAAACATTGTCAAATAACTTTAAAACTAAAGTCAACATGGCCTCCAACAAGTTTGCAAAACAAGTTCATAAACTGAAATAATGAAAAAAACATAGTCCATAAAGCGGAAGGAAAACATGAAGTCCATGAGACCTAGCCTCCCATGGCTGCGTAACAGTTCTCATCAATCACCTTTCACGCGCCCCTGCCTTTACCTGAAAGAAAATCATTTAAGGAAAGAATGAGTATTTAAAATACTCAGTACGTGACCTTACTGTTGAGGTTGAGTCACACTTACGCACGTGCCTAAAATCAATAATAATCATATTTTGGGTGGCTCTAAAATTCTTCTTAAACTTATTAATTACTGAGATATACATCAATTTCATACATATCCTAGACACAACAATTTCATGTGTCGCCTATGGAGGAACTTCAATTTCACGAACCTCGACTCAAGTACATCAATTTTATGCCCGTAAATCCTGTGTAGGCACCCCCTAATGTACATCAACTCCATGTACACTTTCTGAATTTTAGAACTTAAAGGTCATTTAAATTCATGCATCCTATAAAAATTTCAAGAGACCACCACTTTAAAAATTTTCATAATTTATCATTATTAATATAAATGGCAGATTTTCACGCTTAAATAATCTCATGCTTTAAAATTTTCAATATAAAGGCATGCATGCTAAAAACAATCATGAACACATAATTTTAGGAAAAATAAAGACTACGCTCCCAACTAAAGATTTCAACAATAAAGTCACTCACCTCAAGTTATAAATAATGCTTATTCCAAAACTCCAAATGACTTGATAAGAATGCCAAACTTGATCCCAATTAAGGGTTTAGATCCCAATGAGGACTTGAAGCTTGCTGAACCAGTTCCAAATTCCCTCAAGCTCCAATATCCCGACCTCTAAATTTTATGGCATCACATAACTAGAAACCAAAGTTGATGGGTAATCAATTAAAACCTTTGAATTCTCCAAAAATCAAGAAAATCTTGCTGAAAATCACTTACCTAAAGACGAAATTGCAAGAACTTGAAGACCCATCGCTTGAATCGCCGAAACTGCATGGAGAATTTGTAGAACGAAACAAAATTGATTGGGTATTCAACCAAAAGCTAAAGTCAACTCAAAGAACAAAATCAATCTAACTTACCCAAGGTTGAAATTGCCCAAAAACTCGATAAAAACGCCCAAAACGAAGTTGTTCGCGCCCCAAACCTCCGCTGCAACACTTTGCTCTCACTGGAAAAATACCCTTATGCCGAGACCCACACTGTACCACAATGAACCTGCTCGAGAATGTCGCGAGAACACCGTTGTCGCTGGAGCTCGGACCAAATCGACACCTGCACTGCCACGCACTAAATAAGATGATCCGTCGACCTTTGTTGCAGAGGACGACTCAAGAGAGAGAGACAAAAATGGCTGGAGTTGGTTGAAACTGCTGCAAATGGGAACAAGAGGGGGAAAATCGTGAGGTTGAAGATGATGGCTCACTTGGAGACCTCGGGCTGCGTGTGACTGATATAAGAGGGGAAAAACTTAGGGTTAGGTGGCTTGGCTTAAAGACCTTACAATTACAAAATTTCCACCCTAGCCACATAGTTAATTTCCACAAATCACCATCCATTAAGCTTCCTTCTTAACTCCAAATTTGAAAAAAAAATTAATCCCACTTAACTAAAAATTAAAGAAATCGAGCTTATACCTTGAATTACCGGCTTTACATTTAGTTTATGTTAAAAAAAAACGGACCATCTTTATCTAATTAATTGACAATAGAAGATTAAATGTGGTAATCATTTTTTAAACGAGTGTTGTAGAGGTGCTAATTAATATTGTCCCAACACTCAATATACTCTCGAGTCTAACTTATGGTTTCAAAGACTGGTTTTATCTTAAAAGAGGTGACCAATCACACCTTTAATGATTGGTAGTGACCCCAATTTGCCATTAAAAATGAAAAACTCAAAAGATGATGTCAGCCGCTTTGCGTCGCGATACATTGTGACAACATAAAAACAAAATAAATAAACTAAATATAAAAGAAAAGAAAAAAGAATATAAGAACTTAAAAGAAAAATTGTAATGCCCCTATTTCATTTAACTAACCTAGTTACATTATTAAGCCCCTATTTCAATACTAACCGAAGCTTCGAAAATTTTGGTAGCATGAAATATGTAAGACTCTAGACACTTAACTAATTAAAACTAAGGTTCATCACACCTCTCTATCTAACTTGCTCTTGCATTTTTCAAGGGGAGACAAGTTTTTCTCCTCTACTTCTTTCTCACCTCTCTATCTAACTTGATCTAACTTGCTCTTGCCTTTGATCAATTCTTACTAAAATACCATCGTTTTACAATAATTAAGTACAAATTCTATATTTTAAGATTTCTATCAAAATCGGTAGGCTTTTGACTATTTTGACTTAGAATGATAAGAAATTAAGCACTAAGTCTTTGCTTTCTTAGCAATAATCCAAGTTTTTAATTAAGGTTAAATAACATAAATAAATAAGCACTATTAGGTTCTATTTATAATACTGAGGTAGAATAGTAAAATGTCTGATATTTATCTCTTCAAGAATCTTGCCTTGATACTCGAAACTCTATAGTTAACGGTTAAAAATTCGTAACCGTCGTTGGACTTGGTCAACCATAACGGTCGTTGTCCTTGACCCTTAGCTTATCTGTAGGACCCTTCCACATCATAACTCTTGACCTCTTGATGGTTGTGGTTCCTCCAGCCCTTTTGAGGAGTAAGTCTCAAATCACGGTTGATCCTTGAAGGGGGTTGATCGTGTGAAGCTTCGTCGACCCCAATGACGATGGTCGACCTCAGGGGTCGGCCTCATGGGTCATGGTCATGGGCAACGCTTATCGGGGGTGGCCCTTGGGCCTTTGGCCAACCGTCAAGGGAGTCGACCTTTACGACTCTTGGGCCTCTTGGCAGACCCCTCTTGGCTTAACGAATGTTTTGGGCTCCTTTTCACCTCTTAAGTCATTTCAGACTGAGAATCCTAATGGACTTATTAATGTCAGACCTAGCCAAAACTCAACCCTCAACAGGAAGAATTAGGTTATCTAAGAAGGGTTGAGACTTCAAGAGCTTTTCTTTTAGATGATCTAATTCTTCTCATACATTTTTACCAATTCATTAAGTATTATATCATATAAATTATCTTTATTCAATTGAAACGTTCTCAAACCTTAGGATCCATGTAATTGAAAAATGTTGAAATATAAGGGACCAAATTAAAACTTTTTAGACAAAAGAAATTTATTTTAAGAAAACATATATATTAGGAATGAAACATATATAATAGAGAAAGTTTTCGTCCACAATGATAGAAGTCAATTACAAATCTTACAAATAAAATGTGAGCATTATTGTTTAGACGAGTTTAGTAATCATTTTCAGTGATAAGAGTGGACACCCGAACAACAACGTCCCAAATATCTCCCAGATTCTTGGCCATCTCTGGCAAGTTCGATGGTTCCGGCGGTGGATGTTTGAAGGTTTTTAGACAGTTGTCAGTGGCAGTCTCGGTGCCGACATTGCTTGGTAGGAAGATAATATTGCCACCATTAGCCAGCGCTTCCTTAGATCGTTCTATGTCCCACACCACAAAGTCCAACTCCTTTAAGCATTGTGAATATCGTTTTTTAAGTTCTGGATTTGCTGTCTCTACTGCCTCCAGCCTCTGTGCGTGGTCAAGACATTTGCCGGCGCTTGTATAGGCAAGGCTAAGGGTGTAATTGGCCACCTTTCGAGCGTCTATGCTACCCATGGGTTTCAACAAACTCCAGCATAAGGATACATTTCTGGTTTTTGGGCAGATGCTCGATGCGATGTCGTTTGATGGTGCAGAATTTGCATTAGAAAGAATGACATTGGAGAAAACAAGACAACAAAGGAAAACAAGATTGGAATTTGCCATTTTTTTTCAATTTTTATTTTTTTTCCTTTCCACTATTGTGTCCTTGATGAAATGGGTAATTTAAATATATAGATGAAATTTAGAGAAATGGTTTTTTTTTTCTTTTTTCTCTCCAACTATAAAGGAAATGGATGGAGGAGATGGGGAAGTTGCCATTGGAAGAGATTTTATCGTACACGCATAACTACAATGGGTTTTGTATGGTTGTTTGTTATTCTTACCTTAAAACAAATTTAAAAAGAAAAACAAAAGTTAACTGTATATTTCGAAAATGTAGATAAGATTGTAATGTTTGAGTTATGCTCCAAGTTGGCATATACAATAGTGTTACATGAGGCTTGGCATTGCATAGAATGATAGTATGTTGCAGTACGTTGATAATCCAAGAGGAGCAATCACTTTATTAATTCTATTTTTCTTAATTGGGAAGACTTTTGAAGTAAAACCTCGGAATGCTAAGCCATTTGATTTACATTTACTCTGTATCCTTGAAATTTGTTTACCTAGTGGCTTGATAAATTCACATTTATATAGCTCTTTGAAAGATTCTAAGGAAGTAGGGTTCAAATTAAATTGTTGAACCTTATTATTCCAGAAGTTTTGGAGCTTTTGTCTTGGAGTAGAATTAAGCAATTCACTATCCTTAAAGTCAAACCAATTACTTCAAAATCTATAATAAAAAGTTGTACCAAAAGGAGACAACAATCTTTTTCTTTTTTAAAAAACAACCTTTTCTCCATTGTCTTTAGCTTCAAAAGCGCTTCTACTCGTTAAAGAGGAAGTGGCTTTAATGTCCATAAATTTCTTTGTTTTTTTGTCCTTCATCTTCACTTGAGTTAAAATTTAGCATTATTGAGTGACTAGTAGGTGAAGATTTTCTGACAACTTTGGCTCTTTCGTATCGCTGTTTCTCGAGGAATTTTTTCTCATGCAACCCTTCCATCTAAGAAAAAGTTTTTACTCAGAGTATCTTTATTTTAGGTTCAGTATTTACACTGATTTTTGACAACCTTTCTTGCTATTGATACTTCCTCTTGAATAGGTACTCTCTACTTTCTTCCTTTTGGTTATGTTGTTGGTTGGTGGAATGAAGAGCACTTCAATGCATCAGATGCAAATGGGGATGGGGTTTTGGACATAACTAAATTAAACGAGTAGTCTTCAAAAACTTCACCGTGTCTCTTCACCATGTCTCTTTATGCAGTTTCAATAGCCTTTGCTCTCCTTCTGTTCACCATCCTTGTAAGTTCAAATTTATAGTTTCATAAGGTTTATTGCTTTCTAAATATTGCTATTTCAATTTTCTGCCAAAAGTTAAATGGGATGTTTATTCTTTCATGTTAAGTTTAAAATTCATTGGGATAGTATTGAACCTAATTAAAATTTTCTTTTAGTAGGTTGTTCTAGTTCGATGTACGAGTTATGTACAAAGATGAAATCTAGGGCAAGTGAGAGAAATGTAATGGCTATAGTGATACCATTATGTAATGGGTATAGAGATGCCCTAGTTTATTGTATTTGTACATTGTATATGTTTTATACATGTATTTACACACCTGCTGCTGTATAGATTATTGTACATTCCACTAAACTTGAGTTTTAGTTCAAGTGGGAGTTTGTTGGGTTTTATGCCCTAAAACTCGTAGATAGTGAATGTAAACAAATTATATACATGTTTCAATAAAGTGTTATTGAGTTTCTATCATAAAGGGTTATTGTTAAATATTTCACAATTTGACCCAAATCCAATAAACTAAGTTCCAAGATTGTTTGTATGTAACTTGAACTAATATGTGGGGACATACGGGGATCGATGTTCGAGTAACAACCTAAAAGGTCTATAGTACAAGGATAAGGTTGGGTACCTTATCCTGGTAACACTATGTGATACAGTCCGCTTTGTATTTGATACAGATGTATTGATCCAAAGCGTCCATGTAGTATGCGAGTGGGGGTATCCTATGCAATGAGTTTGCATAAGACCGGACCGCAAAATAGTAATCGCTAGCTGTAACACCATTAACTAGTTAGGTTTCTATTTCACTAGGATGACATAGGCAACTTAGTCTGAATCCTGAGTGGATTATGGACTCCTTTTCACGAAGGATTGTCCTTTGATTTGTATGGGTGAGAGTGGCCAGTTCACTGACTCAATAAGCCTGTCACTTTGGGCAAGACCGAGTGGGGAGCTGGGAACATAATCACACAAGATGAAATTCACTCATTTCCGACTTTAGGGAAGTAGATGAGTGTTCCTTTAAGTGGTGACTCCAGGTCTTGATAAAAGGATCCTACCCTCTCACTGCCCCTAAAGTGGTTTCTGTTTAGTGGTTGGACCACAAACATGTTGTTCATTAGAGGAGCATTGGTACTTAAGCAGGTAGAGGTAACTCAGGGGTAAAATGATAATTTGACCTTATTGGAGTTACAAACACTCTTGAAGGACTAACATGTTGTTATTGGTCTATATTCGTGGACAAAAAATTATGTCTGCAGTGAGAAGAGTGCAACTGTGGGTCTTTAGTGGAGTGAACCCACAGTTAACGAAAATTGATTAATTGGTTAATGAGTTTAGCCGATTAAATCTTATATCGTTGGAGTTCCTGATCTGCAGGTCCCACTGGTAACTCGTAAAGAGACTTGAGGCAATTAAGTATAAATTGTAAATTGAAAGTGTTCAATTTATTTAGGGGAATCATATAATGTATGATGATGCATTAGAGTATAAAGTTTATGAAACTTTATAATATAATTTTTTGAATTAATTTCAAAATTAATTTTGAGAGAAAATATTTGAAAGAGTTCAAATAATTAATATGAATTGGATTCATATTAATAAAATAAATTTTTAATAAAATCCCTAAAATTAAATATATGATATTTAATTGGGTAATTAATTATGAAATTAATTAATTATTTATTAAAATTAGATATGAATAAGATAATAGATCTTATTCATGACCTTTTTCCTATAAATAGAACTCCTGGGGTGGGGTGAATGAGATCTCATTCATTCTCCTACTCTCAGAGAATTCTCCTGAAGGCTCCCACCTGTCTCCTGCCTCTAGTAGTCTCAGAGTCATACCGGTGTAGCCATAGTGGTAGTGTTCGCAATAGTTCATAATTATTTCACAAGCAGTTGGTGAATTTAATCTGAGTCGTCAACGAGAGTAAGAAACTTCTTACTGTATAAATTGTTGGATCGGTATGGCAACCCTAGAGGGGGGGTGAATAGGGTTTAATAAAACTTTTTCCTAAAATGACTCAATTAAACTAATTAACACACTTTTTATAAGCAATAAGAGAAATTTCAATATATGCAACAAATAAGAACAAACTAAAGCATGCAATAGATTCTTAAATTAATTGCAAAAATAAAAAGGAAAGAGTTAGAGAAGAAGACACCGTAATTTTTATAGTGGTTCGGTCAAACTCGACCTACTCCACTCCCCAAGCGCCTCTTGGGAATTTGAATAAAAACCTTTCGACTCTTTCCACGGATTAGAGCCCAACCGTTACACCACCGCTCCTTTTACGGGTTCAAGAGCAAACCCGATCCTTTCCACGGGTTAGGATCAAACCGTTACAAGTGATGAAATTTTTGGATAACACAATACAACTCTCAATAGAGTAGATTTACAAATTTGAGCACTCAATAAAAGTATCCTCACAATACAATAACACTCTCTCAAGAATAAGATGAAAAGAAAAATTTTGGGAGCTTGGAGAGAGCAACAATGGAAACTTTTGAGTTTTGGAGGATTGTAAAATTGTAAAATTGTTGGTAAAAATTTGGGGAAGAAGATGAGTTTAAAAAGAGAGGGAAATGGGGTAAAAGATTAAATTTAATTTGGACCATTGGATTTATGATAAAGAGAAATTAAGGGTGGAGATTAAAAGAGATTAAAAGTAAAAAGGAATTAATAATAATATATAAATAAAATAAATAAATATATATATATATATATTTTAAAACTCTAACGGTTAAAAAAAATTTAAAACAAATAATATATTATAATAATAATAATAATAATAATAAATATATATATATTTATATAAGTAACGGTAAAAGCATTTTTAAATTTTTAATTTTTTTTTTTTAAACTAAACACCAACGGGCAGAAGCAATTAATGCTTCTGATTTTTTTTTTTTTAATTAATATTGAAAACTAACCGTTTGAATTTTTATTTAATAAAGTAATATATATATAATATTTAAATAATCAAAAGGCCCACATGTCACTCTCCCAAAGCTCCACATGTCGTCGTCGGATTGGTCCAAGAAGCTGACTCAGCCCGCCACGTCATCGCCTCGGGAATTTTTCGTTAAAGCTTGTTTCGACTATAACTTCTTCGTTTTAGCACCGATTTGAGTGATTCAAGAGGCGTTAGAATCGTTGTTCCGAGCTCTACGCTATGGGCACATTAAAACACTAAAATTTTCAGTAATTAAAAATTGAGTTTGTTATCATCAAAACATTGATTAATTAATTAATTAAAATTAATTAATCTGAGATTAAGGGCCAAAAAGCCAACATAAATTAGATTTAGATCTAATGCTTTTGTATGCTTAGCCTTAATATAAATCTAGAATAGTTCTAAGTTTATTGCCAATGTATTGGTATTTTAGATTAAACAAAATTAACTACGAATCGGTCCCAATCACGCTTCCGCTTTACAAAATTACGGAAATCCAAACCCTTCACTTTGTTTTTCGACCTTTAGAACAAGCATGCATAATTCCTAAAATTGATGTAGTTAGAGTGTCTAAGAACCTAATTGCTTCTGCATGCGTGATATTCACTCTTTAAAAAATTTAATCATTTAAAGTGAAATTTGTCAAAAGTCAGCGGATCAAGATAAAAATCTTAAATTATAAAATTTATGCTTAATTAATATAAAAAAAAAAGGATATTTTAATAAGAGTTTGTTAAAGTTTAACGGTGTTGTGCAGGAGTCAAGAATTGCATTTGAAATGCACCCAGATCTGGAAAAGGAAAAGTTTAGTGGAGCATGGAATAGAAGATTTGCACCCACATTTGGAAAAGAAGAAATTTAGCAGAATATGACATAGTTAGAAGATTTGGAAATGCGCCAGAATTGCACCTGCAAACTGATAAGGAAAGAGGCCCCAACTGAAGGAAAAATGCTTCAAAGCAAGGTTGCACGATGAAATGCGCTGCATTGGCAGCCACAACTGGGCAATTTCGACAGAATTTTGAGATTGGCGGGATTTGTAGATAATCTTCTAAAAATCAATTATTCCAAACCAAATCTCCAAGAATCATGGGATTGCACTCAAAGAGGACTTCTCGTACTGATCTCGACATGAAACTATACCTAACAATGTCTATAAATGGATCACAAGGCCAAGAGAGAAGGGAGCTCGGATTTAGTTTAGGATTTCTTTTAAGTTATATTTTTCTCTTCATCTTGTAGTCAATCCGAGTCTCGACTCCTTTTAGCCTCTGTCGGCTCCTCCATTCGAAAGAAGTAGAAGGGAAAGACTTGTCTCTCCTTGAAAAAGGTAAGAGCAAGTTAGAGAGGAGGAAGAGTCATCCATAGTCTAGAGTCATTTATCTTTTATTGTAATGGTCTTTTAAATTACGTTTTTGTTATGCTATAGTTGTAAGTTTAGCATATGTACCTTTCAATTATCAATATGAATTCAAGTTTTATTTATATTTTGTGTTCCTATAACTCATTGTCTTTCATTTTATTTTCTATCATGAGCTAAGCTTTTTCTGTGGATTCAAGTATGTGGATACCTTGAGTAGAAGAAAGTCTCACCTATTGCAAAAGCAACTTTGCTCTTACTTAGCATTGTTTGTTTTTGCTGAAGCTTAAGTTTCATTGTTAATTAGCTTAAATCGATCACTTGAGTTAACATAGTTTGTGTTCAACTGGTGGCCAAATGGTTGGAGTTGAGTGCGTGAGTTGGCAAAAATTGTTGGGTTTTATGCCCTAAAACTCGTAGATAGTGAATGTAAACAAATTGTATACTTGTTTCAATAAACAAAGTGTTATTGAGTTTTCTACAATAAAGTGTTATGGTTAAGTATTACACAATATAACCTAAATTCAATAAACTAAGATCCAAGGTTTTTTGTATGTAAGTTGAACTAGTATGTGAGGACATATGGGGATCAATGTTCAAGTAACAACCTAAAAGGTCTATAGTATAGGGATAAGGCTTGGTACTTTATCCTGGTAACACTATGTGATATGACTCGCTTTGTATCTGATACAGACATATTGATCCAAAGCGTCCATGTAGTAGACATGCAAGCGGGGGTATCCTATACAATGAGTTTGCATAAGACTGGACCACGAAATAGTCAACCACTAGTTGTGACACTGTTAATTAGTTAGGTTACTATTTCAATAGGATGACTTAAGTAACTCAGTCTTAATCCTGAGTGTGTCATGAACTCCATCTCATAAAGGATCGTCCTTTGATTATCATAGGTGAGAGTGGCCTAGCATAGGAGTAGGATTTGGAATTTCCTAATTTTGATAAAGCATAAGAGTAATTGGGATAGATTCGTAGTTAATTTTGTTTATCCAAAAATACCAATACATTGGCAAAAATCATATAACAAATTCTACACAAACTTAAGGCTAAGCATACAAAATTTAGATCTAAATCCATAATAAAGAAAAGAGAAGCAAACCTCCATTGACGTCTTTGAAAATCAAGAATGATTCTTGATTGCTCTAAAACAACGAAGAACACTACCATTTGATCTTTCCCGCTATAACTCTGAGATTAGGAACGTAGTTGTTGGACTACCTAATCTTGAATGGGAAAAACTCTAGAGAGAAAATTCTCCCTAGAGTTCTTGAGTTGAGAGTGTTGGGTTTTATGCCCTAAAACTCGTAGATAGTGAATGTAACCGTTGACCGGATATTAATGAAATAATATTGATATATTTTTCCATTAATTGTTATTAGTTATTTTATATATATGTCTTTGCCTAATAATAACCCTAATCCAATAAACTAGACATCCAAGGCTGTAATATGAGTCTTGAACTATATGTAGTGACATATGGGATCATTGTTCAAGAAACAGCCTAAAGGGTCTATAGTATAGGGATAAGACTGGGTGCCTTTTCCTGGTGACACTATGGATACGACCCACTTTGTATTTGATACAAACGCTGCGATCCAACGCGTTCGTGTAGGAGACTTGCGAGTGGGGGTATCCTATGCAATGAGTTTGCATAAGACCGGACCGCGAAATAGTAACCACTGGTTATAACACCGTTAACTAGTTGGTTTTCTATTTCACTAGGACGACCTAGACAACTTAGTCTTAATCCTGAGTTGATTATGGACTCCTGCTCATGAGAGATTGTCCTTTGATTTGTATGGGTGAGAGTGGCCAATACGCCGACTCAATAAGCCTACCACTTTGGGGACAAGACCGAATGGGGAGCTGGGAACATAATCGTACAAGATGGAATTCACTCCTTCCCGACTTTAGGGAAGCAGATGAGTGTTCCCTTAAGTGGTTACTCCGAGTCTTGAATAAAGGGCCCTACCCTCTAAATGGCACGAGAGGGTTTTCTGTTTGATGGTTGGACCATGAACATGTTGTTCATTAAAGGAAAATTGGTACTTAAGGAAATAGAGGTAACCCAGGGGTAAAACGGTAATTTGACCCAGCTGGTGTTACGGACACTCGTGAAGGACTAACTAGTCGATATTGGTCTAGATCCGTGGACACAAAAAATATGTCTGCAGTGAGAAGAGTGCAACTGTGAGTCTATAGTGGAATGTACACACAGTTAACGAATATTGATTAATGTGGTTAATGAGTTTTACCAATTAATCTCACATCGTTGGAGCTTCTGATCTGCAGGTCCATTAGGTCCCACTGGTAGCTCGTAAAGTAATTTGAGACAACTAAGTAATAAAAGTAAATTGAAAATGTTCAATTTATTAAGGGAAACAAATATAATATACATTGATATATTATTATGAGAGAAATTAATATTTGAAAAGTTCAAATATAAATTTATGGAAGTTTGAAAGAGTTCAAAATAATGAATTAATTAATTTAAGGCCTAAAATGTGTTTGAGCAAATTAATTAATTCTAGGCCGGGAATTAAATATGTGATATTTAATTGGTGGTTAATTAATTAAAGAATTCATTAACCGGGAATTAATCAATTATGGAAATAATTAATCACTTAAGGAAGTGATTAATCATTTATGGAAATGATCTAATTACTTATGGAAGTAATTAGTCATTTGTGGAAAAGATTAATCAATTAGGGAATTGATTGATCATGATTGATTAATTAAGGAATAAGATTGAATCAATTTTGGAAAAAATTGATTTAATTGAATATTTTATTCATGACCTCTCTTCTATAAATAGAACACTAGACCTAATTGGTCAGGACACTTGACCCTCTTGAAAGACAAGACCTAGAATTCTCTCTAGCCTCCCTCTTAGAGAAAGACTCCCACAAGTCTGTGGTGATTGTGTCAATCAAAGAAGAATTTCCAGCGAAGAAAACCTTAAAGCGGCTGCTGCGTTTTCGTTCGTGGAGCGTCGTTGGCGAAGAACGGTCAAGTCTACAACGGAGGTTTGTAACGGTTCTTCCTCTTTTCTTTAGAAAAGTTTTAAAAATAAATTTAGATTTATTTTAGCATGTTTAAACCGATTTTACAGCGGCTTTAAAGGTTGTTTAAAGTTTTGTTTGAGTTATCGTAACAGTATTTTAATGTTAATTAATATACGGCGTAAGGTCCAATCGATGCGCTTCCGCTGCGTGGGGACTTTTATTCCCTTCAATCGTTATCAGAGCCATCGCTGTCCCTATTAATTAATTTTAAAAGTTGCGATAGGCTCTAATAGGTGGGATTTATGCATAATGTATGTTCGGTTCGCATTGAACTGTTTGGGTTAATTTTATGGCCATAGATTTTATTTTTATGTGATTTGATCATGTAAGGCCCGGTGTTTCGGGTATTTTATGTAAAATCGAGTCCTATGTAAGTCCGGGTCTAGAATAGGTTTTTATGAGATGAAAATCGGAGCAATCACCGCTGAAATCGGGGCCGAAATCGGAGAATCGATGCTGCTGCCGCCCAGATTCTGCCTCCAGACGCAACAGCGTCGGGACGCTCCTTCAACAGCGTCTCGACGCTGTCTCGATTATGCAGGCGCCAGATATGGAAAACGTACAGCGTCGGGACGCTATCAACACAGCGTCTCGACGCTGTCACGATGGAGGCGCGACCTAGGGTTTCAAAAGGCGTGGTTCAAGGCATGGCCGGTCCGGTTCGGACCGGTTCGGCTGGGCTGGGACCTATTTGGTCCGGTTCAGCCAATTTTTGGCATGGTTCGTGATTTTGGAGGCCGGTTCGAGGTGGTTCGGGGCGGTTCATGCTGTCTAGACCAATTCCGGAGCTGTACATGGATTTTTTTAGGATAGAATTTAGCTAAATTAATGTAATTTAATGCTTTATTTTATCCTAGGGGCCAAAAATTAATCGGTTCAATTGTTATTTATATGCTTTATGGATGTCATATAGAATATTTAATCCCACCTTAGGTTATAAACATGCTCATGCATTTTTTATATATTATAAATTGTTATAATGTATGTTTAAATGCATGGATTTGTTTTCATATTTTTAATATAAGTGTATATTAATTATATGAAAAATTGGAAAGCATGAAGCATGTCATTACTTAAACTAAATATAAATAGTTATGTTTAATGTGATGAATGAAGCATGCTTGATTGATTTTCTTGATTGGCTTATAATTGTTATAATAAAAGAAAATCAAAATTGCATGAAGCATGAAACATCCATAGTTAATAATATAAGTGTTATATTATTCATGCAATTGATGTGGTTTAATTATTTAATTTGAATGAGATTGTTGAATGAATTAAACCCTAGATTCTTGATTATAGGATTAATCATTAAAATTTGAAATAGTTCTTTAATATTAATGATTAGAAACCGTCAATCTATAATCAAGATTTGCATGCAAACATAAGATCATAGGATAAATGGGATTAATTTTAAATTGTTTAAAATTAATTAGACCTAGATCGATTTCTAATAGGATTAGAATCTTTTCTTACTTAGAATTAAAAATAGTTTTAATTTACTAAGTAGGAAAAACATTGCTATGATTATAAGGGAACTCCACCGGTAATGTTCTGTCTAAGGCTGGGGGTATTTAAGTTGACGGTTTACGGAACACCTCCTACCTGGGAACTGACCTGGAATACAGGAGTTGAATTAATCATAGTTAAATGTTAGCATGCAATGTCACTAGGTTTATTAAAAGTGTTTAATGCACCTAGATCTTTACAGTAAAGACCTTACATTACTGAGGTTATAAGGGAACTCTCTCGGTAAAGTTCTGTCTAGAGGCTGGGGGTATTTAAGTTGACGGTTTACGAAACACCTCCTACCTGGGAACTGACCTGAACATTGAGTTGAATTAACCATAGTAATGTTGACTTACAATGTTGGGATTATTAAAAGAAGTTTAATTCACCCAAAAGATTGCAGTTGAATCCTTTCCATAATTGTTATAATAGGATCAGACTTAGATAGATTGACTTAGCCGAATACTATCTAAGTTAAACAACCCTATATTAACCTTAGGACATTTTCAGTGGGAGGAAAATTACAAAACCAGATTTAAATCAAGTTTTGCTCCTACGTCCCTATATTCACAACGTGAGATTCATGCTCGGCTTCGAGTCGCCTTAGGAGCGGCCTCCCTTCGGAAAGTGTTTGCATAAATCAATATCAAGGTGAATGGGAAAAATGTCTAGAGTAAGTGGGAGCGGGACACGTGTCAACGTATCCCTCGGTCTCCGCCCATAGTTCACACCGTGAGAGTCCTATGATCCGCCTGCAGGTTGTCCTGGCGCAACCATCCCTTCAGAGGGCCTGGTCATAGGATTCGGAACATCGTGAACTCCTGAAAAGGATAGAAGCTCTTAGGCTAATCACCAACAGTTACCTTTCCCTTCGGTAGCCTGTTGGTGCGTGCCTCTGAGATCTGAAAGTGGGAGGGTTACACTTACGAGGATGAGTTAAAAGTGTTAACAAATCCTTGACCGAACAACGATGGCTAATATCTATAGGAATATGAGTTATTCTGGAATTAGAATTAGCTTAGAGGTGTCTCATTTCAAAGGAGGAGTACCTGATCACCCTTCGGTGGCTGATATTCTAAATCTCTGAAACATCGTTGCAAAACTAAATCAATAGTTTTTAGGGTTCTGTGATTGTCTGTTTTGCTAAATTGATTGGATTGTGTGCAATTGTTTGCTTGTATGATGGGTTAAGGCAAAGATTACTAATACGGTCATGGATTGTTTAAATTTCAGCAATGTCTTCCTCAATTGTCTCTCTGCTTAAAAATGAGAAATTAACCGGCAAAAATTATGCTACGTGGAAGTCGAACCTGAATACGATTCTTGTTGTCGATGATTTGCGGTTCGTCTTAACGGTGGATTGTCCTCCAGCCCCTGCTCGTAATGCATCCCAGGCAGTTAAGGATGCTTATGACCGCTAGACAAAGGCCAGTGATAAGACTCGCGTCTATATCTTAGCCAGCTTATCTGAAGTTTTGGCTAAAAGGCATGAGGGCATGGTAACAGTGAGGGAGATTATGAACTCTCTCCAGGAGATGTTTGGACAACCGTCCTACCAACTCCACCATGACGCTCTCAAATACGTTTATAGCTGTCGCATGAAAGAGGGCACGTCTGTTCGGGAGCATGTCCTGGATATGATGGTCCAATTCAACGTGGTAGAGGCAAACGGGGCGGTCATAGATGAGCGTAGTCAGGTTGCATTCATCTTAGAATCTCTTCCGAAGAGTTTTCTACAGTTTCGAAGCAATGCAATGATGAATAAAATAACATTCAACTTGACTAGTCTCCTAAATGAGCTACAACTCTATCAGTCTCTTCTTAAGAACAAGGGACAGATAGAAGGAGAGGCAAACGTTGTTCACTCTAAAAGAAAGTTCGAGAAGGGTTCATCCTCTGGAACTAAATCTGTAGCCACTTCTTCAAAGAAAACTCAGAAGAAGAAAGGAAACAAGGGGAAAGCTCCCAGTACTGCTGCTAAAAGCAAGGGAAAAGCCAAAGCTATGGCAGACAAGGGCAAGTGTTTCCACTACAATGTAGATGGACATTGGAAGAGAAACTGCCCAAAGTACCTTGCTGAGAAAAAGAAGGAAAAGGAAGGTAAATTTGATTTACTGGTTTTAGAAACATGCCTGGTAGAACATGATGAGTTTACCTGGATACTTGATTCAGGAGCAACTAATCATGTTTGCTCTTCTTTTCAGGAAAATAGTTCCTTTCGGCAGTTGAACGATGGAGAAATGACACTCAGGGTCGGAACTAGAGAAGTCATTTCAGCTAAAGCAGTGGGAGCTGCGAAGTTATTTTTTAGAAATAGATTCTTACTTTTAGAAAGTTTGTTAATCGTTCCCAAGATTAAGAGGAACTTAATTTCTATTTCATGTTTGATTGAACAATCGTATACAGTTACTTTTGATATGAATGAAGCGTTCATTTATAAAAATGGTGTACTTATTTGTTCAGCCAAATTGGAAAATAACTTGTATGTTTTAAGACCAACCGAAAACAAAGCACTTTTAAATCACGAATTATTTAAAACTGCTGAAACTCAATGTAAAAGGCAAAAGATTTCTCCATCAAGTAACAATACTAATCTTCGGCATCTTAGACTTGGTCATATAAACATCGATAGGATCGGTCGTTTGGTAAAGAATGGACTTCTAAGCAAGTTAGAAGATGATTCACTACCACCTTGTGAATCTTGTCTCGAGGGAAAAATGACCAAGAGACCCTTTACTGGAAAAGGTTATAGAGCCAAAGAACCCTTAGAGTTAATACATTCGGATCTATGTGGTCCAATGAATGTAAAAGCTCGAGGAGGGTACGAATATTTCATCTCTTTTATAGATGATTATTCAAGATATGGTTACTTGTACCTAATGGGACATAAGTCTGAAGCCCTTGAAAAGTTTAAGGAGTTTAAGGCTGAAGTTGAAAACCTATTAGGTAAATCTATTAAAGTACTTCGATCTGATCGAGGAGGGGAGTATATGGATCAAAGATTCCAGGATTATATGATAGAACATGGAATCCAATCTCAACTCTCAGCCCCTGGTACACCTCAACAGAATGGTGTGTCAGAAAGGAGAAATAGAACCTTGTTGGACATGGTTCGATCAATGATGAGTTATGCTCAATTGCCTAGCTCGTTTTGGGGGAATGCAGTAGAGACTGCAGTATACATCTTGAACAATGTTCCCTCGAAAAGTGTTTCTGAAACACATTTCGAATTATGGAAGGGGGGTAAACCTAGTTTGCATCACTTTCGCATCTGGGGTTGTCCAGCACACGTGCTTGTGACAAATCCTAAGAAACTGGAACCTCGTTCAAAACTGTGCCAATTTGTTGGTTACCGTAAAGAAACGAGAGGTGGTTATTTCTACGACCCACAAGAAAATAAGGTGATTGTATCGACAAACGCCACTTTCTTAGAGGAAGACCACATGAGAGATCATAAACCACGCAGCAAAATAATATTAGGAGAAGCTACTGAAGAATCATCAAGAGTTGTTGATGAAGTTGGACCTTCAACAAGGATTGATGAATGAACTAGTTCTTCAGATCCATCCCGTCCATCTCAAACGTTGGGAATGCCTCGACGCAGTGGGAGGATTGTATTACAACCTGACCGCTACTTGGGTTTAACTGAAACTCAGGTTGTCATACCTAATGATGGCATTGAGGATCCATTGTCCTATCGACATGCAATGAATGACGAAGATAAGGATGAATGGGTCAAAGCCATGAACCTGGAAATGGAGTCAATGTACTCCAATTCTGTATGGGAACTTACAGATCTACCAAATGGGGTAAAACCCATAGGGTGCAAATGGATCTATAAGAGAAAAAGAGATACAGCTGGAAAGGTACAGACCTTCAAAGCTAGACTAGTGGCAAAGGGTTATACCCAAAAGGAAGGGGTTGACTATGAGGAAACCTTTTCTCCTGTAGCCATGTTAAAGTCCATAAGAATTCTCTTATCCATAGCCACGTATTATGACTATGAAATATGGCAAATGGACGTCAAGACTGCCTTTCTGAATGGTAATCTTGAAGAGAATATCTTCATGTCTCAACCCGAAGGGTTCATAGCCCAAGGTCAGGAACAAAAGGTTTGTAAGCTCAATCGATCCATTTATGGATTGAAACAAGCGTCCAGATCATGGAACATTAGATTTGATACTGCAATCAAATCTTTTGGCTTTGACCAAAACGTTGATGAGCCTTGTGTGTACAAGAAAGTCAACAAAAAGAAAGTAGCTTTTCTAATACTTTATGTAGACGATATCCTACTCATTGGGAATGATGTAGGATACCTCACTGACATTAAGAAATGGCTAGAAGCCCAATTCCAAATGAAAGATCTGGGAGAGGCTCAATATGTTATGGGAATCCAAATCATTAGGGATCGTAAGAACAAAACGCTAGCTCTTTCTCAAGCAACGTATATAGACAAGATGTTGTCTCGATATTCGATGCAAAACTCCAAGAAGGGACTACTACCCTTCAGACATGGGGTACACCTGTCTAAGGAACAGTCTCCTAAGACACCTCAAGAAATTGAGAACATGAGACACATTCCCTACGCCTCAGCTGTGGGCAGCTTAATGTATGTTATGCTCTGCACAAGGCCTGACATATGTTATGCAGTGGGAGTAGTTAGTAGGTATCAGTCTAATCCAGGGTTGGACCACTGGGGAGCGGTTAAGAATATCCTCAAGTATCTTTGGAGAACGAGGGACTACATGCTTGTGTATGGAGCTAAGGATTTGATTCTTACTGGATACACTGACTCTGACTTTCAAGCTGATAAGGATTCAAGGAAATCCACATCAGGGTCAGTATTCATCATCAATGGAGGAGCAGTAGTGTGGAGAAGCATCAAACAAGGATGCATAACAGACTCAGTGGGGCTATAGCCAACTCAAAAGAACCTCGAAGCCACAAACGGGGTAAACACATCGAGAGGAAGTATCACCTGATACGGGAGATTGTGCAACGAGGAGATGTGATCGTCACTAAGATCGCCTCAGAGCACAACATTGCTGATCCATTTACGAAGGCTCTCACGGCTAAAGTGTTTGAGGGTCATCTAGAGGGTCTAGGTCTACGAGATATGTATGCCATCTAATCTAGGGCAAGTGGGAGAAATGTATAATGAGTATAAGGATGCCCTAGTTCATTGCATTATATACATGACATTTCCAGCTTTAGATTATTGCATTTACATCCCACTAATTAGTGCTTTAGTTCAAGTGGGAGTTTGTTGGGTTTTATGCCCTAAAACTCGTAGATAGTGAATGTAACCGTTGACCGGATATTAATGAAATAATATTGATATATTTTTCCATTAATTGTTATTAGTTATTTTATATATATGTCTTTGCCTAATAATAACCCTAATCCAATAAACTAGACATCCAAGGCTGTAATATGAGTCTTGAACTATATGTAGTGACATATGAGATCATTGTTCAAGAAACAGCCTAAAGGGTCTATAGTATAGGGATAAGACTGGGTGCCTTATCCTGGTGACACTATGGATACGACCCACTTTGTATTTGATACAAACGCTGCGATCCAACGCGTTCGTGTAGGAGACATGCGAGTGGGGGTATCCTATGCAATGAGTTTGCATAAGACCGGACCGCGAAATAGTAACCACTGGTTATAACACCGTTAACTAGTTGGTTTTCTATTTCACTAGGACGACCTAGACAACTTAGTCTTAATCCTGAGTTGATTATGGACTCCTGCTCATGAGAGATTGTCCTTTGATTTGTATGGGTGAGAGTGGCCAATACGACGACTCAATAAGCCTACCACTTTGGGGACAAGACCGAATGGGGAGCTGGGAACATAATCGTACAAGATGGAATTCACTCCTTCCCGACTTTAGGGAAGTAGATGAGTGTTCCCTTAAGTGGTTACTCCGAGTCTTGAACAAAGGGCCCTACCCTCTCAATGGCACGAGAGGGTTTTCTGTTTGATGGTTGGACCACAAACAGGTTGTTCATTAGAGGAGAATTGGTACTTAAGGAAATAGAGGTAACCCAGGGGTAAAACGGTAATTTGATCCAGCTAGTGTTACGGACACTCGTGAAGGACTAACTAGTCGATATTGGTCTAGATCCGTGGACACAGAAAATATGTCTGCAGTGAGAAGAGTGCAACTGTGAGTCTATAGTGGAATGTACACACAGTTAACGAATATTGATTAATGTGGTTAATGAGTTTGACCAATTAATCTCACATCGTTGGAGCTTCTGATCTGCAGGTCCATTAGGTCCCACTGGTAGCTCGTAAAGTAATTTGAGGCAACTAAGTAATAAAAGTAAATTGAAAATGTTCAATTTATTAAGGGAAACAAATATAATATATATTGATATATTATTATGAGAGAAATTAATATTTGAAAAGTTCAAATATAAATTTATGGAAGTTTGAAAGAGTTCAAAATAATGAATTAATTAATTTAAGGCCTAAAATGTGTTTGGGCAAATTAATTAATTCTAGGCCGGAAATTAAATATGTGATATTTAATTGGTGGTTAATTAATTAAAGAATTCATTAACTGGGAATTAATCAATTATGGAAATAATTAATCACTTAAAGAAGTGATTAATCATTTATGGAAATGATCTAATCACTTATGGAAGTAATTAGTCATTTGTGGAAAAGATTAATCAATTAGGGAATTGATTGATCATGATTGATTAATTAAGGAATAAGATTGAATCAATTTTGGAAAAGATTGATTTAATTGAATATTTTATTCATGGCCTCTCTTCTATAAATAGAACACTAGACCTAATTGGTCAGGACACTTGACACTCTTGAAAGACAAGACCTAGAATTCTCTCTAGCCTCCCTCTTAGAGAAAGACTCCCACAAGTCTTTTGCCTCCTAGACTTAGAGACATACCGGTGTAACCTCTGTGGTGATTGTGTCAATCAAAGAAGAATTTCCAGCGAAGAAAACCTTAAAGGGGCTGCTGCGTTTTCGTTCGTGGAGCGTCGTTGGCGAAGAACGGTCAAGTCTACAACGGAGGTTTGTAACGGTTCTTCCTCTTTTCTTTAGAAAAGTTTTAAAAATAAATTTAGATTTATTTTAGCATGTTTAAACCGATTTTACAGCGGCTTTAAAGGTTGTTTAAAGTTTTGTTTGAGTTATCGTAACGGTATTTTAATGTTAATTAATATACGGCGTAAGGTCCAATCGATGCGCTTCCGCTGCGTGGGGACTTTTATTCCCTTCAGAGAGAATATGAGAGGGCCTTATGGTGGTCATATGTTGTATCACCTAAACCCTAGGTTTAGTGTTTTATTTATTGGAGAAAGGCCATGAATAAAATATTCATTTAAAATAAATTATTTCCATAACTGATTTAATATTTTCCATAATTAATCAATTCCATAACCAATCAATTTCATAATTGATTAATATTTTCCATAAATGATTGATCACTTCCATAAGTGATTAAATCATTTCCATAAATGATTAATTACTTCCATAAGTGATTAATCATTTCCATAATTGATTAATTTTCAATTAATTAATTCTTTAATTAATTAACCACCAGTGTCCGTAATCACAATTGGGTCAAATGACCAGTTTACCCCTGTGTTACATCTGTCTCCTTAAGTACCAGCGCTCCTCTAATGAATAACCTGTTTATGGTCAAACCATTAAACAGAAAGTCCCTCTCGGGCCAGTGAGAGGGCGGGATCCCTTTGTTCAAGTCATGGAGTCACTACTTAAGGGAACACTCATCTACTTCTCCTAGATGTGGGAAGGAGTGAATTCCTTCTTGTGTTGTCATGTCCCCAGCCTCCCACTCGGTCTTGTCCCCAAAAAGGTAGGAATATTGAGTCAGTGTATATTGACCACTCTCACCCATGCTAATCAAAGGATAATCCCTCATGAGAAGGAGTTCATGACACACTCAGGATTAAGACTGAGTTACCTAGGTCATCCTATTGAAACAATAACCTAACTAGTTAACAGTGTTATATCTAGTGGTTTACCATTTCATGATCTGGTCTTTTGCAAACTCATTACACAGGATACCCTCGTTCGCATGTCTACTACATGGATGCTTTGGATCAATACGTCTGTATCAAATACAAAGCGGGTCGTATCACATAGTGTTACCAGGATAAAGTACCAAACCTTATCCTTGTACTATAGACCTTTTAGGTTGTTACTTGAACATTGATCCCTGTATGTCCCCACATACTAGTTCAAGTTACATACAAACAACCTTGGATCTTAGTTTATTGGATTTGGGTCAAATTATGCAATATTTAACAATAACACTTTATTGTAGAAACTCAATAACACTTCATTGAAATAAGTATACAATTTGTTTACATTAACTATCTACTAGTTTTAGGGCATAAAACCCAACAAAACAAGTTGTTCATTAGAGGAGCGTTGGTACTTAAGGAGACATATGTAAGACACAGGTGAAACAATAATTTGACCCAGTTGTGGTTACGAACACTCATGAAGGATTGACTTACCGGTGTAGGGTTTATATTCATGGACACAAAAATGTTATACAGTGAGAAGAGTTCAGCTATGGGTCTTTAGTGGAATGACCCACAGTTAATGAATATTGGTTGACCTGATTAATCAGTTAACCTCATATCATTGGAGCTCCTGTTCCGACCCTGAGCGTCATTCATATTAAAAGTAACTGTATACGATTGTTCAATCAAACATGAAGTAGAAATTAAGTTTCTCTTAATCTTAGGAACAATTAACAAACTTTCTAAAAGTAAGAATCTATTTCTAAAAAATAACTTGGCAGAGCAAACATGATTGGTTGCTCTTGTTCTGACCATGAACGTCATTTCACCATCTTTCAACTGTCGAAAGGAACTATTTTCCTAAAAAGCAGAGCAAACATGATTAGTTGCTCCTAAATAGTATACAAGCAAACTCATCATGCTCTACTAGGCGTTTCTAAAAAAAGTAACTCAAATTTACCTTCCTTCTCCTTCTTTTTTCTCAAGTATTTACGGGCAGTTTCTCTTCCAATGTCCATCTACTTTGCAGTAGAAACACTTGCCCTTGTCAGCCATAACTTTGGCTTTTCCCTTGCCTTTAACAGCAGCAGTGGGAGCCTTCCCCTTGTTTCCTTTCTTCTTTTCAATCTTCGTCAAAGAAACAAATTTGGTTCTAGAGGATGAACCCTACTCGAACTTTCTTTTGAAGTGGACAACATTTGCCTCTCCTTCTACCTGTCCCTTGCTTTTAAGAAGAGATTGATAGAGCTGTAGCTTATTCAGGAGACTAGTCAGGTTGAACACTATCTTATTCATCATTACATTGCTGCGAAACTGTAGGAAACTCTTCGGAAGAGATTCCATGATAAATGCAACCTTACTTCGCTCGTCTATGACCGCACTGTTTTTTTCTGCCACCTTAAATTGGACCATCATGTCTAGGACATGTTCCCGAACTGATGTGCCCTCTTTCATGCAGCAGTTGTAAACGTACTTGAGAGCGTCATGGTGGATTTGATAGGATGGTTGTCCAAACATCTCTTGGAGAGAGTTCATAATCTCCCTTGCTGTAACTATGCCTTCATGTCTCTTAGCCAAAACTTCAGATAAGCTGGCTAAGATATAGACGCGGGCCTTATCATTAGCCTTTTTCCAGTGGTCATAAACATCCTTTATTGCTCGGGATGCATTTCGAGCAGGGGTCGGAGGACAATCCTCCATTAAGACGATTTGCAGATCATCGACAACAAGAATCGTATTCAGGTTCGACTTCCACGTAGCGTAATTTTCGCCGGTTAATTTCTCATTGTTAAGAAGAGAGACTATTGAGGAAGACATTGCTGAAATTAAACACACAATGATCGTATTAGTTATCATTGCCTTAATGCTTCATATAAGCAAACAATTGCACCCAATCCAATTAATTCATCAAAACTAGCAATAACAGAATCCTAAAACTATTGATTTAGTTTTGCAACAATGTTTCAGAGGTTCAGAATAGCAGCCACCGAAGGGTGATCAACTATTCCTCCTCTGAAATGAAACATTTTTCAGCAAATTCTAATTCCAGAATAACTCATATTCCTATAGACATCAGCCACCGTTGTTCGGTCAATGATTTGTTAACACATTTAACTTATCCCCGTAAGTGTAACCATCCCACTTCCAGATCTTAGAGGCATGCACCAACAGGCTACCGAAGGGTAAGACAACTGTTGGTAATTAACCTCAGAGTCCTTATCCTACTTAGGAGTTCACCGTGATCTGAATCCTATGATCGGGCCCTCCAAAGGGATGGTTGCTCTAGGGCAACACGCAGTCGGACCATAGGACTCTCACGGTGTGAACTAAGGGAGAAGATCGAAGGATACGTTGACACATATCCCGCTCCCACTTACTAAAGACATTTTCCCCATTCACCTTGTTATTGATCCACGCAAACACTTTCTGAAGGGAGGCTGCACCAAAGGCGACACGAAGACGAACATAGATCTCACGTTGTGAAAATAGAGATGTAGGAGCAAAACTTGATTTAAATCTCATTTTGTAACTTTCCTCCCACTAAAATGTCCTACAGTTTATTTAGGGTTTTTAAACTTAGATAAATTCGGCTAAGTCAATCTATCTAAGTCTAATTCTATTATAACTTTTATGATGAGGATTTTACTACAACATTTTAGGTGAATTAAACTCTTTTAATAAACCCTGCAATATTGCATGTTACAAAAATTTCTCTGATTGTTGTAGTGAGAAAAAGGGTGGTAGAGTTTTGTTTTTTTTGTTTACAAGCTTTATTTGTTTTACAACGATGGCGTTTCGCGTTCTTCACTCCCCCAACATCCGCCGACTACCCCTACAGTACCTCCTCTAATGGAATGTCTGTCCGATTTGAACCCTCCTCCGACAGAATCTCCCCTTGATCTGAACCCTTCTTTGGCAGCTCCTTTATTGCCCTCCTCTTCATGTGATGGCCAAGAGTTGGGGGAGATAGAAGATGGAGAATCTGGGAAATAAATTTTGTTGACAACGAAATAAATTTGTTAATTGAAAACGAAAAAGATAAAAATATATGTAAAATATGAAATCTATCATTTAAAATAGTGGGAGCCACATTTAAATATTCAAAATTTGTTTAATTAAATGAATAGCCACGTGGCATCCATTTAGTGGGGGAGGTAGGGAATTTTCCCTACTACGGTAGGACTAGAAGTTTTGCCCCGGTATGTTGGGATCTCCCTACATACCACCATTAAAACGTTGACACAACTAAGAGAGATAAAAAAAATCTCATTTTCTCCCTTCCTCTTTCTTACTTGTCAAGATTTTAATGGGGTTCGTACATACTGGTATGCAACCAAGTTTTGTTCTTTAAAGAATGCATTTTTTTTTATAAACATTTTGTATAAAAATTTTTTAAAATTTAAACACTCATATGTTTGGTTACAAATCTTTTCAAAAAAGTTTGTTTCAAGTGTTTCTCTTAAAATGATTTATTTCTCAATCTCATTTTTTAATAAGTAATTTTTAATGGTTACCAAACACTATAACTTTTTACAAATTGATTTTTTTTTTCAAAATTAAACACTTGAAAAGTTAAACCAAACACACCTGAAATGGTTGAAGTGCTTACGAACACTTTTATCATGGTAGGGTGAACATAATTTGCTGAATTTGCAGAAATCCTTCCCAACAGGTGAAATTGGATTATGATATACAATTACAACGCCGTATTGTGGGAGTGAACCAATTGAAATCAATACGAAGAAGATACGTTCTTTTGCACTTTATCATTGTACGTTCTTTTGTCTTATTGGGTTTTGCTTTGCAGGTTCTACATCCTTTGTGCATGGTAACTGGCCTCGTTCTACTCAGCAAAGAAGGTGTGTAGGAACCAAAATGTTGATATATGAAATGTCATTTATTTGTACTTTTGTTTTGATTTTCAACAATTTTGGTCCATAGTTGGTTGCCGCTATGGGTTGGTGCTTTTACGCCTCCCACAATAGCCTTGAAGTAGTATAGACATTGCAGTAGACATTATACAAGGTGTCTTCAAGACCA
This sequence comes from Luffa acutangula, assembly GCA_036850905.1. Classification (NCBI taxonomy): domain Eukaryota; kingdom Viridiplantae; phylum Streptophyta; class Magnoliopsida; order Cucurbitales; family Cucurbitaceae; genus Luffa; species Luffa acutangula. The sequence continues at coordinate 48,729,811 of CM072089.1, forward strand.
CTCAATATATAATTGTGGCATAAAAAATTCGAATGCATCCATGCCTACTTGGCAGCTTCAGTTTTAGGAGTAACACCTTCTGGTGGGACAACTGGGCAATCTTCCTTCAAGATGTGAGCAAGGTTCAGTGTGGTGAGGTAGAAGATCATCTTCTGTTGCCACCTCTTGAAATTTTCTCCATTGAATTTATCTGGTTTTCAGCATGAGTTTTGAGGATTGTTGATCCCATCATGGTAGCACCAGCAACATTAGTGGAAGAGTTTGCAGCCATCAGTTCCGATAATTGTCTTCAGATTGTTGGAGATATGCTCAAATAAGAACTGAATTACACTAGCAAACTGATTACACCTTAACTGGATACTAACAATTACAGTGTAAATAACGATACATACACTGTATATATGAAAATGTTGCGAATATATTGACAATAAATAGTCAAGGCACGCTTACAAAGCGCTGTCCTGAAGACAATTATTCGCTCTGCACAGGTTGCAAGCAGGCTACAACGATCGTCTCAGCAGGATACAACGACTAATTCTGGTAGAACAGCAACCTCGGACTACTCAGATTTGACAGAACTCTTGGATACTTGCTCTCAACTTGACTCAAGATCAAAGGAAACAAAGAAAGAAGGAAGAATGCTCCAAATGGAATGGGATGATTCAAATGAAGAAACAAGTTGCTATTTATAGGCTAGAAACTTAGTAACTCAAAAGAACAAAATTAAATAAAATTGAAACATATGAAAAATATAACTCAATTGAGTTATAATATCAAATTTAACTTCCATATGTTAAATTTGTAATTGAAACATCAAATTGAAATTGATGTTTCAATCCATCTTGAAACTCTTGAAAAATTGAATTTAAATCACTTTCTTTCACATTTTATTTGTAAAATATCCAACAGTTAATATCAATACTTTTAAACTCATCTTGACCATACTTTCATGTTTTCAAGCTTAAATGAAGATTCATTGTTGCCAACATAACTCAATTGGTATAAAATTCATACTAATGATCAAGAGGTCTTTGGTTAGAATCTTCCACCCTCACATAGTAAAAAGAAAAAAAATGCAGATTCATTTTTCTAAGGTAGAAATTAATGCAAAATGGATTCTATCTCACTATTGATAGTTTCTTTGTTTTTCTAATACACTTATTTCCATGTTTTTAAAAACCAAGCCAATTTTTGAAAACCAAAAAAAGTAGTTTTCGAAAACTTGTTTTTGTTTTTGGAATTTGGCTAGGAATTCAAATGTATCATTGATAAGGATGAAAACCGAAAATTGGGAGAAAATAAGCCTAATTTTCAAAAACCAAAAACCAAAAACCAAATGGTTAATAAACGGGGCCCAAACTTTCAAACGATTCGACTTTCTAAAGTCCTCCCAGATGAACAAGATTGAAATTTTCTCTAAGATTATCCCTTTGAGCTATTTGAATTTAAATACTTGTATATTTAATTCTGAACAATAAACATAAAGGGCCGTTTGGAATACCTTCTTAGTTTAAGTGTATTTAGAAAAGGAAAAAATTTGACTGCATACGGGAATTTCTAGTCCTACCGTAGTAGGGAAAATTCCCTACCTCTCCCACTGAATGGATGCCACGTGGCTATTCATTTAATTAAACTAAATCTAAAAATCTAAACGTGGGTCCCACATTTTAAAATGAGAGAATTCTTAACTTACCTACGTTGTTATCTCTCTCTGTTTTTTCTTTTTCCAATTAACAACCCAAGTTTCAGAGAGGCAACCTTTTACATACTAGTATGGTTTGAGAGATGAGATGCTCTTTAAAATTTCTCTGATTGTTTTTTTTTTGGACAACAAAAATTTCTCTGATCGTTTACCGGCTTTATCCGTTCTATAACGATGGCGTTTTGCGTTCTTCACTCCCCCAACATCCGCCGATCGCCCCTACAGTACCTCCTCTGATGGAATGTCCTTCCGATTTGAACCCTTTCTCTGGCAGCTTCTTTATTGCCCTCCTCTTCACGTGATGGCTAAGAGTTGGGGGAGATAGAAGATGGAGAATCTGGGAAATAAATTTTTTTGACAACGAAATAAATTTGTTATTTTTTTTTAGTACATCAACATTTGGGTTGAGAGGATTTGAACCTCTGACCTCATGGACGAGGGTACATGTTAATTACCGCTAAGCTAATTAAGCTCACTTTGGCAAATAAATTTGTTAATTGAAAACGAAAAAAGAAAGATAAAAATATACGGAAAATATGAAATCTATCATTTAAAACAGTGGGACCCACATTTAAATATTCAGATTTTGTTTAATTAAATGAATAGCCATGTGGCATCCATTCAATGGGGGGAGGTAGGGAATTTTCCCTACTACGGTAGGACTAGAAATCTTCCCTCTCCCTACATACCACCACTAAAACGTTGACAACTAAGAGAGATAACAAAAAAATCTCATTTTCTCCCTCTTTTTTACTTGTCAAGATTTTAATGGGGTATGTAAGGAGATCCTACATACTGGTATACAGTCAATTTTTGTTCTTTAAAGAATGCATTTTTTTATAAACATTTTGTATAAAAATTGTTTAAAATTTAAACACTCATGTGTTTGGTTACAAATCTTCATAAGTGTTTTTATACCCAAGTTACTATATACTTAACACATCTTTTCAAAAAAGTTGGTTTCAAGTGTTTCTGTTCACACGTATCTTCGGGGATGGAGACACGTGGAATAAACTTTGATTTGTATTAATGTTGTATGCGTGTGGGTGTACAATCTCTAACTTTAATCCTCTGATTCTCTCTCTTAAATATATAAACTTTGGTCTCTAGTTTGTTGATCTTCTTGGGCTGGTTTGTTGAGCTTCTTGGATGATCGGCCTGCTAGGTTGATGATCTCTTGGATCGGCTTGTTAGCTTGTTGATCCTCTTGGATGATCGGCCTGCTGACTTGATGATCTCTTGGATCGGCCTGTTGGCTTGATGATATGTTCGATCAGTTGGCTTGTTGATCCTATTGGACGATCGGCCTGCTGACTTGTTGATCTTCTTGATCGGCCTGTTAGCTTGATGATCTGTTCGATCGGTTGGCTTGTTGATCTTCTTGGATGATCGGCCTGCTGACTTGTTGATCTTCTTGATCGGTCGGTTGGCTTGTTGATCTCTTGGATCGGCCTGCTGACTTGTTGATCTTCTTGATTGGTCGATTGGCTTATTGATCTCTTCTTAGAGTCTTCTAGTCTTCAAATCTTCTGAGTCTTGAGTTGGTTGAATTCTAAATCTTGGATCTTCTGAATTCTCTAGACTCTCTGACTTCTGATGACTCTGGACTCTGGTAGAATTCTCTGGACTCTGAGTTCTCTGATCTGAATCCCCGAATCTGAATCCCCCAAAATGAATGGTGGCCTCCTCTATTTATAGAGTTTGATGGACCTCATATGGGCTTGGGCTTGGGTTCAATTGCCACGTGGCATAATCTGATTGAACTTGGCTGATGTTATCTGATGGATCACTAATAGACAAGTGGCATTCTTTGATTTGCTGAATTTTAATGTCTATTAATTTAATTTAGGCACACGTGTAAATGTGTAATTGGTCCCAAATTTATTTTATCATTAATTTATATTAATGACGTGGCAATTTGTGATTGGCCGAAATTTCTCCTTCAACAAATGCCCCCTTTTCGAGATTTAGGCACAAGTTATGTGTGAGTGAATCTCGAAAAATATATTTTGGAATTAAAATGCAAGGTATTTGTTCTTGACTTTGACTCCATTTGGTGCGTCAATTTAATTAAAATATGAATTTTGGTCAAAATTTCGATTTTTTTATTTGACACACTTTTATTGCCAATTAATCAAAATTTGGGGTTTGGTCAAAATTTTAATTTTCCTTGTTTGGCAGCAAACTTTGATTTCAAGTTTGGGCAAAATTTGGTTTATACCCAAATTTTGATTTGAGGTAAAATCCTACCCAATTTTAATTTGCATATGGAATAGAACTTGAGGTTTGGACTCTGGTCCATTTGGGATAAAATTTGGATTATGGCCAAAATTTAATTTGAGGTAAATTTTTACCAAATTCAAACTTGCATTTGGAATAGAATTTGATGTTTGAATCTCAAATTTTGATTTGAAAGAAAAATTTGAAGTATGCCTGAATAAAATAGATAAATAAAATTATTTAGATAAAATTTGAATTCCCAAATTGATTTGAATTGAAACACTTATCTTTTAGGAATTTCAATTTAATCAAGTTGGTTCAGATAAAAATAAAGATTATCTCATAAAATTTTGAACCGGAGATAGGATTTCATTTGAATCAAATCTTTATCTAAACCTTTTATTTGAACTTAAAACTCCCCCCTATAAATAAGACTGAACCTCAGTAGGAGAGAGCACACATCAATTGCAGAGAGCATTCAAGAAGGGATCCAGGTAGGAAACTTTCTTCTCTTATTTTTTTTATTTTTTTTATTTTTTGGTTTATTTTTTGGTTTTTTTCCTTTTTTTTTAAAATTTCGTTTTTTTTTATGCAATTTGTTTCTTTCTTTCTTGAATGTGTAAGCTTCGTGCAACGGTCGTCACCAGCCTCACTTGCAGTGATCTCACTCCTGCTAGACCAGTCCCCTATTTCATTGGGTGATCTGAGTAACCTGCAGGGGTAGTTACCATATTCGCCTTCATGCACTCCTGCTAGACCCAGTCCCCATTTTATTGGGTGATCTGAGTAACCTGCAGGGGTAGTCACCAGATCCGCCTTCATGCACTCCTGCTAGACCCAGTCCCCATTTTATTGGGTGATCTGAGTAACCTGCAGGGGTAGTCACCAGATTCGCCTTCATGCACTCCTGCTAGACCCAGTCCCCATTTTATTGGGTGATCTGAGTAACCTGCAGGGGTAGTCATCAGACTCGCCTTCAGTGATGCACTCCTGCTAGACCAGTCCCCATTTTATTGGGTGATCTGAGTAACCTGCAGGGGTAGTCACCAGATTCGCATTCATGCACTCCTGCTAGACCAGTCCCCATTTTATTGGGTGATCTGAGTAACCTGCAAGGGTGGTCACCAGACTCGACTCGCCTACAACGGTCGTCATCAGATTCACTTGCAGTGACTTCATCACCTGTCTAGACCAGTCACTTTGATGACTGTAGTATCTTGAAGGGGTGATCACCAGACTCGCCTACAACGGTCGTCATCAGATTCAATTGCAGTGACTTCACCACCTGTCTAGACCAGTCACTTTGATGACTGTAGTTTCCTGCAGGGGTGGTCACCATTTTTTTAACAACACCTTTATTGTCTTTTTTTTTTTTTTTTTGTGGTTTGATATCAAGCATTTTTTTTTAACTTGCAGCTAAGATGCATCTTCCAGTCTAGACACTTTCAAGATAAAGGCAACACTAAAGTTGTTCATCTTTGCAGATGTAGCGAAGACTTCAACCGTCAACTTTTGAATATGAAGTAAAGTTATCAACAGTCAATTTTTTGAAGATGAAGCGAAGCGGACGCCGTCAACTGCCAACATTTGAAGATGGAGTGGAACGAGGCCGTCAACCGCCGCCAAACATTTGAAAAGGAGCAACGGTGAACCTTCGAACTTGGAGAAGGAGAACCTCAGTAGCGAACCTTCAAAAGGAGGGGTGGAGAGAAGCGTCTTCGAACTTGGAGAAGGAGTAGTGGAGAGAAGCGCCTTCGAACTTGGAGAAGGAGCAACGGAGAGAAGCGCCTTCGAACTTGGAGAAGAAGCAGCGGAGAGAAGCGCCTTCGAACTTGGAGAAGGAGCAGTGGAGAGAAGCGCCTTCGAACTTGGAGAAGGAGCGAGCGAAGCGCGTGAGGGAACCTTCGAACTTGGAGGAAGGAACTGCAGCAGCGCGTGAGAGAACCTTCGAACTTGGAGGAAGGTAGCAGCGAAACGCATGAGAACCTTCGAACTTGGAGGAAGGAACTGCAACGAAGCGCAGCGCGTGAGAGCCTTTGAAACCTTCGAATTTGGGGGAAGGAACTAAGATAATTGAATGGTGAATATGTCTCAAGAACGTGGAGTATGAGAGAGATAAATGGTTAGTTAGAGAATCTACCAGATTTTTAGGGAAGCTATATCCATAAGCTACTATTAATGGCTTTTACAAATCAACGTACTTTTATATAAATTAATTTATAATTAGATTTACCAAACACTAAAAAAGGTTAAAATTATTTGATAATCACCCTGATGGCCTCCAAAATCAACACCAAACACAGCCTAAGTTTCATTGGGATCGTGGCATTTTGGCTAATTTCCACAGTTTAATACAATTTAATCTTTGTTTTTTTGGTGAGGTGGCACACATGTGGCCGGTCCATTCTAATTATATATTTCTTTCTAATTATTTGTTTCTTTGATGTGTGCAATATAATATTTCTATTAAATATAATTAATGAGAGTAGAATATAAAATAGTCATTATAAAAAATTGTAAGAACAATGAAGGATTAGGAGTATTGAGTAAGTGGAATTTCAATTTCCGTGCAGGCTTATGAAAACTCTTATTTCTCCATTTAAGGAAATGTTTATTTTTATTATTTGCTTGTTTATTTATTTATTTTTATTGTTTTAAAATGAAATATAAACATGTATAATCTCTGATGGAATTGAGATTCTTTAAATTCTTGAACAAATTTCCTTGAAATAAAGGAAAATCTAACATATTCTTTATTTAATGGGCTAACCCAACTCATGAGGTGTAATCCTTGTTTTATTCTTAAACTTAAGGTAATATCAAGTTAGACACTTTCTTTTATTATTTCATTTATTTTTAGTGTAACGACCCAACTTCTAAAGTGAACCTAATCGGGACTGTTACCACGTGCATGCTATGGAGGCTTTTCTAATAGAACATTTTAAAACATAAACTCAAATTTAAGCAAAATCTCAGATCAAAACCTTTATTTGGGATCCCTAATTTTATAGACACAAAAACATTGTCAAATAACTTTAAAACTAAAGTCAACATGGCCTCCAACAAGTTTGCAAAACAAGTTCATAAACTGAAATAATGAAAAAAACATAGTCCATAAAGCGGAAGGAAAACATGAAGTCCATGAGACCTAGCCTCCCATGGCTGCGTAACAGTTCTCATCAATCACCTTTCACGCGCCCCTGCCTTTACCTGAAAGAAAATCATTTAAGGAAAGAATGAGTATTTAAAATACTCAGTACGTGACCTTACTGTTGAGGTTGAGTCACACTTACGCACGTGCCTAAAATCAATAACAATCATATTTTGGGTGGCTCTAAAATTCTTCTTAAACTTATTAATTACTGAGATATACATCAATTTCATGCATATCCTAGACACAACAATTTCATGTGTCGCCTATGGAGGAACTTCAATTTCACGAACCTCGACTCAAGTACATCAATTTTATGCCCGTAAATCCTGTGTAGGCACCCCCTAATGTACATCAACTCCATGTACACTTTCTGAATTTTAGAACTTAAAGGTCATTTAAATTCATGCATCCTATAAAAATTTCAAGAGACCACCACTTTAAAAATTTTCATAATTTATCATTATTAATATAAATGGCAGATTTTCACGCTTAAATAATCTAATGCTTTAAAATTTTCAATATAAAGGCATGCATGCTAAAAACAATCATGAACACATAATTTTAGGAAAAATAAAGACTACGCTCCCAACTAAAGATTTCAACAATAAAGTCACTCACCTCAAGTTATAAATAATGCTTATTCCAAAACTCCAAATGACTTGATAAGAATGCCAAACTTGATCCCAATTAAGGGTTTAGATCCCAATGAGGACTTGAAGCTTGCTGAACCAGTTCCAAATTCCCTCAAGCTCCAATATCCCGACCTCTAAATTTTATGGCATCACATAACTAGAAACCAAAGTTGATGGCTAATCAATTAAAACCTTTGAATTCTCCAAAAATCAAGAAAATCTTGCTGAAAATCACTTACCTAAAGACGAAATTGCAAGAACTTGAAGACCCATCGCTTGAATCGCCGAAACTGCATGGAGAATTTGTAGAACGAAACAAAATTGATTGGGTATTCAACAAAAAGCTATAGTCAACTCAAAGAACAAAATCAATCTAACTTACCCAAGGTTGAAATTGCCCAAAAACTCGATAAAAACGCCCAAAACGAAGTTGTTCGCGCCCCAAACCTCCGCTGCAACACTTTGCTCTCACTGGAAAAATACCCTTATGCCGAGACCCACACTGTACCACAATGAACCTGCTCGAGAATGTCGCGAGAACACCGTTGTCGCTGGAGCTCGGACCAAATCGACACCTGCACTGCCACACACTAAATAAGATGATCCGCCGACCTTTGTTGCAGAGGACGACTCAAGAGAGAGAGACAAAATGGCTGGAGTTGGTTGAAACTGCTGCAAATGGGAACAAGAGGGGGAAAATCGTGAGGTTGAAGATGATGGCTCACTTGGAGACCTCGGGCTGCGTGTGACTGATATAAGAGGGGAAAAACTTAGGGTTAGGTGGCTTGGCTTAAAGACCTTACAATTACAAAATTTCCACCCTAGCCACATAGTTAATTTCCACAAATCACCATCCATTAAGCTTCCTTCTTAACTCCAAGTTTGAAAAAAAAAATTAATCCCACTTAACTAAAAATTAAAGAAATCGAGCTTATACCTTGAATTACCGGCTTTACATTTAGTTTATGTTAAAAAAAAACGGACCATCTTTATCTAATTAATTGACAATAGAAGATTAAATGTGGTAATCATTTTTTAAACGAGTGTTGTAGAGGTGCTAATTAATATTGTCCCAACACTCAATATACTCTCGAGTCTAACTTATGGTTTCAAAGACTGGTTTTTATCTTAAAAGAGGTGACCAATCACACCTTTAATGATTGGAAGTGACCCCAATTTGCCCTTAAAAATGAAAAACTCAAAAGATGATGTCAGCCGCTTTGCGTCGCGATACATTGTGACGACATAAAAACAAAATAAATAAACTAAATATAAAAGAAAAGAAAAAAGAATATAAGAACTTAAAAGAAAAATTGCAATGCCCCTATTTCATTTAACTAACCTAGTTACATTATTAAGCCCCTATTTCAATACTAACCGAAGCTTCGAAAATTTTGGTAGCATGAAATATGTAAGACTCTAGACACTTAACTAATTAAAACTAAGGTTCATCACACCTCTCTATCTAACTTGCTCTTGCATTTTTCAAGGGGAGACAAGTTTTTCTCCTCTACTTCTTTCTCACCTCTCTATCTAACTTGATCTAACTTGCTCTTGCCTTTGATCAATTCTTACTAAAATACCATCGTTTTACAATAATTAAGTACAAATTCTATATTTTAAGATTTCTATCAAAATCGGTAGGCTTTTGACTATTTTGACTTAGAATGATAAGAAATTAAGCACTAAGTCTTTGCTTTCTTAGCAATAATCCAAGTTTTTAATTAAGGTTAAATAACATAAATAAATGAGCACTATTAGGTTCTATTTATAATACTGAGGTAGAATAGTAAAATGTCTGATATTTATCTCTTCAAGAATCTTGCCTTGATACTCGAAACTCTATAGTTAACGGTTAAAAATTCGTAACCGTCGTTGGACTTGGTCAACCATAACGGTCGTTGTCCTTGACCCTTAGCTTATCTGTAGGACCCTTCCACATCATAACTCTTGACCTCTTGATGGTTGTGGTTCCTCCAGCCCTTTTGAGGAGTAAGTCTCAAATCACGGTTGATCCTTGAAGGGGGTTGATCGTGTGAAGCTTCGTCGACCCCAATGACGATGGTCGACCTCAGGGGTCGGCCTCATGGGTCATGGTCATGGGCAACGCTTATCGGGGGTGGCCCTTGGGCCTTTGGCCAACCGTCAAGGGAGTCGACCTTTACGACTCTTGGGCCTCTTGGCAGACCCCTCTTGGCTTAACGAATGTTTTGGGCTCCTTTTAACCTCTTAAGTCATTTCAGACTGAGAATCCTAATGGACTTATTAATGTCAGACCTAGCCAAAACTCAACCCTCAACAGGAAGAATTAGGTTATCTAAGAAGGGTTGAGACTTCAAGAGCTTTTCTTTTAGATGATCTAATTCTTCTCATACATTTTTACCAATTCATTAAGTATTATATCATATAAATTATCTTTATTCAATTGAAACGTTCTCAAACCTTAGGATCCATGTAATTGAAAAATGTTGAAATATAAGGGACCAAATTAAAACTTTTTAGACAAAAGAAATTTATTTTAAGAAAACATATATATTAGGAATGAAACATATATAATAGATAAAGTTTTCGTCCACAATGATAGAAGTCAATTACAAATCTTACAAATAAAATGTGAGCAATATTGTTTAGACGAGTTTAGTAATCATTTTCAGTGATAAGAGTGGACACCCGAACAACAACGTCCCAAATATCTCCCAGATTCTTGGCCATCTCTGGCAAGTTCGATGGTTCCGGCGGTGGATGTTTGAAGGTTTTTAGACAGTTGTCAGTGGCAGTCTCGGTGCCGACATTGCTTGGTAGGAAGATAATATTGCCACCATTAGCCAGCGCTTCCTTAGATCGTTCTATGTCCCACACCACAAAGTCCAACTCCTTTAAGCATTGTGAATATCGTTTTTTAAGTTCTGGATTTGCTGTCTCTACTGCCTCCAGCCTCTGTGCGTGGTCAAGACATTTGCCGGCGCTTGTATAGGCAAGGCTAAGGGTGTAATTGGCCACCTTTCGAGCGTCTATGCTACCCATGGGTTTCAACAAACTCCAGCATAAGGATACATTTCTGGTTTTTGGGCAGATGCTCGATGCGATGTCGTTTGATGGTGCAGAATTTGCATTAGAAAGAATGACATTGGAGAAAACAAGACAACAAAGGAAAACAAGATTGGAATTTGCCATTTTTTTTTCAATTTTTATTTTTTTTTCCTTTCCACTATTGTGTCCTTGATGAAATGGGTAATTTAAATATATAGATGAAATTTAGAGAAATGGTTTTTTTTTTCCTTTTTCTCTCCAACTATAAAGAAAATGGATGGAGGGGATGGGGAAGTTGCCATTGGAAGAGATTTTATCGTACAAGCATAACTACAATGGGTTTTGTATGGTTGTTTGTTATTCTTACCTTAAAACAAATTTAAAAAGAAAAACAAAAGTTAACTGTATATGTCGAAAATGTAGATAAGATTGTAATGTTTGAGTTATGCTCCAAGTTGGCATATACAATAGTGTTACATGAGGCTTGGCATTGCATAGAATGATAGTATGTTGCAGTACGTTGATAATCCAAGAGGAGCAATCACTTTATTAATTCTATTTTTCTTAATTGGGAAGACTTTTGAAGTAAAAACTCGGAATGCTAAGCCATTTGATTTACATTTACTCTGTATCCTTGAAATTTGTTTACCTAGTGGCTTGATAAATTCACATTTATATAGCTCTTTGAAAGATTCTAAGGAAGTAGGGTTCAAATTAAATTGTTGAATCTTATTATCCCAGAAGTTTTGGAGCTTTTGTCTTGGAGTAGAATTAAGCAATTCACTATCCTTAAAGTCAAACCAATTACTTCAAAAACTATAATAAAAAGTTGTACCAAAAGGAGACAACAATCTTTTTCTTTTTTAAAAAACAACCTTTTCTCCATTGTCTTTAGCTTCAAAAGCCCGCCTTTGCTTCTACTCGTTAAAGAGGAAGTGGCTTTAATGTCCATAAATTTCTTTGTTTTTTTGTCCTTCATCTTCACTCGAGTTAAAATTTAGCATTATTGAGTGACTAGTAGGTGAAGATTTTCTGACAGCTTTGGCTCTTTCGTATCGCTGTTTCTCGAGGAATTTTTTCTCATGCAACCCTTCCATGTAAGAAAAAGTTTTTACTCAGAGCATCTTTATTTTAGGTTCAGTATTTACACTGATTTTTGACAACCTTTCTTGCTATTGATACTTCCTCTTGAATAGGTACTCTCTACTTTCTTCCTTTTGGTTATGTTGTTGGTTGGTGGAATGAAGAGCACTTCAATGCATCAGATGCAAATGGGGATGGGGTTTTGGACATAACTAAATTAAACGAGTAGTCTTCAAAAACTTCACCGTGTCTCTTCACCATGTCTCTTTATGCAGTTTCAATAGCCTTTGCTCTCCTTCTGTTCACCATCCTTGTAAGTTCAAATTTATAGTTTCATAAGGTTTATTGCTTTCTAAATATTGCTATTTCAATTTTCTGCCAAAAGTTAAATGGGATGTTTATTCTTTCATGTTAAGTTTAAAATTCATTGGGATAGTATTGAACCTAATTAAAATTTTCTTTTAGTAGGTTGTTCTAGTTCGATGTACGAGTTATGTACAAAGATGAAATCTAGGGCAAGTGAGAGAAATGTAATGGCTATAGTGATACCATTATGTAATGGGTATAGAGATGCCCTAGTTTATTGTATTTGTACATTGTATATGTTTTATACATGTATTTACACACCTGCTGCTGTATAGATTATTGTACATTCCACTAAACTTGAGTTTTAGTTCAAGTGGGAGTTTGTTGGGTTTTATGCCCTAAAACTCGTAGATAGTGAATGTAAACAAATTATATACATGTTTCAATAAAGTGTTATTGAGTTTCTATCATAAAGGGTTATTGTTAAATATTTCACAATTTGACCCAAATCCAATAAACTAAGTTCCAAGATTGTTTGTATGTAACTTGAACTAATATGTGGGGACATACGGGGATCGATGTTCGAGTAACAACCTAAAAGGTCTATAGTACAAGGATAAGGTTGGGTACCTTATCCAGGTAACACTATGTGATACAGTCCGCTTTGTATTTGATACAGATGTATTGATCCAAAGCGTCCATGTAGTATGCGAGTGGGGGTATCCTATGCAATGAATTTGCATAAGACCGGACCGCAAAATAGTAATCGCTAGCTGTAACACCATTAACTAGTTAGGTTTCTATTTCACTAGGATGACATAGGCAACTTAGTCTGAATCCTGAGTGGATTATGGACTCCTTTTCACGAGGGATTGTCCTTTGATTTGTATGGGTGAGAGTGACCAGTTCGCTGACTCAATAAGCCTGTCACTTTGGGCAAGACCGAGTGGGGAGCTGGGAACATAATCACACAAGATGAAATTCACTCATTTCCGACTTTAGGGAAGTAGATGAGTGTTCCTTTAAGTGGTGACTCCAGGTCTTGATAAAAGGGTCCTACCCTCTCACTGCCCCTAAAGTGGTTTCTGTTTAGTGGTTGGACTACAAACATGTTGTTCATTAGAGGAGCATTGGTACTTAAGCAGGTAGAGGTAACTCAGGGGTAAAATGATAATTTGACCTTATTGGAGTTACAAACACTCTTGAAGGACTAACATGTTGTTATTGTTCTATATTCGTGGACACAAAATTATGTCTGCAGTGAGAAGAGTGCAACTGTGGGTCTTTAGTGGAGTGAACCCACAATTAACGAAAATTGATTAATTGGTTAATGAGTTTAACCGATTAAATCTTATATCGTTGGAGTTTCTGATCTGCAGGCCCCACTGGTAACTCGTAAAGAGACTTGAGGCAATTAAGTATAAATTGTAAATTGAAAGTGTTCAATTTATTTAGGGGAATCATATAATGTATGATGATGCATTAGAGTATAAAGTTTATGAAACTTTATAATATAATTTTTTGAATTAATTTCAAAATTAATTTTGAGAGAAAATATTTGAAAGAGTTCAAATAATTAATATGAATTGGATTCATATTAATAAAATAAATTTTTAATAAAATCCATAAAATTAAATATATGATATTTAATTGGGTAATTAATTAATTATGAAATTAATTAATTATTTATTAAAATTAGATATGAATAAGATAATAGATCTTATTCATGACCTTTTTCCTATAAATAGAACTCCTGGGGTGGGGTGAATGAGATCCCATTCATTCTCCTACTCTCAGAGAATTCTCCTGAAGGCTCCCACCTGTCTCCTGCCTCTAGTAGTCTCAGAGTCATACCGGTGTAGCCATAGTGGTAGTGTTCGCAATAGTTCATAATTATTTCACAAGCAGTTGGTGAATTTAATCTGAGTCGTCAACGAGAGTAAGAAACTTCTTACTGTATAAATTAGATTTAGATCTAATGCTTTTGTATGCTTAGCCTTAATATAAATCTAGAATAGTTCTAAGTTTATTGCCAATGTATTGGTATTTTAGATTAAACAAAATTAACTACGAATCGGTCCCAATCACGCTTCCGCTTTACAAAATTACGGAAATCCAAACCCTTCACTTTGTTTTTCGACCTTTAGAACAAGCATGCTTAATTCCTAAAATTGATGTAGTTAGAGTGTCTAAGAACCTAATTGCTTCTGCATGCGTGATATTCACTCTTTAAAAAATTTAATCATTTAAAGTGAAATTTGTCAAAAGTCAGCGGATGAAGATAAAAATCTTAAATTATAAAATTTATGCTTAATTAATATAAAAAAAAGGATATTTTAATAAGAGTTTGTTAAAGTTTAACGGTGTTGTGCAGGAGTCAAGAATTGCATTTGAAATGCACCCAGATCTGGAAAAGGAAAAGTTTAGTGGAGCATGGAATAGAAGATTTGCACCCACATTTGGAAAAGAAGAAATTTAGCAGAATATGACATAGTTAGAAGATTTGGAAATGCGCCAGAATTGCACCTGCAAACTGATAAGGAAAGAGGCCACAACTGAAGGAAAAATGCTTCAAAGCAAGGTTGCACGATGAAATGCGCTGCATTGGCAGCCACAACTGGGCAATTTCGACAGAATTTTGAGATTGGCGGGATTTGTAGATAATCTTCTAAAAATCAATTATTCCAAACCAAATCTCCAAGAATCATGGGATTGCACTCAAAGAGGACTTCTCGTACTGATCTCGACATGAAACTATACCTAACAATGTCTATAAATGGATCACAAGGCCAAGAGAGAAGGGAGCTCGGATTTAGTTTAGGATTTCTTTTAAGTTATGTTTTTCTCTTCATCTTGTAGTCAATCCGAGTCTCGACTCCTTTTAGCCTCTGTCGGCTCCTCCATTCGAAAGAAGTAGAAGGGAAAGACTTGTCTCTCCTTGAAAAAGGTAAGAGCAAGTTAGAGAGGAGGAAGAGTCATCCATAGTCTAGAGTCATTTATCTTTTATTGTAATGGTCTTTTAAATTACGTTTTTGTTATGCTATAGTTGTAAGTTTAGCATATGTACCTTTCAATTATCAATATGAATTCAAGTTTTATTTATATTTTGTGTTCCTATAACTCATTGTCTTTCATTTTATTTTCTATCATGAGCTAAGCTTTTTCTGTGGATTCAAGTATGTGGATACCTTGAGTAGAAGAAAGTCTCACCTATTGCAAAAGCAACTTTGCTCTTACTTAGCATTGTTTGTTTTTGCTGAAGTTTAAGTTTCATTGTTAATTAGCTTAAATTGATCACTTGAGTTAACATAGTTTGTGTTCAACTGGTGGCCAAATGGTTGGAGTTGAATGCGTGAGTTGGCAAAAATTGTTGGGTTTTATGCCCTAAAACTCGTAGATAGTGAATGTAAACAAATTGTATACTTGTTTCAATAAACAAAGTGTTATTGAGTTTTCTACAATAAAGTGTTATGGTTAAGTATTACACAATATAACCTAAATTCAATAAACTAAGATCCAAGTTTTTTTGTATGTAAGTTGAACTAGTATGTGAGGACATATGGGGATCAATGTTCAAGTAACAACCTAAAAGGTCTATAGTATAGGGATAAGGCTTGGTACTTTATCCTGGTAACACTATGTGATATGACTCGCTTTGTATCTGATACAGACATATTGATCCAAAGCGTCCATGTAGTAGACATGCAAGCGGGGGTATCCTATACAATGAGTTTGCATAAGACTGGACCACGAAATAGTCAACCACTAGTTGTGACACTGTTAACTAGTTAGGTTACTATTTCAATAGGATGACTTAAGTAACTCAGTCTTAATCCTGAGTGTGTCATGAACTCCATCTCATAAAGGATCATCCTTTGATTAGCATAGGTGAGAGTGGCCTAGCATAGGAGTAGGATTTGGAATTTCCTAATTTTGATAAAGCATAAGAGTAATTGGGATAGATTCGTAGTTAATTTTGTTTATCCAAAAATACCAATACATTGGCAAAAATCATATAACAAATTCTACACAAACTTAAGGCTAAGCATACAAAATTTAGATCTAAATCCATAATAAAGAAAAGAGAAGCAAACCTCCATTGACGTCTTTGAAAATAAAGAATGATTCTTGATTGCTCTAAAACAACGAAGAACACTACCATTTGATCTTTCCCGCTATAACTCTGAGATTAGGAACGTAGTTGTTGGACTACCTAATCTTGAATGGGAAAAACTCTAGAGAGAAAATTCTCCCTAGAGTTCTTGAGTTGAGAGTGTTGGGTTTTATGCCCTAAAACTCGTAGATAGTGAATGTAATCGTTGACCGGATATTAATGAAATAATATTGATATATTTTTCCATTAATTGTTATTAGTTATTTTATATATATGTCTTTGCCTAATAATAACCCTAATCCAATAAACTAGACATCCAAGGCTGTAATATGAGTCTTGAACTATATGTAGTGACATATGGGATCATTGTTCAAGAAACAGCCTAAAGGGTCTATAGTATAGGGATAAGACTGGGTGCCTTATCCTGGTGACACTATGGATACGACCCACTTTGTATTTGATACAAACGCTGCGATCCAACGCGTTCGTGTAGGAGACTTGCGAGTGGGGGTATCCTATGCAATGAGTTTGCATAAGACCGGACCGCGAAATAGTAACCACTGGTTATAACACCGTTAACTAGTTGGTTTTCTATTTCACTAGGACGACCTAGACAACTTAGTCTTAATCCTGAGTTGATTATGGACTCCTGCTCATGAGAGATTGTCCTTTGATTTGTATGGGTGAGAGTGGCCAATACGCCGACTCAATAAGCCTACCACTTTGGGGACAAGACCGAATGGGGAGCTGGGAACATAATCGTACAAGATGGAATTCACTCCTTCCCGACTTTAGGGAAGCAGATGAGTGTTCCCTTAAGTGGTTACTCCGAGTTTTGAATAAAGGGCCCTACCCTCTAAATGGCACGAGAGGGTTTTCCGTTTGATGGTTGGACCATGAACAGGTTGTTCATTAAAGGAAAATTGGTACTTAAGGAAATAGAGGTAACCCAGGGGTAAAACGGTAATTTGACCCAGCTGGTGTTACGGACACTCGTGAAGGACTAACTAGTCGATATTGGTCTAGATCCGTGGACACAAAAAATATGTCTGCAGTGAGAAGAGTGCAACTGTGAGTCTATAGTGGAATGTACACACAGTTAACGAATATTGATTAATGTGGTTAATGAGTTTTACCAATTAATCTCACATCGTTGGAGCTTCTGATCTGCAGGTCCATTAGGTCCCACTGGTAGCTCGTAAAGTAATTTGAGACAACTAAGTAATAAAAGTAAATTGAAAATGTTCAATTTATTAAGGGAAACAAATATAATATATATTGATATATTATTATGAGAGAAATTAATATTTGAAAAGTTCAAATATAAATTTATGGAAGTTTGAAAGAGTTCAAAATAATGAATTAATTAATTTAAGGCCTAAAATGTGTTTGGGCAAATTAATTAATTCTAGGCCGGGAATTAAATATGTGATATTTAATTGGTGGTTAATTAATTAAAGAATTCATTAACCGGGAATTAATCAATTATGGAAATAATTAATCACTTAAGGAAGTGATTAATCATTTATGGAAATGATCTAATCACTTATGGAAGTAATTAGTCATTTGTGGAAAAGATTAATCAATTAGGGAATTGATTGATCATGATTGATTAATTAAGGAATAAGATTGAATCAATTTTGGAAAAAATTGATTTAATTGAATATTTTTTTCATGGCCTCTCTTCTATAAATAGAACACTAGACCTAATTGGTCAGGACACTTGACCCTCTTGAAAGACAAGACCTAGAATTCTCTCTAGCCTCCCTCTTAGAGAAAGACTCCCACAAGTCTTTTGCCTCCTAGACTTAGAGACATACCGGTGTAACCTCTGTGGTGATTGTGTCAATCAAAGAAGAATTTCCAGCGAAGAAAACCTTAAAGCGGCTGCTGCGTTTTCGTTCGTGGAGCGTCGTTGGCGAAGAACGGTCAAGTCTACAACGGAGGTTTGTAACGGTTCTTCCTCTTTTCTTTAGAAAAGTTTTAAAAATAAATTTAGATTTATTTTAGCATGTTTAAACCGATTTTACAGCGGCTTTAAAGGTTGTTTAAAGTTTTGTTTGAGTTATGGTAACAGTATTTTAATGTTTATTAATATACGGCGTAAGGTCCAATCGATGCGCTTCCGCTGCGTGGGGACTTTTATTCCCTTCAATCGGTATCAGAGCCATCGTTGTCCCTATTAATTAATTTTAAAAGTTGCGATAGACTCTAATAGGTGGGATTTATGCATAATGTATGTTTGGTTTGCATTGAACTGTTTGGGTTAATTTTATGGCCATAGATTTTATTTTTATGTGATTTGATCATGTAAGGCCCGGTGTTTCGGGTATTTTATGTAAAATCGAGTCCTATGTAAGTCCGGGTCTAGAATAGGTTTTTATGAGATGAAAGTCGGAGCAATCGCCGCTAAAATCGGGGCCGAAATCGGAGAATCGATGCTGCTGCCGCCCAGATTCTGCCTCCAGACGCAACAGCGTCGGGACGCTCCTTCAACAGCGTCTAGACGCTGTCTCGATTACGCAGGCGCCAGATATGGAAAACGTACAGCGTCGGGACGCTATCAACACAGTGTCTCGACGCTGTCACGATGGAGGCGCGACCTAGGGTTTCAAAAGGCGCGGTTCAAGGCATGGTCGGTCCGGTTCGGACCGGTTCGGCTGGGCTGGGACCTATTTGGTCCGGTTCAGCCAATTTTTGGCATGGTTCGTGATTTTGGAGGCCGGTTCGAGGTGGTTCGGGGCGGTTCATGCTGTCTAGACCAATTCCGGAGCTGTACATGGATTTTTTTAGGATAGAATTTAGCTAAATTAATGTAATTTAATGCTTTATTTTATCCTAGGGGCCAAAAATTAACCGGTTCAATTGTTATTTATATGCTTTATGGATGTCATATAGAATATTTAATCCCACCTTAGGTTATAAACATGCTCATGCATTTTTTATATATTATAAATTGTTATAATGTATGTTTAAATGCATGGATTTGTTTTCATATTTTTAATATAAGTGTATATTAATTATATGAAAAATTGGAAAGCATGAAGCATGTCATTACTTAAACTAAATATAAATAGTTATGTTTAATGTGATGAATGAAGCATGCTTGATTGATTTTCTTGATTGGCTTATAATTGTTATAATAAAAGAAAATCAAAATTGCATGAAGCATGAAACATCCATAGTTAATAATATAAGTGTTATATTATTCATGCAATTGATGTGGTTTAATTATTTAATTTGAATGAGATTGTTGAATGAATTAAACCCTAGATTCTTGATTATAGGATTAATCATTAAAATTTGAAATCGTTCTTTAATATTAATGATTAGAAACCGTCAATCTATAATAAAGATTTGCATGCAAACATAAGATCATAGGATAAATGGGATTAATTTTAAATTGTTTAAAATTAATTAGACCTAGATCGATTTCTAATAGGATTAGAATCTTTTCTTACTTAGAATTAAAAATAGTTTTAATTTACTAAGTAGGAAAAACATTGCTATGATTATAAGGGAACTCCACTGGTAATGTTCTGTCTAAGGCTGGGGGTATTTAAGTTGACGGTTTACGGAACACCTCCTACCTGGGAACTGACCTGGAATACAGGAGTTGAATTAATCATAGTTAAATGTTAGCATGCAATGTCACTAGGTTTATTAAAAGTGTTTAATGCACCTAGATCTTTACAGTAAAGACCTTACATTACTGAGGTTATAAGGGAACTCTCTCGGTAAAGTTCTGTCTAGAGGCTGGGGGTATTTAAGTTGACGGTTTACGGAACACCTCCTACCTGGGAACTGACCTGAACATTGAGTTGAATTAACCATAGTAATGTTGACTTGCAATGTTGGGATTATTAAAAGAAGTTTAATTCACCCAAAAGATTGCAGTTGAATCCTTTCCATAATTGTTATAATAGGATCAGACTTAGATAGATTGACTTAGCCGAATACTATCTAAGTTAAACAACCCTATATTAACCCTAGGACATTTTCAGTGGGAGGAAAATTACAAAACGAGATTTAAATCAAGTTTTGCTCCTACGTCCCTATATTCACAACGTGAGATTCATGCTCGGCTTCGAGTCGCCTTAGGAGCGGCCTCCCTTCGGAAAGTGTTTGCATGAATCAATATCAAGGTGAATGGGAAAAATGTCTAGAGTAAGTGGGAGCGGGACACGTGTCAACGTATCCCTCGGTCTCCGCCCATAGTTCACACCGTGAGAGTCCTATGATCCGCCTGCAGGTTGTCCTGGCGCAACCATCCCTTCGGAGGGCCTGGTCATAGGATTCGGAACATCGTGAACTCCTGAAAAGGATAGGAGCTCTTAGGCTAATCACCAACAGTTACCTTTCCCTTCGGTAGCTTGTTGGTGCGTGCCTCTGAGATCTGAAAGTGGGAGGGTTACACTTACGATGATGAGTTAAAAGTGTTAACAAATCCTTGACCGAACAACGATGGCTAATATCTATAGGAATATGAGTTATTCTGGAATTAGAATTAGCTTAGAGGTGTCTCATTTCAAAGGAGGAGTACCTGATCACCCTTCGGTGGCTGATATTCTAAATCTCTGAAACATCGTTGCAAAACTAAATCAATAGTTTTTAGGGTTCTGTGATTGTCTGTTTTGCTAAATTGATTGGATTGTGTGCAATTGTTTGCTTGTATGATGGGTTAAGGCAAAGATTACTAATACGGTCATGGATTGTTTAAATTTCAGCAATGTCTTCCTCAATTGTCTCTCTGCTTAAAAATGAGAAATTAACCGGCAAAAATTATGCTACGTGGAAGTCGAACCTGAATACGATTCTTGTTGTCGATGATTTGCGGTTCGTCTTAACGGTGGATTGTCCTCCAGCCCCTGCTCGTAATGCATCCCAGGCAGTTAAGGATGCTTATGACCGCTAGACAAAGGCCAGTGATAAGACTCGCGTCTATATCTTAGCCAGCTTATCTGAAGTTTTGGCTAAAAGGCATGAGGGCTTGGTAACAGCGAGGGAGATTATGAACTCTCTCCAGGAGATGTTTGGACAACCGTCCTACCAACTCCACCATGACGCTCTCAAATACGTTTATAGCTGTCGCATGAAAGAGGGCACGTCTGTTCGGGAGCATGTCCTGGATATGATGGTCCAATTCAACGTGGTAGAGGCAAACGGGGCGGTCATAGATGAGCGTAGTCAGGTTGCATTCATCTTAGAATCTCTTTCGAAGAGTTTTCTACAGTTTCGAAGCAATGCAATGATGAATAAAATAACATTCAACTTGACTAGTATCCTAAATGAGCTACAACTCTATCAGTCTCTTTTTAAGAACAAGGGACAGATAGAAGGAGAGGCAAACGTTGTTCACTCTAAAAGAAAGTTCGAGAAGGGATCATCCTCTGGAACTAAATTTGTAGCCACTTCTTCAAAGAAAACTCAGAAGAAGAAAGGAAACAAGGGGAAAGCTCCCAGTACTGCTGCTAAAAGCAAGGGAAAAGCCAAAGCTATGGCAGACAAGGGCAAGTGTTTCCACTGCAATGTAGATGGACATTGGAAGAGAAACTGCCCAAAGTACATTGCTGAGAAAAAGAAGGAAAAGGAAGGTAAATTTGATTTACTGGTTTTAGAAACATGCCTGGTAGAACATGATGAGTTTACCTGGATACTTGATTCAGGAGCAACTAATCATGTTTGCTCTTCTTTTCAGGAAAATAGTTCCTTTCGGCAGTTGAACGATGGAGAAATGACACTCAGGGTCGGAATTGGAGAAGTCATTTCAGCTAAAGTAGTGGGAGTTGCGAAGTTATTTTTTAGAAATAGATTCTTACTTTTAGAAAGTTTGTTAATCGTTCCCAAGATTAAGAGGAACTTAATTTCTATTTCATGTTTGATTGAACAATCGTATACAGTTACTTTTGATATGAATGAAGCGTTCATTTATAAAAATGGTGTACTTATTTGTTCAACCAAATTGGAAAATAACTTGTATGTTTTAAGACCAACCGAAAACAAAGCACTTTTAAATCACGAATTATTTAAAACTGTTGAAACTCAAAGTAAAAGGCAAAAGATTTCTCCATCAAGTAACAATACTAATCTTTGGCATCTTAGACTTGGTCATATAAACATCGATAGGATCGGTCGTTTGGTAAAGAATGGACTTCTAAGCAAGTTAGAAGATGATTCACTACCACCTTGTGAATCTTGTCTCGAGGGAAAAATGACCAAGAGACCCTTTACTGGAAAAGGTTACAGAGCCAAAGAACCCTTAGAGTTAATACATTCGGATCTATGTGGTCCAATGAATGTAAAAGCTCGAGGAGGGTACGAATATTTCATCTCTTTTATAGATGATTATTCAAGATATAGTTACTTGTACCTAATGGGACATAAGTCTGAAGCCCTTGAAAAGTTTAAGGAGTTTAAGGCTGAAGTTGAAAACCTATTAGGTAAATCTATTAAAGTACTTCGATCTGATCGAGGAGGGGAGTATATGGATCAAAGATTCAAGGATTATATGATAGAACATGGAATCCAATCTCAACTCTCAGCCCCTGGTACACCTCAACAGAATGGTGTGTCAGAAAGGAGAAATAGAACCTTGTTGGACATGGTTCGATCAATGATGAGTTATGCTCAATTGCCTAGCTCGTTTTGGGGGAATGCAGTAGAGACTGCAGTATACATCTTGAACAATGTTCCCTCGAAAAGTGTTTCTGAAACACATTTCGAATTATGGAAGGGGGGTAAACCTAGTTTGCATCACTTTCGCATCTGGGGTTGTCCAGCACACGTGCTTGTGACAAATCCTAAGAAACTGGAACCTCGTTCAAAACTGTGCCAATTTGTTGGTTACCCTAAAGAAACGAGAGGTGGTTATTTCTACGACCCACAAGAAAATAAGGTGATTGTATCGACAAACGCCACTTTCTTAGAGGAAGACCACATGAGAGATCATAAACCACGCAGCAAAATAATATTAGGAGAAGCTACTGAAGAATCATCAAGAGTTGTTGATGAAGTTGGACCTTCAACAAGGATTGATGAATGAACTAGTTCTTCAGATCCATCCCGTCCATCTCAAACGTTGGGAATGCCTCGACGCAGTGGGAGGATTGTATTACAACCTGACCGCTACTTGGGTTTAACTGAAACTCAGGTTGTCATACCTAATGATGGCATTGAGGATCCATTGTCCTATCGACATGCAATGAATGACGAAGATAAGGATGAATGGGTCAAAGCCATGAACCTGGAAATGGAGTCAATGTACTCCAATTCTGTATGGGAACTTACAGATCTACCAAATGGGGTAAAACCCATAGGGTGCAAATGGATCTATAAGAGAAAAAGAGATGCAGCTGGAAAGGTACAGACCTTCAAAGCTAGACTAGTGGCAAAGGGTTATACCTAAAAGGAAGGGGTTGACTATGAGGAAACCTTTTCTCCTGTAGCCATGTTAAAGTCCATAAGAATTCTCTTATCCATAGCCACGTATTATGACTATGAAATATGGCAAATGGACGTCAAGACTGCCTTTCTGAATGGTAATCTTGAAGAGAATATCTTCATGTCTCAACCCGAAGGGTTCATAGCCCAAGGTCAGGAACAAAAGGTTTGTAAGCTCAATCGATCCATTTATGGATTGAAACAAGTGTCCAGATCATGGAACATTAGATTTGATACTGCAATCAAATCTTTTGGCTTTGACCAAAACGTTGATGAGCCTTGTGTGTACAAGAAAGTCAACAAAAAGAAAGTAGCTTTTCTAATACTTTATGTAGACGATATCCTACTCATTGGGAATGATGTAGGATACCTCACTGACATTAAGAAATGGCTAGCATCCCAATTCCAAATGAAAGATCTGGGAGAGGCTCAATATGTTATGGGAATCCAAATCATTAGGGATCGTAAGAACAAAACGCTAGCTCTTTCTCAAGCAACGTATATAGACAAGATGTTGTCTCGATATTCGATGCAAAACTCCAAGAAGGGACTACTACCCTTCAGACATGGGGTACACCTGTCTAAGGAACAGTCTCCTAAGACACCTCAAGAAATTGAGAACATGAGACACATTCCCTACGCCTCAGCTGTGGGCAGCTTAATGTATGCTATGCTCTGCACAAGGCCTGACATATGTTATGCAGTGGGAGTAGTCAGTAGGTATCAGTCTAATCCAGGGTTGGACAACTGGGGAGCGGTTAAGAATATCCTCAAGTATCTTCGGAGAACGAGGGACTACATGCTTGTGTATGGAGCTAAGGATTTGATTCTTACTGGATACACTGACTCTGACTTTCAAGCTGATAAGGATTCAAGGAAATCCACATCAGGGTCAGTATTCACCCTCAATGGAGGAGCAATAGTGTGGAGAAGCATCAAACAAGGATGCATAGCAGACTCAACCATGGAGGCTGAGTATGTAGCAGCTTGCAAAGCAGCTAAGGAGGCAGTATGGCTCAGAAAGTTCTTGACTGATTTGGAAGTGGTTCCGAATATGAACGTGCCCATAACACTATACGGTGACAACAGTGGGGCTATAGCCAACTCAAAAGAACCTCGAAGCCACAAACGGGGTAAACACATCGAGAGGAAGTATCACCTGATACGGGAGATTGTGCAACGAGGAGATGTGATCGTCACTAAGATCGCCTCAGAGCACAACATTGCTGATCCATTTACGAAGGCTCTCACGGCTAAAGTGTTTGAGGGTCATCTAGAGGGTCTAGGTCTACGAGATATGTATGCCATCTAATCTAGGGCAAGTGGGAGAAATGTATAATGGGTATAAGGATGCCCTAGTTCATTGCATTATATACATGACATTTCAAGCTTTAGATTATTGCATTTACATCCCACTAACTAGTGCTTTAGTTCAAGTGGGAGTTTGTTGGGTTTTATGCCCTAAAACTCGTAGATAGTGAATGTAACCGTTGACCGGATATTAATGAAATAATATTGATATATTTTTCCATTAATTGTTATTAGTTATTTTATATATATGTCTTTGCCTAATAATAACCCTAATCCAATAAACTAGACATCCAAGGCTGTAATATGAGTCTTGAACTATATGTAGTGACATATGGGATCATTGTTCAAGAAACAGCCTAAAGGGTCTATAGTATAGGGATAAGACTGGGTGCCTTATCCTGGTGACACTATGGATACGACCCACTTTGTATTTGATACAAACGCTGCGATCCAACGCGTTCGTGTAGGAGACATGCGAGTGGAGATATCCTATGCAATGAGTTTGCATAAGACCGGACCGCGAAATAGTAACCACTGGTTATAACACCGTTAACTAGTTGGTTTTCTATTTCACTAGGACGACCTAGACAACTTAGTCTTAATCCTGAGTTGATTATGGACTCCTGCTCATGAGAGGTTGTCCTTTGATTTGTATGGGTGAGAGTGGCCAATACGACGACTCAATAAGCCTACCACTTTGGGGACAAGACCGAATGGGGAGCTGGGAACATAATCGTACAAGATGGAATTCACTCCTTCCCGACTTTAGGGAAACAGATGAGTGTTCCCTTAAGTGGTTACTCCGAGTCTTGAACAAAGGGCCCTACCCTCTCAATGGCACGAGAGGGTTTTCTGTTTGATGGTTGGACCACAAACAGGTTGTTCATTAGAGGAGAATTGGTACTTAAGGAAATAGAGGTAACCCAGGGGTAAAACGGTAATTTGATCCAGCTAGTGTTACGGACACTCGTGAAGGACTAACTAGTCGATATTGGTCTAGATCCGTGGACACAGAAAATATGTTTGCAGTGAGAAGAGTGCAACTGTGAGTCTATAGTGGAATGTACACACAGTTAACGAATATTGATTAATGTGGTTAATGAGTTTTACCAATTAATCTCACATCGTTGGAGCTTCTGATCTGCAGGTCCATTAGGTCCCACTGGTAGCTCGTAAAGTAATTTGAGGCAACTAAGTAATAAAAGTAAATTGAAAATGTTCAATTTATTAAGGGAAACAAATATAATATATATTGATATATTATTATGAGAGAAATTAATATTTGAAAAGTTCAAATATAAATTTATGGAAATTTGAAAGAGTTCAAAATAATGAATTAATTAATTTAAGGCCTAAAATGTGTTTGGGCAAATTAATTAATTCTAGGCCGGGAATTAAATATGTGATATTTAATTGGTGGTTAATTAATTAAAGAATTCATTAACCGGGAATTAATCAATTATGGAAATAATTAATCACTTAAGGAAGTGATTAATCATTTATGGAAATGATCTAATCACTTATGGAAGTAATTAGTCATTTGTGGAAAAGATTAATCAATTAGGGAATTGATTGATCATGATTGATTAATTAAGGAATAAGATTGAATCAATTTTGGAAAAGATTGATTTAATTGAATATTTTATTCATGGCCTCTCTTCTATAAATAGAACACTAGACCTAATTGGTCAGGACACTTGACACTCTTGAAAGACAAGACCTAGAATTCTCTCTAGCCTCCCTCTTAGAGAAAGACTCCCACAAGTCTTTTGCCTCCTAGACTTAGAGACATACCGGTGTAACCTCTGTGGTGATTGTGTCAATCAAAGAAGAATTTCCAGCGAAGAAAACCTTAAAGGGGCTGCTGCGTTTTCGTTCGTGGAGCATCGTTGGCGAAGAACGGTCAAGTCTACAACGGAGGTTTGTAACGGTTCTTCCTCTTTTCTTTAGAAAAGTTTTAAAAATAAATTTAGATTTATTTTAGC
Organism: Luffa acutangula; assembly: GCA_036850905.1. Taxonomy (NCBI): domain Eukaryota; kingdom Viridiplantae; phylum Streptophyta; class Magnoliopsida; order Cucurbitales; family Cucurbitaceae; genus Luffa; species Luffa acutangula. The sequence continues at coordinate 48,756,788 of CM072089.1, forward strand.
ATGTTTAAACCGATTTTACAGCGGCTTTAACTGTTGTTTAAAGTTTTGTTTGAGTTATCGTCACGGTATTTTAATGTTAATTAATATACGGCGTAAGGTCCAATCGATGCGCTTCCGCTGCGTGGGGACTTTTATTCCCTTCAGAGAGAATATGAGAGGGCCTTATGGTGGTCATATGTTGTATCACCTAAACCCTAGGTTTAGTGTTTTATTTATTAGAGAAAGGCCATGAATAAAATATTCATTTAAAATAAATTATTTCCATAACTGATTTAATATTTTCCATAATTAATCAATTCCATAACCAATCAATTTCATAATTGATTAATATTTTCCATAAATGATTGATCACTTCCATAAGTGATTAAATCATTTCCATAAATGATTAATTACTTCCATAAATGATTAATCATTTCCATAATTGATTAATTTTCAATTAATTAATTCTTTAATTAATTAACCACCAGTGTCCGTAATCACAATTGGGTCAAATGACCAGTTTACCCCTGTGTTACATCTGTCTCCTTAAGTACCAGCGCTCCTCTAATGAATAACCTGTTTATGGTCCAACCATTAAACAGAAAGTCCCTCTCGGGCCAGTGAGAGGGCGGGATCCCTTTGTTCAAGTCATGGAGTCACTACTTAAGGGAACACTCATCTACTTCTCCTAGAAGTGGGAAGGAGTGAATTCCTTCTTGTGTTGTCATGTCCCCAGCCTCCCACTCGGTCTTGTCCCCAAAAAGGTAGGAATATTGAGTCAGTGTATATTGACCACTCTCACCCATGCTAATCAAAGGATAATCCCTCATGAGAAGGAGTTCATGACACACTCAGGATTAAGACTAAGTTACCTAGGTCATCCTATTGAAACAATAACCTAACTAGTTAACAGTGTTATATCTAGTGGTTTACCATTTCATGATTTGGTCTTTTGCAAACTCATTACACAGGATACCCTCGTTCGCATGTCTACTACATGGATGCTTTGGATCAATACGTCTGTATCAAATACAAAGCGGGTCGTATCACATAGTGTTACCAGGATAAAGTACCAAACCTTATCCTTGTACTATAGACCTTTTAGGTTGTTACTTGAACATTGATCCCTGTATGTCCCCACATACTAGTTCAAGTTACATACAAACAACCTTGGATCTTAGTTTATTGGATTTGGGTCAAATTATGCAATATTTAACAATAACACTTTATTGTAGAAACTCAATAACACTTCATTGAAATAAGTATACAATTTGTTTACATTAACTATCTACTAGTTTTAGGGCATAAAACCCAACAAAACAAGTTGTTCATTAGAGGAGCGTTGGTACTTAAGGAGACATATGTAAGACACAGGTGAAACAATAATTTGACCCAGTTGTGGTTACGAACACTCATGAAGGATTGACTTACCGGTGTAGGGTTTATATTCATGGACACAAAAATGTTATACAGTGAGAAGAGTTCAGCTATGGGTCTTTAGTGGAATGACCCACAGTTAATTAATATTGGTTGACCTGATTAATCAGTTAACCTCATATCATTGGAGCTCCTGTTCCGACCCTGAGCGTCATTCATATTAAAAGTAACTGTATACGATTGTTCAATCAAACATGAAGTAGAAATTAAGTTTCTCTTAATCTTAGGAACAATTAACAAACTTTCTAAAAGTAAGAATCTATTTCTAAAAAATAACTTGGCAGAGCAAACATGATTGGTTGCTCTTGTTCTGACCATGAACGTCATTTCACCATCTTTCAACTGTCGAAAGGAACTATTTTCCTAAAAAGCAGAGCAAACATGATTAGTTGCTCCTAAATAGTATACAAGCAAACTCATCATGCTCTACTAGGCGTTTCTAAAAAAAGTAACTCAAATTTACCTTCCTTCTCCTTCTTTTTCTCAAGTATTTACGGGCAGTTTCTCTTCCAATGTCCATCTACTTTGCAGTAGAAACACTTGCCCTTGTCAGCCATAACTTTGGCTTTTCCCTTGCCTTTAACAGCAGCAGTGGGAGCCTTCCCCTTGTTTCCTTTCTTCTTTTCAATCTTCTTCAAAGAAAAAAATTTGGTTCTAGAGGATGAACCCTACTCGAACTTTCTTTTGAAGTGGACAACATTTGCCTCTCCTTCTACCTGTCCCTTGCTTTTAAGAAGAGATTGATAGAGCTGTAGCTCATTCAGGAGACTAGTCAGGTTGAACACTATCTTATTCATCATTGCATTGCTGCGAAACTGTAGGAAACTCTTCGGAAGAGATTCCATGATAAATGCAACCTTACTTCGCTCGTCTATGACCGCACCGTTTTTTTCTGCCACCTTAAATTGGACCATCATGTCTAGGACATGTTCCCGAACTGATGTGCCCTCTTTCATACAGCAGTTGTAAACGTACTTGAGAGCGTCATGGTGGAGTTGATAGGATGGTTGTCCAAACATCTCTTGGAGAGAGTTCATAATCTCCCTTGCTGTAACTATGCCTTCATGTTTCTTAGCCAAAACTTCAGATAAGCTGGCTAAGATATAGACGCGGGCCTTATCATTAGCCTTTTTCCAGTGGTCATAAACATCCTTTATTGCTCGGGATGCATTACAAGCAGGGGTCGGAGGACAATTCTCCATTAAGACGATTTGCAGATCATCGACAACAAGAATCGTATTCAGGTTCGACTTCCACGTAGCGTAATTTTTGCCGGTTAATTTCTCATTGTTAAGAAGAGAGACTATTGAGGAAGACATTGCTGAAATTAAACACACAATGATCGTATTAGTTATCATTGCCTTAATGCATCATATAAGCAAACAATTGCACCCAATCCAATTAATTCATCAAAACTAGCAATAACAGAATCCTAAAACTATTGATTTAGTTTTGCAACAATGTTTCAGAGGTTCAGAATAGCAGCCACCGAAGGGTGATCAACTATTCCTCCTCTGAAATGAAACATTTTTCAGCAAATTCTAATTCAAGAATAACTCATATTCCTATAGACATCAGCCACCGTTGTTTGGTCAATGATTTGTTAACACATTTAACTTATCCCCGTAAGTGTAACCATCCCACTTCCAGATCTTAGAGGCATGCACCAACAGGCTGTCGAAGGGTAAGACAACTGTTGGTAATTAACCTCAGAGTCCTTATCCTACTTAGGAGTTCACCGTGTTCTGAATCCTATGATCGGGCCCTCCAAAGGGATGGTTGCTCTAGGGCAACACGCAGTCGGACCATAGGACTCTCACGGTGTGAACTAAGGGAGAAGATCAAAGGATACGTTGACACATATCCCGCTCCCACTTACTAAAGACATTTTCCCCATTCACCTTGTTATTGATCCACGCAAACACTTTCTGAAGGGAGGCTGCACCAAAGGCGACACGAAGACGAACATAGATCTCACGTTGTGAAAATAGAGATGTAGGAGCAAAACTTGATTTAAATCTCATTTTGTAACTTTCCTCCCACTAAAATGTCCTACAGTTTATTTAGGGTTTTTAAACTTAGATAAATTCGGCTAAGTCAATCTATCTAAGTCTAATTCTATTATAACTTTTATGATGAGGATTTTACTACAACATTTTAGGTGAATTAAACTCTTTTAATAAACCCTGCAATATTGCATGTTACAAAAATTTCTCTGATTGTTGTAGTGAGAAAAAGGGTGGTAGAGTTTTGTTTTTTTTTTGTTTACAAGCTTTATTCGTTTTACAACGATGGCTTTTCGCGTTCTTCACTCCCCCAACATCCGCCGACTACCCATACAGTACCTCCTCTAATGGAATGTCTGTCCGATTTGAACCCTCCTCCGACAGAATCTCCCCTCGATCTGAACCCTTCTTTGGCAGCTCCTTTATTGCCCTCCTCTTCACGTGATGGCCAAGAGTTGGGGGAGATAGAAGATGGAGAATCTGGGAAATAAATTTTGTTGACAACGAAATAAATTTGTTAACTGAAAACGAAAAAGATAAAAATATATGTAAAATATGAAATCTATCATTTAAAATGGTGGGAGCCACATTTAAATATTCAGAATTTGTTTAATTAAATGAATAGCCACGTGGCATCCATTTAGTGGGGGAGGTAGGGAATTTTCCCTACTACGGTAGGACTAGAAGTTTTGCCCCGGTATGTTGGGATCTCCCTACATACCACCATTAAAACGTTGACACAACTAAGAGAGATAAAAAAAAAATCTCATTTTCTCCCTTCCTCTTTCTTACTTGTCAAGATTTTAATGGGGTTCGTACATACTGGTATGCAACCAAGTTTTGTTCTTTAAAGAATGCATTTTTTTTTATAAACATTTTGTATAAAAATTGTTTAAAATTTAAACACTCATATGTTTGGTTACAAATCTTTTCAAAAAAGTTTGTTTCAAGTGTTTCTCTTAAAATGATTTATTTCTCAATCTCATTTTTTAATAAGTCATTTTTAATGGTTACCAAACACTATAACTTTTTACAAATTGATTTTTTTTTTTCAAAATTAAACACTTGAAAAGTTAAACCAAACACACCTGAAATGGTTGAAGTGCTTACGAACACTTTTATCATGGTAGGGTGAACATAATTTGCTGAATTTGCAGAAATCCTTCCCAACAGGTGAAATTGGATTATGATATACAATTACAACGCCGTATTGTGGGAGTGAACCAATTGAAATCAATACGAAGAAGATACGTTCTTTTGCACTTTATCATTGTACGTTCTTTTGTCTTATTGGGTTTTGCTTTGCAGGTTCTACATCCTTTGTGCATGGTAATTGGCCTCGTTCTACTCAGCAAAGAAGGTGTGTAGGAACCAAAATGTTGATATATGAAATGTCATTTATTTGTACTTTTGTTTTGATTTTCAACAATTTTGGTCCATAGTTGGTTGCCGCTATGGGTTGGTGCTTTTACGCCTCCCACAATAGCCTTGAAGTAGTATAGACATTGCAGTAGACATTATACAAGGTGTCTTCAAGACCACTCAATATATAATTGTGGCATAAAAAATTCGAATGCATCCATGCCTACTTGGCAGCTTCAGTTTTAGGAGTAACACCTTCTGGTGGGACAACTGGGCAATCTTCCTTCAAGATGTGAGCAAGGTTCAGTGTGGTGAGGTAGAAGATCATCTTCTGTTGCCACCTCTTGAAATTTTCTCCATTGAATTTATCTGGTTTTCAGCATGAGTTTTGAGGATTGTTGATCCCATCATGGTAGCACCAGCAACATTAGTGGAAGAGTTTGCAGCCATCAGTTCCGATAATTGTCTTCAGATTGTTGGAGATATGCTCAAATAAGAACTGAATTACATTAGCAAACTGATTACACCTTAACTGGATACTAACAATTACAGTGTAAATAACGATACATACACTGTATATATGAAAATGTTGCGAATATATTGACAATAAATAGTCAAGGCACGCTTACAAAGCGCTGTCCTGAAGACAATTATTCGCTCTGCACAGGTTGCAAGCAGGCTACAACAATCGTCTCAGCAGGATACAACGACTAATTCTGGTAGAACAGCAACCTCGGACTACTCAGATTTGACAGAACTCTTGGATACTTGCTCTCAACTTGACTCAAGATCAAAGGAAACAAAGAAAGAAGGAAGAATGCTCCAAATGGAATGGGATGATTCAAATGAAGAAACAAGTTGCTATTTATAGGCTAGAAACTTAGTAACTCAAAAGAACAAAATTAAATAAAATTGAAACATATGAAAAATATAACTCAATTGAGTTATAATATCAAATTTAACTTCCATATGTTAAATTTGTAATTGAAACATCAAATTGAAATTGATGTTTCAATCCATCTTGAAACTCTTGAAAAATTGAATTTAAATCACTTTCTTTCACATTTTATTTGTAAAATATCCAACAGTTAATATCAATACTTTTAAACTCATCTTGACCATACTTTCATGTTTTCAAGCTTAAATGAAGATTCATTGTTGCCAACATAACTCAATTGGTATAAAATTCCTACTAATGATCAAGAGGTCTTTGGTTAGAATCTTCCACCCTCACATAGTAAAAAGAAAAAAAATGCAGATTCATTTTTCTAAGGTAGAAATTAATGCAAAATGGATTCTATCTCACTATTGATAGTTTCTTTGTTTTTCTAATACACTTATTTCCATGTTTTTAAAAACCAAGCCAATTTTTGAAAACCAAAAAAAGTAGTTTTCGAAAACTTGTTTTTGTTTTTGGAATTTGGCTAGGAATTCAAATGTATCCTTGATAAGGATGAAAACCGAAAATTGGGAGAAAATAAGCCTAATTTTCAAAAACCAAAAACCAAAAACCAAATGGTTAATAAACGGGGCCCAAACTTTCAAACGATTCGACTTTCTAAAGTCCTCCCAGATGAACAAGATTGAAATTTTCTCTAAGATTATCCCTTTGAGCTATTTGAATTTAAATACTTGTATATTTAATTCTGAACAATAAACATAAAGGGCCGTTTGGAATACCTTCTTAGTTTAAGTGTATTTAGAAAAGGAAAAAATTTGACTGCATACGGGAATTTCTAGTCCTACCGTAGTAGGGAAAATTCCCTACCTCTCCCACTGAATGGATGCCACGTGGCTATTCATTTAATTAAACTAAATCTAAAAATCTAAACGTGGGTCCCACATTTTAAAATGAGAGAATTCTTAACTTACCTACGTTGTTATCTCTCTCTGTTTTTTCTTTTTCCAATTAACAACCCAAGTTTCAGAGAGGCAACCTTTTACATACTAGTATGGTTTGAGAGATGAGATGCTCTTTAAAATTTCTCTGATTGTTTTTTTTTGGACAACAAAAATTTCTCTGATCGTTTACCGGCTTTATCCGTTCTATAACGATGGCGTTTTGCGTTCTTCACTCCCCCAACATCCGCCGATCGCCCCTACAGTACCTCCTCTGATGGAATGTCCTTCCGATTTGAACCCTTTCTCTGACAGCTTCTTTATTGCCCTCCTCTTCACGTGATGGCTAAGAGTTGGGGGAGATAGAAGATGGAGAATCTGGGAAATAAATTTTTTTGACAACGAAATAAATTTGTTATTTTTTTTTAGTACATCAACATTTGGGTTGAGAGGATTTGAACCTCTGACCTCACGGACGAGGGTACATGTTAATTACCGCTGAGCTAATTAAGCTCGCTTTGGCAAATAAATTTGTTAATTGAAAACGAAAAAAGAAAGATAAAAATATACGGAAAATATGAAATCTATCATTTAAAACAGTGGGACCCACATTTAAATATTCAGATTTTGTTTAATTAAATGAATAGCCATGTGGCATCCATTCAATGGGGGGAGGTAGGGAATTTTCCCTACTACGGTAGGACTAGAAATCTTCCTTCTCCCTACATACCACCACTAAAACGTTGACAACTAAGAGAGATAACAAAAAAATCTCATTTTCTCCCTCTTTTTTACTTGTCAAGATTTTAATGGGGTATGTAAGGAGATCCTACATACTGGTATACAGTCAATTTTTGTTCTTTAAAGAATGCATTTTTTTATAAACATTTTGTATAAAAATTGTTTAAAATTTAAACACTCATATGTTTGGTTACAAATCTTCATAAGTGTTTTTATACCCAAGTTACTATATACTTAACACATCTTTTCAAAAAAGTTGGTTTCAAGTGTTTCTGTTCACACGTATCTTCGGGGATGGAGACACGTGGAATAAACTTTGATTTGTATTAATGTTGTATGCGTGTGGGTGTACAATCTCTAACTTTAATCCTCTGATTCTCTCTCTTAAATATATAAACTTTGGTCTCTAGTTTGTTGATCTTCTTGGGCTGGTTTGTTGAGCTTCTTGGATGATCGGCCTGCTAGGTTGATGATCTCTTGGATCGGCTTGTTAGCTTGTTGATCCTCTTGGATGATCGGCCTGCTGACTTGATGATCTCTTGGATCGGCCTGTTGGCTTGATGATCTGTTCGATCAGTTGGCTTGTTGATCCTATTGGATGATCGGCCTGCTGACTTGTTGATCTTCTTGATCGGCCTGTTAGCTTGATGATCTGTTCGATCGGTTGGCTTGTTGATCTTCTTGGATGATCGGCCTGCTGACTTGTTGATCTTCTTGATCGGTCGGTTGGCTTGTTGATCTCTTGGATCGGCCTGCTGACTTGTTGATCTTCTTGATTGGTCGATTGGCTTATTGATCTCTTCTTAGAGTCTTCTAGTCTTCAAATCTTCTGAGTCTTGAGTTGGCTGAATTCTAAATCTTGGATCTTCTGAATTCTCTAGACTCTCTGACTTCTGATGACTCTGGACTCTGGACTCTGGCAGAATTCTCTGGACTCTGAGTTCTCTGATCTGAATCCCCGAATCTGAATCCCCCAAAATGAATGGTGGCCTCCTTTATTTATAGAGTTTGATGGACCTCATATGGGCTTGGGCTTGGGTTCAATTGCCACGTGGCATAATCTGATTGAACTTGGCTGATGTTATCTGATGGATCACTAATAGACAAGTGGCATTCTTTGATTTGCTGAATTTTAATGTCTATTAATTTAATTTAGGCACACGTGTAAATGTGTAATTGGTCCCAAATTTATTTTATCATTAATTTATATTAATGACGTGGCAATTTGTGATTGGCCGAAATTTCTCCTTCAACAAATGCCCCCTTTTCGAGATTTAGGCACAAGTTATGTGTGAGTGAATCTCGAAAAATATATTTTGGAATTAAAATGCAAGGTATTTGTTCTTGACTTTGACTCCATTTGGTGCGTCAATTTAATTAAAATATGAATTTTGGTCAAAATTTCGATTTTTTTATTTGACACACTTTTATTGCCAATTAATCAAAATTTGGGGTTTGGTCAAAATTTTAATTTTCCTTGTTTGGCAGCAAACTTTGATTTCAAGTTTGGGCAAAATTTGGTTTATACCCAAATTTTGATTTGAGGTAAAATCCTACCCAATTTTAATTTGCATATGGAATAGAACTTGAGGTTTGGACTCTGGTCCATTTGGGATAAAATTTGGATTATGGCCAAAATTTAATTTGAGGTAAAATTTTACCAAATTCAAACTTGCATTTGGAATAGAATTTGATGTTTGAATCTCAAATTTTGATTTGAAAGAAAAATTTGAAGTATGCCTAAATAAAATAGATAAATAAAATTATTTAGATAAAATTTGAATTCCCAAATTGATTTGAATTGAAACACTTATCTTTTAGGAATTTCAATTTAATCAAGTTGGTTCAGATAAAGATAAAGATTATCTCATAAAATTTTGAACCAGAGATAGGATTTCATTTGAATCAAATATTTATCTAAACCTTTTATTTGAACTTAAAACTCCCCCTATAAATAAGACTGAACCTCAGTAGGAGAGAGCACACATCAATTGCAGAGAGCATTCAAGAAGGGATCCAGGTAGGAAACTTTCTTCTCTTTTTTTTTTTATTTTTTTTATTTTTTGGTTTATTTTTTGGTTTTTTTTCCTTTTTTTTTTAAATTTCGTTTTTTTTTTATGCAATTTGTTTCTTTCTTTCTTGAATGTGTAAGCTTCGTGCAACGGTCGTCACCAGCCTCACTTGCAGTGATCTCACTCCTGCTAGACCAGTCCCCTATTTCATTGGGTGATCTGAGTAACCTGCAGGGGTAGTCACCATATTCGCCTTCATGCACTCCTGCTAGACCCAGTCCCCATTTTATTGGGTGATCTGAGTAACCTGCAGGGGTAGTCACCAGATTCGCCTTCATGCACTCCTGCTAGACCCAGTCCCCATTTTATTGGGTGATCTGAGTAACCTGCAGGGGTAGTCACCAGATTCGCCTTCATGCACTCCTGCTAGACCCAGTCCCCATTTTATTGGGTGATCTGAGTAACCTGCAGGGGTAGTCATCAGACTCGCCTTCAGTGATGCACTCCTGCTAGACCAGTCCCCATTTTATTGGGTGATCTGAGTAACCTGCAGGGGTAGTCACCAGATTCGCATTCATGCACTCCTGCTAGACCAGTCCCCATTTTATTGGGTGATCTGAGTAACCTGCAAGGGTGGTCACCAGACTCGACTCGCCTACAACGGTCGTCATCAGATTCACTTGCAGTGACTTCATCACCTGTCTAGACCAGTCACTTTGATGACTGTAGTATCTTGAAGGGGTGATCACCAGACTCGCCTACAACGGTCGTCATCAGATTCAATTGCAGTGACTTCACCACCTGTCTAGACCAGTCACTTTGATGACTGTAGTTTCCTGCAGGGGTGGTCACCATTTTTTTAACAACACCTTTATTGTCTTTTTTTTTTTTGTGGTTTGATATCAAGCATTTTTTTTTTAACTTGCAGCTAAGATGCATCTTCCAGTCTAGACACTTTCAAGATAAAGGCAACACTAAAGTTGTTCATCTTTGCAGATGTAGCGAAGACTTCAACCGTCAACTTTTGAATATGAAGTAAAGTTATCAACAGTCAATTTTTTGAAGATGAAGCGAAGCGGACGCCGTCAACTGCCAACATTTGAAGATGGAGTGGAACGAGGCCGTCAACCGCCGCCAAACATTTGAAAAGGAGCAACGGTGAACCTTCGAACTTGGAGAAGGAGAACCTCAGCAGCGAACCTTCAAAAGGAGGGGTGGAGAGAAGCGTCTTCGAACTTGGAGAAGGAGTAGTGGAGAGAAGCGCCTTCGAACTTGGAGAAGGAGCAACGGAGAGAAGCGCCTTCGAACTTGGAGAAGGAGCAGTGGAGAGAAGCGCCTTCGAACTTGGAGAAGGAGCGAGCGAAGCGCGTGAGGGAACCTTCGAACTTGGAGGAAGGAACTGCAGCAGCGCGTGAGAGAACCTTCGAACTTGGAGGAAGGTAGCAGCGAAACGCATGAGAACCTTCGAACTTGGAGGAAGGAACTGCAACGAAGCGCAGCGCGTGAGAGCCTTTGAAACCTTCGAATTTGGGGGAAGGAACTGCAACGAAGCGCTTGAGAACCTTCGAACTTAGGGAGAAGAAACTGCAGCAAAACGCGTGAGAACCTTCGAACTTTGAGGAAGGAACTGTAGCGAAGCGCGTAAGAACCTTCGAACTTGGGAGGAAGGAACTTTACCAAAGCACGTGAGAACCTTCAGACTTGGAGGAGAGAACCTTCGTACTTGGAGAGAAGGAACTACGACGAAGCAACGTGAGAACCTTCGAAATTGGAGGAAGGAACTGCGGTGAAGCAACGTGAGAACCTTCGACTTGGAGGAGAGAACCTTCATTCTTGGAGAGAAGGAACTGTAACGAAGCGCGTGAGAGAACCTTCGAATTTGGGAGGAAGGAACTGCAGCGAAGCGCGCGAGAACACCTTCGAACTTGGAGGAGAGAACCTTCAAACTTGGAGAGAAGGAACTATAACGAAGCGCGTGAGAGAACCTTCGAATTTGGGAGGAAGGAACTGCAGCGAAGTGCGCGAGAACACCTTCGAACTTGGAGAGAAGGAACTACAGCGGCGCGCGTGAGAACACCTTCAAATTTGGAGAGAAGGAACTACAGCGGAGCGTCGTGAGAACCTTCGAATTTAGAAGGATGGAACTACAACGAAACGTTGTGAGAACCTTCGAACTCGGAGAGAAGGAATTGCAGCGAAAGCGAAGGAACTACAGCGGAGCGCGTGAGAACCTTCGAATTTGGAGAGAGAAGGAACTGCAGCGGAGCGTCGTGAGAACCTTCGAATTTGGGAGGAAGGAACTGCAACGAAGCGCGTGAGAGAACCTTCAAATTTGGGAGGAAGGAACGGCAACAAAGCGCGCGAGAACACCTTCGAACTTGGAGAGAAGGAACTGCAGCGGCGCGCGTGAGAACACCTTCAAATTTGGAGGAAATGAACTGTAGCCGAATGCGTGAGAACCTTTTGAACTTGGAGAGAAGGAACTGCAACAAAGCGCATGAAAACCTTCGAACTTGGAGGAAGGAACTGCAGCGAAGCAACGTGAGAGAACCTTCAAACTTGGAGAGAAGGAACTGCAGCGGCGCGCGTGAGAACACCTTCGAATTTGGAGAGAAGGAACTGCAGCGGCGCGCATGAGAACACCTTCGAACTTTGAGAGAAGGAACTACAGCGGCGCGCGTGAGATCACCTTCAAATTTGGAGGAAATGAACTGTAGCCGAATGCGTGAGAACCTTTTGAACTTGGAGAGAAGGAACTGCAACAAAGCGCATGAAAACCTTCGAACTTGGAGGAAGGTAGCAGCGCAGCGTCAGAACCTTCGAACTTGGAGAAGGAAGCAGCACAACAACGCAATGTGGGAACCTTCAAACTTAAAGAAGCGGGAGCAACAAACTTAGGGTGAGTGAAACACCGAACTTGAGGCTAACGAGACATTGAATTTGGAGGAATAAAATCTTCTTTTATTTATCCAACTCGTAGCTTCATATTTTAACGGTGCACAACTCCAATTTGTTGTATTGGCCCCAGTACTAAAAAATTTCTTCAATTTGTATTGTCATGCACCCTTTTTTTGTTTATAGAGACTGAACTTAAAGTTTTCTTTAAGCTGCCTACGTACCCTTATGGAATAGGGATCAAGTCATAACGTAGTTCAAGATTTTTTTTTTTTTTTTTTTTTTTTTTTGCTCTAACCTTTTAAGCTCGTGTGGGCTAGGAGCATCATGCAGTTTAGGCTCTTGCGATAAGGAGCTTTTACATTTTAAAAGCTCTTATCTTCATCATGGTCTTGATCAGGTCCTTGACTTATAGGACTGGTCAAGATAATGAGATTTGGTTTCACCTTCAAGGAACCTTCTGTATTTATGAGAACAGAGAACTTCCTCTTCATACGTGATGGGATGCTACTTTGAAGCTTCTTATCGCTGTTTACTTCATCAAAAAGTTTCACCTCCAAGTTATCCATCTTTCTTTTAGATTGACCGCTTGTTACTTTGAGGCGATCAAAAACAGATGTTGAAGGTCGAGTTTTCTTCGATGTGGAGACACTTAGCCTTTGGAAAGCTGAAGGTCGAGTGGAGGTGGACATCGAACATTGATTTTCTTCCTCTGTCGCGGCCATACTCATTCTTTGGAATGCCGAAGGACGAGTAGTTGGAGGCTTGATGCGATCGAAGACGGAGGTCCTTTGTTCACCCATCTCAGAATTGTCAACTTCTTCTACGTCGATGCAGTAGGAAGTCGCAAAGTTCTCTTTTTCCTTTTTGTGGAAATTTTTGGAGAAGGATTTATTCAACATCACCAGTTGTTGAGGTTGAGAGAACTTTTTACTTCTCTTTCTCTTGGGTTGAAGTTTCTTAGGATCCTTCTTTCTTTGATGTTTGCTCTTTTCTTTTATTGTAGCAAGATTTGATTGAGCTACTTCATCAAGGTCGAGCTCAATTTTTCTTTCCATAGCCAGCTTTAGAATTAAGTCCTTTTTCTTTCCATAGCCATCTTTTTCTTCAATCGCCTTCATCAAGTTGTTGATGTGTTCTTGCATCTCAATCATTCTTTCTTCCGTAGTTCTTGTCTCAGTCATCATGACAGTCACTACGTCAGAATCAGGTTCAAACAGAGGGTTATACTTAACAAGAAACTTGTCATTGGTATATGCCCCCTGCAAGGTTGTTTCTTCGCTTGCAATGATAGAAGCTTTATCTTCTTGCAACCTCAGTTCATTGAAGCAACAATGGGCAGTTGAACCCATGTAAGACTTGATCTCGACAGCGGCCATCGAAGAAGTCTTGAATGACATATTTACTTTTATGTTTTGAGATAAGAGAGATAGATGAGAGGTAGAGATGGTCCCACTGGGCGTGCCAATTTGTTCACACGTAACTTCGGGGATGGAGACACGTGGAATAAATAATATATTGTATTGATGTTTGTATGCGTGTGGGTGTACAATCTCTAACTTTAATCATCTGATTCTCTCTCTTGTGTGTGGATGTGTTTCACTCGAGGGCTGGAACGCTTGATCCCGAGTCTGAAGCTTCAATGGATTCTTGGAGCTTGAAGTCTTCTAGTCTTGAAGGAGTCTTCAGTCTTCAAGAAGTATTGATGTCCTGAAGAATCTTTGGTCTTCAAGGAGTGTTGAAGTCTTGAAGAGTGTTTGGTCTTCAAGAAATGTTGATGTCCTGAAGAGTTTTTGATCTTCAAGGAGTGTTGAGGTCTTGAAGAGCGTTTGGTCTTCAAGAAGTATTGATGTCCTGAAGAGTATTTGATCTTCAAGGAGTGTTGGAGTCTTGAAGGGTGTTTGGTCTTCAAGGAGTGTTGAAGTCTTGAAGAGTGTTTGGTCTTCAAGAAGTGTTCAACACTTGGACTTGTGGATTGCAGAGAGTCTTCGGTCTTCAGACTTGGTGGAGTCTCTCTGAATTCTCTGGTTCTGCTTGAGAGCTTTGAAAACTCTGAACTCTTGTCTTTGTGAGAGTGTAGAATTTCTGAACCCCTGAAATGGTGGAGAACCCCTCTATTTATAGAGTTCTCGCTGGATGGGTCCTAGTGACTTTTGGGCCTAACAACTTGGGCTTGGGCTTTTATTGGGCTTGGGTCTGGTTTATATTTGACCAAAAACCATATGACCCAAATATTTAAAAGACCCAAATTTGATCCAATTAATTATTTTCTTTAATTAATTGGTCAAATCAATTAATCTGATCAAAATAATTTATTTTTAATTAATTGATCAAATGGACATTTGGCCCTAAAAATTTATAATTGGCCAATTTGTCTTCAAATTAAATTTGGGACACATGTCGATTTATAATTGGTCCCAAATTTAATTAATTATAATTTTGTCATTAATTTTAAATAATGACGTGGCAATTTGTCATTGGCCAAAATTTCTCATTCAACAGTTTCTCTTAAAAAGATTTATTTCTCAATCTCATTTTTTAATAAATCTTTTTTAATGGTTACCACACACTACAATTTTTTACAAATTGATTTTTTTCAAAATTAAATACTTGAAAAGTTAAACCAAACACATCTGAAATGGTTGAAGTGCTTACGAACACTTTTATCATGGTAGAGTGAACACAATTTGCTGAATTTGCTGAATTTGCAGCAATCCTTCCCAACAGGTGATATTGGATTATGATATACATATACAACGTTGTATTGTGGGAGTGAACCAATTGAAATCAATACGAAGAAGGTACGTTCTTTTGCACTTTATCATTGTACGTTCTTTTGTCTTATTGGGTTTTGCTTTGCAGGTTCTGCATCCTTTGTGCATGGTAATTGGCCTCGTTCTGCTCAGCAAAAAAGGTGGATTGGAACCAAAATGTTGATACAATATTTTGATATATGAAATGTCATTTATTTGTGCTTTTGTTGTGATTTTCAACAATTTTGGTCAATAGTTGGTTGCCAGGTTCGAGGAGTTTGAGGAAATCTGTTCATTTGATGCTCCAAGGGCTGGCGCTTTTACTTCTGGAAATTTTGGAATTTAGACTAAGGCTTAGTTTGGAGTTGAGGTAGCTTTTAAAATAATTGCTGTCAGCTGTGCTTTAAAGAAAATCAGCTATAGTACGAAGTAAATTAGTGTTTGGTAAGTTTTAGCTTTAAAGAGGAAAAAACAAGTTCAGGTGTTTGGTAAATTAATACTAGATTATTGCAACTTACCTATAATAATAACCAAAATATTAATAATATTTCAATAATTGCATAATGTTAGGTTGTTATATGATTTCAAAATTCTTATAATAAGACAATTAATTTAAATTTCATATGATTTAAATTATAACATTATGTTAGGTATTTTTATATTTTGATTAAAAAGAAAAAAGAAAAAAAAATGTTATTTCAATCTTAAAAAAGTTAGAAAAAATCAAATTCAAATGTATTGAAATAAGATAATTGAATGGTGAATATGTCTCAAGAACGTGGAGTATGAGAGAGATAAATGGTTAGTTAGAGAATCTACCAGATTTTTAGGGAAGCTAAATCCATAAGCTACTATTAATGGCTTTTACAAATCAACGTACTTTTATATAAATTAATTTATAATTAGATTTACCAAACACTAAAAAAGGTTAAAATTATTTGATAATCACCCTGATGGCCTCCAAAATCAACACCAAACACAGCCTAAGTTTCATTGGGATCGTGGCATTTTGGCTAATTTCCACAGTTTAATACAATTTAATCTTTGTTTTTTTGGTGAGGTGGCACACATGTGGCCGGTCCATTCTAATTATATATTTCTTTCTAATTATTTGTTTCTTTGATGTGTGCAATATAATATTTCTATTAAATATAATTAATGAGAGTAGAATATAAAATAGTCATTATAAAAAATTGTAAGAACAATGAAGGATTAGGAGTATTGAGTAAGTGGAATTTCAATCTCCATGCAGGCTTATGAAAACTCTTATTTCTCCATTTAAGGAAATGTTTATTTTTATTATTTGCTTGTTTATTTATTTATTTTTATTGTTTTAAAATGAAATATAAACATGTATAATCTCTGATGGAATTGAGATTCTTTAAATTCTTGAACAAATTTCCTTGAAATAAAGGAAAATCTAACATATTCTTTATTTAATGGGCTAACCCAACTCATGAGGTGTAATCTTTGTTTTATTCTTAAACTTAAGGTAATATCAAGTTAGACACTTTCTTTTATTATTTCATTTATTTTTAGTGTAACGACCCAACTTCTAAAGTGAACCTAATCGGGACTGTTACCACGTGCATGCTATGGAGGCTTTTCTAATAGAACATTTTAAAACATAAACTCAAATTTAAGCAAAATCTCAAATCAAAACCTTTATTTGGGATCCCTAATTTTATAGACACAAAAACATTGTCAAATAACTTTAAAACTAAAGTCAACATGGCCTCCAACAAGTTTGCAAAACAAGTTCATAAATTGAAATAATGAAAAAAACATAGTCCATAAAGCGGAAGGAAAACATGAAGTCCATGAGACCTAGCCTCCCATGGCTGCGTAACAGTTCTCATCAATCACCTTTCACGCGCCCCTGCCTTTACCTGAAAGAAAATCATTTAAGAAAAGAATGAGTATTTAAAATACTCAGTACGTGACCTTACTGTTGAGGTTGAGTCACACTTACGCACGTGCCTAAAATCAATAACAATCATATTTTGGGTGGCTCTAAAATTCTTCTTAAACTTATTAATTACTGAGATATACATCAATTTCATGCATATCCTAGACACAACAATTTCATGTGTCGCCTATGGAGGAACTTCAATTTCACGAACCTCGACTCAAGTACATCAATTTTATGCCCGTAAATCCTGTGTAGGCACCCCGTAATGTACATCAACTCCATGTACACTTTCTGAATTTTAGAACTTAAAGGTCATTTAAATTCATGCATCCTATAAAAATTTCAAGAGACCACCACTTTAAAAATTTTCATAATTTATCATTATTAATATAAATGGCAGATTTTCACGCTTAAATAATCTCATGCTTTAAAATTTTCAATATAAAGGCATGCATGCTAAAAACAATCATGAACACATAATTTTAGGAAAAATAAAGACTACGCTCCCAACTAAAGATTTCAACAATAAAGTCACTCACCTCAAGTTATAAATAATGCTTATTCCAAAACTCCAAATGACTTGATAAGAATGCCAAACTTGATCCCAATTAAGGGTTTAGATCCCAATGAGGACTTGAAGCTTGCTGAACCAGTTCCAAATTCCCTCAAGCTCCAATATCCCGACCTCTAAATTTTATGGCATCACATAACTAGAAACCAAAGTTGATGGCTAATCAATTAAAACCTTTGAATTCTCCAAAAATCAAGAAAATCTTGCTGAAAATCACTTACCTAAAGACGAAATTGCAAGAACTTGAAGACCCATCGCTTGAATCGCCGAAACTGCATGGAGAATTTGTAGAACGAAACAAAATTGATTGGGTATTCAACCAAAAGCTAAAGTCAACTCAAAGAACAAAATCAATCTAACTTACCCAAGGTTGAAATTGCCCAAAAACTCGATAAAAACGCCCAAAACGAAGTTGTTCGCGCCCCAAACCTCCACTGCAACACTTTGCTCTCACTGGAAAAATACCCTTATGCCGAGACCCACACTGTACCACAATGAACCTGCTCGAGAATGTCGCGAGAACACCGTTGTCGCTGGAGCTCGGACCAAATCGACACCTGCACTGCCACGCACTAAATAAGATGATCCGCCGACCTTTGTTGCAGAGGACGACTCAAGAGAGAGAAACAAAAATGGCTGGAGTTGGTTGAAACTGCTGCAAATGGGAACAAGAGGGGGAAAATCGTGAGGTTGAAGATGATGGCTCACTTGGAGACCTCGGGCTGCGTGTGACTGATATAAGAGGGGAAAAACTTAGGGTTAGGTGGCTTGGCTTAAAGACCTTACAATTACAAAATTTCCACCCTAGCCACATAGTTAATTTCCACAAATCACCCATCCATTAAGCTTCCTTCTTAACTCCAAATTTGAAAAAAAACATAATCCCACTTAACTAAAAATTAAAGAAATCGAGCTTATACCTTGAATTACCGGCTTTACATTTAGTTTATGCTAAAAAAAAACGGACCATCTTTATCTAATTAATTGACAATAGAAGATTAAATGTGGTAATCATTTTTTAAACGAGTGTTGTAGAGGTGCTAATTAATATTGTCCCAACACTCAATATACTCTCGAGTCTAACTTATGGTTTCAAAGACTGGTTTTTTATCTTAAAAGAGGTGACCAATCACACCTTTAATGATTGGTAGTGACCCCAATTTGCCATTAAAAATGAAAAACTCAAAGGATGATGTCAGCCGCTTTGCGTCGCGATACATTGTGACAACATAAAAACAAAATAAATAAACTAAATATAAAAGAAAAGAAAAAAGAATATAAGAACTTAAAAGAAAAATTGTAATGCCCCTATTTCATTTAACTAACCTAGTTACATTATTAAGCCCCTATTTCAATACTAACTGAAGCTTCGAAAATTTTGGTAGCATGAAATATGTAAGACTCTAGACACTTAACTAATTAAAACTAAGGTTCATCACACCTCTCTATCTAACTTGCTCTTGCATTTTTCAAGGGGAGACAAGTTTTTCTCCTCTACTTCTTTCTCACCTCTCTATCTAACTTGATCTAACTTGCTCTTGCCTTTGATCAATTCTTACTAAAATACCATCGTTTTACAATAATTAAGTACAAATTCTATATTTTAAGATTTCTATCAAAATCGGTAGGCTTTTGACTATTTTGACTTAGAATGATAAGAAATTAAGCACTAAGTCTTTGGTTTCTTAGCAATAATCCAAGTTTTTAATTAAGGTTAAATAACATAAATAAATGAGCACTATTAGGTTCTATTTATAATACTGAGGTAGAATAGTAAAATTTCTGATATTTATCTCTTCAAGAATCTTGCCTTGATACTCGAAACTCTATAGTTAACGGTTAAAAATCCGTAACCGTCGTTGGACTTGGTCAACCATAACGGTCGTTGTCCTTGACCCTTAGCTTATCTCTAGGACCCTTCCACATCATAACTCTTGACCTCTTGATGGTTGTGGTTCCTCCAGCCCTTTTGAGGAGTAAGTCTCAAATCACGGTTGATCCTTGAAGGGGGTTGATCGTGTGAAGCTTCGTCGACCCCAATGACGATGGTCGTGTTGGGTTTTATGCCCTAAAACTCGTAGATAGTGAATGTGAACAAATTGTATACTTGTTTCAATAAAGTGTTGTTGTTAAATATTGCACAATTTGACCCAAATCCAATAAACTAAGATCCAAGGTTGTTTACATGTGACTTGAACTAGTATGTGGGGACATACGGGGATTGGTGTTCAAGTAACAACCTAAAAGGTCTATAGTACAAGGATAAGGCTGGATACCTTATCCTGGTAACACTATGTGATACGGCCTGCTTTGTATTCGATACAGACGTATTAATTCAAGGCGTCCATGTAGGAGACATGCAAGCGGGGGTATCCTATGCAATGAGTTTGCATAAGACCGGACTACGAAATAGTAAACCACTAGATGTAACACCGTTAACTAGTTAGGTTACTGTTTCAATACGATGACCTAGGTAACTCAGTCTTAATCCTGAGTGTGTCATGAACTCCTTCTCATGAGGGATTGTCCTTTGATTAGCATGGGTGAGAGTGGCCAATACGCCGACTCAATATGCCTTCCTTTTTGGGGACAAGACCGAGTGGGAGGCTGGGGACATGACAACACAAGAAGGAATTCACTCCTTCCCACTTCTAGGAGAAGTAGATGAGTGTTCCCTTAAGAGGTGACTCCGGGACTTGAACAAAGGGATCCCGTCCTCTCACTGGCCCGAGAGGAACTTTCTGTTTAATGGTTGGACCATAAACAGGTTGTTCATTAGAGGAGCGCTGGTACTTAAGGAGACAGATGTAACACAGGGGTAAAACGGTAATTTGACCCATCCGTGATTACGAACACTCGTGAAGGATTGACTTACCGGTATAGGTCTACATCCATGGACACAGAAATGTTCTACAGTGAGAAGAGTTCAGCTGTGGGTCTTTAGTGGAATGACCCACAGTTAATGAATATTGGTTAACCTGATTAATGAGTTTAATCTATTAACCTCATATCATTGGAGCTTCTGATCTGTAGGTCCATTAGGTCCCCCTGCTAGCTCGTAAAGAGTAATTAGGAACAAATATATCTTGAGAGAATTTGAATAGTTCAAATTCATATTGGGAATTAAGTTAATTGTATGAGATACAAATTAATATAATGTATAATGATGCATTAAAATATAAAGTCTAATTTGAGATTAAACTTTATTAAATTGAGAGATTGATATATTTGAAAGAGTTCAAATATATGTCTAATTAAATATAGGGTATTTAATTAGAAGATGAATTAATTATGAATTAATTAATTAATCAATTTAGTTTAAATTAAATGAGATTTAATTAAACTATAGTCTATGAGAGAAATAAATATTTGAAGAAGTTCAAATATTAATATGAATTTGATTCATATTAAATTTATAGGATATAAGAGAATTTGAAGGAGTTCAAATTTTAATATGAATTTGATTCATATTATAGAATTAATTAATTGAAGGCCTGAAATTAAATATATGATATTTAATTGGGTAATTAATTAATTAACTAATAGAAGGTCTGAAATTAAATATATGATATTTAATTGGTGATTAATTAATTAAAGAATTAATTAATTGAAAATTAATCAATTATGGAAATGATTAATCACTTATGGAAGTGATCAATCATTTATGGAAAAGATTAATCAATTATGGAATTGATTGGTCATGGAATTGATTAATGGAAAAGATTAAATCAGTTATGGAAATAATTGATTTTAAATGAATATTTTATTCATGGCCTTTCTCCTATAAATAGAACATTAACCCTAGGGTTTAGGTACCACAACATATGGCCACCATAAGGCCTTCTCATATTCTCTCAACTCAAGAACTCTAGGGAGAATTTTCTCTCTAGAGTTTTTCCCATTCAAGATTAGGTAGTCCCACAACTACGTTCCTAATCTCAGAGTTATAGCGGGGAAGATCAAATGGTGGTGTTCTTCGTTGTTGCAGAGCAATCAAGAATCATTCGTTGAAGTATTCAGAGTCGTCAACGGAGGTATGTTTCTCATCGCTTAACCTTTTGCCAATGTATTGGTATTTTTGTAGAACAAAATTAATTTACGAACGGTCCAATTGCTTCCGCTGTAACGGAATTGGGAATTCCAATCCTTCAATTGGTATCAGAGCCGATCGTAATTTCAATTTTGTTTAATAAAATTTGCATTGGTTCTTTGGTGGGAATTTTCTACATTTGATGTATAAATGTTTGCTAGTAGATGTTTTGGGTTTTTGGCATTAGATTTTGCAATTTTTATTGATTTGATCAATGTAAGGGCCCGGTGTTTTGGGCGTTTTAATTGCAATCGAGTCTGTAAGTCCGTGTCGCTGTTTTGTATCAATTGAGGAAGAAATTCAGAGCAATTTGGTGTAATTTAGGGCAAAAATCGGAGAAAAACCATACTGGAAATCGAAGATTTTCTGGAAATCCGAGAGACAGCGTCTCGACGCTAGCTCACGAGCGTCTCGACGCTGGTGGAAAAACCCAGAAACGGAAGAAATCGCGCGGCCAGTATAAAATAAATTAAATAAATCGAATATTGATGTTAAATGCACGTGTGGCTGAGTTGGTTGAGGTGGTCTCTTGCTAATGTAGAGGTCATGAGTTCGATCTGGAATTTTGCGAATCTTTTTTGGGAGCAATTTCACGTGCGGTTCAACCATGAAGGCTTTGGTTCGGTCCGGTTCGTGGCTTGTGGAGCACGGTTCACGGATATTTGACCGGTTCACGTTGGTCCAGTTGGTCTTTGACTTGGTTCGCGCAGTCTAGGCATTTTTGGGCTCGGTTCAGCTTCATTTTGACTGGTGCAAGGGGTTTTTGACCCGGTTCAGTGAATTTTGGGCCGGTTCAAGCTTACTTAAAGCTGGTTCAGCATGGTTCAGTCCAATTTCTTGCCGGTTCGAAGGGTTTGGACGCGGTTCGAGGCTATTTTTGGCTGGTTCATGGCTAGATAGGGCAATTTTAGATTAATTATTGTAATTTTTCTTATGTATTTTGTCCTAGGATGCCAAAAACCCGTCTACTTAGCTACTTAATTGCTTTATGAATGTCATATAGTATTTAAATTCCCACCATAGGTTAAGCATATTCATGCATTTTTTATTATAATTGTTATAATATAAGTATTATGCATGAATTTAATTTTCATGGGTATTTAATATAAATTGTTATGATTAAATGGATGAAAATTGAGAAACATTGAGCATGAAATTACTTTAGTAAAGAATATAAAGAGTTATATTTATGAAAGTAATTTATATGCTTATTTATTTTCATGAGCTATTAATATAAAGTGTTATGTTAATGTATGAAAATGTGAATGCTTATTTTAATTTTCTTGAGTAATTAATTTAAGAGTTAGATTAATTGAAGAAAATTAATTTGAATTGAGCATGAAATTACTTTAGTTTAAAAAATATAAGAGTTATATTTATATTAGTAATTAACATGCTTTATTAATTTCATAAGCTATTAATATAAATGTTATGTTAATGTATGAAAATGGTAATGCTTATTTTTTAATTTTCTTGTATAATTAATTTAAGAGTTAGGTTAATTAAAAGGAAATTAAATTGCATTGAGCATGACATTACCTTAGATTAATATAATTGTTATATTTTTGGTATGTCATGTATGCTAATGTATGGTTTTATAAATTAATTAGAATTTGATTGTTAATTTATTCACCATAGTAGCATGTTATAGGTTTAATTCATTAAAATTTATAATAGTTATAATATTAATGAATAGAAACCGTTAACCTATAACAAAGAATTGCATGCAAACATAGGATCTTAGGATAAATGAATTAATTTTAAAATGTTTAAAATTAATTAGATCTAAGATCACATTTCTAATAGGATTAGAATTATTCTTACTTAGAATTAAAACTAGTTTTAATTGACTAAGTAGGAAAAACATTACTATGATTATAAGGGAACTCCACCGGTTAAGTTCTGTCTAAGGTTGGGGGTATTTAAGCTGACGGTTTACGGAACACCTCCTACCTGGGAACTGACCCGGAATACCGGAGTTGAATTAATCATAGTTAAATGTTAGCATGCAATGTCACTAGGTTTGTTAAAAGTGTTTAATGCACCTAGATCTTTAGAGTAAAGACCTTACATTACTTTGGTTATAAGGGAACTCTCTTGGTGAAGTTCTGTCTAAGGTTGGTGGTATTTAAGTTGACGGTTTACGGAACACCTCCTACCTGGGAACTGACCCGAAACTTGAGTTGAATTAACCACAGTAATGTTGACTTGCAATGTTGGGTTTATTAAAAGAAGTTTAATTCACCTAAAACATTGTGGTTGAATCCTTTCCATAATTGTTATAATAGGATCAGACTTAGATAGATTGACTTAGCCGAATTTTATCTAAGTTAAACAACCCTAAATTAACCTTAGGACATTTTCAGTGGGAGGAAAATTACAAAACGAGATTTAAATCAAGTTTTGCTCCTACGTCCCTATATTCACAACGTGAGGTTCATGCTCGGCTTCGAGTCGCCCTAGGAGCGGCCTCCCTTCGGAAAGTGTTTGCATGGATCAATAACAAGGTGAATGGGAAAAATGTCTAGAGTAAGTGGGAGCGGGACACGTGTCAACGTATCCCTCGGTCTCCACCCCTAGTTCACACCGTGAGAGTCCTATGATCCGCCTGCAGGTTGTCCTGGCGCAACCATCCCTTCGGAGGGCCTGATCATAGGATTCGGAACACCGTGAACTCCTGAATAGGATAGGGTCACTTAGGCTAATCACCAACAGTTGTCTTTCCCTTCGGTAGCCTGTTGGTGCGTGCCTCTGAGATCTGAAAGTGGGAGGGTTACACTTACGGGGATGAGTTAAATGTGTTAACTAACCTTTGACCGAACAACGATAACTAAACGCTAACTGAATATGAGTTATTCTGGTGTTAGAGTTTGGTTGAGATTGTCTCAATTCAGAGGAGGAGTAGCTGACCACCCTTCAGTGGCTGTTGTTCTAAACCTTTGAAGTACCGTTGCAAAAACCAAATCAATAGTTTTATAGGGTTTCTTTGATTGCTTATTTGTTTTTGCAGAATTTGATTGGATTATTTGTAATGGGTTAGTGCAATTAATAATACAAGTAATTTGTTACTTCAGCAATTATATAATAATTTTATGTGTGTTGTCTTATGTCATTTTATAAATAACGGTAATACAACAAGCTTAAACGATAAATTGTGGTAAATAAGTTTAGGATTATTCTTAACTGAGGAATGTCCTCATGCCCCATATGTTTAATTCATTAAGAATTGTTCTTGGTGAATATGACATAGAACTCTGCTTAGCAAAAAGAGAACTTCTTCAAGACCGTAATTTTCATTTACCTGTCTTGAAAACGTGACTAGTGAAGAATAGTGATTCTCCCTGAATACTTGATTCAAGGACCACAAATCAGGTGTGTTCTTCTTTTAAAGGAATAAGTTCCTGGCAAGAGCTTACTGCTTGTGTAATAACTCTCAAAGTTAGAATTAGAGAGGTTATTTTAGCTATATCAGTGGGGAACATTAAGTTATTTTTTCTCAGTGGGAGAAAATACATATTATTAGATAATGTGTATGTAAGATCAAAAGAAATTTGATTTCTGTGTCTTATTTGCTGGAACAATGTTACTCTTTACCTTTCTCTGCTAACGCAGTTTTATTTCAAGAAAGGGAGTTGACATTTGTTTAGCTTTACTGTAAAGTAACCTAAATGTTTTAAGACTAATCAAGAGTAAAGCAGTCATGAACACTGGGTTGTTTAAGACCGCTACTACTCAATGTGAAAAGAGGCAAAGGATTTCTCTTAAAGGAAAAATACCTTTCTTTGGTTCTAAGGTAGACCATATTAATCTCAATTTGATTGGGAGATTGGTCAAGAGTGAACTTCTAAGCGAGTTAGAAGATGACTCTCTACTACCTTGTAAGTCATGCCTTGTGGGCAATATGATTGATAGATATTTTACTGGAAAAGATCTAAGAGCCAAAGAGCCCTTGGAGCTTGTACATTTGGATCCTTGTGGTTCAATATGTTAAAGCAGTGGGAGGGCATGAATAATTCATCTCTTTTGGATGATTATTCAAAGGTATGAGTATCTTTACCTAATGCAACTTAATTCTGAAGCTCTTGAGATATTCGAAGGGGCTTAGGACTGAAGTTGAAAACTTGTTAGGTGAGATGATAAAAACACTTTGATCAGATCAAAGTGTTGAGTATAGGGATTTGAGATTCCAGGACTATTTGATAGTACATGGGATCACACCCTAAATCTCATTTAGGAGAAATAGAACCCTATTGGATATGGTTCATTCCATGTTGAGCTATGCTCAATTGTCTGGCTCGTTTTGGGGTCATGTAGTGTTGACTGCATTGCATACTGTAGTAGGCAACCCCAAAGGAAACGAGAAGTTGATACTTCTTCAATTCACAAGAGAATAAAGAATTTGTATCGACAAATGCTAAATTCTCAGAAGAAGTTCACATAAAAAAAAAAATCATAAACCACAGAGTAAAGTCGATTTAAGTAAGTTAACTAATGAAGCTACAGTAACATCCACAAGAGTTGTTGATGAGGTTGGCTGTTCAACAAAAGTTGTTGATGGATCAGTGCATCTAGTCAGTCACATCCATCTCAATAGTTGAGATTGCCTCAATGTAGTGGGAGGGTTGTTTGATAACCTGAACGTTACATGGGCTTGTTTGAAGCCTAGGTCATCATACCTGATGATGGTATAGTGGGTTCATTATCTTTTAGAAAGAAAATGAATGATGTTGACAAGGACCAATGGATTAAAGTCATGGACCTGGAAATGAAGTCTTTTGTATTTCACTTCCATATGGAATCTTGTAGATCTGTTTGATGGGTAACACCTATTAGTTACAAGTGGATTTACAAGAGAAAACGAGACATTAAAGGTCTTAACCAGAAGGGTTCATACAACAAGATCGAAAGCAAAAGGTTTTGCAAGCTTAAGTGATCCATTCATGGATTAACCTAAGCATTTCGATCTTGAAATATAAGATTTGATAAAGAGACCAAATCTTTTGACTTTAATCAGAACATTAATGAGTCTTGTGTTTACAAGTAATCATCAATAGTTCAGTAGCTTACTTAGTATTGTATATGATTGATATCCTAATCATTGGGAATGATGTAGGTTATCTTACTGACATTAAAGGAGCTAGCAGCTCATTTCCAAGTGGAAATTTGGGAGAAGCTGAGTTTGTTCTTGAGATCCAAATTGTTTAGGAACCGTAAGAACAAAAGGCTAGCATTGTCTCAGGTGTCTTATATCTACAAGATGTTAGTTAGATATAAGATGCAGAATTCCAATAAGGGTTCACTACCTTTCAGACATGGAATTCTTTTGTCTAAGAAAATGTTTCCTAAGACACCTCAAGAGGTTGAGGGCATGAGACGAATGCCCTATGCAGTAGGGATTGTCAGTAAATATCAATCTAATCTAAGATTTAATCATTGGAAAACCGTTAAGAATATCCTCAAGTATTCAAGGAGAACGAGGAACTATATGCTCGTGTATGGGACTAAGGATTTGATCCTTACAGGATACACTGACACAGATTTTAAGACTGATAAGAATTTGAGGAAATCTACATCAGTATTTGTGGTCACTCTTTACGATGGAGCTATAGTATGACATAGTTACAATCTTGACCATATAGGCCGAAAATATAGCTACTTGTGAAGCAGTGATAGAGACTGTATGGCTTAAGAAGTTCTTGACAGATTTGGAATGTGTTCCAAATGTGAACTTGTCCATCACACTTTATAGTGATATAGTGGTGTTGTGGCAAATTCAAAAGAACATCGCAGCCTAAGACAAGCAGACACATTAAATTGAATTAAATATTGCTGATTCATTTACAAAGACTCTCTCGGCTAAAGTGTTTGAGGGTCATCTAGAAGGTCTAGATCTACGAGATATGTACAAAAGTGTAATCTAGGGCAAGTGGGAGAAATGTAATTGGTATAGCGATACCATTGTGTAATGGGTATAGTGATGCCCTAGTTTATTGTATTTGTACATTGTATATGTTTTATACATGTATTTATACACCCAATGCTGTATAGATTATTGTACATCCCACTAAACTAGAGTTTTAGTTCAAGTGGGAGTTTGTTGGGTTTTATGCCCTAAAACTCGTAGATAGTGAATGTGAACAAATTGTATACTTGTTTCAATAAAGTGTTGTTGTTAAATATTGCACAATTTGACCCAAATCCAATAAACTAAGATCCAAGGTTGTTTACATGTGACTTGAACTAGTATGTGGGGACATACGGGGATTGGTGTTCAAGTAACAACCTAAAAGGTCTATAGTACAAGGATAAGGCTGGATACCTTATCCTGGTAACACTATGTGATACGGCCCGCTTTGTATTCGATACAGACGTATTAATTCAAGGCGTCCATGTAGGAGACATGCAAGCGGGGGTATCCTATGCAATGAGTTTGCATAAGACCGGACTACGAAATAGTAAACCACTAGATGTAACACCGTTAACTAGTTAGGTTACTGTTTCAATACGATGACCTAGGTAACTCAGTCTTAATCCTGAGTGTGTCATGAACTCCTTCTCATGAGGGATTGTCCTTTGATTAGCATGGGTGAGAGTGGCCAATACGCCGACTCAATATGCCTTCCTTTTTGGGGACAAGACCGAGTGGGAGGCTGGGGACATGACAACACAAGAAGGAATTCACTCCTTCCCACTTCTAGGAGAAGTAGATGAGTGTTCCCTTAAGAGGTGACTCCGGGACTTGAACAAAGGGATCCCGTCCTCTCACTGGCCCGAGAGGAACTTTTTGTTTAATGGTTGGACCATAAACAGGTTGTTCATTAGAGGAGCGCTGGTACTTAAGGAGACAGATGTAACACAGGGGTAAAACGGTAATTTGACCCATCCGTGATTACGAACACTCGTGAAGGATTGACTTACCGGTATAGGTCTACATCCATGGACACAGAAATGTTCTACAGTGAGAAGAGTTCAGCTGTGGGTCTTTAGTGGAATGACCCACAGTTAATGAATATTGGTTAACCTGATTAATGAGTTTAATCTATTAACCTCATATCATTGGAGCTTCTGATCTGTAGGTCCATTAGGTCCCCCTGCTAGCTCGTAAAGAGTAATTAGGAACAAATATATCTTGAGAGAATTTGAATAGTTCAAATTCATATTGGGAATTAAGTTAATTGTATGAGATACAAATTAATATAATGTATAATGATGCATTAAAATATAAAGTCTAATTTGAGATTAAACTTTATTAAATTGAGAGATTGATATATTTGAAAGAGTTCAAATATATGTCTAATTAAATATAGGGTATTTAATTAGAAGATGAATTAATTATGAATTAATTAATTAATCAATTTAGTTTAAATTAAATGAGATTTAATTAAACTATAGTCTATGAGAGAAATAAATATTTGAAGAAGTTCAAATATTAATATGAATTTGATTCATATTAAATTTATAGGATATAAGAGAATTTGAAGGAGTTCAAATTTTAATATGAATTTGATTCATATTATAGAATTAATTAATTGAAGGCCTGAAATTAAATATATGATATTTAATTGGGTAATTAATTAATTAACTAATAGAAGGTCTGAAATTAAATATATGATATTTAATTGGTGATTAATTAATTAAAGAATTAATTAATTGAAAATTAATCAATTATGGAAATGATTAATCACTTATGGAAGTGATCAATCATTTATGGAAAAGATTAATCAATTATGGAATTGATTGGTCATGGAATTGATTAATGGAAAAGATTAAATCAGTTATGGAAATAATTGATTTTAAATGAATATTTTATTCATGGCCTTTCTCCTATAAATAGAACATTAACCCTAGGGTTTAGGTACCACAACATATGGCCACCATAAGGCCTTCTCATATTCTCTCAACTCAAGAACTCTAGGGAGAATTTTCTCTCTAGAGTTTTTCCCATTCAAGATTAGGTAGTCCCACAACTACGTTCCTAATCTCAGAGTTATAGCGGGGAAGATCAAATGGTGGTGTTCTTCGTTGTTGCAGAGCAATCAAGAATCATTCGTTGAAGTATTCAGAGTCGTCAACGGAGGTATGTTTCTCATCGCTTAACCTTTTGCCAATGTATTGGTATTTTTGTAGAACAAAATTAATTTACGAACGGTCCAATTGCTTCCGCTGTAACGGAATTGGGAATTCCAATCCTTCAGGTCGACCTCAGGGGTCGGCCTCATGGGTCATGGTCATGGGCAACGCTTATCGGGGGTGGCCCTTGGGCCTTTGGCCAACCGTCAAGGGAGTCGACCTTTACGACTCTTGGGCCTCTTGGCAGACCCCTCTTGGCTTAACGAATGTTTTGGGCTCCTTTTAACCTCTTAAGTCATTTCAGACTGAGAATCCTAATGGACTTATTAATGTCCGACCTAGCCAAAACTCAACCCTCAACAGGAAGAATTAGGTTATCTAAGAAGGGTTGAGACTTCAAGAGCTTTTCTTTTAGATGATCTAATTCTTCTCATACATTTTTACCAATTCATTAAGTATTATATCATATAAATTATCTTTATTCAATTGAAACGTTCTCAAACCTTAGGATCCATGTAATTGAAAAATATTGAAATATAAGGGACAAAATTAAAACTTTTTAGACAAAAGAAATTTATTTTAAGAAAACATATATATTAGGAATGAAACATATATAATAGAGAAAGTTTTCGTCCACAATGATAGAAGTCAATTACAAATCTTACAAATAAAATGTGAGCATTATTGTTTAGACGAGTTTAGTAATCATTTTCAGTGATAAGAGTGGACACCCGAACAACAACGTCCCAAATATCTCCCAGATTCTTGGCCATCTCTGGCAAGTTCGATGGTTCCGGCGGTGGATGTTTGAAGGTTTTTAGACAGTTGTCAGTGGCAGTCTCGGTGCCGACATTGCTTGGTAGGAAGATAATATTGCCACCATTAGCCAGCGCTTCCTTAGATCGTTCTATGTCCCACACCACAAAGTCCAACTCCTTTAAGCATTGTGAATATCGTTTTTTAAGTTCTGGATTTGCTGTCTCTACTGCCTCCAGCCTCTGTGCGTGGTCAAGACATTTGTCGGCGCTTGTATAGGCAAGGCTAAGGGTGTAATTGGCCACCTTTCGAGCGTCTATGCTACCCATGGGTTTCAACAAACTCCAACATAAGGATACATTTCTGGTTTTTGGGCAAATGCTCGATGCGATGTCGTTTGATGGTGCAGAATTTGCATTAGAAAGAATGACATTGGAGAAAACAAGACAACAAAGGAAAACAAGATTGGAATTTGCCATTATTTTTTCAATTTTTATTTTTTTTCCTTTCCACTATTGTGTCCTTGATGAAATGGGTAATTTAAATATATAGATGAAATTTAGAGAAATGGTTTTTTTTTTTCCTTTTTCTCTCCAACTATAAACGAAATGGATGGAGGAGATGGGGAAGTTGCCATTGGAAGAGATTTTATCGTACAAGCATAACTACAATGGGTTTTGTATGGTTTTTTGTTATTCTTACCTTAAAACAAATTTAAAAAGAAAAACAAAAGATAACTGTATATGTCGAAAATGTAGATAAGATTGTAATGTTTGAGTTATGCTCCAAGTTGGCATATACAATAGTGTTACATGAGGCTTGGCATTGCATAGAATGATAGTATGTTGCAGTACGTTGATAATCCAAGAGGAGCAATCACTTTATTAATTCTATTTTTCTTAATTGGGAAGACTTTTGAAGTAAAAACTCGGAATGCTAAGCCATTTGATTTACATTTACTCTGTATCCTTGAAATTTGTTTACCTAGTGGCTTGATAAATTCACATTTATATAGCTCTTTGAAAGATTCTAAGGAAGTAGGGTTCAAATTAAATTGTTGAACCTTATTATCCCAGAAGTTTTGGAGCTTTTGTCTTGGAGTAGAATTAAGCAATTCACTATCCTTAAAGTCAAACCAATTACTTCAAAAACTATAATAAAAAGTTGTACCAAAAGGAGACAACAATCTTTTTCTTTTTTAAAAAACAACCTTTTCTCCATTGTCTTTAGCTTCAAAAGCCCGCCTTTGCTTCTACTCGTTAAAGAGGGAGTGGCGTTAATGTCCATAAATTTCTTTGTTTTTTTGTCCTTCATCTTCACTCGAGTTAAAATTTAGCATTATTGAGTGACTAGTAGGTGAAGATTTTCTGACAGCTTTGGCTCTTTCGTATCGCTGTTTCTCGAGGAATTTTTTCTCATGCAACCCTTCCATCTAAGAAAAAGTTTTTACTCAGAGTATCTTTATTTTAGGTTGAGTATTTACACTGATTTTTGACAACATTTCTTGCTATTGATACTTCCTCTTGAATAGGTACTCTCTACTTTCTTCCTTTTGGTTATGTTGTTGGTTGGTGGAATGAAGAGCACTTCAATGCATCAGATGCAAATGGGGATGGGGTTTTGGACATAACTAAATTAAACGAGTAGTCTTCAAAAACTTCACCGTGTCTCTTCACCATGTCTCTTTATGCAGTTTCAATAGCCTTTGCTCTCCTTCTGTTCACCATCCTTGTAAGTTCAAATTTATAGTTTCATAAGGTTTATTGCTTTCTAAATATTGCTATTTCAATTTTCTGCCAAAAGTTAAATGGGATGTTTATTCTTTCATGTTAAGTTTAAAATTCATTGGGATAGTATTGAACCTAATTAAAATTTTCTTTTAGTAGGTTGTTCTAGTTCGATGTACGAGTTATGTACAAAGATGAAATCTAGGGCAAGTGAGAGAAATGTAATGGCTATAGTGATACCATTATGTAATGGGTATAGAGATGCCCTAGTTTATTGTATTTGTACATTGTATATGTTTTATACATGTATTTACACACCTGCTGCTGTATAGATTATTGTACATTCCACTAAACTTGAGTTTTAGTTCAAGTGGGAGTTTGTTGGGTTTTATGCCCTAAAACTCGTAGATAGTGAATGTAAACAAATTATATACATGTTTCAATAAAGTGTTATTGAGTTTCTATCATAAAGGGTTATTGTTAAATATTTCACAATTTGACCCAAATCCATTAAACTAAGTTCCAAGATTGTTTGTATGTAACTTGAACTAATATGTGGGGACATACGGGGATCGATGTTCGAGTAACAACCTAAAAGGTCTATAGTACAATGATAAGGTTGGGTACCTTATCCTGGTAACACTATGTGATACAGTCCGCTTTGTATTTGATACAGATGTATTGATCCAAAGCGTCCATGTAGTATGCGAGTGGGGGTATCCTATGCAATGAGTTTGCATAAGACCGGACCGCAAAATAGTAATCGCTAGCTGTAACACCATTAACTAGTTAGGTTTCTATTTCACTAGGATGACATAGGCAACTTAGTCTGAATCCTGAGTGGATTATGGACTCCTTTTCACGAGGGATTGTCCTTTGATTTGTATGGGTGAGAGTGGCCAGTTCGCTGACTCAATAAGCCTGTCACTTTGGGCAAGACCGAGTGGGGAGCTGGGAACATAATCACACAAGATGAAATTCACTCATTTCCGACTTTAGGGAAGTAGATGAGTGTTCCTTTAAGTGGTGACTCCAGGTCTTGATAAAAGGGTCCTACCCTCTCACTGCCCCTAAAGTGGTTTCTGTTTAGTGGTTGGACCACAAACATGTTGTTCATTAGAGGAGCATTGGTACTTAAGCAGGTAGAGGTAACTCAGGGGTAAAATGATAATTTGACCTTATTGGAGTTACAAACACTCTTGAAGGACTAACATGTTGTTATTGGTCTATATTCGTGGACACAAAATTATGTCTGCAGTGAGAAGAGTGCAACTGTGGGTCTTTAGTGGAGTGAACCCACAGTTAACGAAAATTGATTAATTGGTTAATGAGTTTAGCCGATTAAATCTTATATCGTTGGAGTTTCTGATCTGCAGGTCCCACTGGTAACTCGTAAAGAGACTTGAGGCAATTAAGTATAAATTGTAAATTGAAAGTGTTCAATTTATTTAGGGGAATCATATAATGTATGATGATGCATTAGAGTATAAAGTTTATGAAACTTTATAATATAATTTTTTGAATTAATTTCAAAATTAATTTTGAGAGAAAATATTTGAAAGAGTTCAAATAATTAATATGAATTGGATTCATATTAATAAAATAATTTTTTAATAAAATCCCTAAAATTAAATATACGATATTTAATTGGGTAATTAATTAATTATGAAATTAATTAATTATTTATTAAAATTAGATATGAATAAGATAATAGATCTTATTCATGACCTTTTTCCTATAAATAGAACTCCTGGGGTGGGGTGAATGAGATCCCATTCATTCTCCTACTCTCAGAGAATTCTCCTGAAGGCTCCCACCTGTCTCCTGCCTCTAGTAGTCTCAGAGTCATACCGGTGTAGCCATAGTGGTAGTGTTCGCAATAGTTCATAATTATTTCACAAACAGTTGGTGAATTTAATCTGAGTCGTCAACGAGAGTAAGAAACTTCTTACTGTATAAATTAGATTTAGATCTAATGCTTTTGTATGCTTAGCCTTAATATAAATCTAGAATAGTTCTAAGTTTATTGCCAATGTATTGGTATTTTAGATTAAACAAAATTAACTACGAATCGGTCCCAATCACGCTTCCGCTTTACAAAATTACGGAAATCCAAACCCTTCACTTTGTTTTTCGACCTTTAGAACAAGCATGCTTAATTCCTAAAATTGATGTAGTTAGAGTGTCTAAGAACCTAATTGCTTCTGCATGCGTGATATTCACTCTTTAAAAAATTTAATCATTTAAAGTGAAATTTGTCAAAAGTCAGCGGATGAAGATAAAAATCTTAAATTATAAAATTTATGCTTAATTAATATAAAAAAAGGATATTTTAATAAGAGTTTGTTAAAGTTTAACGGTGTTGTGCAGGAGTCAAGAATTGCATTTGAAATGCACCCAGATCTGGAAAAGGAAAAGTTTAGTGGAGCATGGAATAGAAGATTTGCACCCACATTTGGAAAAGAAGAAATTTAGCAGAATATGACATAGTTAGAAGATTTGGAAATGCGCCAGAATTGCACCTGCAAACTGATAAGGAAAGAGGCCCCAACTGAAGGAAAAATGCTTCAAAGCAAGGTTGCACGATGAAATGCGCTGCATTGGCAGCCACAACTGGGCAATTTCGACAGAATTTTGAGATTGGCGGGATTTGTAGATAATCTTCTAAAAATAAATTATTCCAAACCAAATCTCCAAGAATCATGGGATTGCACTCAAAGAGGACTTCTCGTACTGATCTCGACATGAAACTATACCTAACAATGTCTATAAATGGATCACAAGGCCAAGAGAGAAGGGAGCTCGGATTTAGTTTAGGATTTCTTTTAAGTTATGTTTTTCTCTTCATCTTGTAGTCAATCCGAGTCTCGACTCCTTTTAGCCTCTGTCGGCTCCTCCATTCGAAAGAAGTAGAAGGGAAAGACTTGTCTCTCCTTGAAAAAGGTAAGAGCAAGTTAGAGAGGAGGAAGAGTCATCCATAGTCTAGAGTCATTTATCTTTTATTGTAATGGTCTTTTAAATTACGTTTTTGTTATGCTATAGTTGTAAGTTTAGCATATGTACCTTTCAATTATCAATATGAATTCAAGTTTTATTTATATTTTGTGTTCCTATAACTCATTGTCTTTCATTTTATTTTCTATCATGAGCTAAGCTTTTTATGTGGATTCAAGTATGTGGATACCTTGAGTAGAAGAAAGTCTCACCTATTGCAAAAGCAACTTTGCTCTTACTTAGCATTGTTTGTTTTTGCTGAAGTTTAAGTTTCATTGTTAATTAGCTTAAATCGATCACTTGAGTTAACATAGTTTGTGTTCAACTGGTGGCCAAAAGGTTTGAGTTGAGTGTGTGAGTTGGCAAAAATTGTTGGGTTTTATGCCCTAAAACTCGTAGATAGTGAATGTAAACAAATTGTATACTTGTTTCAATAAACAAAGTGTTATTGAGTTTTCTACAATAAAGTGTTATGGTTAAGTATTACACAATATAACCTAAATTCAATAAACTAAGATCCAAGGTTTTTTGTATGTAAGTTGAACTAGTATGTGAGGACATATGGGGATCGATGTTCAAGTAACAACCTAAAAGGTCTATAGTATAGGGATAAGGCTTGGTACTTTATCCTGGTAACACTATGTGATATGACTCGCTTTGTATCTGATACAGACATATTGATCCAAAGTGTCCATGTAGTGGACATGCAAGCGGGGGTATCCTATACAATGAGTTTGCATAAGACTAGACCACGAAATAGTCAACCACTAGTTGCGACACTGTTAACTAGTTAGGTTACTATTTCAATAGGATGACTTAAGTAACTCAGTCTTAATCCTGAGTGTGTCATGAACTCCATCTCATAAAGGATCGTCCTTTGATTAGCATAGGTGAGAGTGGCCTAGCATAGGAGTAGGATTTGGAATTTCCTAATTTTGATAAAACATAAGAGTAATTGGGATAGATTCGTAGTTAATTTTGTTTATCCAAAAATACCAATACATTGGCAAAAATCATATAACAAATTCTACACAAACTTAAGGCTAAGCATACAAAATTTAGATCTAAATCCATAATAAAGAAAAGAGAAGCAAACCTCCATTGACGTCTTTGAAAATCAAGAATGATTCTTGATTGCTCTAAAACAACGAAGAACACTACCATTTGATCTTTCCCGCTATAACTCTGAGATTAGGAACGTAGTTGTTGGACTACCTAATCTTGAATGGGAAAAACTCTAGAGAGAAAATTCTCCCTAGAGTTCTTGAGTTGAGAGTGTTGGGTTTTATGCCCTAAAACTCGTAGATAGTGAATGTAACCGTTGACCGGATATTAATGAAATAATATTGATATATTTTTCCATTAATTGTTATTAGTTATTTTATATATATATGTATTTGCCTAATAATAACCCTAATCCAATAAACTAGACATCCAAGGCTGTAATATGAGTCTTGAACTATATGTAGTGACATATGGGATCATTGTTCAAGAAACAACCTAAAGGGTCTATAGTATAGGGATAAGACTGGGTGCCTTTTCCTGGTGACACTATGGATACGACCCACTTTGTATTTGATACAAACGCTGCGATCCAACGCGTTCGTGTAGGAGACTTGCGAGTGGGGGTATCCTATGCAATGAGTTTGCATAAAACCGGACCGCGAAATAGTAACCACTGGTTATAACACCGTTAACTAGTTGGTTTTCTATTTCACGAGGACGACCTAGACAACTTAGTCTTAATCCTGAGTTGATTATGGACTCCTGCTCATGAGAGATTGTCCTTTGATTTGTATGGGTGAGAGTGGCCAATACGCCGACTCAATAAGCCTACCACTTTGGGGACAAGACCGAATGGGGAGCTGGGAACATAATCGTACAAGATGGAATTCACTCCTTCCCGACTTTAGGGAAGCAGATGAGTGTTCCCTTAAGTGGTTACTCCGAGTCTTGAATAAAGGGCCCTACCCTCTAAATGGCACGAGAGGGTTTTCTGTTTGATGGTTGGACCATGAACAGGTTGTTCATTAAAGGAAAATTGGTACTTAAGGAAATAGAGGTAACCCAGGGGTAAAACGGTAATTTGACCCAGCTGGTGTTAGGGACACTCGTGAAGGACTAACTAGTCGATATTGGTCTAGATCCGTGGACACAAAAAATATGTCTACAGTGAGAAGAGTGCAACTGTGAGTCTATAGTGGAATGTACACACAGTTAACGAATATTGATTAATGTGGTTAATGAGTTTGACCAATTAATCTCACATCGTTGGAGCTTCTGATCTGCAGGTCCATTAGGTCCCACTGGTAGCTCGTAAAGTAATTTGAGACAACTAAGTAATAAAAGTAAATTGAAAATGTTCAATTTATTAAGGGAAACAAATATAATATATATTGATATATTATTATGAGAGAAATTAATATTTGAAAAGTTCAAATATAAATTTATGGAAGTTTGAAAGAGTTCAAAATAATGAATTAATTAATTTAAGGCCTAAAATGTGTTTGGGAAAATTAATTAATTCTAGGCCGGAAATTAAATATGTGATATTTAATTGGTGGTTAACTAATTAAAGAATTCATTAACCGAGAATTAATCAATTATGGAAATA
The DNA here is from genome assembly GCA_036850905.1 of Luffa acutangula. NCBI lineage: Eukaryota > Viridiplantae > Streptophyta > Magnoliopsida > Cucurbitales > Cucurbitaceae > Luffa > Luffa acutangula. The sequence goes on from CM072089.1 coordinate 48,794,546, forward strand.
ATTAATCACTTAAGGAAGTGATTAATCATTTATGGAAATGATCTAATCACTTATGGAAGTAATTAGTCATTTGTGGAAAAGATTAATCAATTAGGGAATTGATTGATCATGATTGATTAATTAAGGAATAAGATTGAATAAATTTTGGAAAAGATTGATTTAATTGAATATTTTATTCATGGCCTCTCTTCTATAAATAGAACACTAGACCTAATTGGTCAGGACACTTGACCCTCTTGAAAGACAAGACCTAGAATTCTCTCTAGCCTCCCTCTTAGAGAAAGACTCCCACAAGTCTTTTGCCTCCTAGACTTAGAGACATACCGGTGTAACCTCTGTGGTGATTGTGTCAATCAAAGAAGAATTTCCAGCGAAGAAAACCTTCAAGCGGCTGCTGCGTTTTCGTTCGTGGAGCGTCGTTGGCGAAGAACGGTCAAGTCTACAACGGAGGTTTGTAACGGTTCTTCCTCTTTTCTTTAGAAAAGTTTTAAAAATAAATTTAGATTTATTTTAGCATGTTTAAATCGATTTTACAGCGGCTTTGAAGGTTGTTTAAAGTTTTGTTTGAGTTATCGTAACGGTATTTTAATGTTAATTAATATACGGCGTAAGGTCCAATCGATGCGCTTCCGCTTCGTGGGGACTTTTATTCCCTTCAATCGGTATCAGAGCCATCGCTATCCCTATTAATTAATTTTAAAAGTTGCGATAGGCTCTAATAGGTGGGATTTATGCATAATGTATGTTCGGTTTGCATTGAACTGTTTGGGTTAATTTTATGGCCATAGATTTTATTTTTATGTGATTTGATCATGTAAGGCCCGGTGTTTCGGGTATTTTATGTAAAATCGAGTCCTATGTAAGTCCGAGTCTAGAATAGGTTTTTATGAGATGAAAATCGGAGCAATCGCCGCTGAAATCGGGGCCGAAATCGGAGAATCGATGCCGCTGCCGCCCAGATTCTGCCTCCAGACGCAACAGCGTCGGGACGCTCCTTCAACAGCGTCTCGACGCTGTCTCGATTACGCAGGCGCCAGATATGGAAAACGCACAGCGTCGGGACGCTATCAACACAGCGTCTCGACGCTGTCACGATGGAGGCGCGACCTAGGGTTTCAAAAGGCGCGGTTCAAGGCATGGCCGGTCCGTTCGGCTGGGCTGGGACCAATTTGGTCCGGTTCAGCCAATTTTTGGCATGGTTCATGATTTTGGAGGCCGGTTCGAGGTGGTTCGGGGCGGTTCATGCTGTCTAGACCAATTCCGGAGCTGTACATGGATTTTTTTAGGATAGAATTTAGTTAAATTAATGTAATTTAATGCTTTATTTTATCCTAGGGGCCAAAAATTAACCGGTTCAATTGCTATTTATATGCTTTATGGATGTCATATAAAATATTTAATCCCACCTTAGGTTATAAACATGCTCATGCATTTTTTATATATTATAAATTGTTATAATGTATGTTTAAATGCATGGATTTGTTTTCATATTTTTAATATAAGTGTATATTAATTATATGAAAAATTGGAAAGCATGAAGCATGTCATTACTTAAACTAAATATAAATAGATATGTTTAATGTGATGAATGAATCATGCTTGATTGATTTTCTTGATTGGCTTATAATTGTTATAATAAAAGAAAATCAAAATTGCATGAAGCATGAAACATCCATAGTTAATAATATAAGTGTTATATTATTCATGCAATTGATGTGGTTTAATTATTTAATTTGAATGAGATTGTTGAATGAATTAAACCCTAGATTCTTGATTATAGGATTAATCATTAAAATTTGAAATAGTTCTTTAATATTAATGATTAGAAACCGTCAATCTATAATCAAGATTTGCATGCAAACATAAGATCATAGGATAAATGGGATTAATTTTAAATTGTTTAAAATTAATTAGACCTAGATCGATTTCTAATAGGATTAGAATCTTTTCTTACTTAGAATTAAAAATAGTTTTAATTCACTAAGTAGGAAAAACATTGCTATGATTATAAGGGAACTCCACCGGTAATGTTCTGTCTAAGGTTGGGGGTATTTAAGTTGACGGTTTACGGAACACCTCCTACCTGGGAACTGACCTGGAATACAGGAGTTGAATTAATCATAGTTAAATGTTAGCATGCAATGTCACTAGGTTTATTAAAAGTGTTTAATGCACCTAGATCTTTACAGTAAAGACCTTACATTACTGAGGTTATAAGGGAACTCTCTCGGTAAAGTTCTGTCTAGAGGCTGGGGGTATTTAAGTTGACGGTTTACGGAACACCTCCTACCTGGGAACTGACCTGAACATTGAGTTGAATTAACCATAGTAATGTTGACTTGCAATGTTGGGATTATTAAAAGAAGTTTAATTCACCCAAAAGATTGCAGTTGAATCCTTTCCATAATTGTTATAATAGGATCAGACTTAGATAGATTGACTTAGCCGAATACTATCTAAGTTAAACAACCCTATATTAACCTTAGGACATTTTCAGTGTGAGGAAAATTACAAAACGAGATTTAAATCAAGTTTTGCTCCTACGTCCCTATATTCACAACGTGAGATTCATGCTCGGCTTCGAGTCGCCTTAGGAGCAGCCTCCCTTCGGAAAGTGTTTGCATGAATCAATATCAAGGTGAATGGGAAAAATGTCTAGAGTAAGTGGGACCGGGACACGTGTCAATGTATCCCTCGGTCTCCGCCCATAGTTCACACCGTGAGAGTCCTATGATCCACCTACAGGTTGTCCTGGCGCAACCATCCCTTCGGAGGGTCTGGTCATAGGATTCGGAATATCGTGAACTCCTGAAAAGGATAGGAGCTCTTAGGCTAATCACCAACAGTTGCCTTTCCCTTCGGTAGCCTGTTGGTGCGTGCCTCTGAGATCTGAAAGTGGGAGGGTTACACTTACGAGGATGAGTTAAAAGTGTTAACAAATCCTTGACCGAACAACGATGGTTAATATCTATAGGAATATGAGTTATTCTGGAATTAGAATTAACTTAGAGGTGTCTCATTTCAAAGGAGGAGTACCTGATCACCCTTCGGTGGCTGATATTCTAAATCTCTGAAACATCGTTGCAAAACTAAATCAATAGTTTTTAGGGTTCTGTGATTGTCTGTTTTGCTAAATTGATTGGATTGTGTGCAATTGTTTGCTTGTATGATGGGTTAAGGCAAAGATTACTAATACGGTCATGGTTTGTTTAAATTTCAGCAATGTCTTCCTCAATTGTCTCTCTGCTTAAAAATGAGAAATTAACCGGCGAAAATTATGCTACGTGGAAGTCGAACCTGAATACGATTCTTGTTGTCGATGATTTGCGGTTCGTCTTAACGGAGGATTGTCCTCCAGCCCCTGCTCGTAATGCATCCCAGGCAGTTAAGGATGCTTATGACCGCTAGACAAAGGCCAATGATAAGACTCGCGTCTATATCTTAGCCAGCTTATCTGAAGTTTTGGCTAAAAGGCATGAGGGCATGGTAACAGCGAGGGAGATTATGAACTCTCTCCAGGAGATGTTTGGACAACCGTCCTACCAACTCCACCATGACGCTCTCAAATACGTTTATAGCTGTCGCATGAAAGAGGGCACGTCTGTTCAGGAGCATGTCCTGGATATGATGGTCCAATTCAACGTGGCAGAGGCAAACGGGGCGGTCATAGATGAGCGTAGTCAGGTTGCATTCATCTTAGAATCTCTTCCGAATAGTTTTCTACAGTTTCGAAGCAATGCAATGATGAATAAAATAACATTCAACTTGACTAGTCTCCTAAATGAGCTACAACTCTATCAGTCTCTTCTTAAGAACAAGGGACAGATAGAAAGAGAGGCAAACGTTGTTCACTCTAAAAGAAAGTTCGAGAAGGGTTCATCCTCTGGAACTAAATCTGTAGCCACTTCTTCAAAGAAAACTCAGAAGAAGAAAGGAAACAAGGGGAAAGCTCCCAGTACTGCTGCTAAAAGCAAGGGAAAAGCCAAAGCTATGGCAGACAAGGGCAAGTGTTTCCACTGCAATGTAGATGGACATTGGAAGAGAAACTGCCCAAAGTACCTTGCTGAGAAAAAGAAGGAAAAGGAAGGTAAATTTGATTTACTGGTTTTAGAAACATGCCTGGTAGAACATGATGAGTTTACCTGGATACTTGATTCAGGAGCAACTAATCATGTTTGCTCTTCTTTTCAGGAAAATAGTTCCTTTCGGCAGTTGAACGATGGAGAAATGACACTCAGGGTCGGAACTGGAGAAGTCATTTCAGCTAAAGCAGTGGGAGCTGCGAAGTTATTTTTTAGAAATAGATTCTTACTTTTAGAAAGTTTGTTAATCGTTCCCAAGATTAAGAGGAACTTAATTTCTATTTCATGTTTGATTGAACAATCGTATACAGTTACTTTTGATATGAATGAAGCGTTCATTTATAAAAATGGTGTACTTATTTGTTCAGCCAAATTGGAAAATAACTTGTATGTTTTAAGACCAACCGAAAACAAAGCACTTTTAAATCACGAATTATTTAAAATTACTGAAACTCAAAGTAAAAGGCAAAAGATTTCTCCATCAAGTAACAATACTAATCTTTGGCATCTTAGACTTGGTCATATAAACATCGATAGGATCGGTCGTTTGGTAAAGAATGGACTTCTAAGCAAGTTAGAAGATGATTCACTACCACCTTGTGAATCTTGTCTCGAGGGAAAAATGACCAAGAGACCCTTTACTGGAAAAGGGTACAGAGCCAAAGAACCCTTAGAGTTAATACATTCGGATCTATGTGGTCCAATGAATGTAAAAGCTCGAGGAGGGTACGAATATTTCATCTCTTTTATAGATGATTATTCAAGATATGGTTACTTGTACCTAATGGGACATAAGTCTGAAGCCCTTGAAAAGTTTAAGGAGTTTAAGGCTGAAGTTGAAAACCTATTAGGTAAATCTATTAAAGTACTTCGATCTGATCGAGGAGGGGAGTATATGGATCAAAGATTCCAGGATTATATGATAGAATATGGAATCCAATCTCAAATCTCAGCCCCTGGTACACCTCAACAGAATGGTGTGTCAGAAAGGAGAAATAGAACCTTGTTGGACATGGTTCGATCAATGATGAGCTATGCTCAATTGCCTAGCTCGTTTTGGGGGTATGCAGTAGAGACTGCAGTATACATCTTGAACAATGTTCCCTCGAAAAGTGTTTCTGAAACACATTTCGAATTATGGAAGGGGCGTAAACCTAGTTTGCATCACTTTCGCATCTGGGGTTGTCCAGCACACGTGCTTGTGACAAATCCTAAGAAATTGGAACCTCGTTCAAAACTGTGCCAATTTGTTGGTTACCCTAAAGAAACGAGAGGTGGTTATTTCTACGACCCACAAGAAAATAAGGTGATTGTATCGACAAACGCCACTTTCTTAGAGGAAGACCACATGAGAGATCATAAACCACGCAGCAAAATAATATTAGGAGAAGCTACTGAAGAATCATCAAGAGTTGTTGAGGAAGTTGGACCTTCAACAAGGGTTGATGAATGAACTAGTTCTTCAGATCCATCCCGTCCATCTCAAACGTTGGGAATGCCTCGACGCAGTGGGAGGATTGTATTACAACCTGACCGCTACTTGGGTTTAACTGAAACTCAGGTTGTCATACCTAATGATGGCATTGAGGATCCATTGTCCTATCAACATGCAATGAATGACGAAGATAAGGATGAATGGGTCAAAGCCATGAACCTGGAAATGGAGTCAATGTACTCCAATTCTGTATGGGAACTTACAGATCTACCAAATGGGGTAAAACCCATAGGGTGCAAATGGATCTATAAGAGAAAAAGAGATGCAGCTGGAAAGGTACAGACCTTCAAAGCTAGACTAGTGGCAAAGGGTTATACCCAAAAGGAAGGGGTTGACTATGAGGAAACCTTTTCTCCTGTAGCCATGTTAAAGTCCATAAGAATTCTCTTATCCATAGCCACGTATTATGACTATGAAATATGGCAAATGGACGTCAAGACTGCCTTTCTGAATGGTAATCTTGAAGAGAAATCTTCATGTCTCAACCCGAAGGGTTCATAGCCCAAGGTCAGGAACAAAAGGTTTGTAAGCTCAATCGATCCATTTATGGATTGAAACAAGCGTCCAGATCATGGAACATTAGATTTGATACTACAATCAAATCTTTTGGCTTTGACCAAAACGTTGATGAGCCTTGTGTGTACAAGAAAGTCAACAAAAAGAAAGTAGCTTTTCTAATACTTTATGTAGACGATATCCTACTCATTGGGAATGATGTAGGATACCTCACTGACATTAAGAAATGGCTAGCAGCCCAATTCCAAATGAAAGATCTGGGAGAGGCTCAATATGTTATGGGAATCCAAATCATTAGGGATCGTAAGAACAAAACGCTAGCTCTTTCTCAAGCAACGTATATAGACAAGATGTTGTCTCGATATTCGATGCAAAACTCCAAGAAGGGACTACTACCCTTCAGACATGGGGTACACCTGTCTAAGGAACAGTCTCCTAAGACACCTCGAGAAATTGAGAACATGAGACACATTCCCTACGCCTCAGCTGTGGGCAGCTTAATGTATGCTATGCTCTGCACAAGGCCTGACATATGTTATGCAGTGGGAGTAGTCAGTAGGTATCAGTCTAATCCAGGGTTGGACCACTGGGGAGCGGTTAAGAATATCCTCAAGTATCTTCGGAGAACGAGGGACTACATGCTTGTGTATGGAGCTAAGGATTTGATTCTTACTGGATACACTGACTCTGACTTTCAAGCTGATAAGGATTCAAGGAAATCCACATCAGGGTCAATATTCACCCTCAATGGAGGAGCAGTAGTGTGGAGAAGCATCAAACAAGGATGCATAGCAGACTCAACCATGGAGGCTGAGTATGTAGCAGCTTGCAAAGCAACTAAGGAGGCAGTATGGCTCAGAAAGTTCTTGACTGATTTGGAAGTGGTTCCGAATATGAACGTGCCCATAACACTATACTGTGACAACAGTGGGGCTATAGCCAACTCAAAAGAACCTCGAAGCCACAAACGGGGTAAACACATCGAGAGGAAGTATCACCTGATACGGGAGATTGTGCAACGAGGAGATGTGATCGTCACTAAGATCGCCTCGGAGCACAACATTGCTGATCCATTTACGAAGGCTCTCACAGCTAAAGTGTTTGAGGGTCATCTAGAGGGTCTAGGTCTACGAGATATGTATGCCATCTAATCTAGGGCAAGTGGGAGAAATGTATAATGGGTATAAGGATTCCCTAGTTCATTGCATTATATACATGACATTTCCAGCTTTAGATTATTGCATTTACATCCCACTAACTAGTGTTTTAGTTCAAGTGGGAGTTTGTTGGGTTTTATGCCCTAAAACTCGTAGATAGTGAATGTAACCGTTGACCGGATATTAATGAAATAATATTGATATATTTTTCCATTAATTGTTATTAGTTATTTTATATATATGTCTTTGCCTAATAATAACCCTAATCCAATAAACTAGACATCCAAGGCTGTAATATGAGTCTTGAACTATATGTAGTGACATATGGGATCATTGTTCAAGAAACAGCCTAAAGGGTCTATAGTATAGGGATAAGACTGGGTGCCTTATCCTGGTGACACTATGGATACGACCCACTTTGTATTTGATACAAACGCTGCGATCCAACGCGTTCGTGTAGGAGACATGCGAGTGGGGGTATCCTATGCAATGAGTTTGCATAAGACCGGACCGCGAAATAGTAACCACTGGTTATAACACCGTTAACTAGTTGGTTTTCTATTTCACTAGGACGACCTAGACAACTTAGTCTTAATCCTGAGTTGATTATGGACTCCTGCTCATGAGAGATTGTCCTTTGATTTGTATGGGTGAGAGTGGCCAATACGCCGACTCAATAAGCCTACCACTTTGGGGACAAGACCGAATGGGGAGCTGGGAACATAATCGTACAAGATGGAATTCACTCCTTCCCGACTTTAGGGAAGCAGATGAGTGTTCCCTTAAGTGGTTACTCCAAGTCTTGAACAAAGGGCCCTACCCTCTCAATGGCACGAGAGGGTTTTCTGTTTGATGGTTGGACCACAAACAGGTTGTTCATTAGAGGAGAATTGGTACTTAAGGAAATAGAGGTAACCCAGGGGTAAAACGGTAATTTGATCCAGCTAGTGTTACGGACACTCGTGAAGGACTAACTAGTCGATATTGGTCTAGATCCGTGGACACAGAAAATATGTCTGCAGTGAGAAGAGTGCAACTGTGAGTCTATAGTGGAATGTACACACAGTTAACGAATATTGATTAATGTGGTTAATGAGTTTGACCAATTAATCTCACATCGTTGGAGCTTCTGATCTGCAGGTCCATTAGGTCCCACTGGTAGCTCGTAAAGTAATTTGAGGTAACTAAGTAATAAAAGTAAATTGAAAATGTTCAATTTATTAAGGGAAACAAATATAATATATATTGATATATTATTATGAGAGAAATTAATATTTGAAAAGTTCAAATATAAATTTATGGAAGTTTGAAAGAGTTCAAAATAATGAATTAATTAATTTAAGGCCTAAAATGTGTTTGGGCAAATTAATTAATTCTAGGCCGGAAATTAAATATGTGATATTTAATTGGTGGTTAATTAATTAAAGAATTCATTAACCGGGAATTAATCAATTATGGAAATAATTAATCACTTAAGGAAGTGATTAATCATTTATGGAAATGATCTAATCACTTATGGAAGTAATTAGTCATTTGTGGAAAAGATTAATCAATTAGGGAATTGATTGATCATGATTGATTAATTAAGGAATAAGATTGAATAAATTTTGGAAAAGATTGATTTAATTGAATATTTTATTCATGGCCTCTCTTCTATAAATAGAACACTAGACCTAATTGGTCAGGACACTTGACACTCTTGAAAGACAAGACCTAGAATTCTCTCTAGACTCCCTCTTAGAGAAAGACTCCCACAAGTCTTTTGCCTCCTAGACTTAGAGACATACCGGTGTAACCTCTGTGGTGATTGTGTCAATCAAAGAAGAAATTCCAGCGAAGAAAACCTTAAAGCGGCTGCTGCGTTTTCGTTCGTGGAGCGTCGTTGGCGAAGAACGGTCAAGTCTACAACGGAGGTTTGTAACGGTTCTTCCTCTTTTCTTTAGAAAAGTTTTAAAAATAAATTTAGATTTATTTTAGCATGTTTAAACCGATTTTACAGCGGCTTTAAAGGTTGTTTAAAGTTTTGTTTGAGTTATCGTAACGGTATTTTAATGTTAATTAATATACGGTGTAAGGTCCAATCGATGCGCTTCCGCTGCGTGGGGACTTTTATTCCCTTCAGAGAGAATATGAGAGGGCCTTATGGTGGTCATATGTTGTATCACCTAAACCCTAGGTTTAGTGTTTTATTTATTGGAGAAAGGCCATGAATAAAGTTATTGTTGTAAGTTTTGTTTTATAGCTTTTGATGAGTTGTTTATCTTGATTTGAGTTATATCGTCTCTAATTCAATTATTTAATCTCATGCTTACATATTTTATTTCCTTTTTATTTTTCAGCTTGGATGCATGAATGGTTTGACAAGGCGCTCCCCCTTTTTGTATGGAAATGTGAAGAATTTAGGTTGATTTTTTTGTTTGTGATCTTTTGTTAGTCATTTTGATGTGATGTGAATCATTTTGTTAAACAAACTTCATCTAAACTTGAGATTATTTTAGAAAATGATCCGTTTGTATTATATTCGAGACATGTTTCTTGATTATGGTTAATATATGAAGTAGTGTATTTTAACTTTAAATTGGCATATTATATTTTTTATTTGATTAATTGTAGAATTGTTAATTAGTTTGAAGATGATAATATTATTTTATTTACAGGTTTACTAATTGAATTAACTATTTATTTTTTTTAAATCATAAACAATTTTCTGTGACGTGTGTACTGCGTCACTGAACACAAGATTTTAGTGACGTGCTGACAATGTCACTGAATATATTTTCAGCGACAACGGGTCGGATGTTGCTGAAAGTATACGATTTTAGTGACGTGCTAACAATGTCACTGAACATCTTTTTCAGCGACAACGGGTTGGACGTTGCTGAAAGTGATCTTCAGTGACGTGTCCCCACGTCCCTACCTATCGCTTACACCGGCGTGTAGACGTCACTGAAGATGACTTTCAGCAACGTCTACAGTAGTATGTCACAAATACTTACGACTACGTAAATACAGCGACGGATGCAGCGACAAAGCTACGCGCGCCGCTGAAAGTTTTACCGACGCGTTTTTTGTTTCAGCGACATGTTTTATACGTCACTGAAAGTGTTTTTTCTTGTAGTGAGAGGGCGGGATCCCTTTGTTCAAGTCATGGAGTCACTACTTAAGGGAACACTCATCTACTTCTCCTAGAAGTGGGAAGGAGTGAATTCCTTCTTGTGTTGTCATGTCCCCAGCCTCCCACTCGGTCTTGTCCCCAAAAAGGTAGGAATATTGAGTAAGTGTATATTGACCACTCTCACCCATGCTAATCAAAGGATAATCCCTCATGAGAAGGAGTTCATGACACACTCAGGATTAAGACTGAGTTACCTAGGTCATCCTATTGAAACAATAACCTAACTAGTTAACAGTGTTATATCTAGTGGTTTACCATTTCATGATCTGGTCTTTTGCAAACTCATTACACAGGATACCCTCGTTCGCATGTCTACTACATGGATGCTTTGGATCAATACGTCTGTATCAAATACAAAGCGGGTCGTATCACATAGTGTTACCAGGATAAAGTACCAAACCTTATCCTTGTACTATAGACCTTTTAGGTTGTTACTTGAACATTGATCCCTGTATGTCCCCACATACTAGTTCAAGTTACATACAAACAACCTTGGATCTTAGTTTATTGGATTTGGGTCAAATTATGCAATATTTAACAATAACACTTTATTGTAGAAACTCAATAACACTTCATTGAAATAAGTATACAATTTGTTTACATTAACTATCTACTAGTTTTAGGGCATAAAACCCAACAAAACAAGTTGTTCATTAGAGGAGCGTTGGTACTTAAGGAGACATATGTAAGACACAGGTGAAACAATAATTTGACCCAGTTGTGGTTACGAACACTCATGAAGGATTGACTTACCGGTGTAGGGTTTATATTCATGGACACAAAAATGTTATACAGTGAGAAGAGTTCAGCTATGGGTCTTTAGTGGAATGACCCACAGTTAATTAATATTGGTTGACCTGATTAATCAGTTAACCTCATATCATTGGAGCTCCTGTTCCGACCCTGAGCGTCGTTCATATTAAAAGTAACTGTATACGATTGTTCAATCAAACATGAAGTAGAAATTAAGTTTCTCTTAATCTTAGGAACAATTAACAAACTTTCTAAAAGTAAGAATCTATTTCTAAAAAATAACTTGGCAGAGCAAACATGATTGGTTGCTCTTGTTCTGACCATGAACGTCATTTCACCATCTTTCAACTGTCGAAAGGAACTATTTTCCTAAAAAGCAGAGCAAACATGATTAGTTGCTCCTAAATAGTATACAAGCAAACTCATCATGCTCTACTAGGCGTTTCTAAAAAAAGTAACTCAAATTTACCTTCCTTCTCCTTCTTTTTCTCAAGTATTTACGGGCAGTTTCTCTTCCAATGTCCATCTACTTTGCAGTAGAAACACTTGCCCTTGTCAGCCATAACTTTGGCTTTTCCCTTGCCTTTAACAGCAGCAGTGGGAGCCTTCCCCTTGTTTCCTTTCTTCTTTTCAATCTTCTTCAAAGAAAAAAATTTGGTTCTAGAGGATGAACCCTACTCGAACTTTCTTTTGAAGTGGACAACATTTGCCTCTCCTTCTACCTGTCCCTTGCTTTTAAGAAGAGATTGATAGAGCTGTAGCTCATTCAGGAGACTAGTCAGGTTGAACACTATCTTATTCATCATTGCATTGCTGCGAAACTGTAGGAAACTCTTCGGAAGAGATTCCATGATAAATGCAACCTTACTTCGCTCGTCTATGACCGCACCGTTTTTTTCTGCCACCTTAAATTGGACCATCATGTCTAGGACATGTTCCCGAACTGATGTGCCCTCTTTCATGCAGCAGTTGTAAACGTACTTGAGAGCGTCATGGTGGAGTTGATAGGATGGTTGTCCAAACATCTCTTGGAGAGAGTTCATAATCTCCCTTGCTGTAACTATGCCTTCATGTTTCTTAGCCAAAACTTCAGATAAGCTGGCTAAGATATAGACGCGGGCCTTATCATTAGCCTTTTTCCAGTGGTCATAAACATCCTTTATTGCTCGGGATGCATTACGAGCAGGGGTCGGAGGACAATCCTCCATTAAGACGATTTGCAGATCATCGACAACAAGAATCGTATTCAGGTTCGACTTCCACGTAGCGTAATTTTCGCCGGTTAATTTCTCATTGTTAAGAAGAGAGACTATTGAGGAAGACATTGCTGAAATTAAACACACAATGATCGTATTAGTTATCATTGCCTTAATGCATCATATAAGCAAACAATTGCACCCAATCCAATTAATTCATCAAAACTAGCAATAACAGAATCCTAAAACTATTGATTTAGTTTTGCAACAATGTTTCAGAGGTTCAGAATAGCAGCCACCGAAGGGTGATCAACTATTCCTCCTCTGAAATGAAACATTTTTCAGCAAATTCTAATTCCAGAATAACTCATATTCCTATAGACATCAGCCACCGTTGTTCGGTCAATGATTTGTTAACACATTTAACTTATCCCCGTAAGTGTAACCATCCCACTTCCAGATCTTAGAGGCATGCACCAACAGGCTACCGAAGGGTAAGACAACTGTTGGTAATTAACCTCAGAGTCCTTATCCTACTTAGGAGTTCACCGTGTTCTGAATCCTATGATCGAGCCCTCCAAAGGGATGGTTGCTCTAGGGCAACACGCAGTCAGACCATAGGACTCTCACGGTGTGAACTAAGGGAGAAGATCGAAGGATGCGTTGACACATATCCCGCTCCCACTTACTAAAGAAATTTTCCCCATTCACCTTGTTATTGATCCACGCAAACACTTTCTGAAGGGAGGCTGCACCAAAGGCAACACGAAGACGAACATAGATCTCACGTTGTGAAAATAGAGATGTAGGAGCAAAACTTGATTTAAATCTCATTTTGTAACTTTTCTCCCACTAAAATGTCCTACAGTTTATTTAGGGTTTTTAAACTTAGATAAATTCGGCTAAGTCAATCTATCTAAGTCTAATTCTATTATAACTTTTATGATGAGGATTTTACTACAAAATTTTAGGTGAATTAAACTCTTTTAATAAACCCTGCAATATTGCATGTTACAAAAATTTCTCTGATTGTTGTAGTGAGAAAAAGGGTGGTAGAGTTTTGTTTTTTTTTCGTTTACAGGCTTTATTCGTTTTACAACGATGGCGTTTCGCGTTCTTCACTCCCCCAACATCCGCCGACTACCCCTACAGTACCTCCTCTAATGGAATGTCTGTCCGATTTGAACCCTCCTCCGACAGAATCTCCCCTCGATCTGAACCCTTCTTTGGCAGCTCCTTTATTGCCCTCCTCTTCACGTGATGGCCAAGAGTTGGGGGAGATAGAAGATGGATAATCTGGGAAATAAATTTTGTTGACAACAAAATAAATTTGTTAATTGAAAACGAAAAAGATAAAAATATATGTAAAATATGAAATCTATCATTTAAAATGGTGGGAGCCACATTTAAATATTCAGAATTTGTTTAATTAAATGAATAGCCACGTGGCATCCATTTAGTGGGGGAGGTAGGGAATTTTCCCTACTACGGTAGGACTAGAAGTTTTGCCCCGGTATGTTGGGATCTCCTTACATACCACCATTAAAACGTTGACACAACTAAGAGAGATAAAAAAAAATCTCATTTTCTCCCTTCCTCTTTCTTACTTGTCAAGATTTTAATGGGGTTCGTACATACTGGTATGCAACAAAGTTTTGTTCTTTAAAGAATGCATTTTTTTTTATAAACATTTTGTATAAAAATTGTTTAAAATTTAAACACTCATATGTTTGGTTACAAATCTTTTCAAAAAAGTTTGTTTCAAGTGTTTCTCTTAAAATGATTTATTTCTCAATCTCATTTTTTAATAAGTCATTTTTAATGGTTACCAAACACTATAACTTTTTACAAATTGATTTTTTTTTTTCAAAATTAAACACTTGAAAAGTTAAACCAAACACACCTGAAATGGTTGAAGTGCTTACGAACACTTTTATCATGGTAGGGTGAACATAATTTGCTGAATTTGCAGAAATCCTTCCCAACGGGTGAAATTGGATTATGATATACAATTACAACGCCGTATTGTGGGAGTGAACCAATTGAAATCAATACGAAGAAGATACGTTCTTTTGCACTTTATCATTGTACGTTCTTTTGTCTTATTGGGTTTTGCTTTGCAGGTTCTACATCCTTTGTGCATGGTAATTGGCCTCGTTCTACTCAGCATAGAAGGTGTGTAGGAACCAAAATGTTGATATATGAAATGTCATTTATTTGTACTTTTGTTTTGATTTTCAACAATTTTGGTCCATAGTTGGTTGCCGCTATGGGTTGGTGCTTTTACGCCTCCCACAATAGCCTTGAAGTAGTATAGACATTGCAGTAGACATTATACAAGGTGTCTTCAAGACCACTCAATATATAATTGTGGCATAAAAAATTCGAATGCATCCATGCCTACTTGGCAGCTTCAGTTTTAGGAGTAACACCTTCTGGTGGGATAACTGGGCAATCTTCCTTCAAGATGTGAGCAAGGTTCAGTGTGGTGAGGTAGAAGATCATCTTCTGTTGCCACCTCTTGAAATTTTCTCCATTGAATTTATCTGGTTTTCAACATGAGTTTTGAGGATTGTTGATCCCATCATGGTAGCACCAGCAACATTAGTGGAAGAGTTTGCAGCCATCGGTTCAGATAATTGTTTTCAGATTGTTGGAGATATGCTCAAATAAGAACTGAATTACACTAGCAAACTGATTACACCTTAACTGAATACTAACAATTACAGTGTAAATAACGATACATACACTGTATATATGAAAATGTTGCGAATATATTGACAAAGCGCTGTCCTGAAGACAATTATTCGCTCTGAACAGGTTGCAAGCAGGCTACAACGATCGTCTCAGCAGGATACAACGACTAATTCTGGTAGAACAGCAACCTCGGACTACTCAGATTTGACAGAACTCTTGGATACTTGATCTCAACTTGACTCAAGATCAAAGGAAACAAAGAAAGAAGGAAGAATGCTCCAAATGGAATGGGATGATTCAAATGAAGAAACAAGTTGCTATTTATAGGCTAGAAACTTAGTAACTCAAAAGAACAAAATTAAATAAAATTGAAACATATGAAAAATATAACTCAATTGAGTTATAATATCAAATTTAACTTCCATATGTTAAATTTGTAATTGAAACATCAAATTGAAATTGATGTTTCAATCCATCTTGAAACTCTTGAAAAATTGAATTTAAATCACTTTCTTTCACATTTTATTTGTAAAATATCCAACAGTTAATATCAATACTTTTAAACTCATCTTGACCATACTTTCATGTTTTCAAGCTTAAATGAAGATTCATTGTTGCCAACATAACTCAATTGGTATAAAATTCATACTAATGATCAAGAGGTCTTTGGTTAGAATCTTCCACCCTCACATAGTAAAAAGAAAAAAAATGCAGATTCATTTTTCTAAGGTAGAAATTAATGCAAAATGGATTCTATCTCACTATTGATAGTTTCTTTGTTTTTCTAATACACTTATTTCCATGTTTTTAAAAACCAAGCCAATTTTTGAAAACCAAAAAAAGTAGTTTTCGAAAACTTGTTTTTGTTTTTGGAATTTGGCTAGGAATTCAAATGTATCCTTGATAAGGATGAAAACCGAAAATTGGGAGAAAATAAGCCTAATTTTCAAAAACCAAAAACCAAAAACCAAATGGTTAATAAACGGGGCCCAAACTTTCAAACGATTCGACTTTCTAAAGTCCTCCCAGATGAACAAGATTGAAATTTTCTCTAAGATTATCCCTTTGAGCTATTTGAATTTAAATACTTGTATATTTAATTCTGAACAATAAACATAAAGGGCCGTTTGGAATACCTTCTTAGTTTAAGTGTATTTAGAAAAGGAAAAAATTTGACTGCATACGGGAATTTCTAGTCCTACCGTAGTAGGGAAAATTCCCTACCTCTCCCACTGAATGGATGCCACGTGGCTATCCATTTAATTAAACTAAATCTAAAAATCTAAACGTGGGTCCCACATTTTAAAATGAGAGAATTCTTAACTTACCTACGTTGTTATCTCTCTCTGTTTTTTCTTTTTCCAATTAACAACCCAAGTTTCAGAGAGGCAACCTTTTACATACTAGTATGGTTTGAGAGATGAGATGCTCTTTAAAATTTCTCTGATTGTTTTTTTTTTTGACAACAAAAATTTCTCTGATCGTTTACCGGCTTTATCCGTTCTATAACGATGGCGTTTTGCGTTCTTCACTCCCCCAGCATCCGCCGATCGCCCCTACAGTACCTCATCTGATGGAATGTCCTTCCGATTTGAACCCTTTCTCTGGCAGCTTCTTTATTGCCCTCCTCTTCACGTGATGGCTAAGAGTTGGGGGAGATAGAAGATGGAGAATCTGGGAAATAAATTTTTTTGACAACGAAATAAATTTGTTATTTTTTTTAGTACATCAACATTTGGGTTGAGAGGATTTGAACCTCTGACCTCATGGACGAGGGTACATGTTAATTACCACTGAGCTAATTAAGCTCGCTTTGGCAAATAAATTTGTTAATTGAAAACGAAAAAAGAAAGATAAAAATATACGGAAAATATGAAATCTATAATTTAAAACGGTGGGACCCACATTTAAATATTCAGATTTTGTTTAATTAAATGAATAGCCATGTGGCATCCATTCAATGGGGGGAGGTAGGGAATTTTCCCTACTACGGTAGGACTAGAAATCTTCCCTCTCCCTACATACCACCACTAAAACGTTGACAACTAAGAGAGATAACAAAAAAATCTCATTTTCTCCCTCTTTTTTACTTGTCAAGATTTTAATGGGGTATGTAAGGAGATCCTACATACTGGTATACAGTCAATTTTTGTTCTTTAAAGAATGCATTTTTTTATAAACATTTTGTATAAAAATTGTTTAAAATTTAAACACTCATATGTTTGGTTACAAATCTTCATAAGTGTTTTTATACCCAAGTTACTATATACTTAACATATCTTTTGAAAAAAGTTGGTTTCAAGTGTTTCTGTTCACACGTAACTTCGGGGATGGAGACACGTGGAATAAACTTTGATTTGTATTAATGTTGTATGCGTGTGGGTGTACAATCTCTAACTTTAATCCTCTGATTCTCTCTCTTAAATATATAAACTTTGGTCTCTAGTTTGTTGATCTTCTTGGGCTGGTTTGTTGAGCTTCTTGGATGATCGGCCTGCTAGGTTGATGATCTCTTGGATCGGCTTGTTAGCTTGTTGATCCTCTTGGATGATCGGCCTGCTGACTTGATGATCTCTTGGATCGGCCTGTTGGCTTGATGATCTGTTCGATCAGTTGGCTTGTTGATCCTATTGGATGATCGGCCTGCTGACTTGTTGATCTTCTCGATCGGCCTGTTAGCTTGATGATCTGTTCGATCGGTTGGCTTGTTGATCTTCTTGGATGATCGGCCTGCTGACTTGTTGATCTTCTTGATCGGTCGGTTGGCTTGTTGATCTCTTGGATCGGCCTGCTGACTTGTTGATCTTCTTGATCGGTCGATTGGCTTATTGATCTCTTCTTAGAGTCTTCTAGTCTTCAAATCTTCTGAGTCTTGAGTTGGTTGAATTCTAAATCTTGGATCTTCTGAATTCTCTAGACTCTCTGACTTCTGATGACTCTGGACTCTGGCAGAATTCTCTGGACTCTGAGTTCTCTGATCTGAATCCCCGAATCTGAATCCCCCAAAATGAATGGTGGCCTCCTCTATTTATAGAGTTTGATGGACCTCATATGGGCTTGGGCTTGGGTTCAATTGCCACGTGGCATAATCTGATTGAACTTGGTTGATGTTATCTGATGGATCACTAATAGACAAGTGGCATTCTTTGATTTGCCGAATTTTAATGTCTATTAATTTAATTTAGGCACACGTGTAAATGTGTAATTGGTCCCAAATTTATTTTATCATTAATTTATATTAATGACGTGGCAATTTGTGATTGGCCGAAATTTCTCCTTCAACAAATGCCCCCTTTTCGAGATTTAGGCACAAGTTATGTGTGAGTGAATCTCGAAAAATATATTTTGGAATTAAAATGCAAGGTATTTGTTCTTGACTTTGACTCCATTTGGTGCGTCAATTTAATTAAAATATGAATTTTTGTCAAAATTTCGATTTTTTTATTTGACACACTTTTATTGCCAATTAATCAAAATTTGGGGTTTGGTCAAAATTTTAATTTTCCTTGTTTGGCAGCAAACTTTGATTTCAAGTTTGGGCAAAATTTGGTTTATACCCAAATTTTGATTTGAGGTAAAATCCTACCCAATTTTAATTTGCATATGGAATAGAACTTGAGGTTTGGACTCTGGTCCATTTGGGATAAAATTTGGATTATGGCCAAAATTTAATTTGAGGTAAAATTTTACCAAATTCAAACTTGCATTTGGAATAGAATTTGATGTTTGAATCTCAAATTTTGATTTGAAAGAAAAATTTGAAGTATGCCTAAATAAAATAGATAAATAAAATTATTTAGATAAAATTTGAATTCCCAAATTGATTTGAATTGAAACACTTATCTTTTAGGAATTTCAATTTAATCAAGTTGGTTCAGATAAAGATAAAGATTATCTCATAAAATTTTGAACGGGAGATAGGATTTCATTTGAATCAAATCTTTATCTAAACCTTTTATTTGAACTTAAAACTCCCTCCTATAAATAAGACTGAACCTCAGTAGGAGAGAGCACACATCAATTGCAGAGAGCATTCAAGAAGGGATCGAGGTAGGAAACTTTCTTCTCTTTTTTTTATTTTTTTTTTTTATTTTTTGGTTTATTTTTTGGTTTTTTTTCCTTTTTTTTTTAAATTTCGTTTTTTTTTTTTTTTTGCAATTTGTTTCTTTCTTTCTTGAATGTGTAAGCTTCGTGCAACGGTCGTCACCAGCCTCACTTGCAGTGATCTCACTCCTGCTAGACAAGTCCCCTATTTCATTGGGTGATCTGAGTAACCTGCAGGGGTAGTCACCAGATTCGCCTTCATGCGCTCCTGCTAGACCCAGTCCCCATTTTATTGGGTGATCTGAGTATCCTGCAGGGGTAGTCACCAGATTCGCCTTCATGCACTCCTGCTAGACCCAGTCCCCATTTTATTGGGTGATCTGAGTAACCTGCAGGGGTAGTCACCAGATTCGCCTTCATGCACTCCTGCTAGACCCAGTCCCCATTTTATTGGGTGATCTGAGTAACCTGCAGGGGTAGTCATCAGACTCGCCTTCAGTGATGGACTCCTGCTAGACCAGTCCCCATTTTATTGGGTGATCTGAGTAACCTGCAGGGGTAGTCACCAGATTTGCATTCATGCACTCCTGCTAGACCAGTCCCCATTTTATTGGGTGATCTGAGTAACCTGCAAGAGTGGTCACCAGACTCGACTCGCCTACAACGGTCGTCATCAGATTCACTTGCAGTGACTTCATCACCTGTCTAGACCAGTCACTTTGATGACTGTAGTATCTTGAAGGGGTGATCACCAGACTCGCCTACAACGGTCGTCATCAGATTCAATTGCAGTGACTTCACCACCTGTCTAGACCAGTCACTTTGATGACTGTAGTTTCCTGCAGGGGTGGTCACCATTTTTTTAACAACACCTTTATTGTCTTTTTTTTTTAACTTGCAGCTAAGATGCATCTTCCAGTCTAGACACTTTCAAGATAAAGGCAACACTAAAGTTGTTCATCTTTGCAGATGTAGCGAAGACTTCAACCGTCAACTTTTGAATATGAAGTAAAGTTACCAACAGTCAATTTTTTGAAGATGAAGCGAAGCGAACGCCGTCAACTGCCAACATTTGAAGATGGAGTGGAACGAGGCCGTCAAACGCCGCCAAACATTTGAAAAGGAGCAACGGTGAACCTTCGAACTTGGAGAAGGAGAACCTCAGTAGCGAACCTTCAAAAGGAGGGGTGGAGAGAAGCGTCTTCGAACTTGGAGAAGGAGTAGTGGAGAGAAGCGCCTTCGAACTTGGAGAAGGAGCAACGGAGAGAAGCGCCTTCGAACTTGGAGAAGAAGCAGCGGAGAGAAGCGCCTTCGAACTTGGAGAAGGAGCAGTGGAGAGAAGCGCCTTCGAACTTGGAGAAGGAGCGAGCGAAGCGCGTGAGAGAACCTTCGAACTTGGAGGAAGGAACTGCAGCAGCGCGTGAGAGAACCTTCGAACTTGGAGGAAGGTAGCAGTGAAA
This sequence comes from Luffa acutangula, assembly GCA_036850905.1. Lineage (NCBI taxonomy): Eukaryota > Viridiplantae > Streptophyta > Magnoliopsida > Cucurbitales > Cucurbitaceae > Luffa > Luffa acutangula. Next base: position 48,815,121 of record CM072089.1, read on the forward strand.
CGCATGAGAACCTTCGAACTTGGAGGAAGGAACTGCAACGAAGCGCAGCGCGTGAGAGCCTTTGAAACCTTCGAATTTGGGGGAAGGAACTGCAGTGAAGCGCGTGAGAACCTTCGAACTTAGGGAGAAGAAACTGCAGCGAAACGCGTGAGAACCTTCGAACTTTGAGGAAGGAACTGTAGCGAAGCGCGTAAGAACCTTCGAACTTGGGAGGAAGGAACTTTACCAAAGCATGTGAGAACCTTCAGACTTGGAGGAGAGAACCTTCGTACTTGGAGAGAAGGAACTACGACGAAGCAACGTGAGAACCTTCGAACTTGGAGGAAGGAACTGCAGTGAAGCAACGTGAGAACCTTCGACTTGGAGGAGAGAACCTTCATTCTTGGAGAGAAGGAACTGTAACGAAGCGCGTGAGAGAACCTTCGAATTTGGGAGGAAGGAACTGCAGCGAAGCGCGCGAGAACACCTTCGAACTTGGAGGAGAGAACCTTCAAACTTGGAGAGAAGGAACTATAACGAAGCGCGTGAGAGAACCTTCGAATTTGGGAGGAAGGAACTACAACGAAGTGCGCGAGAACACCTTCGAACTTGGAGAGAAGGAACTGCAGCGGCGCACGTGAGAACACCTTCAAATTTGGAGAGAAGGAACTACAGCGGAGCGTCGTGAGAACCTTCGAATTTGGAAGGATGGAACTGCAACGAAACGTTGTGAGAACCTTCGAACTCGGAGAGAAGGAACTGCAGCGAAAGCGAAGGAACTACAGCGGAGCGCGTGAGAACCTTCGAATTTGGAGAGAGAAGGAACTGCAGCGGAGCGTCGTGAGAACCTTCGAATTTGGGAGGAAGGAACTGCAATGAAGCGCGTGAGAGAACCTTCAAATTTGGGAGGAAGGAACGGCAGCAAAGCGCGCGAGAACACCTTCGAACATGGAGAGAAGGAACTGCAGCGGCGCGCGTGAGAACACCTTAAAATTTGGAGGAAATGAACTGTAGCCGAATGCGTGAGAACCTTTTGAACTTGGAGAGAAGGAACTGCAACAAAGCGCATGAAAACCTTCGAACTTGGAGGAAGGAACTGCAGCGAAGCAACGTGAGAGAACCTTCAAACTTGGAGAGAAGGAACTGCAGCGGCGCGCGTGAGAACACCTTCGAATTTGGAGAGAAGGAACTGCAGCGGCGCGCATGAGAACACCTTTGAACTTGGAGAGAAGGAACTGCAGCGGCGCGCGTGAGATCACCTTCAAATTTGGAGGAAATGAACTGTAGCCGAATGCGTGAGAACCTTTTGAACTTGGAGAGAAGGAACTGCAACAAAGCGCATGAAAACCTTCGAACTTGGAGGAAGGTAGCAGCGCAGCGTCAGAACCTTCGAACTTGGAGAAGGAAGCAGCACAACAGCGCAATGTGGGAACCTTCAAACTTAAAGAAGCGGGAGCAACAAACTTAGGGTGAGTGAAACACCGAACTTGAGGCTAACGAGACATTGAATTTGGAGGAATAAAATCTTCTTTTATTCGTCCAACTCGTAGCTTCATATTTTAACGGTGCACAACTCCAATTTGTTGTATTGGCCCCAGTACTAAAAAATTTCTTCAATTTGTATTGTCATGCACCCTTTTTTTGTTTATAGAGACTGAACTTAAAGTTTTCTTTAAGCTGCCTACGTACCCTTATGGAATAGGGATCAAGTCATAACGTAGTTCAAGATTTTTTTTTTTTTTTTTTTTTTTGCTCTAACCTTTTAAGCTCGTGTGGGCTAGGAGCATCATGCAGTTTAGGCTCTTGCGATAAGGAGCTTTTACATTTTAAAAGCTCTTATCTTCATCATGGTCTTGATCAGGTCCTTGACTTATAGGACTGGTCAAGATAATGAGATTTGATTTCACCTTCAAGGAACCTTCTGTATTTATGAGAACAGAGAACTTCCTCTTCATACGTGATGGGATGCTACTTTGAAGCTTCTTATCGCTGTTTACTTCATCAAAAAGTTTCACCTCCAAGTTATCCATCTTTCTTTTAGATTGACCGCTTGTTACTTTGAGGCGATCAAAAACAGATGTTGAAGGTCGAGTTTTCTTCGATGTGGAGACACTTAGCCTTTGGAAAGCTGAAGGTCGAGTGGAGGTGGGCATCGAACATTGATTTTCTTCCTCTGTCGCGGCCATACTCATTCTTTGGAATGCCGAAGGACGAGTAGTTGGAGGCTTGATGCGATCGAAGACGGAGGTCCTTTGTTCACCCATCTCAGAATTGTCAACTTCTTCTACGTCGATGCAGTAGGAAGTCGCAAAGTTCTCTTTTTCCTTTTTGTGGAAATTTTTGGAGAAGGATTTATTCAACATCACCAGTTGTTGAGGTTGAGAGAACTTTTTACTTCTCTTTCTCTTGGGTTGAAGTTTCGTAGGATCCTTCTTTCTTTGATGTTTGCTCTTTTCTTTTATTGTAGCAAGATTTGATTGAGCTACTTCCTCAAGGTCGAGCTCAATTTTTCTTTCCATAGCCAGCTTTAGAATTAAGTCCTTTAGGACGAAACATCTTTCCACTGGATGACCAATAACTCGATGATACTTGCAATACTTGGGATCATCGACTTTCTCCATCTCTTCTGGTCGTTTACACTTAGGAAGCTTTATCAGTTGCGCTTCCAATAGTTGTTCCAACATATCAGGGATGTCGGCATCAGGGAAAGGATAGATTTTCTTCTGTCTTTCCTGTAAAGTTAAGTGATGCGCTCCATTAGTTTGTCGCTTTTCTTTCGAAGACGACTTGGGAAGGGTTGTGTTTACAACCATGGATTCTTCTATAGTCTCTTCATCGTTCCTTCCTTCTTTTCTCATGTTAGGGAGGAGAAGGTCTTGGTTTTCTCGACTAGCAATACTTAGCTCCATATCGTGGGCACGAGTTGCTAGTTCCTCAAAGGTGCGAGGCTTTATACCTTTAAGGATGTAGAGGAGTTCCCAGTGCATGCCTTGAATGCACATCTCAACGGAAGAGAGTTCAATGAGGCGATCTTTGCAATCTAAACTCATAGCTCTCCAGCGATTTATATAGTTAACAACGAGTTCACCTTTTCGTTGTTTAGTGTTTGTAAGCTCGAACATGCTAACAGTTCGTCTAGTGCTGTAGAAGCGATTCAAAAACTCTCTTTCGAGTTCCTCCCAAGTGTTCGAACGAACTGTTTGACTAGCAGGTCCCCTCGAGTACCAGCGTTCTCGCATGTCTCAACGAAGTGGGCAATATGTTGTTTAGGATTGCCCTTTCCATCAAATTGTTGAAATTTCGGTTGCTGATACCCGATTGGCGTTCTCAAATTATCAATCCTCTTAGTATAAGGTTTGGAGTACAAGAGAGAATCTTGAGTAGGTCCACCGTACTGAGCTCTGATACAGTTTGTGATCATATCTTGGAGCTGTTGGATGGATAGTGAAGCGACCGAAACAGAACATTGTGGATGATCATCTTGCACTATAGACTTTCCTTTGTCGTGATTTTTTACGACTTGGGTTTGACTTGATTCGGCGATATGTTGGTTCTCAATTTGGCTCTTTAGTTGCTCAATTTGAGAATCTTTTTCTTCAATCGCCTTCATCAAGTTGTTGATGTGTTCTTGCATCTCAATCATTCTTTCTTCCGTAGTTCTTGTCTCAGTCATCATGACAGTCACTACGTCAGAATCAGGTTCAAACAGAGGGTTATACTTAACAAGAAACTTGTCATTGGTATATGCCCCCTGCAAGGTTGTTTCTTCGCTTGCAATGATAGAAGCTTTATCTTCTTGCAACCTCAGTTCATTGAAGCAACAATGGGCAGTTGAACCCATGTAAGACTTGATCTCGACAGCGGCCATCGAAGAAGTCTTGAATGACATATTTACTTTTATGTTTTGAGATAAGAGAGATAGATGAGAGGTAGAGATGGTCCCACTGGGCGTGCCAATTTGTTCACACGTAACTTCGGGGATGGAGACACGTGGAATAAATAATATATTGTATTGATGTTTGTATGCGTGTGGGTGTACAATCTCTAACTTTAATCATCTGATTCTCTCTCTTGTGTGTGAATGTGTTTCACTCGAGGGCTGGAACGCTTGATCCCGAGTCTGAAGCTTCAATGGATTCTTGGAGCTTGAAGTCTTCTAGTCTTGAAGGAGTCTTCAGTCTTCAAGAAGTATTGATGTCCTGAAGAATCTTTGGTCTTCAAGGAGTGTTGAAGTCTTGAAGAGTGTTTGGTCTTCAAGAAATGTTGATGTCCTGAAGAGTTTTTGATCTTCAAGGAGTGTTGAGGTCTTGAAGAGCGTTTGGTCTTCAAGAAGTATTGATGTCCTGAAGAGTATTTGATCTTCAAGGAGTGTTGGAGTCTTGAAGGGTGTTTGGTCTTCAAGGAGTGTTGAAGTCTTGAAGAGTGTTTGGTCTTCAAGAAGTGTTCAACACTTGGACTTGTGGATTGCAGAGAGTCTTCGGTCTTCAGACTTGGTGGAGTCTCTCTGAATTCTCTGGTTCTGCTTGAGAGCTTTGAAAACTCTGAACTCTTGTCTTTGTGAGAGTTTAGAATTTCTGAACCCCTGAAATGGTGGAGAACCCCTCTATTTATAGAGTTCTCGCTGGATGGGTCCTAGTGACTTTTGGGCCTAACAACTTGGGCTTGGGCTTTTATTGGGCTTGGGTCTGGTTTATATTTGACCAAAAACCATATGACCCAAATATTTAAAAGACCCAAATTTGATCCAATTAATTATTTTCTTTAATTAATTGGTCAAATCAATTAATCTGATCAAAATAATTTATTTTTAATTAATTGATCAAATGGACATTTGGCCCTAAAAATTTATAATTGGCCAATTTGTCTTCAAATTAAATTTGGGACACATGTCGATTTATAATTGGTCCCAAATTTAATTAATTATAATTTTGTCATTAATTTTAAATAATGACGTGACAATTTGTCATTGGCCAAAATTTCTCATTCAACAGTTTCTCTTAAAAAGATTTATTTCTCAATCTCATTTTTTAATAAATCTTTTTTAATGGTTACCACACACTACAATTTTTTACAAATTGATTTTTTTTCAAAATTAAATACTTGAAAAGTTAAACCAAACACATCTGAAATGGTTGAAGTGCTTACGAACACTTTTATCATGGTAGAGTGAACACAATTTGCTGAATTTGCTGAATTTGCAGCAATCCTTCCCAACAGGTGATATTGGATTATGATATACATATACAACGTTGTATTGTGGGAGTGAACCAATTGAAATCAATACGAAGAAGGTACGTTCTTTTGCACTTTATCATTGTACGTTCTTTTGTCTTATTGGGTTTTGCTTTGCAGGTTCTGCATCCTTTGTGCATGGTAATTGGCCTCGTTCTGCTCAGCAAAAAAGGTGGATTGGAACCAAAATGTTGATACAATATTTTGATATATGAAATGTCATTTATTTGTGCTTTTGTTGTGATTTTCAACAATTTTGGTCAATAGTTGGTTGCCAGGTTCGAGGAGTTTGAGGAAATCTGTTCATTTGATGCTCCAAGGGCTGGCGCTTTTACTTCTGGAAATTTTGGAATTTAGACTAAGGCTTAGTTTGGAGTTGAGGTAGCTTTTAAAATAATTGCTGTCAGCTGTGCTTTAAAGAAAATCAGCTATAGTACGAAGTAAATTAGTGTTTGGTAAGTTTTAGCTTTAAAGAGGAAAAAACAAGTTCAGGTGTTTGGTAAATTAATACTAGATTATTGCAACTTACCTATAATAATAACCAAAATATTAATAATATTTCAATAATTGCATAATGTTAGGTTGTTATATGATTTCAAAATTCTTATAATAAGACAATTAATTTAAATTTCATATGATTTAAATTATAACATTATGTTAGGTATTTTTATATTTTGATTAAAAAGAAAAAAGAAAAAAAAATGTTATTTCAATCTTAAAAAAGTTAGAAAAAATCAAATTCAAATGTATTGAAATAAGATAATTGAATGGTGAATATGTCTCAAGAACGTGGAGTATGAGAGAGATAAATGGTTAGTTAGAGAATCTACCAGATTCTTAGGGAAGCTAAATCCATAAGCTACTATTAATGGCTTTTACAAATCAACGTACTTTTATATAAATTAATTTATAATTAGATTTACCAAACACTAAAAAAGGTTAAAATTATTTGATAATCACCCTGATGGCCTCCAAAATCAACACCAAACACAGCCTAAGTTTCATTGGGATCGTGGCATTTTGGCTAATTTCCACAGTTTAATACAATTTAATCTTTGTTTTTTTGGTGAGGTGGCACACATGTGGCCGGTCCATTCTAATTATATATTTCTTTCTAATTATTTGTTTCTTTGATGTGTGCAATATAATATTTCTATTAAATATAATTAATGAGAGTAGAATATAAAATAGTCATTATAAAAAATTGTAAGAACAATGAAGGATTAGGAGTATTGAGTAAGTGGAATTTCAATTTCCGTGCAGGCTTATGAAAACTCTTATTTCTCCATTTAAGGAAATGTTTATTTTTATTATTTGCTTGTTTATTTATTTATTTTTATTGTTTTAAAATGAAATATAAACATGTATAATCTCTGATGGAATTGAGATTCTTTAAATTCTTGAACAAATTTCCTTGAAATAAAGGAAAATCTAACATATTCTTTATTTAATGGGCTAACCCAACTCATGAGGTGTAATCCTTGTTTTATTCTTAAACTTAAGGTAATATCAAGTTAGACACTTTCTTTTATTATTTCATTTATTTTTAGTGTAACGACCCAACTTCTAAAGTGAACCTAATCGGGACTGTTACCACGTGCATGCTATGGAGGCTTTTCTAATAGAACATTTTAAAACATAAACTCAAATTTAAGCAAAATCTCAAATCAAAACCTTTATTTGGGATCCCTAATTTTATAGACACAAAAACATTGTCAAATAACTTTAAAACTAAAGTCAACATGGCCTCCAACAAGTCTGCAAAACAAGTTCATAAACTGAAACAATGAAAAAAACATGGTCCATAAAGCGGAAGGAAAACATGAAGTCCATGAGACCTAGCCTCCCATGGTTGCGTAACTGTTCTCATCAATCACCTTTCACGCGCCCCTGCCTTTACCTGAAAGAAAATCATTTAAGGAAAGAATGAGTATTTAAAATACTCAGTACGTGACCTTACTGTTGAGGTTGAGTCACACTTACGCACGTGCCTAAAATCAATAACAATCATATTTTGGGTGGCTCTAAAATTCTTCTTAAACTTATTAATTACTGAGATATACATCAATTTCATGCATATCCTAGACACAACAATTTCATGTGTCGCCTATGGAGGAACTTCAATTTCACGAACCTCGACTCAAGTACATCAATTTTATGCCCGTAAATCCTGTGTAGGCACCCCCTAATGTACATCAACTCCATGTACACTTTCTGAATTTTAGAACTTAAAGGTCATTTAAATTCATGCATCCTATAAAAATTTCAAGAGACCACCACTTTAAAAATTTTCATAATTTATCATTATTAATATAAATGGCAGATTTTCACGCTTAAATAATCTCATGCTTTAAAATTTTCAATATAAAGGCATGCATGCTAAAAACAATCATGAACACATAATTTTAGGAAAAATAAAGACTACGCTCCCAACTAAAGATTTCAACAATAAAGTCACTCACCTCAAGTTATAAATAATGCTTATTCCAAAACTCCAAATGACTTGATAAGAATGCCAAACTTGATCCCAATTAAGGGTTTAGATCCCAATAAGGACTTGAAGCTTGCTGAACCAGTTCCAAATTCCCTCAAGCTCCAATATCCCGACCTCTAAATTTTATGGCATCACATAACTAGAAACCAAAGTTGATGGCTAATCAATTAAAACCTTTGAATTCTCCAAAAATCAAGAAAATCTTGCTGAAAATCACTTACCTAAAGACGAAATTGCAAGAACTTGAAGACCCATCGCTTGAATCGCCGAAACTGCATGGAGAATTTGTAGAACGAAACAAAATTGATTGGGTATTCAACCAAAAGCTAAAGTCAACTCAAAGAACAAAATCAATCTAACTTACCCAAGGTTGAAATTGCCCAAAAACTCGATAAAAACGCCCAAAACGAAGTTGTTCGAGCCCCAAACCTCCGCTGCAACACTTTGCTCTCACTGGAAAAATACCCTTATGCCGAGACCCACACTGTACCATAATGAACCTGCTCGAGAATGTCGCGAGAACACCGTTGTCGCTGGAGCTCGGACCAAATCGACACCTGCACTGCCACGCACTAAATAAGATGATCCACCGACCTTTGTTGCAGAGGACGACTCAAGAGAGAGAGACAAAAATGGTTGGAGTTGGTTGAAACTGCTGCAAATGGGAACAAGAGGGGGAAAATCGTGAGGTTGAAGATGATGGCTCACTTGGAGACCTCGGGCTGCGTGTGACTGATATAAGAGGGGAAAAACTTAGGGTTAGGTGGCTTGGCTTAAAGACCTTACAATTACAAAATTTCCACCCTAGCCACATAGTTAATTTCCACAAATCACCATCCATTAAGCTTCCTTCTTAACTCCAAATTTGAAAAAAAACATAATCCCACTTAACTAAAAATTAAAGAAATCGAGCTTATACCTTGAATTACCGGCTTTACATTTAGTTTATGTTAAAAAAAAACGGACCATCTTTATCTAATTAATTGACAATAGAAGATTAAATGTGGTAATCATTTTTTAAACGAGTGTTGTAGAGGTGCTAATTAATATTGTCCCAACACTCAATATACTCTCGAGTCTAACTTATGGTTTCAAAGACTGGTTTTTATCTTAAAAGAGGTGACCAATCACACCTTTAATGATTGGTAGTGACCCCAATTTGCCATTAAAAATGAAAAACTCAAAAGATGATGTCAGCCGCTTTGCGTCGCGATACATTGTGACAACATAAAAACAAAATAAATAAACTAAATATAAAAGAAAAGAAAAAAGAATATAAGAACTTAAAAGAAAAATTGTAATGCCCCTATTTCATTTAACTAACCTAGTTACATTATTAAGCCCCTATTTCAATACTAACCGAAGCTTCGAAAATTTTGGTAGCATGAAATATGTAAGACTCTAGACACTTAACTAATTAAAACTAAGGTTCATCACACCTCTCTATCTAACTTGCTCTTGCATTTTTCAAGGGGAGACAAGTTTTTCTCCTCTACTTCTTTCTCACCTCTCTATCTAACTTGATCTAACTTGCTCTTGCCTTTGATCAATTCTTACTAAAATACCATCGTTTTACAATAATTAAGTACAAATTCTATATTTTAAGATTTCTATCAAAATCGGTAGGCTTTTGACTATTTTGACTTAGAATGATAAGAAATTAAGCACTAAGTCTTTGCTTTCTTAGCAATAATCCAAGTTTTTAATTAAGGTTAAATAACATAAATAAATGAGCACTATTAGGTTCTATTTATAATACTGAGGTAGAATAGTAAAATTTCTGATATTTATCTCTTCAAGAATCTTGCCTTGATACTCGAAACTCTATAGTTAGCGGTTAAAAATCCGTAACCGTCGTTGGACTTGGTCAACCATAACGGTCGTTGTCCTTGACCCTTAGCTTATCTGTAGGACCCTTCCACATCATAACTCTTGACCTCTTGATGGTTGTGGTTCCTCCAGCCCTTTTGAGGAGTAAGTCTCAAATCACGGTTGATCCTTGAAGGGGGTTGATCGTGTGAAGCTTCGTCGACCCCAATGACGATGGTCGGCCTCATGGGTCATGGTCATGGGCAACGCTTATCGGGGGTGGCCCTTGGGCCTTTGGCCAACCGTCAAGGGAGTCGACCTTTACGACTCTTGGGCCTCTTGGCAGACCCCTCTTGGCTAAACGAATGTTTTGGGCTCCTTTTAACCTCTTAAGTCATTTCAGACTGAGAATCCTAATGGACTTATTAATGTCAGACCTAGCCAAAACTCAACCCTCAACAGGAAGAATTAGGTTATCTAAGAAGGGTTGAGACTTCAAGAGCTTTTCTTTTAGATGATCTAATTCTTCTCATACATTTTTACCAATTCGTTAAGTATTATATCATATAAATTATCTTTATTCAATTGAAACGTTCTCAAACCTTAGGATCCATGTAATTGAAAAATGTTGAAATATAAGGGACCAAATTAAAACTTTTTAGACAAAAGAAATTTATTTTAAGAAAACATATATATTAGGAATGAAACATATATAATAGAGAAAGTTTTCGTCCACAATGATAGAAGTCAATTACAAATCTTACAAATAAAATGTGAGCATTATTGTTTAGACGAGTTTAGTAATCATTTTCAGTGATAAGAGTGATAAGAGTGGACACCCGAACAACAACGTCCCAAATATCTCCCAGATTCTTGGCCATCTCTGGCAAGTTCGATGGTTCCGACGGTGGATGTTTGAAGGTTTTTAGACAGTTGTCAGTGGCAGTCTCGGTGCCGACATTGCTTGGTAGGAAGATAATATTGCCACCATTAGCCAGCGCTTCCTTAGATCGTTCTATGTCCCACACCACAAAGTCCAACTCCTTTAAGCATTGTGAATATCGTTTTTTAAGTTCTAGATTTGCTGTCTCTACTGCCTCCAGCCTCTGTGCGTGGTCAAGACATTTGCCGGCGCTTGTATAGGCAAGGCTAAGGGTGTAATTGGCCACCTTTCGAGCGTCTATGCTACCCATGGGTTTCAACAAACTCCAGCATAAGGATACATTTCTGGTTTTTGGGCAAATGCTCGATGCGATGTCGTTTGATGGTGCATAATTTGCATTAGAAAGAATGACATTGGAGAAAACAAGACAACAAAGGAAAACAAGATTGGAATTTGCCATTATTTTTTCAATTTTTATTTTTTTTTCCTTTCCACTATTGTGTCCTTGATGAAATGGGTAATTTAAATATATAGATGAAATTTAGAGAAATGGTTTTTTTTTTCCTTTTTCTCTCCAACTATAAAGGAAATGGATGGAGGAGATGGGGAAGTTGCCATTGGAAGAGATTTTATCGTACAAGCATAACTACAATGGGTTTTGTATGGTTTTTTGTTATTCTTACCTTAAAACAAATTTAAAAAGAAAAACAAAAGTTAACTGTATATGTCGAAAATGTAGATAAGATTGTAATGTTTGAGTTATGCTCCAAGTTGGCATATACAATAGTGTTACATGAGGCTTGGCATTGCATAGAATGATAGTATGTTGCAGTACGTTGATAATCCAAGAGGAGCAATCACTTTATTAATTCTATTTTTCTTAATTGGGAAGACTTTTGAAGTAAAAACTCGGAATGCTAAGCCATTTGATTTACATTTACTCTGTATCCTTGAAATTTGTTTACCTAGTGGCTTGATAAATTCACATTTATATAGCTCTTTGAAAGATTCTAAGGAAGTAGGGTTCAAATTAAATTGTTGAATCTTATTATCCCAGAAGTTTTGGAGCTTTTGTCTTGGAGTAGAATTAAGCAATTCACTATCCTTAAAGTCAAACCAATTACTTCAAAAACTATAATAAAAAGTTGTACCAAAAGGAGACAACAATCTTTTTCTTTTTTAAAAAACAACCTTTTCTCCATTGTCTTTAGCTTCAAAAGCCCGCCTTTGCTTCTACTCGTTAAAGAGGAAGTGGCTTTAATGTCCATAAATTTCTTTGTTTTTTTGTCCTTCATCTTCACTCGAGTTAAAATTTAGCATTATTGAGTGACTAGTAGGTGAAGATTTTCTGACAGCTTTGGCTCTTTCGTATCGCTGTTTCTCGAGGAATTTTTTCTCATGCAACCCTTCCATCTAAGAAAAAGTTTTTACTCAGAGTATCTTTATTTTAGGTTCAGTATTTACACTGATTTTTGACAAACTTTCTTGCTATTGATACTTCCTCTTGAATAGGTACTCTCTACTTTCTTCCTTTTGGTTATGTTGTTGGTTGGTGGAATGAAGAGCACTTCAATGCATTAGATGCAAATGGGGATGGGGTTTTGGACATAACTAAATTAAACGAGTAGTCTTCAAAAACTTCACCGTGTCTCTTCACCATGTCTCTTTATGCAGTTTCAATAGCCTTTGCTCTCCTTCTGTTCACCATCCTTGTAAGTTCAAATTTATAGTTTCATAAGGTTTATTGCTTTCTAAATATTGCTATTTCAATTTTCTGCCAAAAGTTAAATGGGATGTTTATTCTTTCATGTTAAGTTTAAAATTCATTGGGATAGTATTGAACCTAATTAAAATTTTCTTTTAGTAGGTTGTTCTAGTTCGATGTACGAGTTATGTACAAAGATGAAATCTAGGGCAAGTGAGAGAAATGTAATGGCTATAGTGATACCATTATGTAATGGGTATAGAGATGCCCTAGTTTATTGTATTTGTACATTGTATATGTTTTATACATGTATTTACACACCTGCTGCTGTATAGATTATTGTACATTCCACTAAACTTGAGTTTTAGTTCAAGTGGGAGTTTGTTGGGTTTTATGCCCTAAAACTTGTAGATAGTGAATGTAAACAAATTATATACATGTTTCAATAAAGTGTTATTGAGTTTCTATCATAAAGGGTTATTGTTAAATATTTCACAATTTGACCCAAATCCAATAAACTAAGTTCCAAGATTGTTTGTATGTAACTTGAACTAATATGTGGGGACATACGGGGATCGATGTTCGAGTAACAACCTAAAAGGTCTATAGTACAAGGATAAGGTTGGGTACCTTATCCTGGTAACACTATGTGATACAGTCCGCTTTGTATTTGATACAGATGTATTGATCCAAAGCGTCCATGTAGTATGCGAGTGGGGTTATCCTATGCAATGAGTTTGCATAAGACCGGACCGCAAAATAGTAATCGCTAGCTGTAACACCATTAACTAGTTAGGTTTCTATTTCACTAGGATGACATAGGCAACTTAGTCTGAATCCTGAGTGGATTATGGACTCCTTTTCACGAGGGATTGTCCTTTGATTTGTATGGGTGAGAGTGGCCAGTTCACTGACTCAATAAGCCTGTCACTTTGGGCAAGACCGAGTGGGGAGCTGGGAACATAATCACACAAGATGAAATTCACTCATTTCCGACTTTAGGGAAGTAGATGAGTGTTCCTTTAAGTGGTGACTCCAGGTCTTGATAAAAGGGTCCTACCCTCTCACTGCCCCTAAAGTGGTTTCTGTTTAGTGGTTGGACCACAAACATGTTGTTCATTAGAGGAGCATTGGTACTTAAGCAGGTAGAGGTAACTCAGGGGTAAAATGATAATTTGACCTTATTGGAGTTACAAACACTCTTGAAGGACTAACATGTTGTTATTGGTCTATATTCGTGGACACAAAATTATGTCTGCAGTGAGAAGAGTGCAACTGTGGGTCTTTAGTGGAGTGAACCCACAGTTAACGAAAATTGATTAATTGGTTAATGAGTTTAGCCGATTAAATCTTATATCGTTGGAGTTTCTGATCTGCAGGTCCCACTGGTAACTCGTAAAGAGACTTGAGGCAATTAAGTATAAATTGTAAATTGAAAGTGTTCAATTTATTTAGGGGAATCATATAATGTATGATGATGCATTAGAGTATAAAGTTTATGAAACTTTATAATATAATTTTTTGAATTAATTTCAAAATTAATTTTGAGAGAAAATATTTGAAAGAGTTCAAATAATTAATATGAATTGGATTCATATTAATAAAATAATTTTTTAATAAAATCCCTAAAATTAAATATACGATATTTAATTGGGTAATTAATTAATTATGAAATTAATTAATTATTTATTAAAATTAGATATGAATAAGATAATAGATCTTATTCATGACCTTTTTCCTATAAATAGAACTCCTGGGGTGGGGTGAATGAGATCCCATTCATTCTCCTACTCTCAGAGAATTCTCCTGAAGGCTCCCACCTGTCTCCTGCCTCTAGTAGTCTCAGAGTCATACCGGTGTAGCCATAGTGGTAGTGTTCGCAATAGTTCATAATTATTTCACAAGCAGTTGGTGAATTTAATCTGAGTCGTCAACGAGAGTAAGAAACTTCTTACTGTATAAATTAGATTTAGATCTAATGCTTTTGTATGCTTAGCCTTAATATAAATCTAGAATAGTTCTAAGTTTATTGCCAATGTATTGGTATTTTAGATTAAACAAAATTAACTACGAATCGGTCCCAATCACGCTTCCGCTTTACAAAATTACGGAAATCCAAACCCTTCACTTTGTTTTTCGACCTTTAGAACAAGCATGCTTAATTCCTAAAATTGATGTAGTTAGAGTGTCTAAGAACCTAATTGCTTCTGCATGCGTGATATTCACTCTTTAAAAAATTTAATCATTTAAAGTGAAATTTGTCAAAAGTCAGCGGATGAAGATAAAAATCTTAAATTATAAAATTTATGCTTAATTAATATAAAAAAAAGGATATTTTAATAAGAGTTTGTTAAAGTTTAACGGTGTTGTGCAGGAGTCAAGAATTGCATTTGAAATGCACCCAGATCTGGAAAAGGAAAAGTTTAGTGGAGCAGGGAATAGAAGATTTGCACCCACATTTGGAAAAGAAGAAATTTAGCAGAATATGACATAGTTAGAAGATTTGGAAATGCGCCAGAATTGCACCTGCAAACTGATAAGGAAAGAGGCCCCAACTGAAGGAAAAATGCTTCAAAGCAAGGTTGCACGATGAAATGCGCTGCATTGGCAGCCACAACTGGGCAATTTCGACAGAATTTTGAGATTGGCGGGATTTGTAGATAATCTTCTAAAAATCAATTATTCCAAACCAAATCTCCAAGAATCATGGGATTGCACTCAAAGAGGACTTCTCGTACTGATCTCGACATGAAACTATACCTAACAATGTCTATAAATGGATCACAAGGCCAAGAGAGAAGGGAGCTCGGATTTAGTTTAGGATTTCTTTTAAGTTATTGATGACATGCAAAAATGTCATCATTTTCCTATTAATTTAAGCTAGTTTTATGCTTGAATTGTGTTCTTTAATGTTCTTTTCTGTTTAAATTTCAGAAAACCGAGTCAAGGAAGCAAAACCGAAATTTTGAGAGATTTTGGATGATTTTGGAGGCTTTTGGAGCAATTTGAAGAATTACATTGAAGATTCGAGTCCAAAAAGCCAAGAAGAATTAATTAGAAGCCCAAATTCATGAATTTCAAGTCTTAAAGTATCAATTTGGGTCAAGAAAAGTGCCCAAAATCCATTACAAGAAGTATTTGGGGCAAAAGAATGTTGGAGGCCCAAAATTTGAGTAAAAATCGGGCCATTATTGAAGATTCAGGGCCTAGCGTCTCGACGCTAAGCCTAGAGCGTCCCGACGCTAGGCAGCTGCGTGGAGAAATCTGGAATCGCGAGAGCGTGGCGACGCTGTCCAAGTAGCGTCTCGACGCTGAGACGTCTTGGAGCCCAAGAAAAGATGACGTCAGAGCGTCTCGACGCTGTCCTTGTAGCGTCTCGACGCTGAGCCTGCTGGGAGCCTATAAAAGGAGCCTTTTGCAATGAAGATTGTGTGCCAATTTGTGGGTTTTCACCCCATTCTAGAATCCACTCTAAAATTTGGGATTTTTGGGAGAGTTTCGGAGCTTTGTTGAAGATCTTTGGAGCTCGGGATCGAAGGAGGTCGACGCGGGATCGAGGAGATCGACACTTTTATGAGCATTTCTCTTCCCTTTTCCTTTATGTTTTAGTTTCTAGAATTGTTGTGATTAGGAATTATTGAATTTTAGTGATTATGAGTAGTAAATTCCTAAATTCTATGAGATTGATTTAGATGTTGAACCTCTGCTGAATTAATGAATTGATGTGGTTTAATTGTCATTATTGTTCATTTGTGCATTTTTTCCTTAATGCTTTTAATCAACTGATCACTGATTAAATGAATCGTTACTAAGTGGAAACTCGACGGAGAGAAGCTTAGACTAGAACTGAATGCACGACTAACGGTTATTTACCCGGGTGACACGGGACAAAATAAATAACGTTAGAGGTTGTACTGAAGGGTCGTAATGCCATACTAAGTAAATAAAGATGAGACTGAAAGGAGATTCTTTATTGAACGGTATGAGATATGAGGAGACCGACAGGAGAATCCTTGAAATTAGGCTTCTAGACTTATGAATCAAATGATTAGTTAATCCATATTAGTTAATTGATAAAGCATTAAAGGTCCAATCGTCGAAATCAACAACTCTAGAATTATCCCATCAAATTGTGTCACCATTTATCTTTTGCTTTCTAGATTAGCTTTTTGTTATTCTTTCCGGCATTAGATTTTGTTCTCTAAATAAAGCTAAGCAAGATTATTCGTGGTAATTAATTGAATAAATCCAATCCCTGTGGAGACGATACTCTATACTCAAAATCACTATATTACTTGTGACGACCCGTTCGCTTGCGGATTAAAATCGCCCAACAAGTTTTTGGCGCCGTTGCCGGGGATTGGCTAATTTCATTCAATTAATATTGTGAAGAAATTGCTTGCTTTAGATTAGAGATTTTATTTTGCTTTCTTTGTTTTATTTTTATCCTGGTCCATTGTTCTTGTTGTGCATTTAATTGGTGTTTGCATCTGACTGAAAGCCTGATTATTTTTAATTTAATTATTTTAAATGGCTTTTAATAGTTTTGGGTGGCCCTTTAGGGAATCTGAGCCCGAAGAACCAACACCATCATCCAATTTTTTATATTCAAATTATCCCCCTTTAGAAGAAAAATCTCCCCTAGAAAGTTTGCTTCAAGATTTTATTGAGGATACTAGAGCCACTCAATTAGCTCTAGAAAAATCCCTAGGGAGATTCCATCCCCAAGAGGATGAGAGTGCAGTGCAATCTGCTTCCATAGAAGATAAATCTTCCTTAGAGAGCTTGCTTGAAAATTTTATCCAAGAGTCGAGAGCCATGAATTTAGAATTAGAAAAATCTATGGAGAGACTCCAAACCCAAAGAGAGGATAGGGAAGTAGGATCCACTTCCATAGAGTGTCTAGTGAGTCATGTGGCCACTGATTCATTAGCACCCATTCAAGAGCCCAATTCTTTCGATTTTGCTAAGTTTGAGCACATAGGGGTGAGTTGTTTAGATAGAAAGGAAGAATTGGATAGTTCTAGCACCCATCAAGAACAAGTTTGTGAGGAAGAAAAAGAAAATGAGCATGTAGTGTTTGAGGAGTTTCTAGAGATAGAGTTTAAGGTTGAAAGGCCTTTGTCTGTTCTATCCCATTCATCCTCTCTTGATAATGAGTGTTCTTTTTCTTGTTCTCACGAGTCAGAGTCAGAGTCCATTTATTTTGATCTTTCTCCTTTTATGCTTTTATTATTAAAAAATCCCAAAAATATTTCTGCTTCAGGGTCCCATGAAAAGCTAGTAAGCTTACTAGCAATAGTATGCTTCATTGATTCAAGGAAGAAGGGCCCGAAGAAATACGAGAATTTTTATGTGCCTTGAAAGTCCGCATAAACTCGTCTAGCTAAGAGACGTTAAACAAGCGCTTCTTGGGAGGCAACCCAAGTTTATTTTTCCGTTAATTTCCTTTTTCTTTGTTTTTCAGTTTTTTGTAGTTAGAGCATGTTGATCTTTCATTCCAGTTGATCAATTTTTGAAGGAGCTCGAGACCACATTTTCTTCCAAAAACAACCCCAATGAATGTTGAAGGCTAACATCCATGGTTTCACTCACACTTCAGGGCAGTACCGTTCTCCCTTTATCTTTTTAATTGTCCTTGTGCATGCTTAATTAGTCTGAATAATCAATACATTGAGGACAATGTATGATTTAAGTTTGGGGGGGAGGCTTTGCTGTTCTGATTTGAGCAAAAATTTTTTTTCATGATGATTCTATTGCATCTGTTTTGATGAGGACGGTCTATGATATGATCTAGATAATGAATTTTGTTCAATTTTTGTGAAATATCAAAGCATGTTCAAGATTCATGTAAATTTAAATTTTTTCTTTGATTGCCTTGCACATATTGAGCACTTAGCCTACTTATATGGTTTTGAATGCTTAGAACTGGATTATATTATCTAGATGTTTGTTGTCACTCCGATAGGCTTAAGATCTAATTTGAAAGATGAACGACATGAGAGTCTGTAATGTTTTACTCGGGAGAAAAATCATGTTTATTAGCCTGCAAAGAAAAAAAAATGAGAAAAGAAAAGTGAAAAAAAAAATTATGAAAAAAAAAAGAAAAAAAAAAGAAAAAAAAAAGTAAAAAAGAATGCTCCACTTTCTTGAAAGCGTTAGTAACCAGGGGCATTCATGACACCCATCGTTTGCCTTTGCATGAAAGCGCTGAAAAGAAATGAGCATGCTTCGGCAACCTGAAAGATGAGGCGCTCGTAGTTGGATGCTTTCATCACCAATGTTGGCAAGCCAGAACGAAGGCGCTACATCTAAAAGGATTCTAAAATAAAAAAAAAAAATGCAAGTTTCGGGGAGGCATACCTCGTTGTTTCAGGCACCTTAGTGGGATATTGTTTTCTTGATTGTGGGGAAGCTGGATAATTAGAGCTTAAGGCCAGTGTAGGGGGAAGATGAACTGAGGATTCTATAAACCTTTTCTAGGCTAGTAAAGACCTAATAAGGAGGCTCGCACACACACACGCAAGGGATGAAGAGTTTAAATTTAAATTTCGTGATGAATGAATATGTTTTAATATTTCCTTTAATTGTTATAGTTCATTATTTTGATCATTGAGCTTAGAGTCATGCGTTTGCAATAGTTGATTCATATATAAGGTTTTAGCTTTGCTCGGGACTAGCAAATATTTAAGTTTGGGGGTGTGATGACATGCAAAAATGTCATCATTTTCCTATTAATTTAAGCTAGTTTTATGCTTGAATTGTGTTCTTTAATGTTATTTTCTGTTTAAATTTCAGAAAACCGAGTCAAGGAAGCAAAACCGAAATTTTGAGAGATTTTGGATGATTTTGGAGGCTTTTGGAGCAATTTGAAGAATTACATTGAAGATTCGAGTCCAAAAAGCCAAGAAGAATTAATTAGAAGCCCAAATTCATGAATTTCAAGTCTTAAAGTATCAATTTGGGTCAAGAAAAGTGCCCAAAATCCATTACAAGAAGTATTTGGGGCAAAAGAATGTTGGAGGCCCAAAATTTGAGTAAAAATCGGGCCATTATTGAAGATTCAGGGCCTAGCGTCTCGACGCTAAGCCTAGAGCGTCCCGACGCTAGGCAGCTGCGTGGAGAAATCTGGAATCGCGAGAGCGTGGCGACGCTGTCCAAGTAGCGTCTCGACGCTGAGACGTCTTGGAGCCCAAGAAAAGATGACGTCAGAGCGTCTCGACGCTGTCCTTGTAGCGTCTCGACGCTGAGCCTGCTGGGAGCCTATAAAAGGAGCCTTTTGCAATGAAGATTGTGTGCCAATTTGTGGGTTTTCACCCCATTCTAGAATCCACTCTAAAATTTGGGATTTTTGGGAGAGTTTCGGAGCTTTGTTGAAGATCTTTGGAGCTCGGGATCGAAGGAGGTCGGCGCGGGATCGAGGAGATCGACACTTTTATGAGCATTTCTCTTCCCTTTTCCTTTATGTTTTAGTTTCTAGAATTGTTGTGATTAGGAATTATTGAATTTTAGTGATTATGAGTAGTAAATTCCTAAATTCTATGAGATTGATTTAGATGTTGAACCTCTGCTGAATTAATGAATTGATGTGGTTTAATTGTCATTATTGTTCATTTGTACATTTTTTCCTTAATGCTTTTAATCAACTGATCACTGATTAAATGAATCGTTACTAAGTGGAAACTCGACGGAGAGAAGCTTAGACTAGAACTGAATGCACGACTAACGGTTATTTACCCGGGTGACACGGGACAAAATAAATAACGTTAGAGGTTGTACTGAAGGGTCGTAATGCCATACTAAGTAAATAAAGATGAGACTGAAAGGAGATTCTTTATTGAACGGTATGAGATAGGAGGAGACCGACAGGAGAATCCTTGAAATTAGGCTTCTAGACTTATGAATCAAATGATTAGTTAATCCATATTAGTTAATTGATAAAGCATTAAAGGTCCAATCGTCGAAATCAACAACTCTAGAATTATCCCATCAAATTGTGTCACCATTTATCTTTTGCTTTCTAGATTAGCTTTTTGTTATTCTTTCCGGCATTAGATTTTGTTCTCTAAATAAAGCTAAGCAAGATTATTCGTGGTAATTAATTGAATAAATCCAATCCCTGTGGAGACGATACTCTATACTCAAAATCACTATATTACTTGTGACGACCCGTTCGCTTGCGGATTAAAATCGCCCAACAGTTATGTTTTTCTCTTCATCTTGTAGTCAATCCGAGTCTCGACTCCTTTTAGCCTCTGTCGGCTCCTCCATTCGAAAGAAGTAGAAGGGAAAGACTTGTCTCTCCTTGAAAAAGGTAAGAGCAAGTTAGAGAGGAAGAAGAGTCATCCATAGTCTAGAGTCATTTATCTTTTATTGTAATGGTCTTTTAAATTACGTTTTTGTTATGCTATAGTTGTAAGTTTAGCATATGTACCTTTCAATTATCAATATGAATTCAAGTTTTATTTATATTTTGTGTTCCTATAACTCATTGTCTTTCATTTTATTTTCTATCATGAGCTAAGCTTTTTATGTGGATTCAAGTATGTGGATACCTTGAGTAGAAGAAAGTCTCACCTATTGCAAAAGCAACTTTGCTCTTACTTAGCATTGTTTGTTTTTGTTGAAGTTTAAGTTTCATTGTTAATTAGCTTAAATCGATCACTTGAGTTAACATAGTTTGTGTTCAACTGGTGGCCAAAAGGTTGGAGTTGAGTGTGTGAGTTAGCAAAAATTGTTGGGTTTTATGCCCTAAAACTCGTAGATAGTGAATGTAAACAAATTGTATACTTGTTTCAATAAACAAAGTGTTATTGAGTTTTCTACAATAAAGTGTTATGGTTAAGTATTACACAATATAACCTAAATTCAATAAACTAAGATCCAAGGTTTTTTGTATGTAAGTTGAACTAGTATGTGAGGACATATGGGGATCGATGTTCAAGTAACAACCTAAAAGGTCTATAGTATAGGGATAAGGCTTGGTACTTTATCCTGGTAACACTATGTGATATGACTCGCTTTGTATCTGATACAGACATATTGATCCAAAGTGTCCATGTAGTGGACATGCAAGCGGGGGTATCCTATACAATGAGTTTGCATAAGACTGGACCACGAAATAGTCAACCACTAGTTGTGACACTGTTAACTAGTTAGGTTACTATTTCAATAGGATGACTTAAGTAACTCTGTCTTAATCCTGAGTGTGTCATGAACTCCATCTCATAAAGGATCGTCCTTTGATTAGCATAGGTGAGAGTGGCCTAGCATAGCAATAGGATTTGGAATTTCCTAATTTTGATAAAGCAGAAGAGTAATTGGGATAGATTCGTAGTTAATTTTGTTTATCCAAAAATACCAATACATTGGCAAAAATCATATAACAAATTCTACACAAACTTAAGGCTAAGCATACAAAATTTAGATCTAAATCCATAATAAAGAAAAGAGAAGCAAACCTCCATTGACGTCTTTGAAAATCAAGAATGATTCTTGATTGCTCTAAAATCACGAAGAACACTACCATTTGATCTTTCCCGCTATAACTCTGAGATTAGGAACGTAGTTGTTGGACTACCTAATCTTGAATGGGAAAAACTCTAGAGAGAAAATTCTCCCTAGAGTTCTTGAGTTGAGAGTGTTGGGTTTTATGCCCTAAAACTCGTAGATAGTGAATGTAACCGTTGACCGGATATTAATGAAATAATATTGATATATTTTTCCATTAATTGTTATTAGTTATTTTATATATATGTATTTGCCTAATAATAACCCTAATCCAATAAACTAGACATCCAAGGCTGTAATATGAGTCTTGAACTATATGTAGTGACATATGGGATCATTGTTCAAGAAACAGCCTAAAGGGTCTATAGTATAGGGATAAGACTGGGTGCCTTATCCTGGTGACACTATGGATACGGCCCACTTTGTATTTGATACAAACGCTGCGATCCAACGCGTTCGTGTAGGAGACTTGCGAGTGGGGGTATCCTATGCAATGAGTTTGCATAAGACCGGACCGCGAAATAGTAACCACTGGTTATAACACCGTTAACTAGTTGGTTTTCTATTTCACTAGGACGACCTAGACAACTTAGTCTTAATCCTGAGTTGATTATGGACTCCTGCTCATGAGAGATTGTCCTTTGATTTGTATGGGTGAGAGTGGCCAATACGCCGACTCAATAAGCCTACCACTTTGGGGACAAGACCGAATGGGGAGCTGGGAACATAATCGTACAAGATGGAATTCACTCCTTCCCGACTATAGGGAAGCAGATGAGTGTTCCCTTAAGTGGTTACTCCGAGTCTTGAATAAAGGGCCCTACCCTCTAAATGGCACGAGAGGGTTTTCTGTTTGATGGTTGGACCATGAACAGGTTGTTCATTAAAGGAAAATTGGTACTTAAGGAAATAGAGGTAACCCAGGGGTAAAACGGTAATTTGACCCAGCTGGTGTTACGGACACTCGTGAAGGACTAACTAGTCGATATTGGTCTAGATCTGTGGACACAAAAAATATGTCTGCAGTGAGAAGAGTGCAACTGTGAGTCTATAGTGGAATGTAGACACAGTTAACGAATATTGATTAATGTGGTTAATGAGTTTGACCAATTAATCTCACATCGTTGGAGCTTCTGATCTGCAGGTCCATTAGGTCCCACTGGTAGCTGGTAAAGTAATTTGAGACAACTAAGTAATAAAAGTAAATTGAAAATGTTCAATTTATTAAGGGAAACAAATATAATATATATTGATATATTATTATGAGAGAAATTAATATTTGAAAAGTTCAAATATAAATTTATGGAAGTTTGAAAGAGTTCAAAATAATGAATTAATTAATTTAAGGCCTAAAATGTGTTTGGGCAAATTAATTAATTCTAGGCCGGGAATTAAATATGTGATATTTAATTGGTGGTTAATTAATTAAAGAATTCATTAACCGGGAATTAATCAACTATGGAAATAATTAATCACTTAAGGAAGTAATTAATCATTTATGGAAATGATCTAATCACTTATGGAAGTAATTAGTCATTTGTGGAAAAGATTAATCAATTAGGGAATTGATTGATCATGATTGATTAATTAAGGAATAAGATTGAATCAATTTTGGAAAAAATTGATTTAATTGAATATTTTATTCATGGTCTCTCTTCTATAAATAGAACACTAGACCTAATTGGTCAGGACACTTGACCCTCTTGAAAGACAAGACCTAGAATTCTCTCTAGCCTCCCTCTTAGAGAAAGACTCCCACAAGTCTTTTGCCTCCTAGACTTAGAGACATACCGGTGTAACCTCTGTGGTGATTGTGTCAATCAAAGAAGAATTTCCAGCGAAGAAAACCTTAAAGCGGCTGCTGCGTTTTCGTTCGTGGAGCGTCGTTGGCGAAGAACGGTCAAGTCTACAACGGAGGTTTGTAACGGTTCTTCCTCTTTTCTTTAGAAATGTTTTAAAAATAAATTTAGATTTATTTTAGCATGTTTAAACCGATTTTACAGCGGCTTTAAAGGTTGTTTAAAGTTTTGTTTGAGTTATCGTAACGGTATTTTAATGTTAATTAATATACGGCGTAAGGTCCAATCGATGCGCTTTCGCTGCGTGGGGACTTTTATTCCCTTCAATCGGTATCAGAGCCATCGCTGTCCCTATTAATTAATTTTAAAAGTTGCGATAGGCTCTAATAGGTGGGATTTATGCATAATGTATGTTCGGTTTGCATTGAACTGTTTGGGTTAATTTTATGGCCATAGATTTTATTTTTATGTGATTTGATCATGTAAGGCACGGTGTTTCGGGTATTTTATGTAAAATCGAGTCCTATGTAAGTCCGAGTCTAGAATAGGTTTTTATGAGATGAAAATCGGAGCAATCGCCGCTGAAATCGGGGCCGAAATCGGAGAATCGATGTTGCTGCCGCCCAGATTCTGCCTCCAGACGCAACAGCGTCGGGACGCTCCTTCAACAGCGTCTCGACGCTGTCTCGATTACGCAGGCGCCAGATATGGAAAACGCACAGCGTCGGGACGCTATCAACACAGCGTCTCGACGCTGTCACGATGGAGGCGCGACCTAGGGTTTCAAAAGGCGCGGTTCAATGCATGGCCGGTCCGGTTCGGACCGGTTCGGCTGGGCTAGGACCTATTTGGTCCGGTTCAGCCAATTTTTGGCATGGTTCGTGATTTTGGAGGCCGGTTCGAGGTGGTTCGGGGCGGTTCATGCTGTCTAGACCAATTCCGAAGCTGTACATGGATTTTTTTAGGATAGAATTTAGCTAAATTAATGTAATTTAATGCTTTATTTTATCCTAGGGGCCAAAAATTAACCGGTTCAATTGCTATTTATATGCTTTATGGATGTCATATAGAATATGTAATCCCACCTTAGGTTATAAACATGCTCATGCATTTTTTATATATTATAAATTGTTATAATGTATGTTTAAATGCATGGATTTGTTTTCATATTTTTAATATAAGTGTACATTAATTATATGAAAAATTGGAAAGCATGAAGCATGTCATTACTTAAACTAAATATAAATAGTTATGCTTAATGTGATGAATGAAGCATGCTTGATTGATTTTCTTGATTGGCTTATAATTGTTATAATAAAAGAAAATCAAAATTGCATGAAGCATGAAACATCCATAGTTAATAATATAAGTGTTATATTATTCATGCAATTGATGTGGTTTAATTATTTAATTTGAATGAGATTGTTGACTGAATTAAACCCTAGATTCTTGATTATAGGATTAATCATTAAAATTTGAAATAGTTCTTTAATATTAATGATTAGAAACCGTCAATCTATAATCAAGATTTGCATGCAAACATAAGATCATAGGATAAATGGGATTAATTTTAAATTGTTTAAAATTAATTAGACCTAGATCGATTTCTAATAGGATTAGAATCTTTTCTTACTTAGAATTAAAAATAGTTTTAATTTACTAAGTAGGAAAAACATTGCTATGATTATAAGGGAACTCCACCGGTAATGTTCTGTCTAAGGCTGGGGGTATTTAAGTTGACGGTTTACGGAACACCTCCTACCTGGGAACTGACCTGGAATACAGGAGTTGAATTAATCATAGTTAAATGTTAGCATGCAATGTCACTAGGTTTATTAAAAGTGTTTAATGCACCTAGATCTTTACAGTAAAGACCTTACATTACTGAGGTTATAAGGGAACTCTCTCGGTAAAGTTCTGTCTAGAGGCTGGGGGTATTTAAGTTGACGGTTTACGGAACACCTCCTACCTGGGAACTGACCTGGACATTGAGTTGAATTAACCATAGTAATGTTGACTTGCAATGTTGGGATTATTAAAAGAAGTTTAATTCACCCAAAAGATTGCAGTTGAATCCTTTCCATAATTGTTATAATAGGATCAGACTTAGATAGATTGACTTAGCCGAATACTATCTAAGTTAAACAACCCTATATTAACCATAGGACATTTTCAGTGGGAGGAAAATTACAAAACGAGATTTAAATCAAGTTTTGCTCCTACGTCCCTATATTCACAACGTGAGATTCATGCTCGGCTTCGAGTCGCCTTAGGAGCGGCCTCCCTTCGGAAAGTGTTTGCATGAATCAATATCAAGGTGAATGGGAAAAATGTCTAGAGTAAGTGGGACCGGGACACGTGTCAACGTATCCCTCGGTCTCCGCCCATAGTTCACACCGTGAGAGTCCTATGATCCACCTGCAGGTTGTCCTGGCGCAACCATCCCTTCGGAGGGCCTGGTCATAGGATTCGGAACATCGTGAACTCCTGAAAAGGATAGGAGCTCTTAGGCTAATCACCAACAGTTGCCTTTCCCTTCGGTAGCCTGTTGGTGCGTGCCTCTGAGATCTGAAAGTGGGAGGGTTACACTTACGAGGATGAGTTAAAAGTGTTAACAAATCCTTGACTGAACAACGATGGTTAATATCTATAGGAATATGAGTTATTCTGGAATTAGAATTAGCTTAGAGGTGTCTCATTTCAAAGGAGGAGTACCTGATCACCCTTCGGTGGCTGATATTCTAAATCTCTGAAACATCGTTGCAAAACTAAATCAATAGTTTTTAGGGTTCTGTGATTGTCTGTTTTGCTAAATTGATTGGATTGTGTGCAATTGTTTGCTTGTATGATGGGTTAAGGCAAAGATTACTAATACGGTCATGGTTTGTTTAAATTTTAGCAATGTCTTCCTCAATTGTCTCTCTGCTTAAAAATGAGAAATTAACCGGCGAAAATTATGCTACGTGGAAGTCGAACCTGAATACGATTCTTGTTGTCGATGATTTGCGGTTCGTCTTAACGGAGGATTGTCCTCCAGCCCCTGCTCGTAATGCATCCCAGGCAGTTAAGGATGCTTATGACCGCTAGACAAAGGCCAATGATAAGACTCGCGTCTATATCTTAGCCAGCTTATCTGAAGTTTTGGCTAAAAGGCATGAGGGCATGGTAACAGCGAGGGAGATTATGAACTCTCTCCAGGAGATGTTTGGACAACCGTCCTACCAACTCCACCATGACGCTCTCAAATACGTTTATAGCTGTCGCATGAAAGAGGGCACGTCTGTTCGGGAGCATGTCCTGGATATGATGGTCCAATTCAACGTGGCAGAGGCAAACGGGGCGGTCATAGATGAGCGTAGTCAGGTTGCATTCATCTTAGAATCTCTTCCGAAGAGTTTTCTACAGTTTCGAAGCAATGCAATGATGAATAAAATAACATTCAACTTGACTAGTCTCCTAAATGAGCTACAACTCTATCAGTCTCTTCTTAAGAACAAAGAATTCATTAACCGGGAATTAATCAATTATGGAAATAATTAATCACTTAAGGAAGTGATTAATCATTTATGGAAATGATCTAATCACTTATGGAAGTAATTAATCATTTGTGGAAAAGATTAATCAATTAGGGAATTGATTGATCATGATTGATTAATTAAGGAATAAGATTGAATAAATTTTGGAAAAGATTGATTTAATTGAATATTTTATTCATGGCCTCTCTTCTATAAATAGAACACTAGACCTAATTGGTCAGGACACTTGACACTCTTGAAAGACAAGACCTAGAATTCTCTCTAGACTCCCTCTTAGAGAAAGACTCCCACAAGTCTTTTGCCTCCTAGACTTAGAGACATACCGGTGTAACCTCTGTGGTGATTGTGTCAATCAAAGAAGAATTTCCAGCGAAGAAAACCTTAAAGCGGCTGCTGCGTTTTCGTTCGTGGAGCGTCGTTGGCGAAGAACAGTCAAGTCTACAACGGAGGTTTGTAACGGTTCTTCCTCTTTTCTTTAGAAAAGTTTTAAAAATAAATTTAGATTTATTTTAGCATGTTTAAACCGATTTTACAGCGGCTTTAAAGGTTGTTTAAAGTTTTGTTTGAGTTATCGTAACGGTATTTTAATGTTAATTAATATACGACGTAAGGTCCAATCGATGCGCTTCCGCTGCGTGGGGACTTTTATTCCCTTCAGAGAGAATATGAGAGGGCCTTATGGTGGTCATATGTTGTATCACCTAAACCCTAGGTTTAGTGTTTTATTTATTGGAGAAAGGCCATGAATAAAATATTCATTTAAAATAAATTATTTCCATAATTAATCAATTCCATAACCAATCAATTTCATAATTGATTAATATTTTCCATAAATGATTGATCACTTCCATAAGTGATTAAATCATTTCCATAAATGATTAATTACTTCCATAAGTGATTAATCATTTCCATAATTGATTAATTTTCAATTAATTAATTCTTTAATTAATTAACCACCAGTGTCCGTAATCACAATTGGGTCAAATGACCAGTTTACCCCTGTGTTACATCTGTCTCCTTAAGTACCAGCGCTCCTCTAATGAATAACCTGTTTATGGTCCAACCATTAAACAGAAAGTCCCTCTCGGGTCAGTGAGAGGGCGGGATCCCTTTGTTCAAGTCATGGAGTCACTACTTAAGGGAACACTCATCTACTTCTCCTAGAAGTGGGAAGGAGTGAATTCCTTCTTGTGTTGTCATGTCCCCAGCCTCCCACTCGGTCTTGTCCCCAAAAAGGTAGGAATATTGAGTCAGTGTATATTGACCACTCTCACCCATGCTAATCAAAGGATAATCCCTCATGAGAAGGAGTTCATGACACACTCATGATTAAGACTGAGTTACCTAGGTCATCCTATTGAAACAATAACCTAACTAGTTAACAGTGTTATATCTAGTGGTTTACCATTTCATGATCTGGTCTTTTGCAAACTCATTACACAGGATACCCTCGTTCGCATGTCTACTACATGGATGCTTTGGATCAATACGTCTGTATCAAATACAAAGCGGGTCGTATCACATAGTGTTACCAGGATAAAGTACCAAACCTTATCCTTGTACTATAGACCTTTTAGGTTGTTACTTGAACATTGATCCCTGTATGTCCCCACATACTAGTTCAAGTTACATACAAACAACCTTGGATCTTAGTTTATTGGATTTGGGTCAAATTATGCAATATTTAACAATAACACTTTATTGTAGAAACTTAATAACACTTCATTGAAATAAGTATACAATTTGTTTACATTAACTATCTACTAGTTTTAGGGCATAAAACCCAACAAAACAAGTTGTTCATTAGAGGAGCGTTGGTACTTAAGGAGACATATGTAAGACACAGGTGAAACAATAATTTGACCCAGTTGTGGTTACGAACACTCATGAAGGATTGACTTACCGGTGTAAGGTTTATATTCATGGACACAAAAATGTTATACAGTGAGAAGAGTTCAGCTATGGGTCTTTAGTGGAATGACCCACAGTTAATGAATATTGGTTGACCTGATTAATCAGTTAACCTCATATCATTGGAGCTCCTGTTCCGACCCTGAGCGTCATTCATATTAAAAGTAACTGTATACGATTGTTCAATCAAACATGAAGTAGAAATTAAGTTTCTCTTAATCTTAGGAACAATTAACAAACTTTCTAAAAGTAAGAATCTATTTCTAAAAAATAACTTGGCAGAGCAAACATGATTGGTTGCTCTTGTTCTGACCATGAACATCATTTCACCATCTTTCAACTGTCGAAAGGAACTATTTTCCTAAAAAGCAGAGCAAACATGATTAGTTGCTCCTAAATAGTATACAAGCAAACTCATCATGCTCTACTAGGCGTTTCTAAAAAAAGTAACTCAAATTTACCTTCCTTCTCCTTCTTTTTCTCAAGTATTTACGGGCAGTTTCTCTTCCAATGTCCATCTACTTTGCAGTAGAAACACTTGCCCTTGTCAGCCATAACTTTGGCTTTTCCCTTGCCTTTAACAGCAGCAGTGGGAGCCTTCCCCTTGTTTCCTTTCTTCTTTTCAATCTTCTTCAAAGAAAAAAATTTTGTTCTAGAGGATGAACCCTACTCGAACTTTCTTTTGAAGTGGACAACATTTGCCTCTCCTTCTACCTGTCCCTTGCTTTTAAGAAGAGATTGATAGAGCTGTAGCTCATTCAGGAGACTAGTCAGGTTGAACACTATCTTATTCATCATTGCATTGCTGCGAAACTGTAGGAAACTCTTCGGAAGAGATTCCATGATAAATGCAACCTTACTTCGCTCGTCTATGACCGCACCGTTTTTTTCTGCCACCTTAAATTGGACCATCATGTCTAGGACATGTTCCCGAACTGATGTGCCCTCTTTCATGCAGCAGTTGTAAACGTACTTGAGAGCGTCATGGTGGAGTTGATAGGATGGTTGTCCAAACATCTCTTGGAGAGAGTTCATAATCTCCCTTGCTGTAACTATGCCTTCATGTCTCTTAGCCAAAACTTCAGATAAGCTGGCTAAGATATAGACGCGGGCCTTATCATTAGCCTTTTTCCAGTGGTCATAAACATCCTTTATTGCTCGGGATGCATTACGAGCAGGGGTCGGAGGACAATCCTCCATTAAGACGATTTGCAGATCATCGACAACAAGAATCGTATTCAGGTTCGACTTCCACGTAGCGTAATTTTCGCCGGTTAATTTCTCATTGTTAATGATAGCGAGCAGAAATGTCGCTATTTTAGTCTCAATTTATTAAGCTTTTCGGTGCTTTAATCGTGTTTTTTATGGATATAATTAATGAATTTTGTTATTTGGTCCTTAGGAGCTAAGTTGGTGATTTTGGGAGAAAAAGAGCAAAAAATGAAGTAATTCTAGCCCAAATCCTAGCTTGATGAAATTGAAGGCCCAAAGAAGGCATTCATGGAGAAAAGACCAAGAGAAATGAAAAAGAAGGCCCAAAAATCAGCCCAAAAGGAAGCTGATTTTCTGGAAAAACTGGACAGCGTCGAGACGCTTAGCAAGGCAGCGTCGTGACGCTGCCCTTTCGTGTTGCCCAAGCCGCGTGCGCAGCAGCGTCGCGACGCTACCCCTATTCCAGGCCTATAAATAGGTGCTCTTGGTGCCTCATTTAGCATCAATCAAGAATCAATCACTCATTCCTTTCTTTCCTTTCTTAAGACTCCTTTTTTGGAGCCCCTCTCAAGGCTTTTGAGCCTTTTTGAGAGGGTTCTTCTAGTGGGGAAATTTTGGGGATTTTGGGAAGCAATCCTAGAGGCTTGAGGAGTAGTCAGCGGGGGCTCCAAGCGTCAGCAAGGGGTTTTTCGACGATCAATTCCTTCCCTTTATGCTTTTTAAGATGCTTTCCCTTATAATTATTGTGGATATTATGTGTAGCTAAAACCCCAATCTGGGGTCTTGAAATGAAATGATAGTGGAAATATTGTTATAATTTCTTGTCTCTTGCCCATGTCCTAATTATTTGTATGGATGTGCTTAATGCTTTACTCAATCTGGCCAATTGTGTAATGATTCGTTTCTTAATGGAAACTCGACGGAGAGAAATTAGGATAGATCATAATCCATGCAACTAGCTTAATTGCCCGTTGTGACACCGGGATTAGTTGATTAAACTTAGATTCCTAAAATGAATCAAGAGCGTAATAATTAATGAATTTTAATAGCGCTAAGGACACTTAGGTTGTTAAAATGAATTAATTACAATTAGGGGAAACCGACAGGAGATCCTATGTGATTAACGGAGATTCTAGGATTATAATTAGTTGGGCAATGAGATAGGATAATTATAGCAATTATTTAGCTAACCATTGATTTTCAAGACCCCTCTCCCCATTTCAAGAAAACTCTTTCTCCACATTTTATTTTTGATTGATCAAATTTATTTTCATTAGTAATTTTGAATTCAGTTCTTTTTATCACATGAACGTAGTCCCTAAATATTATTTCACCTAATATTTTCAGTGCTCAAGAGAATTTTAATTATTTGCTTAAGTTTCGCTTCGCCTCCCTGAGGATTCGATACTCGGAATACTTTCCGTTTTATATAACTTGTGACGACCCGTGCGCTTGCGGATAATCGTTTAGTACAACCGTACCTACCAACAGTTAAGAAGAGAGACTATTGAGGAAGACATTGCTGAAATTAAACACACAATGATCGTATTAGTTATCATTGCCTTAATGCATCATATAAGCAAACAATTGCACCCAATCCAATTAATTCATCAAAACTAGCAATAACAGAATCCTAAAACTATTGATTTAGTTTTGCAACAATGTTTCAGAGGTTCAGAATAGCAGCCACCGAAGGGTGATCAACTATTCCTCCTCTGAAATGAAACATTTTTCAGCAAATTCTAATTCCAGAATAACTCATATTCCTATAGACATCAGCCACCGTTGTTCGGTCAATGATTTGTTAACACATTTAACTTATCCCCGTAAGTGTAACCATCCCACTTCCAGATCTTAGAGGCATGCACCAACAGGCTACCGAAGGGTAAGACAACTGTTGGTAATTAACCTCAGAGTCCTTATCCTACTTAGGAGTTCACCGTGTTCTGAATCCTATGATCGGGCCCTCCAAAGGGATGGTTGCTCTAGGGCAACACGCAGTCGGACCATAGGACTCTCACGGTGTGAACTAAGGGAGAAGATCGAAGGATACGTTGACACATATCCCGCTCCCACTTACTAAAGACATTTTCCCCATTCACCTTGTTATTGATCCACGCAAACACTTTCTGAAGGGAGGCTGCACCAAAGGCAACACGAAGACGAACATAGATCTCACGTTGTGAAAATAGAGATGTAGGAGCAAAACTTGATTTAAATCTCATTTTGTAACTTTCCTCCCACTAAAATGTCCTACAGTTTATTTAGGGTTTTTAAACTTAGATAAATTCGGCTAAGTCAATCTATCTAAGTCTAATTCTATTATAACTTTTATGATGAGGATTTTACTACAAAATTTTAGGTGAATTAAACTCTTTTAATAAACCCTGCAATATTGCATGTTACAAAAATTTCTCTGATTGTTGTAGTGAGAAAAAGGGTGGTAGAGTTTTTTTTTTTTCGTTTACAGGCTTTATTCGTTTTACAACGATGGCGTTTCGCGTTCTTCACTCCCCCAACATCCGCCGACTACCCCTACAGTACCTCCTCTAATGGAATGTCTGTCCGATTTGAACCCTCCTCCGACAGAATCTCCCCTCGATCTGAACCCTTCTTTGGCAGCTCCTTTATTGCCCTCCTCTTCACGTGATGGCCAAGAGTTGGGGGAGATAGAAGAGGGAGAATCTGGGAAATAAATTTTGTTGACAACGAAATAAATTTGTTAATTGAAAACGAAAAAGATAAAAATATATGTAAAATATGAAATCTATCATTTAAAATGGTGGGAGCCACATTTAAATATTCAGAATTTGTTTAATTAAATGAATAGCCACGTGGCATCCATTTAGTGGGGGAGGTAGGGAATTTTCCCTACTACGGTAGGACTAGAAGTTTTGCCCCGGTATGTTGGGATCTCCCTACATACCACCATTAAAACGTTGACACAACTAAGAGAGATAAAAAAAAATCTAATTTTCTCCCTTCCTCTTTCTTACTTGTCAAGATTTTAATGGGGTTCGTACATACTGGTATGCAACCAAGTTTTGTTCTTTAAAGAATGCATTTTTTTTTATAAACATTTTGTATAAAAATTGTTTAAAATTTAAACACTCATATGTTTGGTTACAAATCTTTTCAAAAAAGTTTGTTTCAAGTGTTT
This sequence comes from Luffa acutangula, assembly GCA_036850905.1. Taxonomy (NCBI): domain Eukaryota; kingdom Viridiplantae; phylum Streptophyta; class Magnoliopsida; order Cucurbitales; family Cucurbitaceae; genus Luffa; species Luffa acutangula. Next base: position 48,848,351 of record CM072089.1, read on the forward strand.
CTCTTAAAATGATTTATTTCTCAATCTCATTTTTTAATAAGTCATTTTTAATGGTTACCAAACACTATAACTTTTTACAAATTGATTTTTTTTTTCAAAATTAAACACTTGAAAAGTTAAACCAAACACACCTGAAATGGTTGAAGTGCTTACGAACACTTTTATCATGGTAGGGTGAACATAATTTGCTGAATTTGCAGAAATCCTTCCCAACAGGTGAAATTGGATTATGATATACAATTACAACGCCGTATTGTGGGAGTGAACCAATTGAAATCAATACGAAGAAGATACGTTCTTTTGCACTTTGTCATTGTACGTTCTTTTGTCTTATTGGGTTTTGCTTTGCAGGTTCTACATCCTTTGTGCATGGTAATTGGCCTCGTTCTACTCAGCAAAGAAGGTGTGTAGGAACCAAAATGTTGATATATGAAATGTCATTTATTTGTACTTTTGTTTTGATTTTCAACAATTTTGGTCCATAGTTGGTTGCCGCTATGGGTTGGTGCTTTTACGCCTCCCACAATAGCCTTGAAGTAGTATAGACATTGCAGTAGACATTATACAAGGTGTCTTCAAGACCACTCAATATATAATTGTGGCATAAAAAATTCGAATGCATCCATGCCTACTTGGCAGCTTCAGTTTTAGGAGTAACACCTTCTGGTGGGATAACTTGGCAATCTTCCTTCAAGATGTGAGCAAGGTTCAGTGTGGTGAGGTAGAAGATCATCTTCTGTTGCCACCTCTTGAAATTTTCTCCATTGAATTTATCTGGTTTTCAGCATGAGTTTTGAGGATTGTTGATCCCATCATGGTAGCACCAGCAACATTAGTTGAAGAGTTTGCAGCCATCAGTTCAGATAATTGTCTTCAGATTGTTGGAGATATGCTCAAATAAGAACTGAATTACACTAGCAAACTGATTACACCTTAACTGAATACTAACAATTACAGTGTAAATAACGATACATACACTGTATATATGAAAATGTTGTGAATATATTGACAATAAATAGTCAAGGCACGCTTACAAAGCGCTGTCCTGAAGACAATTATTCGCTCTGCACAGGTTGCAAGCAGGCTACAACGATCGTCTCAGCAGGATACAACGACTAATTCTGGTAGAACAGCAACCTCGGACTACTCAGATTTGACAGAACTCTTGGATACTTGCTCTCAACTTGACTCAAGATCAAAGGAAACAAAGAAAGAAGGAAGAATGCTCCAAATGGAATGGGATGATTCAAATGAAGAAACAAGTTGCTATTTATAGGCTAGAAACTTAGTAACTCAAAAGAACAAAATTAAATAAAATTGAAACATATGAAAAATATAACTCAATTGAGTTATAATATCAAATTTAACTTCCATATGTTAAATTTGTAATTGAAACATCAAATTGAAATTGATGTTTCAATCCATCTTGAAACTCTTGAAAAATTGAATTTAAATCACTTTTACTCACATTTTATTTGTAAAATATCCAACAGTTAATATCAATACTTTTAAACTCATCTTGACCATACTTTCATGTTTTTAAGCTTAAATGAAGATTCATTGTTGCCAACATAACTCAATTGGTATAAAATTCATACTAATGATCAAGAGGTCTTTGGTTAGAATCTTCAACCCTCACATAGTAAAAAGAAAAAAAATGCAGATTCATTTTTCTAAGGTAGAAATTAATGCAAAATGGATTCTATCTCACTATTGATAGTTTCTTTGTTTTTCTAATACACTTATTTCCATGTTTTTAAAAACCAAGCCAAATTTTTAAAACCAAAAAAAGTAGTTTTCGAAAACTTGTTTTTGTTTTTGGAATTTGGCTAGGAATTCAAATGTATCCTTGATAAGGATGAAAACCGAAAATTGGGAGAAAATAAGCCTAATTTTCAAAAACCAAAAACCAAAAACCAAATGGTTAATAAACGGGGCCCAAACTTTCAAACGATTCGACTTTCTAAAGTCCTCCCAGATGAACAAGATTGAAATTTTCTCTAAGATTATCCCTTTGAGCTATTTGAATTTAAATACTTGTATATTTAATTCTGAACAATAAACATAAAGGGCCGTTTGGAATACCTTCTTAGTTTAAGTGTATTTAGAAAAGGAAAAAATTTGACTGCATACGGGAATTTCTAGTCCTACCGTAGTAGGGAAAATTCCCTACCTCTCCCACTGAATGGATGCCACGTGGCTATTCATTTAATTAAACTAAATCTAAAAATCTAAACGTGGGTCCCACATTTTAAAATGAGAGAATTCTTAACTTACCTACGTTGTTATCTCTCTCTGTTTTTTCTTTTTCCAATTAACAACCCAAGTTTCAGAGAGGCAACCTTTTACATACTAGTATGGTTTGAGAGATGAGATGCTCTTTAAAATTTCTCTGATTGTTTTTTTTTTGGACAACAAAAATTTCTCTGATCGTTTACCGGCTTTATCCGTTCTATAACGATGGCGTTTTGCGTTCTTCACTCCCCCAGCATCCGGCCGATCGCCCCTACAGTACCTCCTCTGATGGAATGTCCTTCCGATTTGAACCCTTTCTCTGGCAGCTTCTTTATTGCCCTCCTCTTCATGTGATGGCTAAGAGTTGGGGGAGATAGAAGATAGAGAATCTGGGAAATAAATTTTTTTGACAACGAAATAAATTTGTTATTTTTTTTTAGTACATCAACATTTGGGTTGAGAGGATTTGAACCTCTGACCTCATGGACGAGGGTACATGTTAATTACCGCTGAGCTAATTAAGCTCGCTTTGGCAAATAAATTTGTTAATTGAAAACGAAAAAAGAAAGATAAAAATATACGGAAAATACGAAATCTATAATTTAAAACGGTGGGACCCACATTTAAATATTCAGATTTTGTTTAATTAAATGAATAGCCATGTGGCATCCATTCAATGGGGGGAGGTAGGGAATTTTCCCTACTACGGTAGGACTAGAAATCTTCCCTCTCCCTACATACCACCACTAAGACGTTGACAACTAAGAGAGATAACAAAAAAATCTCATTTTCTCCCTCTTTTTTACTTGTCAAGATTTTAATGGGGTATGTAAGGAGATCCTACATACTGGTATACAGTCAATTTTTGTTCTTTAAAGAATGCATTTTTTTATAAACATTTTGTATAAAAATTGTTTAAAATTTAAACACTCATATGTTTGGTTACAAATCTTCATAAGTGTTTTTATACACAAGTTACTATATACTTAACATATCTTTTCAAAAAAGTTGGTTTCAAGTGTTTCTGTTCACACGTAATTTCGGGGATGGAGACACGTGGAATAAACTTTGATTTGTATTAATGTTGTATGCGTGTGGGTGTACAATCTCTAACTTTAATCCTCTGATTCTCTCTCTTAAATATATAAACTTTGGTCTCTAGTTTGTTGATCTTCTTGGGCTGGTTTGTTGAGCTTCTTGGATGATCGGCCTGCTAGGTTGATGATCTCTTGGATCAGCTTGTTAGCTTGTTGATCCTCTTGGATGATCGGCCTGCTGACTTGATGATCTCTTGGATCGGCCTGTTGGCTTGATGATCTGTTCGATCAGTTGGCTTGTTGATCCTATTGGATGATCGGCCTGCTGACTTGTTGATCTTCTTCATCGGCCTGTTAGCTTGATGATCTGTTCGATCGGTTGGCTTGTTGATCTTCTTGGATGATCGGCCTGCTGACTTGTTGATCTTCTTGATCGGTCGGTTGGCTTGTTGATCTCTTGGATCGGCCTGCTGACTTGTTGATCTTCTTGATCGGTCGATTGGCTTATTGATCTCTTCTTAGAGTCTTCTAGTCTTCAAATCTTCTGAGTCTTGAGTTGGTTGAATTCTAAATCTTGGATCTTCTGAATTCTCTAGACTCTCTGACTTCTGATGACTCTGGACTCTGGCAGAATTCTCTGGACTCTGAGTTCTCTGATCTGAATCCCCGAATCTGAATCCCCCAAAATGAATGGTGGCCTCCTCTATTTATAGAGTTTGATGGACCTCATATGGGCTTGGGCTTGGGTTCAATTGCCATGTGGCATAATCTGATTGAACTTGGTTGATGTTATCTGATGGATCACTAATAGACAAGTGGCATTCTTTGATTTGCCGAATTTTAATGTCTATTAATTTAATTTAGGCACACGTGTAAATGTGTAATTGGTCCCAAATTTATTTTATCATTAATTTATATTAATGACGTGGCAATTTATGATTGGCCGAAATTTCTCCTTCAACAAATGCCCCCTTTTCGAGATTTAGGCACAAGTTATGTGTGAGTGAATCTCGAAAAATATATTTTGGAATTAAAATGCAAGGTATTTGTTCTTGACTTTGACTCCATTTGGTGCGTCAATTTAATTAAAATATGAATTTTGGTCAAAATTTCGATTTTTTTATTTGACACACTTTTATTGCCAATTAATCAAAATTTGGGGTTTGGTCAAAATTTTAATTTTCCTTGTTTGGCAGCAAACTTTGATTTCAAGTTTGGGCAAAATTTGGTTTATACCCAAATTTTGATTTGAGGTAAAATCCTACCCAATTTTAATTTGCATATGGAATAGAACTTGAGGTTTGGACTCTGGTCCATTTGGGATAAAATTTGGATTATGGCCAAAATTTAATTTGAGGTAAAATTTTACCAAATTCAAACTTGCATTTGGAATAGAATTTGATGTTTGAATCTCAAATTTTGATTTGAAAGAAAAATTTGAAGTATGCCTAAATAAAATAGATAAATAAAATTATTTAGATAAAATTTGAATTCCCAAATTGATTTGAATTGAAACACTTATCTTTTAGGAATTTCAATTTAATCAAGTTGGTTCAGATAAAGATAAAGATTATCTCATAAAATTTTGAACGGGAGATAGGATTTCATTTGAATCAAATCTTTATCTAAACCTTTTATTTGAACTTAAAACTCCCTCCTATAAATAAGACTGAACCTCAGTAGGAGAGAGCACACATCAATTGCAGAGAGCATTCAAGAAGGGATCCAGGTAGGAAACTTTCTTCTCCTTTTTTTTATTTTTTTTATTTTTTGGTTTATTTTTTGGTTTATTTTCCTTTTTTTTTTTTAAAATTTCACTTTTTTTATTAAATTTCGTTTTTTTTTTTTTTTTTTTTTTTTTTTTTGCAATTTGTTTCTTTCTTTCTTGAATGTGTAAGCTTCGTGCAACGGTCGTCACCAGCCTCACTTGCAGTGATCTCACTCCTGCTAGACCAGTCCCCTATTTCATTGGGTGATCTGAGTAACCTGCAGGGGTAGTCACCAGATTCGCCTTCATGCGCTCCTGCTAGACCCAGTCCCCATTTTATTGGGTGATATGAGTAACCTGCAGGGGTAGTCACCAGATTCGCCTTCATGCACTCCTGCTAGACCCAGTCCCCATTTTATTGGGTGATCTGAGTAACCTGCAGGGGTAGTCACCAGATTCGCCTTCATGCACTCCTGCTAGACCCAGTCCCCATTTTATTGGGTGATATGAGTAACCTGCAGGGGTAGTCACCAGATTCGCCTTCATGCACTCCTGCTAGACCCAGTCCCCATTTTATTGGGTGATCTGAGTAACCTGCAGGGGTAGTCACCAGATTCGCCTTCATGCACTCCTGCTAGACCCAGTCCCCATTTTATTGGGTGATCTGAGTAACCTGCAGGGGTAGTCATCAGACTCGCCTTCAGTGATGCACTCCTGCTAGACCAGTCCCCATTTTATTGGGTGATCTGAGTAACCTGCAGGGGTAGTCACCAGATTCGCCTTCATGCACTCCTGCTAGACCAGTCCCCATTTTATTGGGTGATCTGAGTAACCTGCAAGGGTGGTCACCAGACTCGACTCGCCTACAACGGTCGTCATCAGATTCACTTGCAGTGACTTCATCACCTGTCTAGACCAGTCACTTTGATGACTGTAGTATCTTGAAGGGGTGATCACCAGACTCGCCTACAACGGTCGTTATCAGATTCAATTGCAGTGACTTCACCACCTGTCTAGACCAGTCACTTTGATGACTGTAGTTTCCTGCAGGGGTGGTCACCATTTTTTTAACAACACCTTTATTGTCTTTTTTTTTTTTTTTTGTGGTTTGATATCAAGCATTTTTTTTTAACTTGCAGCTAAGATGCATCTTCCAGTCTAGACACTTTCAAGATAAAGGCAACACTAAAGTTGTTCATCTTTGCAGATGTAGCGAAGACTTCAACCGTCAACTTTTGAATATGAAGTAAAGTTATCAACAGTCAATTTTTTGAAGATGAAGCGAAGCGGACGCCGTCAACTGCCAACATTTGAAGATGGAGTGGAACGAGGCCGTCAACCGCCGCCAAATATTTGAAAAGGAGAACCGGTGAACCTTCGAACTTGGAGAAGGAGAACCTCAGTAGCGAACCTTCAAAAGGAGGGGTGGAGAGAAGCGTCTTCGAACTTGGAGAAGGAGTAGTGGAGAGAAGCGCCTTCGAACTTGGAGAAGGAGCAACGGAGAGAAGCGCCTTCGAACTTGGAGAAGAAGTAGCGGAGAGAAGCGCCTTCGAACTTGGAGAAGGAGCAGTGGAGAGAAGCGCCTTCGAACTTGGAGAAGGAGCGAGCGAAGCGCGTGAGGGAACCTTCGAACTTGGAGGAAGGAACTGCAGCAGCGCGTGAGAGAACCTTCGAACTTGGAGGAAGGTAGCAGCGAAACGCATGGGAACCTTCGAACTTGGAGGAAGGAACTGCAACGAAACGCAGCGCGTGAGAGCCTTTGAAACCTTCGAATTTGGGGGAAGGAACTGCAGCGAAGCGCGTGAGAACCTTCGAACTTAGGGAGAAGAAACTACAGCGAAACGCGTGAGAACCTTCGAACTTTGAGGAAGGAACTGTAGCGAAGCGCGTAAGAACCTTCGAACTTGGGAGGAAGGAACTTTACCGAAGCACGTGAGAACCTTCAGACTTGGAGGAGAGAACCTTCGTACTTGGAGAGAAGGAACTACGACGAAGCAACGTGAGAACCTTCGAACTTGGAGGAAGGAACTGCAGTGAAGCAACAATGGTTTTTTTTTCCTTTTTCTCTCCAACTATATACAATAGTGTTACATGAGGCTTGGCATTGCATAGAATGATAGTATGTTGCAGTACGTTGATAATCCAAGAGGAGCAATCACTTTATTAATTCTATTTTTCTTAATTGGGAAGACTTTTGAAGTAAAACCTCGGAATGCTAAGCCATTTGATTTACATTTACTCTGTATCCTTGAAATTTGTTTACCTAGTGGCTTGATAAATTCACATTTATATAGCTCTTTGAAAGATTCTAAGGAAGTAGGGTTCAAATTAAATTGTTGAACCTTATTATCCCAGAAGTTTTGGAGCTTTTGTCTTGCAGTAGAATTAAGCAATTCACTATCCTTAAAGTCAAACCAATTACTTCAAAATCTATAATAAAAAGTTGTACCAAAAGGAGACAACAATCTTTTTCTTTTTTAAAAAACAACCTTTTCTCCATTGTCTTTAGCTTCAAAAGCCCGCCTTTGCTTCTACTCGTTAAAGAGGAAGTGGCTTTAATGTCCATAAATTTCTTTGTTTTTTTGTTCTTCATCTTCACTTGAGTTAAAATTTAGCATTATTGAGTGACTAGTAGGTGAAGATTTTCTGACAGCTTTGGCTCTTTCGTATCGTTGTTTCTCGAGGAATTTTTTCTCATGCAACCCTTCCATCTAAGAAAAAGTTTTTACTCACAGTATCTTTATTTTAGGTTGAGTATTTACACTGATTTTTGACAACCTTTCTTGCTATTGATACTTCCTCTTGAATAGGTACTCTCTACTTTCTTCCTTTTGGTTATGTTGTTGGTTGGTGGAATGAAGAGCACTTCAATGCATCAGATGCAAATGGGGATGGGGTTTTGGACATAACTAAATTAAACGAGTAGTCTTCAAAAACTTCACCGTGTCTCTTCACCATGTCTCTTTATGCAGTTTCAATAGCCTTTGCTCTCCTTCTGTTCACCATCCTTGTAAGTTCAAATTTAAAGTTTCATAAGGTTTATTACTTTCTAAATATTGCTATTTCAATTTTCTGCCAAAAGTTAAATGGGATGTTTATTCTTTCATGTTAAGTTTAAAATTCATTAGGATAGTATTGAACCTAATTAAAATTTTCTTTTAGTAGGTTGTTCTAGTTCGATGTACGAGTTATGTACAAAGATGAAATCTAGGGCAAGTGAGAGAAATGTAATGGCTATAGTTATACCATTATGTAATGGGTATAGTGATGCCCTAGTTTAGTGTATTTGTACATTGTATATGTTTTATACATGTATTTACACACCTACTGCTGTATAGATTATTGTACATTCCACTAAAATTGAGTTTTAGTTCAAGTGGGAGTTTGTTGGGTTTTATGCCCTAAAACTCGTAGATAGTGAATGTAAACAAATTATATACATGTTTCAATAAAGTGTTATTGAGTTTCTATCATAAAGGGTTATTGTTAAATATTTCACAATTTGACCCAAATCCAATAAACTAAGTTCCAAGATTGTTTGTATGTAACTTGAACTAATATGTGGGGACATACGGGGATCGATGTTCGAGTAACAACCTAAAAGGTCTATAGTACAAGGATAAGGTTGGGTACCTTATCCTGGTAACACTATGTGATACAGTCCGCTTTGTATTTGATACAGATGTATTGATCCAAAGCGTCCATGTAGTATGCGAGTGGGGGTATCCTATGCAATGAGTTTGCATAAGACCGGACCGCAAAATAGTAATCGCTAGCTGTAACACCATTAACTAGTTAGGCTTCTATTTCACTAGGATGACATAGGCAACTTAGTCTGAATCCTGAGTGGATTATGGACTCCTTTTCACGAGGGATTGTCCTTTGATTTGTATGGGTGAGAGTGGCCAGTTCGCTGACTCAATAAGCCTGTCACTTTGGGCAAGACCGAGTGGGGAGCTGGGAACATAATCACACAAGATGAAATTCACTCATTTCCGACTTTAGGGAAGTAGATGAGTGTTCCTTTAAGTGGTGACTCCAGGTCTTGATAAAAGGGCCCTACCCTCTCACTGCCCCTAAAGTGGTTTCTGTTTAGTGGTTGGACCACAAACATGTTGTTCATTAGAGGAGCATTGGTACTCAAGCAGGTAGAGGTAACTCAGGGGTAAAATGATAATTTGACCTTATTGGAGTTACAAACACTCTTGAAGGACTAACATGTTGTTATTGGTCTATATTCGTGGACACAAAATTATGTGTGCAGTGAGAATAGTGCAACTGTGGGTCTTTAGTGGAGTGAACCCACAGTTAACGAAAATTGATTAATTGGTTAATGAGTTTAGCCGATTAAATCTTATATCGTTGGAGTTTCTGATCTGCAGGTCCCACTGGTAACTCGTAAAGAGACTTGAGGCAATTAAGTATAAATTGTAAATTGAAAGTGTTCAATTTATTTAGGGGAATCATATAATGTATGATGATGCATTAGAGTATAAAGTTTATGAAACTTTATAATATAATTTTTTGAATTAATTTCAAAATTAATTTTGAGAGAAAATATTTGAAAGAGTTCAAATAATCAATATGAATTGGATTCATATTAATAAAATAAATTTTTAATAAAATCCCTAAAATTAAATATATGTGAAGGTGTACATATTACACATGCAGAAGCAATTGAAGATCGAAAACACTTAAGACGTTCAATTTTACTCCTAAAGCATGCATGTTCTAGAAAAGTCATAATAGAGAGTTTAGAAAACACCAACCTTTGTAGCTCACTTATGTTGAACTCCTTGTGGTGTTTGCCTCTTATATGCTCCTTGGACAACCTCTAGAGTCTTCCCTACTATACTCCGGGTCAAGAACGACTTGTGGGAGTCTATATAAGATAGGGAATGGGAAGGGAATGCTTGAAGCATCAAGCAATGGAGAAGAATGAGAGATGAGAGAACTTTGAGTCCAAATTCCAGCAGCATAACATTAAGGAAATGGCTCTCTTATGTTTGAATATGATTCAAACTCCTTTTAAAGACATTCTCCATGCAAAGCCAAGCCTCAAGACACAAGACACATGGTGTATTTGCAAGCTCAAGTGGATTCTAGGTGTACATTACACAAGACATGCAACAATGCATGAGTGAGTTGTCTTTCCACTTTGAATGATCATGCATTAATTGGATTTCCAACTAAATCCACTAAATTCAAATTGAAATCAAATTTCAAGCTTGCAAATTACCCCCAATTTCAATTCTAAATTGAAATTGATTGCTTGGTAATTAATTTGAAAATTTTCAAATTAATTTTGATATGATTAATCTAATTAATCTTTGTTATCTTGTGCAATTCCATATATATGATTCCTAATACATATATATAGTATTCAAAACACTTTTAAATACTTCATCTCTCATTTTCTAATTTAATTCATAATTAAATTATTGTGTCAAACACAATTTACGATAATTCCCTTTTTCCCGATTTTGAACGATTCAAAGCTTCCTATCTTTTGTTCTAGGCTTAATTCCGATATGAGCTAGTAGGGGGACCTAATGGACCTATAGATCATGGGCTCCAACGATTCGAGGTTAACCGAATAATCTCATTGTCCAAGCTAGCCAACATTCGTTAACTATTGGGACACTCCACTATAGCCCGATAGTTGCACTCCCCTCACTATAGATATATTTCCGTCCACTCGATTTAACCATGATTAGTAAGTCGATCCTTCACAGGTTGTTCGTAGCTATAGCTAGGTCAATAAGCCGTTTTACCCCTATAGTACTTCTAGTTCCTTAAGTCCCACTGATCCTCTAATGAACAATTGGTTTATGGTCCAACCAATAAACCGAGTCCCTCTCGGGCCAATGAGAGGGCGGGATCCCTTTGTTCAAGCCTCGGAGTCAGCACTTAAGGGAACAACCTCTCTACTATCCCTTATTTGTGTAGGAGTGAATTCCTTCTTGCACGACTATGTCCCCAACTATCTACCCGTTCCTATCCCTGAAATGGGAGGCTTATTGAGTTGGCGATACTGAGCCACTCTCACCTATGCAGATCTAAGGATAAGCTCGAATAAACAGGAGTTCATAGTTAGCTCAGGATTAAGATCGAGTTACCTAGGTCATCACATGAAATAGTCAGTCTCGTCAGTAAACGGTGTTATAAAGCGAGAGCGACTTATTTCTCGGTCCTGGTCTTATGCAAACTCATTGCATAGGACACCCCCACTCGCATGTCTCTACATGGATGATTTAGGATCACATCATCTATACCATCTATAAAGTGGGTCGCGTCTCATAGTGTCTCCAGAATAAGGTACCCAACCCTATTCCTATACTATAGACCGTTTTGGCTATTACTCAAGCTTGATCCACTTTTATGTCTCTACATAAAGCTCAAGTGTTCATCCTATAGCCATGGATCTTAGTTTATTGGATTTGGGTTATTATATGTGCAATTTAATTTATTCAGTAATGACTTTTACTGAATCAATCTCGATAACACCTTTATCGAATAAGTATATAATTCGTTTAACATTCACTATCTACGAGTTTTAGGGCACCAATCCCAACAATATGATGTTTAATTGGGTAATTAATTAATTATTTATTAAAATTAGATATGAATAAGATAATAGATCTTATTCATGACCTTTTTCCTATAAATAGAACTCCTGGGGTGGGGTGAATGAGATCCCATTCATTCTCATACTCTCAGAGAATTCTCCTGAAGGCTCCCACCTGTCTCCTGCCTCTAGTAGTCTCAGAGTCATACCGGTGTAGCCATAGTGGTAGTGTTCGCAATAGTTCATAATTATTTCACAAGCAGTTGGTGAATTTAATCTGAGTCGTCAACAAGAGTAAGAAACTTCTTACTGTATAAATTAGATTTAGATATAATGCTTTTGTATGCTTAGCCTTAATATAAATCTAGAATAGTTCTAAGTTTATTGCCAATGTATTGGTATTTTAGATTAAACAAAATTAACTACGAATCGGTCCCAATCACGCTTCTGCTTTACAAAATTACGGAAATCCAAACCCTTCACTTTGTTTTTCGACCTTTAGAACAAGCATGCTTAATTCCTAAAATTGATGTAGTTAGAGTGTCTAAGAACCTAATTGCTTCTGCATGCGTGATATTCACTCTTTAAAAAATTTAATCATTTAAAGTGAAATTTGTCAAAAGTCAGCGGATCAAGATAAAAATCTTAAATTATAAAATTTATGCTTAATTAATATAAAAAAAGGATATTTTAATAAGAGTTTGTTAAAGTTTAACGGTGTTGTGCAGGAGTCAAGAATTGCATTTGAAATGCACCCAGATCTGGAAAAGGAAAAGTTTCGTGGAGCATGGAATAGAAGATTTGCACCCACATTTGGAAAAGAAGAAATTTAGCAAAATATGACATAGTTAGAAGATTTGGAAATGCGCCAGAATTGCACCTGCAAACTGATAAGGAAAGAGGCCCCAACTGAAGGAAAAATGCTTCAAAGCAAGGTTGCACGATGAAATGCGCTGCATTGGCAGCCACAACTTGGCAATTTCGACAGAATTTTGAGATTGGCGGAATTTGTAGATAATCTTCTAAAAATCAATTATTCCAAACCAAATCTCCAAGAATCATGGGATTGCACTCAAAGAGGACTTCTCGTACTGATCTCGACATGAAACTATACCTAACAATGTCTATAAATGGATCACAAGGCCAAGAGAGAAGGGAGCTCGGATTTAGTTTAGGATTTCTTTTAAGTTATGTTTTTCTCTTCATCTTGTAGTCAATCCGAGTCTCGACTCCTTTTAGCCTCTGTCGGCTCCTCCATTCGAAAGAAGTAGAAGGGAAAGACTTGTCTCTCCTTGAAAAAGGTAAGAGCAAGTTAGAGAGGAGGAAGAGTCATCCATAGTCTAGAGTCATTTATCTTTTATTGTAATGGTCTTTTAAATTACGTTTTTGTTATGCTATAGTTGTAAGTTTAGCATATGTACCTTTCAATTATCAATATGAATTCAAGTTTTATTTATATTTTGTGTTCCTATAACTCATTGTCTTTCATTTTATTTTCTATCATGAGCTAAGCTTTTTCTGTGGATTCAAGTATGTGGATACCTTGAGTAGAAGAAAGTCTCACCTATTGCAAAAACAACTTTGCTCTTACTTAGCATTGTTTGTTTTTGCTGAAGTTTAAGTTTCATTGTTAATTAACTTAAATCGATCACTTGAGTTAACATAGTTTGTGTTCAACTGGTGGCCAAAAGGTTAGAGTTGAGTGCGTGAGTTGGCAAAAATTGTTGGGTTTTATGCCCTAAAACTCGTAGATAGTGAATGTAAACAAATTGTATACTTGTTTCAATAAACAAAGTGTTATTGAGTTTTCTACAATAAAGTGTTATGGTTAAGTATTACACAATATAACCTAAATTCAATAAACTATCCAAGGTTTTTTGTATGTAAGTTGAACTAGTATGTGAGGACATATGGGGATCGATGTTCAAGTAACAACCTAAAAGGTCTATAGTATAGGGATAAGGCTTGGTACTTTATCCTGGTAACACTATGTGATATGACTCGCTTTGTATCTGATACAGACATATTGATCCAAAGCGTCCATGTAGTAGACATGCAAGCGGGGGTATCCTATACAATGAGTTTGCATAAGACTGGACCACGAAATAGTCAACCACTAGTTGTGACACTGTTAACTAGTTAGGTTACTATTTCAATAGGATGACTTAAGTAACTCAGTCTTAATCCTGAGTGTGTCATGAACTCCATCTCATAAAGGATCGTCCTTTGATTAGCATAGGTGAGAGTGGCCTAGCATAGGAGTAGGATTTGGAATTTCCTAATTTTGATAAAGCAGAAGAGTAATTGGGATAGATTCGTAGTTAATTTTGTTTATCCAAAAATACCAATACATTGGCAAAAATCATATAACAAATTCTACACAAACTTAAGGCTAAGCATACAAAATTTAGATCTAAATCCATAATAAAGAAAAGAGAAGCAAACCTCCATTGACGTCTTTGAAAATCAAGAATGATTCTTGATTGCTCTAAAACAACGAAGAACACTACCATTTGATCTTTCCCGCTATAACTCTGAGATTAGGAACGTAGTTGTTGGACTACCTAATCTTGAATGGGAAAAACTCTAGAGAGAAAATTCTCCCTAGAGTTCTTGATTTGAGAGTGTTGGGTTTTATGCCTTAAAACTCGTAGATAGTGAATGTAACCGTTGACCGGATATTAATGAAATAATATTGATATATTTTTCCATTAATTGTTATTAGCTATTTTATATATATGTCTTTGCCTAATAATAACCCTAATCCAATAAACTAGACATCCAAGGCTGTAATATGAGTCTTGAACTATATGTAGTGACATATGGGATCATTGTTCAAGAAACAGCCTAAAGGGTCTATAGTATAGGGATAAGACTGGGTGCCTTATCCTGGTGACACTATGGATACGACCCACTTTGTATTTGATACAAACGCTGCGATCCAACGCGTTCGTGTAGGAGACTTGCGAGTGGGGGTATCCTATGCAATGAGTTTGCATAAGACCGGACCGCGAAATAGTAACCACTGGTTATAACACCGTTAACTAGTTGGTTTTCTATTTCACTAGGACGACCTAGACAACTTAGTCTTAATCCTGAGTGGATTATGGACTCCTGCTCATGAGAGATTGTCCTTTGATTTGTATGGGTGAGAGTGGCCAATACGCCGACTCAATAAGCCTACCACTTTGGGGACAAGACCGAATGGGGAGCTGGGAACATAATCGTACAAGATGGAATTCACTCCTTCCCGACTTTAGGGAAGCAGATGAGTGTTCCCTTAAGTGGTTACTCCGAGTCTTGAACAAAGGGCCCTACCCTCTAAATGGCACGAGAGGGTTTTCTGTTTGATGGTTGGACCACAAACAGGTTGTTCATTAGAGGAGAATTGGTACTTAAGGAAATAGAGGTAACCCAGGGGTAAAACGGTAATTTGACCCAGCTGGTGTTACGGACACTCGTGAAGGACTAACTAGTCGATATTGGTCTAGATCCGTGGACACAGAAAATATGTCTGCAGTGCGAAGAGTGCAACTGTGAGTCTATAGTGGAATGTACACACAGTTAACGAATATTGATTAATGTGGTTAATGAGTTTGACCAATTAATCTCACATCGTTGGAGCTTCTGATCTGCAGGTCCATTAGGTCCCACTGGTAGCTCGTAAAGTAATTTGAGACAACTAAGTAATAAAAGTAAATTGAAAATGTTCAATTTATTAAGGGAAACAAATATAATATATATTGATATATTATTATGAGAGAAATTAATATTTGAAAAGTTCAAATATAAATTTATGGAAGTTTGAAAGAGTTCAAAATAATGAATTAATTAATTTAAGGCCTAAAATGTGTTTGGGCAAATTAATTAATTCTAGGCCGGGAATTAAATATGTGATATTTAATTGGTGGTTAATTAATTAAAGAATTCATTAATCGGGAATTAATCAATTATGGAAATAATTAATCACTTAAGGAAGTAATTAGTCATTTATGGAAATGATCTAATCACTTATGGAAGTAATTAGTCATTTGTGGAAAAGATTAATCAATTAGGGAACTGATTGATCATGATTGATTAATTAAGGAATAAGATTGAATCAATTTTGGAAAAGATTGATTTAATTGAATATTTTATTCATGGCCTCTCTTCTATAAATAGAACACTAGACCTAATTGGTCAGGACACTTGACCCTCTTGAAAGACATGACCTAGAATTCTCTCTAGCCTCCCTCTTAGAGAAAGACTCCCACAAGTCTTTTGCCTCCTAGACTTAGAGACATACCGGTGTAACCTCTGTGGTGATTGTGTCAATCAAAGAAGAATTTCCAGCGAAGAAAACCTTAAAGCGGCTGCTGTGTTTTCGTTCGTGGAGCGTCGTTGGCGAAGAACGGTCAAGTCTACAACGGAGGTTTGTAACGGTTCTTCCTCTTTTCTTTAGAAAAGTTTTAAAAATAAATTTAGATTTATTTTAGCATGCTTAAACCGATTTTACAGCGGCTTTAAAGGTTGTTTAAAGTTTTGTTTGAGTTATCGTAACGGTATTTTAATGTTAATTAATATACGGCGTAAGGTCCAATCGATGCGCTTCCGCTGCGTGGGGACTTTTATTCCCTTCAATCGGTATCAGAGCCATCGCTGTCCCTATTAATTAATTTTAAAAGTTGCGATAGGCTCTAATAGGTGGGATTTATGCATACTGTATGTTCGGTTTGCATTGAACTGTTTGGGTTAATTTTATGGCCATAGATTTTATTTTTATGTGATTTGATCATGTAAGGCCCAGTGTTTCGGGTATTTTATGTAAAATCCAGTCCTATGTAAGTCCTGGTATAGAATAGGTTTTTATGAGATGAAAATCGGAGCAATCGCCGCTGAAATCGGGGCCGAAATCGGAGAATCGATGTTGCTGCCGCCCAGATTCTACCTCCAGACGCAACAGCGTTGGGACGCTCCTTCAACAGCGTCTTGACGCTGTCTCGATACCGAAGGCGCTCGGTAAGAAAAGCACACAGCGTCGGGACGCTACCTCAACAGCGTCTCGACGCTGTTTCGATTACGCAGGCGCCAGATATGGAAAACGCACAGCGTCGGGACGCTATCAACACAGCGTCTCGACGCTGTCACGATGGAGGCGCGACCTAGGGTTTCAAAAGGCGCGGTTCAAGGCATGGTCGGACCGGTTCGGCTGGGCTGGGACCTATTTGGTCCGGTTCAGCCAATTTTTGGCATGGTTCGTGATTTTGGAGGCCGGTTCGAGGTGGTTCGGGCCGGTTCGTGCCGTCTAGACCAATTTCGGAGCTGTACATGGATTTTTTTAGGATAGAATTTAGCTAAATTAATGTAATTTAATGCTTTATTTTATCCTAGGGACCAAAAATTAACCGGTTCAATTGCTATTTATATGCTTTATGGATGTCATATAGAATATTTAATCCCACCTTAGGTTATAAACATGCTCATGCATTTTTTATATATTATAAATTGTTATAATGTATGTTTAAATGCATGGATTTGTTTTCATATTTTTAATATAAGTGTATATTAATTATATGAATAATTGGAAAGCATGAAGCATGTCATTACTTAAATTAAATATAAATAGTTATGTTTAATGTGATGAATGAAGCATGCTTGATTGATTTTCTTGATTGCCTTATAATTGTTATAATAAAAGAAAATCAAAATTGCATGAAGAATGAAACATCCATAGTTAATAATATAAGTGTTATATTATTCATGCAATTGATGTTGTTTAATTATTTAATTTGAATGAGATTGTTGAATGAATTAAACCCTAGATTCTTGAAATCATTAAAATTTGAAATAGTTCTTTAATATTAATGATTAGAAACCGTCAATCTATAATCAAGATTTGCATGCAAACATAAGATCATAGGATAAATGGGATTAATTTTAAATTGTTTAAAATTAATTAGACCTAGATCGATTTCTAATAGGATTAGAATCTTTTCTTACTTAGAATTAAAAATAGTTTTAATTTACTAAGTAGGAAAAACATTGCTATGATTATAAGGGAACTCCACCGGTAATGTTCTGTCTAAGAATGGGGGTATTTAAGTTGACGGTTTACGGAACACCTCCTACCTGGGAACTGACCTGGAATACCGGAGTTGAATTAATCATAGTTAAATGTTAGCATGCAATGTCACTAGGTTTATTAAAAGTGTTTAATGCACCTAGATCTTTACAGTAAAGACCTTACATTACTGAGGTTATAAGGGAACTCTCTCGGTAAAGTTCTGTCTAGAGGCTGGGGGTATTTAAGTTGACGGTTTACGGAACACCTCCTACCTGGGAACTGACCTGAACATTGAGTTGAATTAACCATAGTAATGTTGACTTGCAATGTTGGGATTATTAAAAGAAGTTTAATTCACCCAAAAGATTGCAGTTGAATCCTTTCCATAATTGTTATAATAGGATCAGACTTAGATAGATTGACTTAGCCGAATACTCTCTAAGTTAAACAACCCTATATTAACCTTAGGACATTTTCAGTGGGAGGAAAATTACAAAACGAGATTTAAATCAAGTTTTGCTCTTACGTCCCTATATTCACAACGTGAGATTCATGCTCGGCTTCGAGTCGCCTTAGGAGCGGCCTCCCTTCGGAAAGTGTTTGCATGAATCAATATCAAGGTGAATGGGAAAAATGTCTAGAGTAAGTGGGAGCGGGACACGTGTCAACGTATCCCTCGGTCTCCGCCCATAGTTCACACCGTGAGAGTCCTATGATCCGCCTGCAGGTTGTCTTGGCGCAACCATCCCTTCGGAGGGCCTGGTCATAGGATTCGGAAGATCGTGAACTTCTGAAAAGGATAGGAGCTCTTAGGCTAATCACCAACAGTTGTCTTTCCCTTCGGTAGCCTGTTGGTGCGTGCCTTTGAGATCTGAAAGTGGGAGGGTTACACTTACGAGGATGAGTTAAAAGTGTTAACAAATCCTTGACCGAACAACAATGGCTAATATCTATAGGAATATGAGTTATTCTGGAATTAGAATTAGCTTAGAGGTGTCTCATTTCAAAGGAGGAGTACCTGATCACCCTTCGGTGGCTGATATTCTAAACCTCTGAAACATCGTTGCAAAACTAAATCAATAGTTTTTAGGGTTCTGTGAATGTCTGTTTTGCTAAATTGATTGGATTGTGTGCAATTGTTTGCTTGTATGTGGGTTAAGGCAAAGATTACTAATACGGTCATGGTTTGTTTAAATTTCAGCAATGTCTTCCTCAATTGTCTCTCTGCTTAAAAATGAGAAATTAACCGACGAAAATTATGCTACGTGGAAGTCGAACCTGAATATGATTCTTGTTGTCGATGATTTGCGGTTCGTCTTAACGGAGGATTGTCCTCCAGCCCCTGCTCGTAATGCATCCCAGGCAGTTAAGGATGCTTATGACCGCTAGACAAAGGCCAATGATAAGACTCGCGTCTATATCTTAGCCAGCTTATCTGAAGTTTTGGCTAAAAGGCATGAGGGCATGGTAACAGCGAGGGAGATTATGAACTCTCTCCAGGAGATGTTTGGACAACCGTCCTACCAACTCCACCATGACGCTCTCAAATACGTTTATAGCTGTCGCATGAAAGAGGGCACGTCTGTTCGGGAGCATGTCCTGGATATGATGGTCCAATTCAACGTGGCAGAGGCAAACGGGGCGGTCATAGATGAGCGTAGTCAGGTTGCATTCATCTTAGAATCTCTTCCGAACAGTTTTCTACAGTTTCGAAGCAATGCAATGATGAATAAAATAACATTCAACTTGACTA
Organism: Luffa acutangula; assembly: GCA_036850905.1. Lineage (NCBI taxonomy): Eukaryota > Viridiplantae > Streptophyta > Magnoliopsida > Cucurbitales > Cucurbitaceae > Luffa > Luffa acutangula. The sequence goes on from CM072089.1 coordinate 48,867,695, forward strand.
GTCTTCTAAATGAGCTACAGCTCTATCAGTCTCTTCTTAAGAACAAGGGACAGATAGAAGGAGAGGCAAACGTTGTTCACTCTAAAAGAAAGTTCGAGAAGGGTTCATCCTCTGGAACTAAATCTGTAGCCACTTCTTCAAAGAAAACTCAGAAGAAGAAAGGAAACAAGGGGAAAGCTCCCAATACTGCTGCTAAAAGCAAGGGAAAAGCCAAAGCTATGGCAGACAAGGGCAAGTGTTTCCACTACAATGTAGATGGACATTGGAAGAGAAACTGCCCAAAGTACCTTGTTGAGAAAAAGAAGGAAAAGGAAGGTAAATTTGATTTACTGGTTTTAGAAACATGCCTAGTAGAACATGATGAGTTTACCTGGATACTTGATTCAGGAGCAACTAATCATGTTTGCTCTTCTTTTCAGGAAAATAGTTCATTTCGGCAGTTGAACGATGGAGAAATGACACTCAGGGTCGGAACTGGAGAAGTCATTTCAGCTAAAGAAGTGGGAGCTGCGAAGTTATTTTTTAGAAATAGATTCTTACTTTTAGAAAGTTTGTTAATCGTTCCCAAGATTAAGAGGAACTTAATTTCTATTTCATGTTTGATTGAACAATCGTATACAGTTACTTTTGATATGAATGAAGCGTTCATTTATAAAAATGGTGTACTTATTTGTTCAGCCAAATTGGAAAATAACTTGTATGTTTTAAGACCAACCGAAAACAAAGCACTTTTAAATCACGAATTATTTAAAACTGCTGAAACTCAAAGTAAAAGGCAAAAGATTTCTCCATCAAGTAACAATACTAATCTTTGGCATCTTAGACTTGGTCATATAAACATCGATAGGATCGGTCGTTTGGTAAAGAATGGACTTCTAAGCAAGTTAGAAGATGATTCACTACCACCTTGTGAATCTTGTCTCGAGGGAAAAATGACCAAGAGACCCTTTACTGGAAAAGGTTACAGAGCAAAAGAACCCTTAGAGCTAATACATTCGGATCTATGTGGTCCAATGAATGTAAAAGATCGAGGAGGGTACGAATATTTCATCTCTTTTATAGATGATTATTCAAGATATGGTTACTTGTACCTAATGGGACATAAGTCTGAAGCCCTTGAAAAGTTTAAGGAGTTTAAGGCTGAAGTTGAAAACCTATTAGGTAAATCTATTAAAGTACTTCGATCTGATCGAGGAGGGGAGTATATGGATAAAAGATTCCAGGATTATATGATAGAACATGGAATCCAATCTCAACTCTTAGCCCCTGGTACACCTCAACAGAATGGTGTGTCAGAAAGGAGAAATAGAACCTTGTTGGACATGGTTCGATCAATGATGAGCTATGCTCAATTGCCTAGCTCGTTTTGGGGGTATGCAGTAGAGACTGCAGTATACATCTTGAACAATGTTCCCTCGAAAAGTGTTTTTGAAACACATTTCGAATTATGGAAGGGGCGTAAACCTAGTTTGCATCACTTTCGCATCTGGGGTTGTCCAGCACACGTGCTTGTGACAAATCCTAAGAAACTGGAACCTCGTTCAAAACTGTGCCAATTTGTTGGTTACCCTAAAGAAACGAGAGTTGGTTATTTCTACGACCCACAAGAAAATAAGGTGATTGTATCGACAAACGCCACTTTCTTAGAGGAAGACCACATGAGAGATCATAAACCACGCAGCAAAATAATATTAGGAGAAGCTACTGAAGAATCATCAAGAGTTGTTGATGAAGTTGGACCTTCAACAAGGGTTGATGAATGAACTAGTTCTTCAGATCCATCCCGTCCATCTCAAACGTTGGGAATGCCTCGACGCAGTGGGAGGATTGTATTACAACCTGACCGCTACTTGGGTTTAACTGAAACTCAGGTTGTCATACCTAATGATGGCATTGAGGATCCATTGTCCTATCAACATGCAATGAATGACGAAGATAAGGATGAATGGGTCAAAGCCATGAACCTGGAAATGGAGTCAATGTACTCCAATTCTGTATGGGAACTTACAGATCTACCAAATGGGGTAAAACCCATAGGGTGCAAATGGATCTATAAGAGAAAAAGAGATGTAGCTGGAAAGGCACAGACCTTCAAAGCTAGACTAGTGGCAAAGGGTTATACCCAAAAGGAAGGGGTTGACTATGAGGAAACCTTTTCTCCTGTAGCCATGTTAAAGTCCATAAGAATTCTCTTATCCATAGCCACGTATTATGACTATGAAATATGGCAAATGGACGTCAAAACTGCCTTTCTGAATGGTAATCTTGAAGAGAATATCTTCATGTCTCAACCCGAAGGGTTCATAGCCCAAGGTCAGGAACAAAAGGTTTGTAAGCTCAATCGATCCATTTATGGATTGAAACAAGCGTCCAGATCATGGAACATTAGATTTGATACTGCAATCAAATCTTTTGGCTTTGACCAAAACGTTGATGAGCCTTGTGTGTACAAGAAAGTCAACAAAAGGAAAGTAGCTTTTCTAATACTTTATGTAGACGATATCCTACTCATTGGGAATGATGTAGGATACCTCACTGACATTAAGAAATGGCTAGCAGCCCAATTCAAAATGAAAGATCTGGGAGAGGCTCAATATGTTCTGGGAATCCAAATCATTAGGGATCGTAAGAACAAAACGCTAGCTCTTTCTCAAGCAACGTATATAGAAAAGATGTTGTCTCGATATTCGATGCAAAACTCCAAGAAGGGACTACTACCCTTCAGACATGGGATACACCTGTCTAAGGAACAGTCTCCTAAGACACCTCAAGAAATTGAGAACATGAGACACATTCCCTACGCCTCAGCTGTGGGCAGCTTAATGTATGCTATGCTCTGCACAAGGCCTGACATATGTTATGCAGTGGGAGTAGTTAGTAGGTATCAGTCTAATCCAGGGTTGGACCACTGGGGAGCGGTTAAGAATATCCTCAAGTATCTTCGGAGAACGAGGGACTACATGCTTGTGTATGGAGCTAAGGATTTGATTCTTACTGGATACACTGACTCTGACTTTCAAGCTGATAAGGATTCAAGGAAATCCACATCAGGGTCAGTATTCACCCTCAATGGAGGAGCAGTAGTGTGGAGAAGCATCAAACAAGGATGCATAGCAGACTCAACCATGGAGGCTGAGTATGTAGCAGCTTGCGAAGCAGCTAAGGAGGCAGTATGACTCAGAAAGTTCTTGACTGATTTGGAAGTGGTTCCGAATATGAACGTGCCCATAACACTATACTGTGACAACAGTGGGGCTGTAGCCAACTCAAAAGAACCTCGAAGCCACAAACGGGGTAAATACATCGAGAGGAAGTATCACCTGATACGGGAGATTGTGCAACGAGGAGATGTGATCGTCACTAAGATCGCCTCGGAGCACAAGATTACTGATCCATTTACGAAGGCTCTCACGGCTAAAGTGTTTGAGGGTCATCTAGAGGGTCTAGGTCTACGAGATATGTATGTCATCTAATCTAGGGCAAGTGGGAGAAATGTATAATGGGTATAAGGATGCCCTAGTTCATTGTATTATATACATGACATTTCCAGCTTTAGATTATTGCATTTACATCCCACTAACTAGTGTTTTAGTTCAAGTGGGAGTTTGTTGGGTTTTATGCCCTAAAACTCGTAGATAGTGAATGTAACCGTTGACCGGATATTAATGAAATAATATTGATATATTTTTCCATTAATTGTTATTAGTTATTTTATATATATGTCTTTGCCTAATAATAACCCTAATCCAATAAACTAGACATCCAAGGCTGTAATATGAGTCTTGAACTATATGTAGTGACATATGTGATCATTGTTCAAGAAACAGCCTAAAGGGTCTATAGTATAGGGATAAGACTGGGTGCCTTATCCTGGTGACACTATGGATACGGCCCACTTTGTATTTGATACAAACGCTGCGATCCAACGCGTTCGTGTAGGAGACATGCGAGTGGGGGTATCCTATGCAATGAGTTTGCATAAGACCGGACCGCGAAATAGTAACCACTGGTTATAACACCGTTAACTAGTTGGTTTTCTATTTCACTAGGACGACCTAGACAACTTAGTCTTAATCCTGAGTTGATTATGGACTCCTGCTCATGAGAGATTGTCCTTTGATTTGTATGGGTGAGAGTGGCCAATACGCCGACTCAATAAGCCTACCACTTTAGGGACAAGACCGAATGGGGTGCTGGGAACATAATCGTACAAGATGGAATTCACTCCTTCCCGACTTTAGGGAAGCAGATGAGTGTTCCCTTAAGTGGTTACTCCGAGTCTTGAACAAAGGGCCCTACCCTCTCAATGGCACGAGAGGGTTTTCTGTTTGATGGTTGGACCACAAACAGGTTGTTCATTAGAGGAGAATTGGTACTTAAGGAAATAGAGGTAACCCAGGGGTAAAACGGTAATTTGATCCAGCTGGTGTTACGGACACTCGTGAAAGACTAACTAGTCGATATTGGTCTAGATCCGTGGACACAGAAAATATGTCTGCAGTGACAAGAGTGCAACTGTGAGTCTATAGTGGAATGTACACACAGTTAACGAATATTGATTAATGTGGTTAATGAGCTTGACCAATTAATCTCACATCGTTCGAGCTTCTGATCTGCAGGTCCATTAGGTCCCACTGGTAGCTCGTAAAGTAATTTGAGGCAACTAAGTAATAAAAGTAAATTGAAAATGATCAATTTATTAAGGGAAACAAATATAATATATATTGATATATTATTATGAGAGAAATTAATATTTGAAAAGTTCAAATATAAATTTATGGAAGTTTGAAAGAGTTCAAAATAATGAATTAATTAATTTAAGGCCTAAAATGTGTTTGGGCAAATTAATTAATTCTAGGCCGGAAATTAAATATGTGATATTTAATTGGTGGTTAATTAATTAAAGAATTCATTAACCGGGAATTAATCAATTATGGAAATAATTAATCACTTAAGGAAGTGATTAATCATTTATGGAAATGATCTAATCACTTATGGAAGTAATTAGTCATTTGTGGAAAAGATTAATCAATTAGGAAATTGATTGATCATGATTGATTAATTAAGGAATAAGATTGAATCAATTTTGGAAAAGATTGATTTAATTGAATATTTTATTCATGACCTCTCTTCTATAAATAGAACACTAGACCTAATTGGTCAGGACACTTGACACTCTTGAAAGACAAGACCTAGAATTCTCTCTAGCCTCCCTCTTAGAGAAAGACTCCCACAAGTCTTTTGCCTCCTAGACTTAGAGACATACCGGTGTAACCTCTGTGGTGATTGTGTCAATCAAAGAAGAATTTCCAGCGAAGAAAACCTTAAAGCGGCTGCTGCGTTTTCGTTCGTGGAGTGTCGTTGGCGAAGAACGGTCAAGTCTACAACGGAGGTTTGTAACGGTTCTTCCTTTTTTCTTTAGAAAAGTTTTAAAAATAAATTTAGATTTATTTTAGCATGTTTAAACCGATTTTACAGCGGCTTTAAAGGTTGTTTAAAGTTTTGTTTGAGTTATCGTAACGGTATTTTAATGTTAATTAATATACGGCGTAAGGTCCAATCGATGCGCTTCCGCTGCGTGGGGACTTTTATTCCCTTCAGAGAGAATATGAGAGGGCCTTATGGTGGTCATATGTTGTATCACCTAAACCCTAGGTTTAGTGTTTTATTTATTGGAGAAAGGCCATGAATAAAATATTCATTTAAAATAAATTATTTCCATAACTGATTTAATATTTTCCATAATTAATCAATTCCATAACCAATCAATTTCATAATTGATTAATATTTTCCATAAATGATTGATCACTTCCATAAGTGATTAAATCATTTCCATAAATGATTAATTACTTCCATAAGTGATTAATCATTTCCATAATTGATTAATTTTCAATTAATTAATTCTTTAATTAATTAACCACCAGTGTCTGTAATCACAATTGGGTCAAATGACCAGTTTACCCCTGTGTTACATCTGTCTCCTTAAGTACCAGCGCTCCTCTAATGAATAACCTGTTTATGGTCCAACCATTAAACAGAAAGTCCCTCTCGGGCCAGTGAGAGGGCGGGATCCCTTTGTTCAAGTCATGGAGTCACTACTTAAGGGAACACTCATCTACTTCTCCTAGAAGTGGGAAGGAGTGAATTCCTTCTTGTGTTGTCATGTCCCCAGCCTCCCACTCGGTCTTGTCCCCAAAAAGGTAGGAATATTGAGTCAGTGTATATTGACCACTCTCACCCATGCTAATCAAAGGATAATCCCTCATGAGAAGGAGTTCATGACACACTCAGGATTAAGACTGAGTTACCTAGGTCATCATATTGAAACAATAACCTAACTAGTTAACAATGTTATATCTAGTGGTTTACCATTTCATGATCTGGTCTTTTGCAAACTCATTACACAGGATACCCTCGTTCGCATGTCTACTACATGGATGCTTTGGATCAATACGTCTGTATCAAATACAAAGCGGGTCGTATCACATAGTGTTACCAGGATAAAGTACCAAACCTTATCCTTGTACTATAGACCTTTTAGGTTGTTACTTGAACATTGATCCCTGTATGTCCCCACATACTAGTTCAAGTTACATACAAACAACCTTGGATCTTAGTTTATTGGATTTGGGTCAAATTATGCAATATTTAACAATAACACTTTATTGTAGAAACTCAATAACACTTCATTGAAATAAGTATACAATTTGTTTACATTAACTATCTACTAGTTTTAGGGCATAAAACCCAACAAAACAAGTTGTTCATTAGAGGAGCGTTGGTACTTAAGGAGACATATGTAAGACACGGGTGAAACAATAATTTGACCCAGTTGTGGTTACGAACACTCATGAAGGATTGACTTACCGGTGTAGGGTTTATATTCATGGACACAAAAATGTTATACAGTGAGAAGAGTTCAGCTATGGGTTTTTAGTGGAATGACCCACAGTTAATGAATATTGGTTGACCTGATTAATCAGTTAACCTCATATCATTGGAGCTCCTGTTCCGACCCTGAGCGTCATTCATATTAAAAATAACTGTATACGATTGTTCAATCAAACATGAAATAGAAATTAAGTTTCTCTTAATCTTAGGAACAATTAACAAACTTTCTAAAAGTAAGAATCTATTTCTAAAAAATAACTTGGCAGAGCAAACAAGATTGGTTGCTCTTGTTCTGACCATGAACGTCATTTCACCATATTTCAACTGTTGAAAGGAACTATTTTCCTAAATAACAGGGCAAACATGATTAGTTGCTCCTAAATAGTATACAAGCAAACTCATCATGCTCTACTAGGCGTTTCTATATAAAGTAACTCAAATTTACCTTCCTTCTCCTTCTTTTTCTCAAGTATTTACGGGCAGTTTCTCTTCCAATGTCCATCTACTTTGCAGTAGAAACACTTGCCCTTGTCAGCCATAACTTTGGCTTTTCCCTTGCCTTTAACAACAGCAGTGGGAGCCTTCCCCTTGTTTCCTTTCTTCTTTTCAATCTTCTTCAAAGAAACAGATTTGGTTCTAGAGGATGAACCCTGCTCGAACTTTCTTTTGAAGTGGACAACATTTGCCTCTCCTTCTACCTGTCCCTTGCTTTTAAGAAGAGATTGATAGAGTTGTTGCTCATTCAGGAGACTAGTCAGGTTGAACACTATCTTATTCATCATTGCATTGCTGCGAAACTGTAGGAAACTCTTCGGAAGAGATTCCATGATAAATGCAACCTTACTTCGCTCGTCTATGACCGCACCGTTTTTTTCTGCCACCTTAAATTGGACCATCATGTCTAGGACATGTTCCCGAACTGATGTGCCCTCTTTCATGCAGCAGTTGTAAACGTACTTGAGAGCGTCATGGTGGAGTTGATAGGATGGTTGTCCAAACATCTCTTGGAGAGAGTTCATAATCTCCCTTGCTGTAACTATGCCTTCATGTCTCTTAGCCAAAACTTCAGATAAGCTGGCTAAGATATAGACGCGTGCCTTATCATTAGCCTTTGTCCAGTGGTCATAAACATCCTTTATTGCTCGGGATGCATTACGAGCAGGGGTCGGAGGACAATCCTCCATTAAGACGATTTGCAGATCATCGACAACAAGAATCGTATTCAGGTTCGACTTCCACGTAGCGTAATTTTCGCCGGTTAATTTCTCATTATTAAGAAGAGAGACTATTGAGGAAGACATTGCTGAAATTAAACACACAATGATCGTATTAGTTATCTTTGCCTTAATGCATCATATAAGCAAACAATTGCACCCAATCCAATTAATTCAGCAAAACTAGCAATAACAGAATCCTAAAACTATTGATTTAGTTTTGCAACAATGTTTCAGAGGTTCAGAATAGCAGCCACCGAAGGGTGATCAACTATTCCTCCTCTGAAATGAAACATTTTTCAGCAAATTCTAATTCGAGAATAACTCATATTCCTATAGACATCAGCCACCGTTGTTCGGTCAATGATTTGTTAACACATTTAACTTATCCCCGTAAGTGTAACCATCCGACTTCCAGATCTTAGAGGCATGCACCAACAGGCTACCGAAGGGTAAGACAACTGTTGGTAATTAACCTCAGAGTCCTTATCCTACTTAGGAGTTCACCGTGTTCTGAATCCTATGATCGGGCCCTCCAAAGGGATGGTTGCTCTAGGGCAACACGCAGTCGGACCATAGGACTCTCACGGTGTGAACTAAGGGAGAAGATCGAAGGATACGTTGACACATATCCCGCTCCCACTTACTAAAGACATTTTCCCCATTCACCTTGTTATTGATCCACGCAAACACTTTCTGAAGGGAGGCTGCACCAAAGGCGACACGAAGACGAACATAGATCTCACGTTGTGAAAATAGAGATGTAGGAGCAAAACTTGATTTAAATCTCATTTTGTAATTTTCCTCCCACTAAAATGTCCTACAGTTTATTTAGGGTTTTTAAACTTAGATAAATTTGGCTAAGTCAATCTATCTAAGTCTAATTCTATTATAACTTTTATGATGAGGATTTTACTACAACATTTTAGGTGAATTAAACTCTTTTAATAAACCCTGCAATATTGCATGTTACAAAAATTTCTATGATTGTTGTAGTGAGAAAAAGGGTGGTAGAGTTTTGTTTTTTTTTTCGTTTACAGGCTTTATTCGTTTTACAACGATGGCGTTTCGCGTTCTTCACTCCCCCAACATCCGCCGACTACCCCTACAGTACCTTCTCTAATGGAATGTCTGTCCGATTTGAACCCTCCTCCGACAGAATCTCCCCTCGATCTGAACCCTTCTTTGGCAGCTCCTTTATTGCCCTCCTCTTCACGTGATGGCCAAGAGTTGGGGGAGATAGAAGATGGAGAATCTGGGAAATAAATTTTGTTGACAACGAAATAAATTTGTTAATTGAAAACGAAAAAGATAAAAATATATGTAAAATATGAAATCTATCATTTAAAATGGTGGGAGCCACATTTAAATATTCAGAATTTGTTTAATTAAATGAATAGCCACGTGGCATCCATTTAGTGGGGGAGGTAGGGAATTTTCCCTACTACGGTAGGACTAGAAGTTTTGCCCCGGTATGTTGGGATCTCCCTACATACCACCATTAAAACGTTGACACAACTAAGAGAGATAAAAAAAAATCTCATTTTCTCCCTTCCTCTTTCTTACTTGTCAAGATTTTAATGGGGTTCGTACATACTGGTATGCAACCAAGTTTTGTTCTTTAAAGAATGCATTTTTTTTTTTATAAACATTTTGTATAAAAATTGTTTAAAATTTAAACACTCATATGTTTGGTTACAAATCTTTTCAAAAAAGTTTGTTTCAAGTGTTTCTCTTAAAATGATTTATTTCTCAATCTCATTTTTTAACAAGTCATTTTTAATGGTTACCAAACACTATAACTTTTTACAAATTGATTTTTTTTTTCAAAATTAAACACTTGAAAAGTTAAACCAAACACACCTGAAATGGTTGAAGTGCTTACGAACACTTTTATCATGGTAGGGTGAACATAATTTGCTGAATTTGCAGAAATCCTTCCCAACAGGTGAAATTGGATTATGATATACAATTACAACGCCATATTGTGGGAGTGAACCAATTGAAATCAATACGAAGAAGATACGTTCTCTTGCACTTTATCATTGTACGTTCTTTTGTCTTATTGGGTTTTGCTTTGCAGGTTCTACATCCTTTGTGCATGGTAATTGGCCTCGTTCTACTCAGCAAAGAAGGTGTGTAGGAACCAAAATGTTGATATATGAAATGTCATTTATTTGTACTTTTGTTTTGATTTTCAACAATTTTGGTCCATAGTTTGTTGCCGTTATGGGTTGGTGCTTTTACGCCTCCCACAATAGCCTTGAAGTAGTATAGACATTGCAGTAGACATTATACAAGGTGTCTTCAAGACCACTCAATATATAATTGTGGCATAAAAAATTCGAATGCATCCATGCCTACTTGGCAGCTTCAGTTTTAGGAGTAACACCTTCTGGTGGGATAACTGGGCAATCTTCCTTCAAGATGTGAGCAAGGTTCAGTGTGGTGAGGTAGAAGATCATCTTCTGTTGCCACCTCTTGAAATTTTCTCCATTGAATTTATCTGGTTTTCAGCATGAGTTTTGAGGATTGTTGATCCCATCATGGTAGCACCAGCAACATTAGTGGAAGAGTTTGCAGCCATCAGTTCAGATAATTGTCTTCAGATTGTTGGAGATATGCTCAAATAAGAACTGAATTACACTAGCAAACTGATTACACCTTAACTGGATACTAACAATTACAGTGTAAATAACGATACATACACTGTATATATGAAAATGTTGCGAATATATTGACAATAAATAGTCAAGGCACGCTTACAAAGCGCTGTCCTGAAGACAATTATTCGTTCTGCACAGGTTGCAAGCAGGCTACAACGATCGTCTCAGCAGGATACAACGACTAATTCTGGTAGAACAGCAACCTCGGACTACTCAGATTTGACAGAACTCTTGGATACTTGCTCTCAACTTGACTCAAGATCAAAGGAAACAAAGAAAGAAGGAAGAATGCTCCAAATGGAATGGGATGATTCAAATGAAGAAACAAGTTGCTATTTATAGGCTAGAAACTTAGTAACTCAAAAGAACAAAATTAAATAAAATTGAAACATATGAAAAATATAACTCAATTGAGTTATAATATCAAATTTAACTTCCATATGTTAAATTTGTAATTGAAACATCAAATTGAAATTGATGTTTCAATCCATCTTGAAACTCTTGAAAAATTGAATTTAAATCACTTTCTTTCACATTTTATTTGTAAAATATCCAACAGTTAATATCAATACTTTTAAACTCATCTTGACCATACTTTCATGCTTTCAAGCTTAAATGAAGATTCATTGTTGCCAACATAACTCAATTGGTATAAAATTCATACTAATGATCAAGAGGTCTTTGGTTAGAATCTTCCACCCTCACATAGTAAAAAGAAAAAAAATGCAGATTCATTTTTCTAAGGTAGAAATTAATGCAAAATGGATTCTATCTCACTATTGATAGTTTCTTTGTTTTTCTAATACACTTATTTCCATGTTTTTAAAAACCAAGCCAATTTTTGAAAACCAAAAAAAGTAGTTTTCGAAAACTTGTTTTTGTTTTTGGAATTTGGCTAGGAATTCAAATGTATCCTTGATAAGGATGAAAACCGAAAATTGGGAGAAAATAAGCCTAATTTTCAAAAACCAAAAACAAAAAACCAAATGGTTAATAAACGGGGCCCAAACTTTCAAACGATTCGACTTTCTAAAGTCCTCCCAGATGAACAAGATTGAAATTTTCTCTAAGATTATCCCTTTGAGCTATTTGAATTTAAATACTTGTATATTTAATTCTGAACAATAAACATAAAGGGCCGTTTGGAATACCTTCTTAGTTTAAGTGTATTTAGAAAAGGAAAAAATTTGACTGCATACGGGAATTTCTAGTCCTACCGTAGTAGGGAAAATTCCCTACCTCTCCCACTGAATGGATGCCACGTGGCTATTCATTTAATTAAACTAAATCTAAAAATCTAAACGTGGGTCCCACATTTTAAAATGAGAGAATTCTTAACTTACCTACGTTGTTATCTCTCTCTGTTTTTTCTTTTTCCAATTAACAACCCAAGTTTCAGAGAGGCAACCTTTTACATACTAGTATGGTTTGAGAGATGAGATGCTCTTTAAAATTTCTCTGATTGTTTTTTTTTGGACAACAAAAATTTCTCTGATCGTTTACCGGCTTTATCCGTTCTATAACGATGGCATTTTGCGTTCTTCACTCCCCCAGCATCCGCCGATCGCCCCTACAGTACCTCCTCTGATGGAATGTCCTTCCGATTTGAACCCTTTCTCTGGCAGCTTCTTTATTGCCCTCCTCTTCACGTGATGGCTAAGAGTTGGGGGAGATAGAAGATGGAGAATCTGGGAAATAAATTTTTTTGACAACGAAATAAATTTGTTATTTTTTTTTTTAGTACATCAACATTTGGGTTGAGAGGATTTGAACCTCTGACCTCATGGACGAGGGTACATGTTAATTACCGCTGAGCTAATTAAGCTCGCTTTGGCAAATAAATTTGTTAATTGAAAACGAAAAAAGAAAGATAAAAATATACGGAAAATATGAAATCTATCATTTAAAACGGTGGGACCCACATTTAAATATTCAGATTTTGTTTAATTAAATGAATAGCCATGTGGCATCAATTCAATGGGGGGAGGTAGGGAATTTTCCCTACTACGGTAGGACTAGAAATCTTCCCTCTCCCTACATACCACCATTAAAACGTTGACAACTAAGAGAGATAACAAAAAAATCTCATTTTCTCCCTCTTTTTTACTTGTCAAGATTTTAATGGGGTATGTAAGGAGATCCTACATACTGGTATACAATCAATTTTTGTTCTTTAAAGAATGCATTTTTTTTATAAACATTTTGTATAAAAATTGTTTAAAATTTAAACACTCATATGTTTGGTTACAAATCTTCATAAGTGTTTTTATACCCAAGTTACTATATACTTAACACATCTTTTCAAAAAAGTTGGTTTCAAGTGTTTCTCTTAAAAAGATTTATTTCTCAATCTCATTTTTTAATAAATCTTTTTTAATGGTTACCACACACTACAATTTTTTACAAATTGATTTTTTTTCAAAATTAAATACTTGAAAAGTTAAACCAAACACATCCGAAATGGTTGAAGTGCTTACAAACACTTTTATCATGGTAGAGTGAACACAATTTGCTAAATTTGCAGCAATCCTTCCCAACAGGTGATATTGGATTATGATATACATATACAACGTTGTATTGTGGGAGTGAACCAATTGAAATCAATACGAAGAAGGTACGTTCTTTTGCACTTTATCATTGTACGTTCTTTTGTCTTATTGGGTTTTGCTTTGCAGGTTCTGCATCCTTTGTGCATGGTAATTGGCCTCGTTCTGCTTAGCAAAAAAGGTGGATTGGAACCAAAATGTTGATACAATATTTTGATATATGAAATGTCATTTATTTGTGCTTTTGTTGTGATTTTCAACAATTTTGGTCAATAGTTGGTTGCCAGGTTGGAGGAGTTTGAGGAAATCTGTTCATTTGATGCTCCAAGGGCTGGCGCTTTTACTTCTCGAAATTTTGGAATTTAGACTAAGGCTTAGTTTGGGGTTGAGGTAGCTTTTAAAATAATTGCTGTCAGCTGTGCTTTAAAGAAAATCAGCTGTAGTACGAAGTAAATTAGTGTTTGGTAAGTTTTAACTTTAAAGAGGAAAAAACAAGTTCAAGTGTTTGGTAAATTAATACTAGATTATTGCAACTTACCTATAATAATAACCAAAATATTAATAATATTTCAATAATTGCATAATGTTAGGTTGTTATATGATTTCAAAATTCTTATAATAAGACAATTAATTTAAATTTCATATGATTTAAATTATAACATTATGTTAGGTATTTTTATATTTTGATTAAAAAGAAAAAAGAAAAAAAATGTTATTTCAATCTTAAAAAAGTTAGAAAAAATCAAATTCAAATGTATTGAAATAAGATAATTGAATGGTGAATATGTCTCAAGAACGTGGAGTATGAGAGAGATAAATGGTTAGTTAGAGAATCTACCAGATTCTTAGGGAAGCTAAATCCATAAGCTACTATTAATGGCTTTTACAAATCAACGTACTTTTATATAAATTAATTTATAATTAGATTTACCAAACACTAAAAAAGGTTAAAATTATTTGATAATCACCCTGATGGCCTCCAAAATCAACACCAAACACAGCCTAAGTTTCATTGGGATCGTGGCATTTTGGCTAATTTCCACAGTTTAATACAATTTAATCTTTGTTTTTTTGGTGAGGTGGCACACATGTGGCCGGTCCATTCTAATTATATATTTCTTTCTAATTATTTGTTTCTTTGATGTGTGCAATATAATATTTCTATTAAATATAATTAATGAGAGTAGAATATAAAATAGTCATTATAAAAAATTGTAAGAACAATGAAGGATTAGGAGTATTGAGTAAGTGGAATTTCAATTTCCGTGCAGGCTTATGAAAACTCTTATTTCTCCATTTAAGGAAATGTTTATTTTTATTATTTGCTTGTTTATTTATTTATTTTTATTGTTTTAAAATGAAATATAAACATGTATAATCTCTGATGGAATTGAGATTCTTTAAATTCTTGAACAAATTTCCTTGAAATAAAGGAAAATCTAACATATTCTTTATTTAATGGGCTAACCCAACTCATGAGGTGTAATCCTTGTTTTATTCTTAAACTTAAGGTAATATCAAGTTAGACACTTTCTTTTATTATTTCATTTATTTTTAGTGTAACGACCCAACTTCTAAAGTGAACCTAATCGGGACTGTTACCACGTGCATGCTATGGAGGCTTTTCTAATAGAACATTTTAAAACATAAACTCAAATTTAAGCAAAATCTCAAATCAAAACCTTTATTTGGGATCCCTAATTTTATAGACACAAAAACATTGTCAAATAACTTTAAAACTAAAGTCAACATGGCCTCCAACAAGTTTGCAAAACAAGTTCATAAACTGAAATAATGAAAAAAACATAGTCCATAAAGCGGAAGGAAAACATGAAGTCCATGAGACCTAGCCTCCCATGGCTGCGTAACAGTTCTCATCAATCACCTTTCACGCGCCCCTGCCTTTAACAGTTCTCATCCATGTACACTTTCTGAATTTTAGAACTTAAAAGTCATTTAAATTCATGCATCCTATAAAAATTTCAAGAGACCACCACTTTAAAAATTTTCATAATTTATCATTATTAATATAAATGGCAGATTTTCACGCTTAAATAATCTCATGCTTTAAAATTTTCAATATAAAGGCATGCATGCTAAAAACAATCATGAACACATAATTTTAGGAAAAATAAAGACTACGCTCCCAACTAAAGATTTCAACAATAAAGTCACTCACCTCAAGTTATAAATAATGCTTATTCCAAAACTCCAAATGACTTGATAAGAATGCCAAACTTGATCCCAATTAAGGGTTTAGATCCCAATGAGGACTTGAAGCTTGCTGAACCAGTTCCAAATTCCCTCAAGCTCCAATATCCCGACCTCTAAATTTTATGGCATCACATAACTAGAAACCAAAGTTGATGGCTAATCAATTAAAACCTTTGAATTCTCCAAAAATCAAGAAAATCTTGCTGAAAATCACTTACCTAAAGACGAAATTGCAAGAACTTGAAGACCCATCGCTTGAATCGCCGAAACTGCATGGAGAATTTGTAGAACGAAACAAAATTGATTGGGTATTCAACCAAAAGCTAAAGTCAACTCAAAGAACAAAATCAATCTAACTTACCCAAGGTTGAAATTGCCCAAAAACTCGATAAAAACACCCAAAACGAAGTTGTTCGCGCCCCAAACCTCCGCTGCAACACTTTGCTCTCACTGGAAAAATACCCTTATGCCGAGACCCACACTGTACCACAATGAACCTGCTCGAGAATGTCGCGAGAACACCGTTGTCGCTGGAGCTCGGACCAAATCGACACCTGCACTGCCACGCACTAAATAAGATGATCCGCCGACCTTTGTTGTAGAGGACGACTCAAGAGAGAGAGACAAAAATGGCTGGAGTTGGTTGAAACTGCTGCAAATGGGAACAAGAGGGGGAAAATCGTGAGGTTGAAGATGATGGCTCACTTGGAGACCTCGGGCTGCGTGTGACTAATATAAGAGGGGAAAAACTTAGGGTTAGGTGGCTTGGCTTAAAGACCTTACAATTACAAAATTTCCACCCTAGCCACATAGTTAATTTCCACAAATCACCATCCATTAAGCTTCCTTCTTAACTCCAAATTTGAAAAAAAACATAATCCCACTTAACTAAAAATTAAAGAAATCGAGCTTATACCTTGAATTACCGGCTTTACATTTAGTTTATGTTAAAAAAAAACGGACCATCTTTATCTAATTAATTGACAATAGAAGATTAAATGTGGTAATCATTTTTTAAACGAGTGTTGTAGAGGTGCTAATTAATATTGTCCCAACACTCAATATACTCTCGAGTCTAACTTATGGTTTCAAAGACTGGTTTTTTATCTTAAAAGAGGTGACCAATCACACCTTTAATGATTGGTAGTGACCCCAATTTGCCATTAAAAATGAAAAACTCAAAAGATGATGTCAGCCGCTTTGCGTCGCGATACATTGTGACAACATAAAAACAAAATAAATAAACTAAATATAAAAGAAAAGAAAAAAGAATATAAGAACTTAAAAGAAAAATTGTAATGCCCCTATTTCATTTAACTAACCTAGTTACATTATTAAGCCCCTATTTCAATACTAACCGAAGCTTCGAAAATTTTGGTAGCATGAAATATGTAAGACTCTAGACACTTAACTAATTAAAACTAAGGTTCATCACACCTCTCTATCTAACTTGCTCTTGCATTTTTCAAGGGGAGACAAGTTTTTCTCCTCTACTTCTTTCTCACCTCTCTATCTAACTTGATCTAACTTGCTCTTGCCTTTGATCAATTCTTACTAAAATACCATCGTTTTACAATAATTAAGTACAAATTCTATATTTTAAGATTTCTATCAAAATCGGTAGGCTTTTGACTATTTTGACTTAGAATGATAAGAAATTAAGCACTAAGTCTTGGCTTTCTTAGCAATAATCCAAGTTTTTAATTAAGGTTAAATATCATAAATAAATGAGCACTATTAGGTTCTATTTATAATACTGAGGTAGAATAGTAAAATGTCTGATATTTATCTCTTCAAGAATCTTGCCTTGATACTCGAAACTCTATAGTTAACGGTTAAAAATCCGTAACCGTCGTTGGACTTGGTCAACCATAACGGTCGTTGTCCTTGACCCTTAGCTTATCTGTAGGACCCTTCCACATCATAACTCTTGACCGCTTGATGGTTGTGGTTCCTCCAGCCCTTTTGAGGAGTAAGTCTCAAATCACGGTTGATCCTTGAAGGGGGTTGATCGTGTGAAGCTTCGTCGACCCCAATGACGATGGTCGACCTCAGGGGTCGGCCTCATGGGTCATGGTCATGGGCAACGCTTATCGGGGGTGGCCCTTGGGCCTTTGGCCAACCATCAAGGGAGTCGACCTTTACGACTCTTGGGCCTCTTGGCAGACCCCTCTTGGCTTAACGAATGTTTTGGGCTCCTTTTAACCTCTTAAGTCATTTCAGACTGAGAATCCTAATGGACTTATTAATGTCAGACCTAGCCAAAACTCAACCCTCAACAGGAAGAATTAGGTTATCTAAGAAGGGTTGAGACTTCAAGAGCTTTTCTTTTAGATGATCTAATTCTTCTCATACATTCTTACCAATTCATTAAGTATTATATCATATAAATTATCTTTATTCAATTGAAACGTTCTCAAACCTTAGGATCCATGTAATTGAAAAATGTTGAAATATAAGGGACCAAATTAAAACTTTTTAGACAAAAGAAATTTATTTTAAGAAAACATATATATTAGGAATGAAACATATATAATAGAGAAAGTTTTCGTCCACAATGATAGAAGTCAATTACAAATCTTACAAATAAAATGTGAGCATTATTGTTTAGACGAGTTTAGTAATCATTTTCAGTGATAAGAGTGGACACCCGAACAACAACGTCCCAAATATCTCCCAGATTCTTGGCCATCTCTGGCAAGTTCGATGGTTCCGGCGGTGGATGTTTGAAGGTTTTTAGACAGTTGTCAGTGGCAGTCTCGGTGCCGACATTGCTTGGTAGGAAGATAATATTGCCACCATTAGATCGTTCTATGTCCCACACCACAAAGTCCAACTCCTTTAAGCATTGTGAATATCGTTTTTTAAGTTCTGGATTTGCTGTCTCTACTGCCTCCAGCCTCTGTGCGTGGTCAAGACATTTGCCGGCGCTTGTATAGGCAAGGCTAAGGGTGTAATTGGCCACCTTTCGAGCGTCTATGCTACCCATGGGTTTCAACAAACTCTAGCTCGATGCGATGTCGTTTGATGGTGCAGAATTTGCATTAGAAAGAATGACATTGGAGAAAACAAGACAACAAAGGAAAACAAGATTGGAATTTGCCATTATTTTTTCAATTTTTATTTTTTTTCCTTTCCATTATTGTGTCCTTGATGAAATGGGTAATTTAAATATATAGATGAAATTTAGAGAAATGGTTTTTTTTTTCCTTTTTCTCTCCAACTATAAAGGAAATGGATGGAGGAGATGGGGAAGTTGCCATTGGAAGAGATTTTATCGTACAAGCATAACTACAATGGGTTTTGTATGGTTGTTTGTTATTCTTACCTTAAAACAAATTTAAAAAGAAAAACAAAAGTTAACTGTATATGTCGAAAATGTAGATAAGATTGTAATGTTTGAGTTATGCTCCAAGTTGGCATATACAATAGTGTTACATGAGGCTTGGCATTGCATAGAATGATAATATGTTGCAGTACGTTGATAATCCAAGAGGAGCAATCACTTTATTAATTCTATTTTTCTTAATTGGGAAGACTTTTGAAGTAAAACCTCGGAATGCTAAGCCATTTGATTTACATTTACTCTGTATCCTTGAAATTTGTTTACCTAGTGGCTTGATAAATTCACATTTATATAGCTCTTTGAAAGATTCTAAGGAAGTAGGGTTCAAATTAAATTGTTGAACCTTATTATCCCAGAAGTTTTGGAGCTTTTGTCTTGGAGTAGAATTAAGCAATTCACTATCCTTAAAGTCAAACCAATTACTTCAAAATCTATAATAAAAAGTTGTACCAAAAGGAGACAACAATCTTTTTCTTTTTTAAAAAACAACCTTTTCTCCATTGTCTTTAGCTTCAAAAGCCCGCCTTTGCTTCTACTCGTTAAAGAGGAAGTGGCTTTAATGTCCATAAATTTCTTTGTTTTTTTGTCCTTCATCTTCACTTGAGTTAAAATTTAGCATTATTGAGTGACTAGTAGGTGAAGATTTTCTGACAGCTTTGGCTCTTTCGTATCGCTGTTTCTCGAGGAATTTTTTCTCATGCAACCCTTCCATCTAAGAAAAAGTTTTTACTCAGAGTATCTTTATTTTAGGTTCAGTATTTACACTGATTTTTGACAACCTTTCTTGCTATTGATACTTCCTCTTGAATAGGTACTCTCTACTTTCTTCCTTTTGGTTATGTTGTTGGTTGGTGGAATGAAGAGCACTTCAATGCATCAGATGCAAATGGGGATGGGGTTTTGGACATAACTAAATTAAACGAGTAGTCTTCAAAAACTTCACCGTGTCTCTTCACCATGTCTCTTTATGCAGTTTCAATAGCCTTTGCTCTCCTTCTGTTCACCATCCTTGTAAGTTCAAATTTATAGTTTCATAAGGTTTATTGCTTTCTAAATATTGCTATTTAAATTTTCTGCCAAAAGTTAAATGGGATGTTTATTCTTTCATGTTAAGTTTAAAATTCATTGGGATAGTATTGAACCTAATTAAAATTTTCTTTTAGTAGGTTGTTCTAGTTCGATGTACGAGTTATGTACAAAGATGAAATCTAGGGCAAGTGAGAGAAATGTAATGGCTATAGTGATACCATTATGTAATGGGTATAGAGATGCCCTAGTTTATTGTATTTGTACATTGTATATGTTTTATACATGTATTTACACACCTGCTGCTGTATAGATTATTGTACATTCCACTAAACTTGAGTTTTAGTTCAAGTGGGAGTTTGTTGGGTTTTATGCCCTAAAACTCGTAGATAGTGAATGTAAACAAATTATATACATGTTTCAATAAAGTGTTATTGAGTTTCTATCATAAAGGGTTATTGTTAAATATTTCACAATTTGACCCAAATCCAATAAACTAAGTTCCAAGATTGTTTGTATGTAACTTGAACTTATATGTGGGGACATACGGGGATCGATGTTCGAGTAACAACCTAAAAGGTCTATAGTACAAGGATAAGGTTGGGTACCTTATCCTGGTAACACTATGTGATACAGTCCGCTTTGTATTTGATACAGATGTATTGATCCAAAGCGTCCATGTAGTATACGAGTGGGGGTATCCTATGCAATGAGTTTGCATAAGACCGGACCGCAAAATAGTAATCGCTAGCTGTAACACCATTAACTAGTTAGGTTTCTATTTCACTAGGATGACATAGGCAACTTAGTCTGAATCCTGAGTGGATTATGGACTCCTTTTCACGAGGGATTGTCCTTTGATTTGTATGGGTGAGAGTGGCCAGTTCGCTGACTCAATAAGCCTGTCACTTTGGGCAAGACCGAGTGGGGAGCTGGGAACATAATCACACAAGATGAAATTCACTCATTTCCGACTTTAGGGAAGTAGATGAGTGTTCCTTTAAGTGGTGACTCCAGGTCTTGATAAAAGGGTCCTACCCTCTCACTGCCCCTAAAGTGGTTTCTGTTTAGTGGTTGGACCACAAACATATTGTTCATTAGAGGAGCATTGGTACTTAAGCAGGTAGAGGTAACTCAGGGGTAAAATGATAATTTGACCTTATTGGAGTTACAAACACTCTTGAAGGACTAACATGTTGTTATTGGTCTATATTCGTGGACACAAAATTATGTCTGCAGTGAGAAGAGTGCAACTGTGGGTCTTTAGTGGAGTGAACCCACAGTTAACGAAAATTGATTAATTGGTTAATGAGTTTAGCCGATTAAATCTTATATCGTTGGAGTTTCTGATCTGCAGGTCCCACTGGTAACTCGTAAAGAGACTTGAGGCAATTAAGTATAAATTGTAAATTGAAAGTGTTCAATTTATTTAGGGGAATCATATAATGTATGATGATGCATTAGAGTATAAAGTTTATGAAACTTTATAATATAATTTTTTGAATTAATTTCAAAATTAATTTTGAGAGAAAATATTTGAAAGAGTTCAAATAATTAATATGAATTGGATTCATATTAATAAAATAAATTTTTAATAAAATCCCTAAAATTAAATATATGATATTTAATTGGGTAATTAATTAATTATGAAATTAATTAATTATTTATTAAAATTATATATGAATAAGATAATAGATCTTATTCATGACCTTTTTCCTATAAATAGAACTCTTGGGGTGGGGTGAATGAGATCCCATTCATTCTCCTACTCTCAGAGAATTCTCCTGAAGGCTCCCACTTGTCTCCTGCCTCTAGTAGTCTCAGAGTCATACCGGTGTAGCCATAGTGGTAGTGTTCGCAATAGTTCATAATTATTTCACAAGCAGTTGGCGAATTTAATCTGAGTCCAACGAGAGTAAGAAACTTCTTACTGTATAAATTAGACTTAGATCTAATGCTTTTGTATGCTTAGCCTTAATATAAATCTAGAATAGTTCTAAGTTTATTGCCAATGTATTGGTATTTTAGATTAAACAAAATTAACTACGAATCAGTCCCAATCACGCTTCCGCTTAACAAAATTACGGAAATCCAAACCCTTCACTTTGTTTTTCGACCTTTAGAACAAGCATGCTTAATTCCTAAAATTGATGTAGTTAGAGTGTCTAAGAACCTAATTGCTTCTGCATGCGTGATATTCACTCTTTAAAAAATTTAATCATTTAAAGTGAAATTTGTCAAAAGTCAGCGGATCAAGATAAAAATCTTAAATTATAAAATTGATGCTTAATTAATATAAAAAAAAGGATATTTTAATAAGAGTTTGTTAAAGTTTAACGGTGTTGTGCAGGAGTCAAGAATTGCATTTGAAATGCACCCAGATTTGGAAAAGGAAAATTTTAGTGGAGCATGGAATAGAAGATTTGCACCCACATTTGGAAAAGAAGAAATTTAGCAGAATATGACATAGTTAGAAGATTTGGAAATGCGCCAGAATAGCACCTGCAAACTGATAAGGAAAGAGGCCCCAACTGAAGGAAAAATGCTTCAAAGCAAGGTTGCACGATGAAATGCGCTGCATTGGCAGCCACAACTGGGCAATTTCGACAGAATTTTGAGATTGGCGGGATTTGTAGATAATCTTCTAAAAATCAATTATTCCAAACCAAATCTCCAAGAATCATGGGATTGCACTCAAAGAGGACTTCTCGTACTGATCTCGACATGAAACTATACCTAACAATGTCTATAAATGGATCACAAGGCCAAGAGAGAAGGGAGCTCGAATTTAGTTTAGGATTTCTTTTAAGTTATGTTTTTCTCTTCATCTTGTAGTCAATCCGAGTCTCGACTCCTTTTAGCCTCTGTCGGCTCCTCCATTCGAAAGAAGTAGAAGGGAAAGACTTGTCTCTCCTTGAAAAAGGTAAGAGCAAGTTAGAGAGGAGGAAGAGTCATCCATAGTCTAGAGTCATTTATCTTTTATTGTAATGGTCTTTTAAATTACGTTTTTGTTATGCTATAGTTGTAAGTTTAGCATATGTACCTTTCAATTATCAATATGAATTCAAGTTTTATTTATATTTTGTGTTCCTATAACTCATTGTCTTTCATTTTATTTTCTATCATGAGCTAAGCTTTTTATGTGGATACCTTGAGTAGAAGAAAGTCTCACCTATTGCAAAAGCAACTTTGCTCTTACTTAGCATTGTTTGTTTTTGCTGAAGTTTAAGTTTCATTGTTAATTAGCTTAAATCGATCACTTGAGTTAACATAGTTTGTGTTCAACTGGTGGCCAAAAGGTTGGAGTTGAGTGTGTGAGTTGGCAAAAATTGTTGGGTTTTATGCCCTAAAACTCGTAGATAGTGAATGTAAACAAATTGTATACTTGTTTCAATAAACAAAGTGTTATTGAGTTTTCTACAATAAAGTGTTATGGTTAAGTATTACACAATATAACCTAAATTCAATAAACTAAGATCCAAGGTTTTTTGTATGTAAGTTGAACTAGTATGTGAGGACATATGGGGATCGATGTTCAAGTAACAACCTAAAAGGTCTATAGTATAGGGATAAGGCTTGGTACTTTATCCTGGTAACACTATGTGATATGACTCGCTTTGTATCTGATACAGACATATTGATCCAAAGTGTCCATGTAGTGGACATGCAAGCGGGGGTATCCTATACAATGAGTTTGCATAAGACTGGACCACGAAATAGTCAACCACTAGTTGTGACACTGTTAACTAGTTAGGTTACTATTTCAATAGGATGACTTAAGTAACTCAGTCTTAATCCTAAGTGTGTCATGAACTCCATCTCATAAAGGATCGTCCTTTGATTAGCATAGGTGAGAGTGGCCTAGCATAGGAGTAGGATTTGGAATTTCCTAATTTTGATAAAGCATAAGAGTAATTGGGATAGATTCGTAGTTAATTTTGTTTATCCAAAAATACCAATACATTGGCAAAAATCATATAACAAATTCTACACAAACTTAAGGCTAAGCATACAAAATTTAGATCTAAATCCATAATAAAGAAAAGAGAAGCAAACCTCCATTGACGTCTTTGAAAATCAAGAATGATTCTTGATTGCTCTAAAACAACGAAGAATGATTCCCGCTATAACTTTGAGATTAGGAACGTAGTTGTTGGACTACCTAATCTTGAATGGGAAAAACTCTAGAGAGAAAATTCTCCCTAGAGTTCTTGAGTTGAGAGTGTTGGGTTTTATGCCCTAAAACTCGTAGATAGTGAATGTAATCGTTGACCGGATATTAATGAAATAATATTGATATATTTTTCCATTAATTGTTATTAGTTATTTTATATATATGTATTTGCCTAATAATAACCCTAATCCAATAAACTAGACATCCAAGGCTGTAATATGAGTCTTGAACTATATGTAGTGACATATGGGATCATTGTTCAAGAAACAGCCTAAAGGGTCTATAGTATAGGGATAAGACTGGGTGCCTTATCCTGGTGACACTATGGATACGACCCACTTTGTATTTGATACAAACGCTGCGATCCAACGCGTTCGTGTAGGAGACTTGCGAGTGGGGGTATCCTATGCAATGAGTTTGCATAAGACCGGACCGCGAAATAGTAACCACTGGTTATAACACCGTTAACTAGTTGGTTTTCTATTTCACTAGGACGACCTAGACAACTTAGTCTTAATCCTGAGTTGATTATGGACTCCTGCTCATGAGAGATTGTCCTTTGATTTGTATGGGTGAGAGTGGCCAATACGCCGACTCAATAAGCCTACCACTTTGGGGACAAGACCGAATGGGGAGCTGGGAACATAATCGTACAAGATGGAATTCACTCCTTCCCGACTTTAGGGAAGCAGATGAGTGTTCCCTTAAGTGGTTACTCCGAGTCTTGAATAAAGGGCCCTACCCTCTAAATGGCACGAGAGGGTTTTCTGTTTGATGGTTGGACCATGAACAGGTTGTTCATTAAAGGAAAATTGGTACTTAAGGAAATAGAGGTAACCCAGGGGTAAAACGGTAATTTGACCCAGCTGGTGTTACGGACACTCGTGAAGGACTAACTAGTCGATATTGGTCTAGATCCGTGGACACAAAAAATATGTCTGCAGTGAGAAGAGTGCAACTGTGAGTCTATAGTGGAATGTACACACAGTTAACGAATATTGATTAATGTGGTTAATGAGTTTGACCAATTAATCTCACATCGTTGGAGCTTCTGATCTGCAGGTCCATTAGGTCCCACTGGTAGCTCGTAAAGTAATTTGAGACAACTAAGTAATAAAAGTAAATTGAAAATGTTCAATTTATTAAGGGAAACAAATATAATATATATTGATATATTATTATGAGAGAAATTAATATTTGAAAAGTTCAAATATAAATTTATGGAAGTTTGAAAGAGTTCAAAATAATGAATTAATTAATTTAAGGCCTAAAATGTGTTTGGGCAAATTAATTAATTCTAGGCCGGGAATTAAATATGTGATATTTAATTGGTGGTTAATTAATTAAAGAATTCATTAACCGGGAATTAATCAATTATGGAAATAATTAATCACTTAAGGAAGTGATTAATCATTTATGGAAATGATCTAATCACTTATGGAAGTAATTAGTCATTTGTGGAAAAGATTAATCAATTAGGGAATTGATTGATCGTGATTGATTAATTAAGGAATAAGATTGAATCAATTTTGGAAAAAATTGATTTAATTGAATATTTTATTCATGGTCTCTCTTCTATAAATAGAACACTAGACCTAATTGGTCAGGACACTTGACCCTCTTGAAAGACAAGACCTAGAATTCTCTCTAGCCTCCCTCTTAGAGAAAGACTCCCACAAGTCTTTTGCCTCCTAGACTTAGAGACATACCGGTGTAACCTCTGTGGTGATTGTGTCAATCAAAGAAGAATTTCCAGCGAAGAAAACCTTAAAGCGGCTGCTGCGTTTTCGTTCGTGGAGCGTCGTTGGCGAAGAACGGTCAAGTCTACAACGGAAGTTTGTAACGGTTCTTCCTCTTTTCTTTAGAAAAGTTTTAAAAATAAATTTAGATTTATTTTAGCATGTTTAAACCGATTTTACAGCGGCTTTAAAGGTTGTTTAAAGTTCTGTTTGAGTTATCGTAACGGTATTTTATTGTTAATTAATATACGGCGTAAGGTCCAATCGATGCGCTTCCGCTGCGTGGGGACTTTTATTCCCTTCAATCGGTATCAGAGCCATCGCTGTCCCTATTAATTAATTTTAAAAGTTGCGATAGGCTCTAATAGGTGGGATTTATGCATAATGTATGTTCGGTTTGCATTGAACTGTTTGGGTTAATTTTATGGCCATAGATTTTATTTTTATGTGATTTGATCATGTAAGGCCCGGTGTTTCGGGTATTTTATGTAAAATCGAGTCCTATGTAAGTCCGAGTCTAGAATAGGTTTTTATGAGATGAAAATCGGAGCAATCGCCGCTGAAATCGGGGCCGAAATCGGAGAATCGATGCTGCTGCCGCCCAGATTCTACCTCCAGACGCAACAGCGTCGGGACGCTCCTTCAACAGCGTCTCGACGCTGTCTCGATTACACAGGCGCCAGATATGGAAAACGCACAGCGTCGGGACGCTATCAACACAGCGTCTCGACGCTGTCACGATGGAGGCGCGACCTAGGGTTTCAAAAGGCGCGGTTCAAGGCATGGCCGGTCCGGTTCGGACCGGTTCGGCTGGGCTGGGACCTATTTGGTCCGGTTCAGCCAATTTTTGGCATGGTTCGTGATTTTGGAGGCCGGTTCGAGGTGGTTCGGGGCGGTTCATGCTGTCTAGACCAATTCCGGAGCTGTACATGGATTTTTTTAGGATAGAATTTAGCTAAATTAATGTAATTTAATGCTTTATTTTATCCTAGGGGCCAAAAATTAACCGGTTCAATTGCTATTTATATGCTTTATGGATGTCATATAGAATATTTAATCCCACCTTAGGTTATAAACATGCTCATACATTTTTTATATATTATAAATTGTTATAATGTATGTTTAAATGCATGGATTTGTTTTCATATTTTTAATATAAGTGTATATTAATTATATGAAAAATTGGAAAGCATGAAACATGTCATTACTTAAACTAAATATAAATAGTTATGTTTAATGTGATGAATGAAGCATGCTTGATTGATTTTCTTGATTGGCTTATAATTGTTATAATAAAAGAAAATCAAAATTGCATGAAGCATGAAACATCCATAGTTAATAATATAAGTGTTATATTATTCATGCAATTGATGTGGTTTAATTATTTAATTTGAATGAGATTGTTGAATGAATTAAACCCTAGATTCTTGATTATAGGATTAATCATTAAAATTTGAAATAGTTCTTTAATATTAATGATTAGGAACCGTCAATCTATAATCAAGATTTGCATGCAAACATAAGATCATAGGATAAATGGGATTAATTTTAAATTGTTTAAAATTAATTAGACCTAGATCGATTTCTAATAGGATTAGAATCTTTTCTTACTTAGAATTAAAAATAGTTTTAATTTACTAAGTAGGAAAAACATTGCTATGATTATAAGGGAACTCCACCGGTAATGTTCTGTCTAAGGCTGGGGGTATTTAAGTTGACGGTTTACGGAACACCTCCTACCTGGGAACTGACCTGGAATACAGGAGTTGAATTAATCATAGTTAAATGTTAGCATGCAATGTCACTAGGTTTATTAAAAGTGTTTAATGCACCTAGATCTTTACAGTAAAGACCTTACATTACTGAGGTTATAAGGGAACTCTCTCGGTAAAGTTTTGTCTAGAGGCTGGGGGTATTTAAGTTGACGGTTTACGGAACACCTCCTACCTGGGAACTGACCTGAACATTGAGTTGAATTAACCATAGTAATGTTGACTTGCAATGTTGGGATTATTAAAAGAAGTTTAATTCACCCAAAAGATTGCAGTTGAATCCTTTCCATAATTGTTATAATAGGATCAGACTTAGATAGATTGACTTAGCCGAATACTATCTAAGTTAAACAACCCTATATTAACCTTAGGACATTTTTAGTGGGAGGAAAATTACAAAACGAGATTTAAATCAAGTTTTGCTCCTACGTCCCTATATTCACAACGTGAGATTCATGCTCGGCTTCGAGTCGCCTTCGGAAAGTGTTTGCATGAATCAATATCAAGGTGAATGGGAAAAATGTCTAGAGTAAGTGGGACCGGGACACGTGTCAACGTATCCCTCGGTCTCCGCCCATAGTTCACACCGTGAGAGTCCTATGATCCACCTGCAGGTTGTCCTGGCGCAACCATCCCTTCGGAGGGCCTGGTCATAGGATTCGGAACATCGTGAACTCCTGAAAAGGATAGGAGCTCTTAGGCTAATCACCAACAGTTGCCTTTCCCTTCGGTAGCCTGTTGGTGCGTGCCTCTGAGATCTGAAAGTGGGAGGGTTACACTTACGAGGATGAGTTAAAAGTGTTAACAAATCCTTGACCGAACAACGATAGTTAATATCTATAGGAATATGAGTTATTCTGGAATTAGAATTAGCTTAGAGGTGTCTCATTTCAAAGGAGGAGTACCTGATCACCCTTCGATGGCTGATATTCTAAATCTCTGAAACATCGTTGCAAAACTAAATCAATAGTTTTTAGGGTTCTGTGATTGTCTGTTTTGCTAAATTGATTGGATTGTGTGCAATTGTTTGCTTGTATGATGGGTTAAGGCAAAGATTACTAATACGGTCATGGTTTGTTTAAATTTCAGCAATGTCTTCCTCAATTGTCTCTCTGCTTAAAAATGAGAAATTAACCGGCGAAAATTATGCTACGTGGAAGTCGAACCTGAATACGATTCTTGTTGTCGATGATTTGCGGTTCGTCTTAACGGAGGATTGTCCTCCAGCCCCTGCTCGTAATGCATCCCAGGATGTTAAGGATGCTTATGACCGCTAGACAAAGGCCAATGATAAGACTCGCGTCTATATCTTAGCCAGCTTATCTGAAGTTTTGGCTAAAAGGCATGAGGGCATGGTAACAGCGAGGGAGATTATGAACTCTCTCCAGGAGATGTTTGGACAACCGTCCTACCAACTCCACCATGACGCTCTCAAATACGTTTATAGCTGTCGCATGAAAGAGGGCACGTCTATTCGGGAGCATGTCCTGGATATGATGGTCCAATTCAACGTGGCAGAGGCAAACGGGGCGGTCATAGATGAGTGTAGTCAGGTTGCATTCATCTTAGAATCTCTTCCGAAGAGTTTTCTACAGTTTCGAAGCAATGCAATGATGAATAAAATAACATTCAACTTGACTAGTCTCCTAAATGAGCTACAACTCTATCAGTCTCTTCTTAAGAACAAGGGACAGATAGAAAGAGAGGCAAACGTTGTTCACTCTAAAAGAAAGTTCGAGAAGGGTTCATCCTCTGGAACTAAATCTGTAGCCACTTCTTCAAAGAAAACTCAGAAGAAGAAATGAAACAAGGGGAAAGCTCCCAGTACTGCTGCTAAAAGCAAGGGAAAAGCCAAAGCTATGGCAGACAAGGGCAAGTGTTTCCACTGCAATGTAGATGGACATTGGAAGAGAAACTGCCCAAAGTACCTTGCTGAGAAAAAGAAGGAAAATGAAGGTAAATTTGATTTACTGGTTTTAGAAACATGCCTGGTAGAACATGATGAGTTTACCTTGATACTTGATTCAGGAGCAACTAATCATGTTTGCTCTTCTTTTCAGGAAAATAGTTCCTTTCGGCAGTTGAACGATGGAGAAATGACACTCAGGGTCGGAACTGGAGAAGTCATTTCAGCTAAAGCAGTGGGAGCTGCGAAGTTATTTTTTAGAAATAGATTCTTACTTTTAGAAAGTTTGTTAATCGTTCCCAAGATTAAGAGGAACTTAATTTCTATTTCATGTTTGATTGAACAATCGTATACAGTTACTTTTGATATGAATGAAGCGTTCATTTATAAAAATGGTGTACTTATTTGTTCAGCCAAATTGGAAAATAACTTGTATGTTTTAAGA
The DNA here is from genome assembly GCA_036850905.1 of Luffa acutangula. Taxonomy (NCBI): domain Eukaryota; kingdom Viridiplantae; phylum Streptophyta; class Magnoliopsida; order Cucurbitales; family Cucurbitaceae; genus Luffa; species Luffa acutangula. The sequence goes on from CM072089.1 coordinate 48,897,634, forward strand.
CCAACCGAAAACAAAGCACTTTTAAATCACGAATTATTTAAAATTGCTGAAACTCAAAGTAAAAGGCAAAGATTTCTCCATCAAGTAACAATACTAATCTTTGGCATCTTAGACTTGGTCATATAAACATCGATAGGATCGGTCGTTTGGTAAAGAATGGACTTCTAAGCAAGTTAGAAGATGATTCACTACCACCTTGTGAATCTTGTCTCGAGGGAAAAATGACCAAGAGACCCTTTACTGGAAAAGGTTACAGAGCCAAAGAACCCTTAGAGTTAATACATTCGGATCTATGTGGTCCAATGAATGTAAAAGCTCGAGGAGGGTACGAATATTTCATCTCTTTTATAGATGATTATTCAAGATATGGTTACTTGTACCTAATGGGACATAAGTCTGAAGCCCTTGAAAAGTTTAAGGAGTTTAAGGCTGAAGTTGAAAACCTATTAGGTAAATCTATTAAAGTACTTCGATCTGATCGAGGAGGGGAGTATATGGATCAAAGATTCCAGGATTATATGATAGAACATGGAATCCAATCTCAACTCTCAGCCCCTGGTACACCTCAACAGAATGGTGTGTCAGAAAGGAGAAATAGAACCTTGTTGGACATGGTTCGATCAATGATGAGCTATGCTCAATTGCCTAGCTCGTTTTGGAGGTATGCAGTAGAGACTGCAGTATACATCTCGAACAATGTTCCCTCGAAAAGTGTTTCTGAAACACATTTCGAATTATGGAAGGGGCGTAAACCTAGTTTGCATCACTTTCGCATCTGGGGTTGTCCAGCACACGTGCTTGTGACAAATCCTAAGAAATTGGAACCTCGTTCAAAACTGTGCCAATTTGTTGGTTACCCTAAAGAAACGAGAGGTGGTTATTTCTACGACCCACAAGAAAATAAGGTGATTGTATCGACAAACGCCACTTTCTTAGAGGAAGACCACATGAGAGATCATAAACCACGCAGCAAAATAATATTAGGAGAAGCTACTGAAGAATCATCAAGAGTTGTTGATGAAGTTGGACCTTCAACAAGGGTTGATGAATGAACTAGTTCTTCAGATCCATCTCGTCCATCTCAAACGTTGGGAATGCCTCGACGCAGTGGGAGGATTGTATTACAACCTGACCGCTACTTGGGTTTAACTGAAACTCAGGTTGTCATACCTAATGATGGCATTGAGGATCCATTGTCCGATCGACATGCAATGAATGACGAAGATAAGGATGAATGGGTCAAAGCCATGAACCTTGAAATGGAGTCAATGTACTCCAATTCTGTATGGGAACTTACAGATCTACCAAATGGGGTAAAACCCATAGGGTGCAAATGGATCTATAAGAGAAAAAGAGATGCAGCTGGAAAGGTACATACCTTCAAAGCTAGACTAGTGGCAAAGGGTTATACCTAAAAGGAAGGGGTTGACTATGAGGAAACCTTTTCTCCTGTAGCCATGTTAAAGTCCATAAGAATTCTCTTATCCATAGCCACGTATTATGACTATGAAATATGGCAAATGGACGTCAAGACTGCCTTTCTGAATGGTAATCTTGAAGAGAATATCTTCATGTCTCAACCCGAAGGGTTCATAGCCCAAGGTCAGGAACAAAAGGTTTGTAAGCTCAATCGATCCATTTATGGATTGAAACAAGCGTCCAGATCATGGAACATTAGATTTGATACTGCAATCAAATCTTTTGGCTTTGACCAAAACGTTGATGAGCCTTGTGTGTACAAGAAAGTCAACAAAAAGAAAGTAGCTTTTCTAATACTTTATGTAGACGATATCCTACTCATTGGGAATGATGTAGGATACCTCACTGACATTAAGAAATGGCTAGCAGCCCAATTCCAAATGAAAGATCTGGGAGAGGCTCAATATGTTATGGGAATCCAAATCATTAGGGATCGTAAGAACAAAACGCTAGCTCTTTCTCAAGCAACGTATATAGACAAGATGTTGTCTCGATATTCGATGCAAAACTCCAAGAAGGGACTACTACCCTTCAGACATGGGGTACACCTGTCTAAGGAACAGTCTCCTAAGACACCTCGAGAAATTGAGAACATGAGACACATTCCCTACGCCTCAGCTGTGGGCAGCTTAATGTATGCTATGCTCTGCACAAGGCCTGACATATGTTATGCAGTGGGAGTAGTCAGTAGGTATCAGTCTAATCCAGGGTTGGACCACTGGGGAGCGGTTAAGAATATCCTCAAGTATCTTCGGAGAACGAGGGACTACATGCTTGTGTATGGAGCTAAGGATTTGATTCTTACTGGATACACTGACTCTGACTTTCAAGCTGATAAGGATTCAAGGAAATCCACATCAGGGTCAATATTCACCCTCAATGGAGGAGCAGTAGTGTGGAGAAGCATCAAACAAGGATGCATAGCAGACTCAACCATGGAGGCTGAGTATGTAGCAGCTTGCAAAGCAGCTAAGGAGGCAGTATGGCTCAGAAAGTTCTTGACTGATTTGGAAGTGGTTCCGAATATGAACGTGCCCATAACACTATACTGTGACAACAGTGGGGCTATAGCCAACTCAAAAGAACCTCGAAGCCACAAACGGGGTAAACACATCGAGAGGAAGTATCACCTGATACGGGAGATTGTGCAACGAGGAGATGTGATCGTCACTAAGATCGCCTCGGAGCACAACATTGCTGATCCATTTACGAAGGCTCTCACGGCTAAAGTGTTTGAGGGTCATCTAGAGGGTCTAGGTCTACGAGATATGTATGCCATCTAATCTAGGGCAAGTGGGAGAAATGTATAATGGGTATAAGGATGCCCTAGTTCATTGCATTATATACATGACATTTCCAGCTTTAGATTATTGCATTTACATCCCACTAACTAGTGTTTTAGTTCAAGTGGGAGTTTGTTGGGTTTTATGCCCTAAAACTCGTAGATAGTGAATGTAACCGTTGACCGGATATTAATGAAATAATATTGATATATTTTTCCATTAATTGTTATTAGTTATTTTATATATATGTCTTTGCCTAATAATAACCCTAATCCAATAAACTAGACATCCAAGGCTGTAATATGAGTCTTGAACTATATGTAGTGACATATGGGATCATTGTTCAAGAAACAGCCTAAAGGGTCTATAGTATAGGGATAAGACTGGGTGCCTTATCCTGGTGACACTATGGATACGACCCACTTTGTATTTGATACAAACGCTGCGATCCAACGCGTTCGTGTAGGAGACATGCGAGTGGGGGTATCCTATGCAATGAGTTTGCATAAGACCGGACCGCGAAATAGTAACCACTGGTTATAACACCGTTAACTAGTTGGTTTTCTATTTCACTAGGACGACCTAGACAACTTAGTCTTAATCCTGAGTTGATTATGGACTCCTGCTCATGAGAGATTGTCCTTTGATTTGTATGGGTGAGAGTGGCCAATACGACGACTCAAGAAGCCTACCACTTTGGGGACAAGACCGAATGGGGAGCTGGGAACATAATCGTACAAGATGGAATTCACTCCTTCCCGACTTTAGGGAAGCAGATGAGTGTTCCCTTAAGTGGTTACTCCAAGTCTTGAACAAAGGGCCCTACCCTCTCAATGGCACGAGAGGGTTTTCTGTTTGATGGTTGGACCACAAACAGGTTGTTCATTAGAGGAGAATTGGTACTTAAGGAAATAGAGGTAACCCAGGGGTAAAACGGTAATTTGATCCAGCTAGTGTTACGAACACTCGTGAAGGACTAACTAGTCGATATTCGTCTAGATCCGTGGACACAGAAAATATGTCTGCAGTGAGAAGAGTGCAACTGTGAGTCTATAATGGAATGTACACACAGTTAACGAATATTGATTAATGTGGTTAATGAGTTTGACCAATTAATCTCACATCGTTGGAGCTTCTGATCTGCAGGTCCATTAGGTCCCACTGGTAGCTCGTAAAGTAATTTGAGGTAACTAAGTAATAAAAGTAAATTGAAAATGTTCAATTTATTAAGGGAAACAAATATAATATATATTGATATATTATTATGAGAGAAATTAATATTTGAAAAGTTCAAATATAAATTTATGGAAGTTTGAAAGAGTTCAAAATAATGAATTAATTAATTTAAGGCCTAAAATGTGTTTGGGCAAATTAATTAATTCTAGGCCGGAAATTAAATATGTTATATTTAATTGGTGGTTAATTAATTAAAGAATTCATTAACCGGGAATTAATCAATTATGGAAATAATTAATCACTTAAGGAAGTGATTAATCATTTATGGAAATGATCTAATCACTTATGGAAGTAATTAGTCATTTGTGGAAAAGATTAATCAATTAGGGAATTGATTGATCATGATTGATTAATTAAGGAATAAGATTGAATAAATTTTGGAAAAGATTGATTTAATTGAATATTTTATTCATGGCCTCTCTTCTATAAATAGAACACTAGACCTAATTGGTCAGGACACTTGACACTCTTGAAAGACAAGACCTAGAATTCTCTCTAGACTCCCTCTTAGAGAAAGACTCCCACAAGTCTTTTGCCTCCTAGACTTAGAGACATACCGGTGTAACCTCTGTGGTGATTGTGTCAATCAAAGAAGAATTTCCAGCGAAGAAAACCTTAAAGCGGCTGCTGCGTTTTCGTTCGTGGAGCGTCGTTGGCGAAGAACGGTCAAGTCTACAACGGAGGTTTGTAACGGTTCTTCCTCTTTTCTTTAGAAAAGTTTTAAAAATAAATTTAGATTTATTTTAGCATGTTTAAACCGATTTTACAGTGGCTTTAAAGGTTGTTTAAAGTTTTGTTTGAGTTATCGTAACGGTATTTTAATGTTAATTAATATACGGCGTAAGGTCCAATCGATGCGCTTCCGCTGCGTGGGGACTTTTATTCCCTTCAGAGAGAATATGAGAGGGCCTTATGGTGGTCATTGTTGTATCACCTAAACCCTAGGTTTAGTGTTTTATTTATTGGAGAAAGGCCATGAATAAAATATTCATTTAAAATAAATTATTTCCATAACTGATTTAATATTTTCCATAATTAATCAATTCCATAACCAATCAATTTCATATTGATTAATATTTTCCATAAATGATTGATCACTTCCATAAGTGATTAAATCATTTCCATAAATGATTAATTACTTCCATAAGTGATTAATCATTTCCATAATTGATTAATTTTCAATTAATTATTCTTTAATTAATTAACCACCAGTGTCCGTAATCACAATTGGGTCAAATGACCAGTTTACCCCTGTGTTACATCTGTCTCCTTAAGTACCAGCGCTCCTCTAATGAATAACCTGTTTATCGTCCAACCATTAAACAGAAAGTCCCTCTCGGGCCAGTGAGAGGGCGGGATCCCTTTGTTCAAGTCATGGAGTCACTACTTAAGGGAACACTCATCTACTTCTCCTAGAAGTGGGAAGGAGTGAATTCCTTCTTGTGTTGTCATGTCCCCAGCCTCCCACTCCTTCTTGTCCCCAAAAAGGTAGGAATATTGAGTCAGTGTATATTGACCACTCTCACCCATGCTAATCAAAGGATAATCCCTCATGAGAAGGAGTTCATGACACACTCAGGATTAAGACTGAGTTACCTAGGTCATCCTATTGAAAGAATAACCTAACTAGTTAACAGTGTTATATCTAGTGGTTTACCATTTCATGATCTGGTCTTTTGCAAACTCATTACACAGGATACCCTCGTTCGCATGTCTACTACATGGATGCTTTGGATCAATACGTCTGTATCAAATACAAAGCGGGTCGTATCACATAGTGTTACCAGGATAAAGTACCAAACCTTATCCTTGTACTATAGACCTTTTAGGTTGTTACTTGAACATTGATCCCTGTATGTCCCCACATACTAGTTCAAGTTACATACAAACAACCTTGGATCTTAGTTTATTGGATTTGGGTCAAATTATGCAATATTTAACAATAACACTTTATTGTAGAAACTCAATAACACTTCATTGAAATAAGTATACAATTTGTTTACATTAACTATCTACTAGTTTTAGGGCATAAAACCCAACAAAACAAGTTGTTCATTAGAGGAGCGTTGGTACTTAAGGAGACATATGTAAGACACAGGTGAAACAATAATTTGACCCAGTTGTGGTTACGAACACTCATGAAGGATTGACTTACCGGTGTAGGGTTTATATTCATGGACACAAAAATGTTATACAGTGAGAAGAGTTCAGCTATGGGTCTTTAGTGGAATGACCCACAGTTAATGAATATTGGTTGACCTGATTAATCAGTTAACCTCATATCATTGGAGCTCCTGTTCCGACCCTGAGCGTCATTCATATTAAAAGTAACTGTATACGATTGTTCAATCAAACATGAAGTAGAAATTAAGTTTCTCTTAATCTTAGGAACAATTAACAAACTTTCTAAAAGTAAGAATCTATTTCTAAAAAATAACTTGGCAGAGCAAACATGATTGGTTGCTCTTGTTCTGACCATGAACGTCATTTCACCATCTTTCAACTGTCGAAAGGAACTATTTTCCTAAAAAGCAGAGCAAACATGATTAGTTGCTCCTAAATAGTATACAAGCAAACTCATCATGCTCTACTAGGCGTTTCTAAAAAAAGTAACTCAAATTTACCTTCCTTCTCCTTCTTTTTCTCAAGTATTTACGGGCAGTTTCTCTTCCAATGTCCATCTACTTTGCAGTAGAAACACTTGCCCTTGTCAGCCATAACTTTGGCTTTTCCCTTGCCTTTAACAGCAGCAGTGGGAGCCTTCCCCTTGTTTCCTTTCTTCTTTTCAATCTTCTTCAAAGAAAAAAAAATTGGTTCTAGAGGATGAACCCTACTCGAACTTTCTTTTGAAGTGGACAACATTTGCCTCTCCTTCTACCTGTCCCTTGCTTTTAAGAAGAGATTGATAGAGGTGTAGCTCATTCAGGAGACTAGTCAGGTTGAACACTATCTTATTCATCATTGCATTGCTGCGAAACTGTAGGAAACTCTTCGGAAGAGATTCCATGATAAATGCAACCTTACTTCGCTCGTCTATGACCGCACCGTTTTTTTCTGCCACCTTAAATTGGACCATCATGTCTAGGACATGTTCCCGAACTGATGTGCCCTCTTTCATGCAGCAGTTGTAAACGTACTTGAGAGCGTCATGGTGGAGTTGATAGGATGGTTGTCCAAACATCTCTTGGAGAGAGTTCATAATCTCCCTTGCTGTAACTATGCCTTCATGTCTCTTAGCCAAAACTTCAGATAAGCTGGCTAAGATATAGACGCGGGCCTTATCATTAGCCTTTTTCCAGTGGTCATAAACATCCTTTATTGCTCGGGATGCATTACGAGCAGGGGTCGGAGGACAATCCTCCATTAAGACGATTTGCAGATCATCGACAACAAGAATCGTATTCAGGTTCGACTTCCATTGTTAATGATAGCGAGCAGAAATGTCGCTATTTTAGTCTCAATTTATTAAGCTTTTCGGTGCTTTAATCGTGTTTTTTATGGATATAATTAATGAATTTTGTTATTTGGTCCTTAGGAGCTAAGTTGGTGATTTTGGGAGAAAAAGAGCCAAAAATGAAGTAATTCTAGCCCAAATCCTAGCTTGATGAAATTGAAGGCCCAAAGAAGGCATTCATGGAGAAAAGACCAAGAGAAATGAAAAAGAAGGCCCAAAAATCAGCCCAAAAGGAAGCTGATTTTCTGGAAAAACTGGACAGCGTCGAGACGCTTAGCAAGGCAGCGTCGCGACGCTGCCCTTTCGTGTTGCCCAAGCCGCGTGCGCAGCAGCGTTGCGACGCTTAGCAAGGCAGCGTCGCGACGCTACCCCTATTCCAGGCCTATAAATAGGTGCTCTTGGTGCCTCATTTAGCATCAATCAAGAATCAATCACTCATTCCTTTCTTTCCTTTCTTAAGACTCCTTTTTTGGAGCCCCTCTCAAGGCTTTTGAGCCTTTTTGAGAGGGTTCTTCTAGTGGGGAAATTTTGGGGATTTTGGGAAGCAATCCTAGAGGCTTGAGGAGTAGTCAGCGGGGGCTCCAAGCGTCAGCAAGGGGTTTTTCGACGGTCAATTCCTTCCCTTTATGCTTTTTAAGATGCTTTCCCTTATAATTATTGTGGATATTATGTGTAGCTAAAACCCCAATCTGGGGTCTTGAAATGAAATGATAGTGGAAATATTGTTATAATTTCTTGTCTCTTGCCCATGTCCTAATTATTTGTATGGATGTGCTTAATGCTTTACTCAATCTGGCCAATTGTGTAATGATTCGTTTCTTAATGGAAACTCGACGGAGAGAAATTAGGATAGATCATAATCCATGCAACTAGCTTAATTGCCCGTTGTGACACCGGGATTAGTTGATTAAACTTAGATTCCTAAAATGAATCAAGAGCGTAATAATTAATGAATTTTAATAGCGCTAAGGACACTTAGGTTGTTAAAATGAATTAATTACAATTAGGGGAAACCGACAGGAGATCCTATGTGATTAACGGAGATTCTAGGATTATAATTAGTTGGGCAATGAGATAGGATAATTATAGCAATTATTTAGCTAACCATTGATTTTCAAGACCCCTCTCCCCATTTCAAGAAAACTCTTTCTCCACATTTTATTTTTGATTGATCAAATTTATTTTCATTAGTAATTTTGAATTCAGTTCTTTTTATCACATGAACGTAGTCCCTAAATATTATTTCACCTAAGTATTTTCAGTGCTCAAGATAATTTTAATTATTTGCTTAAGTTTCGCTTCGCCTCCCCGAGGATTCGATACTCGGAATACTTTCCGTTTTATATAACTTGTGACGACCCGTGCGCTTGCGGATAATCGTTTAGTACAACCGTACCTACCAACAAGTTTTTGGCGCCGTTGCCGGGGAGGCTTGATTTTTAAGCAAAAATTAATTTTTTTCTTGACATCAAAAAGAAAGGGTAAATGGTAATTTAGGTGTAAATATCTTTCTTTCTTCATTTTGTGAATATTATTTTTATTTTCATTTTTGTTTGGTTCTTTTTATCTGGGAGCATTGTATGCGAAGAAACAAGGTGGTTGATCTTTTTCCGCTTGATCTTGAGATTAACAGGACTCTAAAATTCATTAGAAAAGAAAAAAGATTAGCAGAAACGATGGCCCACCAAGAAGAAGCTCCCAAGGCAATTAGAGATTTTCTGCAGCCAGTTCTTCCTACCGAGAATTCTGGAATTGTTTACGCCCCCATCCAAGCTACAAATTTTGAGCTCAAAACAGGGTTGATTCAGATGGCGCGCGATAACTCGTTCAAGGGACATCCTTCCGAGGACCCCCACTCTCATCTGCGATCATTCCTAGAAATATGCGGGACAGTAAAGATGAACGGAGTTCCGGCCGACGCGATCAGATTAAGGCTGTTTCCATTTTCCCTACAGGATAAGGCAAAAGATTGGCTCGAATCAGTCGAGACGGGCAGCATCAGTACTTGGGACGAGCTTGCCCAGGCTTTTCTGACAAAATTTTTTCCACCGGCTAAGACTACCAAGCTGTGGACTGAAATTGGAACATTCAGACAGCTTGACGAGGAGCAGTTATATGAAGCGTGGGAAAGATATAAGGAAATGCTTAGGCGATGCCCCCAACACGGATATCCTGATTGGCTTCAGGTACAGTTATTCTATAATGGATTAAACCCCTCCACGAAGACAGTCCTTGACACATCAGCAGGAGGGAGTTTTCTTTCAAAAACAGTAACAGAAGCCAAAGACCTGCTTGAGGAAATGGCGGCAACAAGTTATCAATGGCCGACGGAGAGAGGAACAGTTACAAAAAAGGCTGGATTATATGAATTGGATGAGTCAAGTTCACTGAAAGCGCAACTGGCATCTCTGACCAATGCACTAAACAAATTGACGTCATCTGAGGTGGTTAAGTCCATTTCCACCTTAGCTGAAGGTCATTCGAAGAAAGAAGGTCAAGATGTGGAAGAAGTTCAATACATAGGATATAGATCATATGCTCAAGGAGTACCAAACTTCTACCACCCCAGTCTGCGCAATCACGAGAACTTCTCATATGCGAATACGAAGAATGTTTTGCAGCCATCCCCAGGTTTTGCATCAACAAGTACTCCTGAGAAGAAAAATAATCTGGAGGAGATGGTGGCTTTATTCATCAAGGAACAAAGAATATTGAATGTGAATCTCCAAACATCAGTAAACAACCACGACGCAGCTCTAAAGAATATGGAAGTGCAGATAGGTCAGATTGCTTCAGCAGTAAATGCCCTGCAGAAGGGAAAATTTCCAAGCGATACTGAGCCTAACCCGAAAGAGCAGTGTAAGATGGTAGTTCTGAGAAGTGGCAGAAGACTGGAGGACAGTTCAGAGAAGAAAAAGGAAGAAGAGAGAAGAGATGAAGATGAAGGGGCTGAGGCACAAAAAACCTCCTCTGAAAGGTTCCAACATCCTCCCAACTCTATTGAATTAAAATGTGATTTTTCTAACAGCTTTGCAGGTAGAAAAGAAGATGAGAGGCAGAATGACAATAAGAAGCTGACTGAGGAAGAAGTGGTTCCATGCAACCACCATGACAGAGGTTCGCATATCAGCCCACCCAAGCGGAGGGGCGAATGTCCAACCTTGGATTTCAGGGAGTTACCTTTTCCTCAAAGATTTAAGAATGTCAAATTAGATGAACAATTTCAAAAATTTTTAGAAATGTTTAAAAAGTTGTCTGTGAATATTCCATTGGTAGAAGCTTTGTATAATATGCCAAATTATGGAAAATTCATGAAAGAAATGCTTTCTAAAAAGAAAAGTCTGAAAAAAGAAGTTTTCAATTTATCTGAGAGTAGCAGTACCATTATTTCTGGTAGGATACCCTCTAAGCAGAAAGACCCAGGGAGTTTTACTGTTCCCTATACCATAGGAGAAGTATCCTTCGATAGGGCTTTGTGTGATTTAGGAGCAAGTATAAATTTGATGTCCTACTCTGTATACAGGAAGATTGGTTTATCAGGTATGACAGACACTGACGTCACTCTCCAGCTTGCCGACAGATCGATTACCCACCCGATGGGTGTAGTGGAGGACGTGTTGGTGAAAGTCAACAAATTCATCTTCCCTGTAGATTTCGTGGTACTAGACATGAAGGAGGATACAGAAGTGCCCATTATCTTAGGCAGACCTTTCCTAGCCACTGGTAAGGCCGAGATTAGCGTGCATACAGGTAAGCTTACCTTGAACATTGATGATGAAAAAGTCGTGTTTAGTATTTTTGGCCAAGATGAATCTGTGTGTAGTTTGCATACATGTTTTTCTGTTGGGCCTGAATACTTGACTGATGACGATGAAGAGGTAGACTATAATCTTGGCCTAGGCTTAGGAGAAATGCTTATTGATAATGTAAATTTTGATCATGATGCATATATGGATAATCCTCTGTTTGAAAATGATTTGGATCTGCCTGACTTTGAAAATGAATTAGACTTGCCTGCTTGTGACAATGAAAGATCTGCAGTTGATGATTTACCTTCCTTTGAAAATGAACTGGAATTGCCTGAAATGAATAATTTTGATGATGATATTGAATTGCCTGACATTGAGCATGAACATAAAAGGCAGAAAAAAGATTGCTCGATAGATAATTTTGAGTCTGACCATGATTACAGTGAATCTATTGAGTCTGATCTTGACATTCCGGAATGCATGAATCCTGACAATGTGAATACTTTCTTTTCATGTCCTGATGATGTGTATAGCATAGAATCTGACCCAGAAGAACTTGAATCTGTGCATAGTATAGAATCTGATCCTGAAATTCTTGAATTCTTGAATTCTTCTGATGATGAGTCATGTGATAGCTTAGTTGAATCATTTTTTAATTATGAGTCTGAAGGATCTACTGAGCATGTAGATATTTTTTCTGATGAATGGTCTGGCATGATTGATAGGCCATCTCTAGATCCTAGACCAGTAGATATTATCACGCTTGATGACTCTGTTAACAATTGTTTTGAAAATAGAGATTTAGAAAAGAGATTTGATGCAGCTGATTATTTTCTAAAATGTTATTATAAGAATCTCTTTAGTGAAGATGGGCCAGGGGAAAGTTTTTTTTCTCCCCTGTTTGTACTATGCAATTCGGTGCGTGATTTCTTGCAGGGCCCGGAGGATGATGAAAATTTTTATTTTGAGCCTCCGTAAGCGTGCCGAGCCTAGTCTAGCTAAAGACGTTAAAGAAAGCGCTGCTTGGGAGGCAACCCAAGGATTAAAGTAGTTAGTTGTTTTTGCGGTAAATAATTTTCTTTGCTCCGTGATCCAATTTTGTTTTGCAGGATCACCTTAGCAAATCCCAAAATTCCACATTTCCCATTTTTCATGGATCCAAAGGAAGAGGATGAAAAGCTCCTAGCTCAGGGAAGTCTCAGTATCTCTCTTTATGCTTTTCTATTTTAAAACATTGGGGACAATGTTTAGTTTAAGTTTGGGGGGGGAGGTTTCCGCTGTGTTGAGCATATTTAAATTCTGTTGGATGCATGAATAGATAGGCATGATAGCCAAGGATGTGATTTTTGAAATTTTGGGAGAAAATGGTTTATATGTTGTGGAATCTGGGAGCACGGCAGAAATTGTGAAATTTTAAAATTTTTTTATACTTAGTTTTGATGTCTAAAGCATGCAATAGTCTTATCTAATGACGTCTTTGAAAATCTAGATTCTTATTATGGTTTTCAAAGTTGTTGTCACCCCGATAGGCTTAGTTTCTAATATCAGGAAGTTCATGCTTGATTGCTCTAAAGAACTAGGTAGAAAAAAAAAATGCTATGCCTGCTGAGAGAAAAGCAAAAGCAACAAAATAAAATGTGAGAAAAAGAAAATCTGTTGTAAAAGAATTTTTGCTTGCTCAAAAGAAAAAAGCCTAGGGGTAAAAAGAGCTACCTGCGGTGTGATCAGTTAGGCCAACCAGAGAATAAAATTCGGGTTAAGGGTCCCTGCACCGTAGTGTGAAAGCTAGTACCATTAGATATCAAAATGCAAGTTTGGGGGAGAAGCAAAAGAAAAAGAAAAGAAAAAGAAGAGAAAAAGAAAAAAATTATGTGAGAATTCTGTTCCCCCATGGAAAAAGAAAAAGATGACAGGCACCCTAGTTACTTTTTTTTGCATGATAGAAGGACTCCGAAGTATTAGGGGCTCTTAGCCAGTGTAGGGGGAAAACAAATGGAGAAAGCCATAAGACTAATCTAGGTTAGTAAAAGAATCAATAGATAAGTCTTGAGCATGCTATTCATTAATCTTAAGTTCAAACTAGTTTAAGATTTCTTCAAGAGTATGCGGTGCTTGCTTATTCCACTTGCATGTTTTCCATTCGATCCTAAGAATTCCAAAATCATTGAGGGTGGAGCGATTCTATTTCATGCATCTTTAGAATTTATTTTGCTCGGGACTAGCAAAAGCTTAAGTTTGGGGGTGTGATAGCGAGCAGAAATGTCGCTATTTTAGTCTCAATTTATTAAGCTTTTCGGTGCTTTAATCGTGTTTTTTATGGATATAATTAATGAATTTTGTTATTTGGTCCTTAGGAGCTAAGTTGGTGATTTTGGGAGAAAAAGAGCCAAAAATGAAGTAATTCTAGCCCAAATCCTAGCTTGATGAAATTGAAGGCCCAAAGAAGGCATTCATGGAGAAAAGACCAAGAGAAATGAAAAAGAAGGCCCAAAAATCAGCCCAAAAGGAAGCTGATTTTCTGGAAAAACTGGACAGCGTCGAGACGCTTAGCAAGGCAGCGTCGCGACGCTGCCCTTTCGTGTTGCCCAAGCCGCGTGCGCAGCAGCGTTGCGACGCTTAGCAAGGCAGCGTCGCGACGCTACCCCTATTCCAGGCCTATAAATAGGTGCTCTTGGTGCCTCATTTAGCATCAATCAAGAATCAATCACTCATTCCTTTCTTTCCTTTCTTAAGACTCCTTTTTTGGAGCCCCTCTCAAGGCTTTTGAGCCTTTTTGAGAGGGTTCTTCTAGTGGGGAAATTTTGGGGATTTTGGGAAGCAATCCTAGAGGCTTGAGGAGTAGTCAGCGGGGGCTCCAAGCGTCAGCAAGGGGTTTTTCGACGGTCAATTCCTTCCCTTTATGCTTTTTAAGATGCTTTCCCTTATAATTATTGTGGATATTATGTGTAGCTAAAACCCCAATCTGGGGTCTTGAAATGAAATGATAGTGGAAATATTGTTATAATTTCTTGTCTCTTGCCCATGTCCTAATTATTTGTATGGATGTGCTTAATGCTTTACTCAATCTGGCCAATTGTGTAATGATTCGTTTCTTAATGGAAACTCGACGGAGAGAAATTAGGATAGATCATAATCCATGCAACTAGCTTAATTGCCCGTTGTGACACCGGGATTAGTTGATTAAACTTAGATTCCTAAAATGAATCAATAGCGCAATAATTAATGAATTTTAATAGCGCTAAGGACACTTAGGTTGTTAAAATGAATTAATTACAATTAGGGGAAACCGACAGGAGATCCTATGTGATTAACGGAGATTCTAGGATTATAATTAGTTGGGCAATGAGATAGGATAATTATAGCAATTATTTAGCTAACCATTGATTTTCAAGACCCCTCTCCCCATTTCAAGAAAACTCTTTCTCCACATTTTGTTTTTGATTGATCAAATTTATTTTCATTAGTAATTTTGAATTCAGTTCTTTTTATCACATGAACGTAGTCCCTAAATATTATTTCACCTAAGTATTTTCAGTGCTCAAGAGAATTTTAATTATTTGCTTAAGTTTCGCTTCGCCTCCCTGAGGATTCGATACTCGGAATACTTTCCGTTTTATATAACTTGTGACGACCCGTGCGCTTGCGGATAATCGTTTAGTACAACCGTACCTACCAACAGTTAAGAAGAGAGACTATTGAGGAAGACATTGCTGAAATTAAACACACAATGATCGTATTAGTTATCATTGCCTTAATGCATCATATAAGCAAACAATTGCACCCAATCCAATTAATTCATCAAAACTAGCAATAACAGAATCCTAAAACTATTGATTTAGTTTTGCAACAATGTTTCAGAGGTTCAGAATAGCAGCCACCGAAGGGTGATCAACTATTCCTCCTCTGAAATGAAACATTTTTCAGCAAATTCTAATTCCAGAATAACTCATATTCCTATAGACATCAGCCACCGTTGTTCGGTCAATGATTTGTTAACACATTTAACTTATCCCCGTAAGTGTAACCATCCCACTTCCAGATCTTAGAGGCATGCACCAACAGGCTACCGAAGGGTAAGACAACTGTTGGTAATTAACCTCAGAGTCCTTATCCTACTTAGGAGTTCACCGTGTTCTGAATCCTATGATCGGGCCCTCCAAAGGGATGGTTGCTCTAGGGCAACACGCAGTCGGACCATAGGACTCTCACGGTGTGAACTAAGGGAGAAGATCGAAGGATACGTTGACACATATCCCGCTCCCACTTACTAAAGACATTTTCCCCATTCACCTTGTTATTGATTCACGCAAACACTTTCTGAAGGGAGGCTGCACCAAAGGCAACACGAAGACGAACATAGATCTCACGTTGTGAAAATAGAGATGTAGGAGCAAAACTTGATTTAAATCTCATTTTGTAACTTTCCTCCCACTAAAATGTCCTACAGTTTATTTAGGGTTTTTAAACTTAGATAAATTCGGCTAAGTCAATCTATCTAAGTCTAATTCTATTATAACTTTTATGATGAGGATTTTACTACAAAATTTTAGGTGAATTAAACTCTTTTAATAAACCCTGCAATATTGCATGTTACAAAAATTTCTCTGATTGTTGTAGTGAGAAAAAGGGTGGTAGAGTTTTGTTTTTTTTCGTTTACAGGCTTTATTCGTTTTACAACGATGGCGTTTTGCGTTCATCACTCCCCCAACATCCGCCGACTACCCCTACAGTACCTCCTCTAATGGAATGTCTGTCTGATTTGAACCCTCCTCCGACAGAATCTCCCCTCGATCTGAACCCTTCTTTGGCAGCTCCTTTATTGCCCTCCTCTTCACGTGATGGCCAAGAGTTGGGGGAGATAGAAGATGGAGAATCTGGGAAATAAATTTTGTTGACAAAGAAATAAATTTGTTAATTGAAAACGAAAAAGATAAAAATATATGTAAAATATGAAATCTATCATTTAAAATGGTGGGAGCCACATTTAAATATTCAGAATTTGTTTAATTAAATGAATAGCCACGTGGCATCCATTTAGTGGGGGAGGTAGGGAATTTTCCCTACTACGGTAGGACTAGAAGTTTTGCCCCGGTATGTTGGGATCTCCCTACATACCACCATTAAAACGTTGACACAACTAAGAGAGATAAAAAAAAATCTCATTTTCTCCCTTCCTCTTTCTTACTTGTCAAGATTTTAATGGGGTTCGTACATACTGGTATGCAACCAAGTTTTGTTCTTTAAAGAATGCATTTTTTTTTATAAACATTTTGTATAAAAATTGTTTAAAATTTAAACACTCATATGTTTGGTTACAAATCTTTTCAAAAAAGTTTGTTTCAAGTGTTTCTCTTAAAATGATTTATTTCTCAATCTCATTTTTTAATAAGTCATTTTTAATGGTTACCAAACACTATAACTTTTTACAAATTGATTTTTTTTTTCAAAATTAAACACTTGAAAAGTTAAACCAAACACACCTGAAATGGTTGAAGTGCTTACGAACACTTTTATCATGGTAGGGTGAACATAATTTGCTGAATTTGCAGACATCCTTCCCAACAGGTGAAATTGGATTATGATATACAATTACAACGCCGTATTGTGGGAGTGAACCAATTGAAATCAATACGAAGAAGATACGTTCTTTTGCACTTTATCATTGTACGTTCTTTTGTCTTATTGGGTTTTGCTTTGCAGGTTCTACATCCTTTGTGCATGGTAATTGGCCTCGTTCTACTCAGCAAAGAAGGTGTGTAGGAACCAAAATGTTGATATATGAAATGTCATTTATTTGTACTTTTGTTTTGATTTTCAACAATTTTGGTCCATAGTTGGTTGCCGCTATGGGTTGGTGCTTTTACGCCTCCCACAATAGCCTTGAAGTAGTATAGACATTGCAGTAGACATTATACAAGGTGTCTTCAACACCACTCAATATATAATTGTGGCATAAAAAATTCGAATGCATCCATGCCTACTTGGCAGCTTCAGTTTTAGGAGTAACACCTTCTGGTGGGATAACTGGGCAATCTTCCTTCAAGATGTGAGCAAGGTTCAGTGTGGTGAGGTAGAAGATCATCTTCTGTTGCCACCTCTTGAAATTTTCTCCATTGAATTTATCTGGTTTTCAGCATGAGTTTTGAGGATTGTTGATCCCATCATGGTAGCACCAGCAACATTAGTTGAAAAGTTTGCAGCCATCAGTTCAGATAATTGTCTTCAGATTGTTGGAGATATGCTCAAATAAGAACTGAATTACACTAGCAAACTGATTACACCTTAACTGAATACTAACAATTACAGTGTAAATAACGATACATACACTGTATATATGAAAATGTTGCGAATATATTGACAATAAATAGTCAAGGCACGCTTACAAAGCGCTGTCCTGAAGACAATTATTCGCTCTGCACAGGTTGCAAGCAGGCTACAACGATCGTCTCAGCAGGATACAACGACTAATTCTGGTAGAACAGCAACCTCGGACTACTCAGATTTGACAGAACTCTTGGATACTTGCTCTCAACTTGACTCAAGATCAAAGGAAACAAAGAAAGAAGGAAGAATGCTCCAAATGGAATGGGATGATTCAAATGAAGAAACAAGTTGCTATTTATAGGCTAGAAACTTAGTAACTCAAAAGAACAAAATTAAATAAAATTGAAACATATGAAAAATATAACTCAATTGAGTTATAATATCAAATTTAACTTCCATATGTTAAATTTGTAATTGAAACATCAAATTGAAATTGATGTTTCAATCCATCTTGAAACTCTTGAAAAATTGAATTTAAATCACTTTTTTTCACATTTTATTTGTAAAATATCCAACAGTTAATATCAATACTTTTAAACTCATCTTGACCATACTTTCATGTTTTTAAGCTTAAATGAAGATTCATTGTTGCCAACATAACTCAATTGGTATAAAATTCATACTAATGATCAAGAGGTCTTTGGTTAGAATCTTCCACCCTCACATAGTAAAAAGAAAAAAAATGCAGATTCATTTTTCTAAGGTAGAAATTAATGCAAAATGGATTCTATCTCACTATTGATAGTTTCTTTGTTTTTCTAATACACTTATTTCCATGTTTTTAAAAACCAAGCCAATTTTTGAAAACCAAAAAAAGTAGTTTTCGAAAACTTGTTTTTGTTTTTGGAATTTGGCTAGGAATTCAAATGTATCCTTGATAAGGATGAAAACCGAAAATTGGGAGAAAATAAGCCTAATTTTCAAAAACCAAAAACCAAAAGCCAAATGGTTAATAAACGGGGCCCAAACTTTCAAACGATTCGACTTTCTAAAGTCCTCCCAAATGAACAAGATTGAAATTTTCTCTAAGATTATCCCTTTGAGCTATTTGAATTTAAATACTTGTATATTTAATTCTGAACAATAAACATAAAGGGCCGTTTGGAATACCTTCTTAGTTTAAGTGTATTTAGAAAAGGAAAAAATTTGACTGCATACGGGAATTTATAGTCCTACCGTAGTAGGGAAAATTCCCTACCTCTCCCACTGAATGGATGTCACGTGGCTATTCATTTAATTAAACTAAATCTAAAAATCTAAACGTGGGTCCCACATTTTAAAATGAGAGAATTCTTAACTTACCTACGTTGTTATCTCTCTCTGTTTTTTCTTTTTCCAATTAACAACCCAAGTTTCAGAGAGGCAACCTTTTACATACTAGTATGGTTTGAGAGATGAGATGCTCTTTAAAATTTCTCTGATTGTTTTTTTTTGGACAACAAAAATTTCTCTGATCGTTTACCGGCTTTATCCGTTCTATAACGATGGCGTTTTGCGTTCTTCACTCCCCCAGCATCCGCCGATCGCCCCTACAGTACCTCCTCTGATGGAATGTCCTTCCGATTTGAACCCTTTCTCTGGCAGCTTCTTTATTGCCCTCCTCTTCATGTGATGGCTAAGAGTTGGGGGAGATAGAAGATGGAGAATCTGGGAAATAAATTTTTTTGACAACGAAATAAATTTGTTATTTTTTTTTAGTACATCAACATTTGGGTTGAGAGGATTTGAACCTCTGACCTCATGGACGAGGGTACATGTTAATTACCGCTGAGCTAATTAAGCTCGCTTTGGCAAATAAATTTGTTAATTGAAAACGAAAAAAGAAAGATAAAAATATACGGAAAATACGAAATCTATAATTTAAAACGGTGGGACCCACATTTAAATATTCAGATTTTGTTTAATTAAATGAATAGCCATGTGGCATCCATTCAATGGGGGGAGGTAGGGAATTTTCCCTACTACGGTAGGACTAGAAATCTTCCCTCTCCCTACATACCACCACTAAGACGTTGACAACTAAGAGAGATAACAAAAAAATCTCATTTTCTCCCTCTTTTTTACTTGTCAAGATTTTAATGGGGTATGTAAGGAGATCCTACATACTGGTATACAGTCAATTTTTGTTCTTTAAAGAATGCATTTTTTTATAAACATTTTGTATAAAAATTGTTTAAAATTTAAACACTCATATGTTTGGTTACAAATCTTCATAAGTGTTTTTATACACAAGTTACTATATACTTAACATATCTTTTCAAAAAAGTTGGTTTCAAGTGTTTCTGTTCACACGTAATTTCGGGGATGGAGACACGTGGAATAAACTTTGATTTGTATTAATGTTGTATGCGTGTGGGTGTACAATCTCTAACTTTAATCCTCTGATTCTCTCTCTTAAATATATAAACTTTGGTCTCTAGTTTGTTGATCTTCTTGGGCTGGTTTGTTGAGCTTCTTGGATGATCGGCCTGCTAGGTTGATGATCTCTTGGATCGGCTTGTTAGCTTGTTGATCCTCTTGGATGATCGGCCTGCTGACTTGATGATCTCTTGGATCGGCCTGTTGGCTTGATGATCTGTTCGATCAGTTGGCTTGTTGATCCTATTGGATGATCGGCCTGCTGACTTGTTGATCTTCTTCATCGGCCTGTTAGCTTGATGATCTGTTCGATCGGTTGGCTTGTTGATCTTCTTGGATGATCGGCCTGCTGACTTGTTGATCTTCTTGATCGGTCGGTTGGCTTGTTGATCTCTTGGATCGGCCTGCTGACTTGTTGATCTTCTCGATCGGTCGATTGGCTTATTGATCTCTTCTTAGAGTCTTATAGTCTTCAAATCTTCTGAGTCTTGAGTTGGTTGAATTCTAAATCTTGGATCTTCTGAATTCTCTAGACTCTCTGACTTCTGATGACTCTGGACTCTGGCAGAATTCTCTGGACTCTGAGTTCTCTGATCTGAATCCCCGAATCTGAATCCCCCAAAATGAATGGTGGCCTCCTCTATTTATAGAGTTTGATGGACCTCATATGGGCTTGGGCTTGGGTTCAATTGCCACGTGGCATAATCTGATTGAACTTGGTTGATGTTATCTGATGGATCACTAATAGACAAGTGGCATTCTTTGATTTGCCGAATTTTAATGTCTATTAATTTAATTTAGGCACACGTGTAAATGTGTAATTGGTCCCAAATTTATTTTATCATTAATTTATATTAATGACGTGGCAATTTATGATTGGCCGAAATTTCTCCTTCAACAAATGCCCCCTTTTCGAGATTTAGGCACAAGTTATGTGTGAGTGAATCTCGAAAAATATATTTTGGAATTAAAATGCAAGGTATTTGTTCTTGACTTTGACTCCATTTGGTGCGTCAATTTAATTAAAATATGAATTTTGGTCAAAATTTCGATTTTTTTATTTGACACACTTTTATTGCCAATTAATCAAAATTTGGGGTTTGGTCAAAATTTTAATTTTCCTTGTTTGGCAGCAAACTTTGATTTCAAGTTTGGGCAAAATTTGGTTTATACCCAAATTTTGATTTGAGGTAAAATCCTACCCAATTTTAATTTGCATATGGAATAGAACTTGAGGTTTGGACTCTGGTCCATTTGGGATAAAATTTGGATTATGGCCAAAATTTAATTTGAGGTAAAATTTTACCAAATTCAAACTTGCATTTGGAATAGAATTTGATGTTTGAATCTCAAATTTTGATTTGAAAGAAAAATTTGAAGTATGCCTAAATAAAATAGATAAATAAAATTATTTAGATAAAATTTGAATTCCCAAATTGATTTGAATTGAAACACTTATCTTTTAGGAATTTCAATTTAATCAAGTTGGTTCAGATAAAGATAAAGATTATCTCATAAAATTTTGAACGGGAGATAGGATTTCATTTGAATCAAATCTTTATCTAAACCTTTTATTTGAACTTAAAACTCCCTCCTATAAATAAGACTGAACCTCAGTAGGAGAGAGCACACATCAATTGCAGAGAGCATTCAAGAAGGGATCCAGGTAGGAAACTTTCTTCTCCTTTTTTTTATTTTTTTTATTTTTTGGTTTATTTTTTGGTTTTTTTTCCTTTTTTTTTTAAATTTCACTTTTTTTTTTTAAATTTCGTTTTTTTTTTTTTTTTTTTTTTTTTTTTTGCAATTTGTTTCTTTCTTTCTTGAATGTGTAAGCTTCGTGCAACGGTCGTCACCAGCCTCACTTGCAGTGATCTCACTCCTGCTAGACCAGTCCCCTATTTCATTGGGTGATCTGAGTAACCTGCAGGGGTAGTCACCAGATTCGCCTTCATGCGCTCCTGCTAGACCCAGTCCCCATTTTATTGGGTGATATGAGTAACCTGCAGGGGTAGTCACCAGATTCGCCTTCATGCACTCCTGCTAGACCCAGTCCCCATTTTATTGGGTGATCTGAGTAACCTGCAGGGGTAGTCACCAGATTCGCCTTCATGCACTCCTGCTAGACCCAGTCCCCATTTTATTGGGTGATATGAGTAACCTGCAGGGGTAGTCACCAGATTCGCCTTCATGCACTCCTGCTAGACCCAGTCCCCATTTTATTGGGTGATCTGAGTAACCTGCAGGGGTAGTCACCAGATTCGCCTTCATGCACTCCTGCTAGACCCAGTCCCCATTTTATTGGGTGATCTGAGTAACCTGCAGGGGTAGTCATCAGACTCGCCTTCAGTGATGCACTCCTGCTAGACCAGTCCCCATTTTATTGGGTGATCTGAGTAACCTGCAGGGGTAGTCACCAGATTCGCCTTCATGCACTCCTGCTAGACCAGTCCCCATTTTATTGGGTGATCTGAGTAACCTGCAAGGGTGGTCACCAGACTCGACTCGCCTACAACGGTCGTCATCAGATTCACTTGCAGTGACTTCATCACCTGTCTAGACCAGTCACTTTGATGACTGTAGTATCTTGAAGGGGTGATCACCAGACTCGCCTACAACGGTCGTCATCAGATTCAATTGCAGTGACTTCACCACCTGTCTAGACCAGTCACTTTGATGACTGTAGTTTCCTGCAGGGGTGGTCACCATTTTTTTAACAACACCTTTATTGTCTTTTTTTTTTTTGTGGTTTGATATCAAGCATTTTTTTTTAACTTGCAGCTAAGATGCATCTTCCAGTCTAGACACTTTCAACATAAAGGCAACACTAAAGTTGTTCATCTTTGCAGATGTAGCGAAGACTTCAACCGTCAACTTTTGAATATGAAGTAAAGTTATCAACAGTCAATTTTTTGAAGATGAAGCGAAGCGGACGCCGTCAACTGCCAACATTTGAAGATGGAGTGGAACGAGGCCGTCAACCGCCGCCAAATATTTGAAAAGGAGAACCGGTGAACTTTCGAACTTGGAGAAGGAGAACCTCAGTAGCGAACCTTCAAAAGGAGGGGTGGAGAGAAGCGTCTTCGAACTTGGAGAAGGAGTAGTGGAGAGAAGCGCCTTCGAACTTGGAGAAGGAGCAACGGAGAGAAGCGCCTTCGAACTTGGAGAAGAAGTAGCGGAGAGAAGCGCCTTCGAACTTGGAGAAGGAGCAGTGGAGAGAAGCGCCTTCGAACTTGGAGAAGGAGTGAGCGAAGCGCGTGAGGGAACCTTCGAACTTGGAGGAAGGAACTGCAGCAGCGCGTGAGAGAACCTTCGAACTTGGAGGAAGGTAGCAGCGAAACGCATGGGAACCTTCGAACTTGGAGGAAGGAACTGCAACGAAACGCAGCGCGTGAGAGCCTTTGAAACCTTCGAATTTGGGTGAAGGAACTGCAGCGAAGCGCGTGAGAACCTTCGAACTTAGGGAGAAGAAACTGCAGCGAAACGCGTGAGAACCTTCGAACTTTGAGGAAGGAACTGTAGCGAAGCGCGTAAGAACCTTCGAACTTGGGAGGAAGGAACTTTACCGAAGCACGTGAGAACCTTCAGACTTGGAGGAGAGAACCTTCGTACTTGGAGAGAAGGAACTACGACGAAGCAACGTGAGAACCTTCGAACTTGGAGGAAGGAACTGCAGTGAAGCAACGTGAGAACCTTCGACTTGGAGGAGAGAACCTTCATTCTTGGAGAGAAGGAACTGTAACGAAGCGCATGAGAGAACCTTCGAATTTGGGAGGAAGGAACTGCAGCGAAGCGCGCGAGAACACCTTCGAACTTGGAGGAGAGAACCTTCAAACTTGGAGAGAAGGAACTATAACGAAGCGCGTGAGAGAACCTTCGAATTTGGGAGGAAGGAACTGTAGCGAAGTGCGCGAGAACACCTTCGAACTTGGAGAGAAGGAACTGCAGCGGCGCGCGTGAGAATACCTTCAAATTTGGAGAGAAGGAACTACAGCGGAGCGTCGTGAGAACCTTCGAATTTGGAAGGAAGGAACTGCAACGAAACGTTGTGAGAACCTTCGAACTCGGAGAGAAGGAACTGCAGCGAAAGCGAAGGAACTGCAGCGGAGCGCGTGAGAACCTTCGAATTTGGAGAGAGAAGGAACTGCAGCGGAGCGTCGTGAGAACCTTCGAATTTGGGAGGAAGGAACTGCAACGAAGCGCGTGAGAGAACCTTCAAATTTGGGAGGAAGGAACGGCAGCAAAGCGTGCGAGAACACCTTCGAACTTGGAGAGAAGGAACTGCAGCGGCGCGCGTGAGAACACCTTCAAATTTGGAGGAAATGAACTGTAGCCGAATGCGTGAGAACCTTTTGAACTTGGAGAGAAGGAACTGCAACAAAGTGCATGAAAACCTTCGAACTTGGAGGAAGGAACTGCAGCGAAGCAACGTGAGAGAACCTTCAAACTTGGAGAGAAGGAACTGCAGCGGCACGCGTGAGAACACCTTCGAATTTGGAGAGAAGGAACTGCAGCGGCGCGCATGAGAACACCTTCGAACTTGGAGAGAAGGAACTGCAGCGGCGCGCGTGAGAACACCTTCAAATTTGGAGGAAATGAACTGTAGTTGAATGCGTGAGAACCTTTTTTACTTGGAGAGAAGGAACTGCAACAAAGCGCATGAAAACCTTCGAACTTGGAGGAAGGTAGCAGCGCAGCGTCAGAACCTTCGAACTTGGAGAAGGAAGCAGCACAACAGCGCAATGTGGGAACCTTCAAACTTAAAGAAGCGGGAGCAACAAACTTAGGGTGAGTGAAACACCGAACTTGAGGCTAACGAGACATTGAATTTGGAGGAATAAAATCTTCTTTTATTCGTCCAACTCGTAGCTTCATATTTTTAACGGTGCACAACTCCAATTTGTTGTATTGGCCCCAGTACTAAAAAATTTCTTCAATTTGTATTGTCATGCACCCTTTTTTTGTTTATAGAGACTGAACTTAAAGTTTTCTTTAAGCTGCCTACGTACCCTTATGGAATAGGGATCAAGTCATAACGTAGTTCAAGATTTTTTTTTTTTTTTTTTTTTTTTGCTCTCACCTTTTAAACTCGTGTGGGCTAGGAGCATCATGCAGTTTAGGCTCTTGCGATAAGGAGCTTTTACATTTTAAAAGCTCTTATCTTCATCATGGTCTTGATCAGGTCCTTGCCTTATAGGACTGGTCAAGATAATGAGATTTGGTTTCACCTTCAAGGAACCTTCTGTATTTATGAGAACAGAGAACTTCCTCTTCATACGTGATGGGATGCTACTTTGAAGCTTCTTATCGCTGTTTACTTCATTAAAAAGTTTCACCTCCAAGTTATCCATCTTTCTTTTAGATTGACCGCTTGTTACTTTGAGGCAATCAAAAACAGATGTTGAAGGTCGAGTTTTCTTCGATGTGGAGACACTTAGCCTTTGGAAAGCTGAAGGTCGAGTGGAGGTGGACATCGAACATTGATTTTCTTCCTCTGTCGCGGCCATACTCATTCTTTGGAATGCCGAAGGACGAGTAGTTGGAGGCTTGATGCGATCGAAGACGGAGGTCCTTTGTTCACCCATCTCAGAATTGTCAACTTCTTCTACGTCGATGCAGTAGGAAGTCGCAAAGTTCTCTTTTTCCTTTTTGTGGAAATTTTTGGAGAAGGATTTATTCAACATCACCAGTTGTTGAGGTTGAGAGAACTTTTTACTTCTCTTTCTCTTGGGTTGAAGTTTCTTAGGATCCTTCTTTCTTTGATGTTTGCTCTTTTCTTTTATTGTAGCAAGATTTGATTGAGCTACTTCATCAAGGTCGAGCTCAATTTTTCTTTCCATAGCCAAGTTTAGAATTAAGTCCTTTAGGACGAAACATCTTTCCACTGGATTACCAATAACTCGATGATACTTGCAATACTTGGGATCATCGACTTTCTCCATCTCTTCTGGTCGTTTACACTTAGGAAGCTTTATCAGTTGCGCTTCCAATAGTTGTTCCAACATATCAGGGATGTCGGCATCAGGGAAAGGATAGATTTTCTTCTGTCTTTCCTTTAAAGTTAAGTGATGCGCTCCATTAGTTTGTCGCTTTTCTTTTGAAGACGACTTGGGAAGGGTTGTGTTTACAACCATGGATTCTTCTATAGTCTCTTCATCGTTCCTTCCTTCTTTTCTCATGTTAGGGAGGAGAAGGTCTTGGTTTTCTCGACTAGCAATACTTAGCTCCATATCGTGGGCACGAGTTGCTAGTTCCTCAAAGGTGCGAGGCTTTATACCTTTAAGGATGTAGAGGAGTTCCCAGTGCATGCCTTGAATGCACATCTCAACGGAAGAGAGTTCAATGAGGCGATCATTGCAATCTAAACTCATAGCTCTCCAGCGATTTATATAGTTAACAACGAGTTCACAGTTTCGTTGTTTAGTGTTTGTGAGCTTGAACATGCTAACGGTTCGTCTAGTGCTGTAGAAGCGATTCAAAAACTCTCTTTCGAGTTCCTCCCAACTGTCTACTGACTCAGGTTCTAGATCAGTGTACCAGTCAAAAGCATTTCCTTTAAGTGTTCGAACGAACTGTTTGACTAGCAGGTCCCCTCGAGTACTAGCGTTCTCGCATGTCTCAACGAAGTGGGCAATATGTTGTTTAGGATTGCCCTTTCCATCAAATTGTTGAAATTTCGGTGGCTGATACCCGATTGGCGTTCTCAAATTATCAATCCTCTTAGTATAAGGTTTGGAGTACAAGAGAGAATCTTGAGTAGGTCCACCGTACTGAGCTCTGATACAGTTTGTGATCATATCTTGGAGCTGTTGGATGGATAGTGAAGCGACCGAAACAGAACATTGTGGATGATCATCTTGCACTATAGACTTTCCTTTGTCGTGATTTTTTACGACTTGGGTTTGACTTGATTTGGCGATATGTTGGTTCTCAATTTGGCTCTTTAGTTGCTCAATTTGAGAATCTTTTTCTTCAATCGCCTTCATCAAGTTGTTGATGTGTTCTTGCATCTCAATCATTCTTTCTTCCGTAGTTCTTGTCTCAGTCATCATGACAGTCACTACGTCAGAATCAGGTTCAAACAGAGGGTTATACTTAACAAGAAACTTGTCATTGGTATATGCCCCCTGCAAGGTTGTTTCTTCGCTTGCAATGATAGAAGCTTTATCTTCTTGCAACCTCAGTTCATTGAAGCAACAATGGGCAGTTGAACCCATGTAAGACTTGATCTCGACAGCGGCCATCGAAGAAGTCTTGAATGACACATTTACTTTTATGTTTTGAGATAAGAGAGAGAGATGAGAGGTAGAGATGGTCCCACTGGGCGTGCCAATTTGTTCACACGTAACTTCGGGGATGGAGACACGTGGAATAAATAATATATTGTATTGATGTTTGTATGCATGTGGGTGTACAATCTCTAACTTTAATCATCTGATTCTCTCTCTTGTGTGTGAATGTGTTTCACTCGAGGGCTGGAACACTTAATCCCGAGTCTGAAGCTTCAATGGATTCTTGGAGCTTGAAGTCTTCTAGTCTTGAAGGAGTCTTCAGTCTTCAAGAAGTATTGATGTCCTGAAGAATCTTTGGTCTTCAAGGAGTGTTGAAGTCTTGAAGAGTGTTTGGTCTTCAAGAAATGTTGATGTCCTGAAGAGTTTTTGATCTTCAAGGAGTGTTGAGGTCTTGAAGAGCGTTTGGTCTTCAAGAAGTATTGATGTCCTGAAGAGTATTTGATCTTCAAGGAGTGTTGGAGTCTTGAAGGGTGATTGGTCTTCAAGGAGTGTTGAAGTCTTGAAGAGTGTTTGGTCTTCAAGAAGTGTTCAACACTTGGACTTGTGGATTGCAGAGAGTCTTCGGTCTTCAGACTTGGTGGAGTCTCTCTGAATTCTCTGGTTCTGCTTGAGAGCTTTGAAAACTCTGAACTCTTGTCTTTGTGAGAGTGTAGAATTTCTGAACCCCTGAAATGGTGGAGAACCTCTCTATTTATAGAGTTCTCGCTGGATGGGTCCTAGTGACTTTTGGGCCTAACAACTTGGGCTTGGGCTTTTATTGGGCTTGGGTCTGGTTTATATTTGACCAAAAACCATATGACCCAAATATTTAAAAGACCCAAATTTGATCCAATTAATTATTTTCTTTAATTAATTGGTCAAATCAATTAATCTGATCAAAATAATTTATTTTTAATTAATTGATCAAATGGACATTTGGCCCTAAAAATTTATAATTGGCCAATTTGTCTTCAAATTAAATTTGGGACACATGTCGATTTATAATTGGTCCCAAATTTAATTAATTATAATTTTGTCATTAATTTTAAATAATGACGTGGCAATTTGTCATTGGCCAAAATTTCTCCTTCAACAGTTTCTCTTGAAAAGATTTATTTCTCAATCTCATTTTTTAATAAATCTTTTTTAATGGTTACCACACACTACAATTTTTTACGAATTGATTTTTTTTCAAAATTAAATACTTGAAAAGTTAAACCAAACACATCTGAAATGGTTGAAGTGCTTACGAACACTTTTATCATGGTAGAGTGAACACAATTTGCTGAATTTGCAGCAATCCTTCCCAACAGGTGATATTGGATTATGATATACATATACAACTTTGTATTGTGGGAGTGAACCAATTGAAATCAATACGAAGAAGGTACGTTCTTTTGCACTTTATCATTGTACGTTCTTTTGTCTTATTGGGTTTTGCTTTGCAGGTTCTGCATCCTTTGTGCATGGTAATTGGCCTCGTTCTGCTCAGCAAAAAAGGTGGATTGGAACCAAAATGTTGATACAATATTTTGATATATGAAATGTCATTTATTTGTGCTATTGTTGTGATTTTCAATAATTTTGGTCAATAGTTGGTTGCCAGGTTCGAGGAGTTTGAGGAAATCTGTTCATTTGATGCTCCAAGGGTTGGCGCTTTTACTTCTGGAAATTTTGGAATTTAGACTAAGGCTTAGTTTGGGGTTGAGGTAGCTTTTAAAATAATTGTTGTCAGCTGTGCTTTAAAGAAAATCAGCTATAGTACGAAGTAAATTAGTGTTTGGTAAGTTTTAGCTTTAAAGAGGAAAAAACAAGTTCAGGTGTTTGGTAAATTAATACTAGAAGTATTGAGTAAGTGGAATTTCAATTTCCGTGCAGGCTTATGAAAACTCTTATTTCTCCATTTAAGGAAATGTTTATTTTTATTATTTGCTTGTTTATTTATTTATTTTTATTGTTTTAAAATGAAATATAAACATGTATAATCTCTGATGGATTTGAGATTCTTTAAATTCTTGAACAAATTTCCTTGAAATAAAGGAAAATCTAACATATTCTTTATTTAATGGGCTAACCCAACTCATGAGGTGTAATCCTTGTTTTATTCTTAAACTTAAGGTAATATCAAGTTAGACACTTTCTTTTATTATTTCATTTATTTTTAGTGTAACGACCCAACTTCTAAAGTGAACCTAATCGGGACTGTTACCACGTGCATGCTATGGAGGCTTTTCTAATAGAACATTTTAAAACATAAACTCAAATTTAAGCAAAATCTCAAATCAAAACCTTTATTTGGGATCCCTAATTTTATAGACACAAAAACATTGTCAAATAACTTTAAAACTAAAGTCAACATGGCCTCCAACAAGTTTGCAAAACAAGTTCATAAACTGAAATAATGAAAAAAACATAGTCCATAAAGCGGAAGGAAAACATGAAGTCCATGAGACCTAGCCTCCCATGGCTGCGTAACAGTTCTCATCAATCACCTTTCACGCGCCCCTGCCTTTACCTGAAAGAAAATCATTTAAGGAAAGAATGAGTATTTAAAATACTTAGTACGTGACCTTACTGTTGAGGTTGAGTCACACTTACGCACGTGCCTAAAATCAATAACAATCATATTTTGGGTGGCTCTAAAATTCTTCTTAAACTTATTAATTACTGAGATATACATCAATTTCATGCATATCCTAGACACAACAATTTCATGTGTCGCCTATGGAGGAACTTCAATTTCACGAACCTCGACTCAAGTACATCAATTTTATGCCCGTAAATCCTGTGTAGGCACCCCCTAATGTACATCAACTCCATGTACACTTTCTGAATTTTAGAACTTAAAGGTCATTTAAATTCATGCATCCTATAAAAATTTCAAGAGACCACCACTTTAAAAATTTTCATAATTTATCATTATTAATATAAATGGCAGATTTTCACGCTTAAATAATCTCATGCTTTAAAATTTTCAATATAAAGGCATGCATGCTAAAAACAATCATGAACACATAATTTTAGGAAAAATAAAGACTACGCTCCCAACTAAAGATTTCAACAATAAAGTCACTCACCTCAAGTTATAAATAATGCTTATTCCAAAACTCCAAATGACTTGATAAGAATGCCAAACTTGATCCCAATTAAGGGTTTAGATCCCAATGAAGACTTGAAGCTTGCTGAACCAGTTCCAAATTCCCTCAAGCTCCAATATCCCGACCTCTAAATTTTATGGCATCACATAACTAGAAACCAAAATTGATGGCTAATCAATTAAAACCTTTGAATTCTCCAAAAATCAAGAAAATCTTGCTGAAAATCACTTACCTAAAGACGAAATTGCAAGAACTTGAAGACCCATCGTTTGAATCGCCGAAACTGCATGGAGAATTTGTAGAACGAAACAAAATTGATTGGGTATTCAACCAAAAGCTAAAGTCAACTCAAAGAACAAAATCAATCTAACTTACCCAAGGTTGAAATTGCCCAAAAACTCGATAAAAACACCCAAAACGAAGTTGTTCGCGCCCCAAACCTCCGCTGCAACACTTTGCTCTCACTGGAAAAATACCCTTATGCCGAGACCCACACTGTACCACAATGAACCTGCTCGAGAATGTCGCGAGAACACCGTTGTCGCTGGAGCTCGGACCAAATCGACACCTGCACTGCCACGCACTAAATAAGATGATCCGCCGACCTTTGTTGCAGAGGACGACTCAAGAGAGAGAGACAAAAATGGCTGGAGTTGGTTGAAACTGCTGCAAATGGGAACAAGAGGGGGAAAATCGTGAGGTTGAAGATGATGGCTCACTTGGAGACCTCGGGCTGCGTGTGACTGATATAAGAGGGGAAAAACTTAGGGTTAGGTGGCTTGGCTTAAAGACCTTACAATTACAAAATTTCCACCCTAGCCACATAGTTAATTTCCACAAATCACCATCCATTAAGCTTCCTTCTTAACTCCAAATTTGAAAAAAAAATTAATCCCACTTAACTAAAAATTAAAGAAATCGAGCTTATACCTTGAATTACCGGCTTTACATTTAGTTTATGTTTAAAAAAACGGACCATCTTTATCTAATTAATTGACAATAGAAGATTAAATGTGGTAATCATTTTTTAAACGAGTGTTGTAGAGGTGCTAATTAATATTGTCCCAACACTCAATATACTCTCGAGTCTTACTTATGGTTTCAAAGACTGGTTTTTATCTTAAAAGAGGTGACCAATCACACCTTTAATGATTGGTAGTGACCCCAATTTGCCATGAAAAATGAAAAACTCAAAAGATGATGTCAGCCGCTTTGCGTCGCGATACATTGTGACAACATAAAAACAAAATAAATAAACTAAATATAAAAGAAAAGAAAAAAGAATATAAGAACTTAAAAGAAAAATTGTAATGCCCCTATTTCATTTAACTAACCTAGTTACATTATTAAGCCCCTATTTCAATACTAACCGAAGCTTCGAAAATTTTGGTAGCATGAAATATGTAAGACTCTAGACACTTAACTAATTAAAACTAAGGTTCATCACACCTCTCTATCTAACTTGCTCTTGCATTTTCAAGGGGAGACAAGTTTTTCTCCTCTACTTCTTTCTCACCTCTCTATCTAACTTGATCTCACTTGCTCTTGCCTTTGATCAATTCTTACTAAAATACCATCGTTTTACAATAATTAAGTACAAATTCTATATTTTAAGATTTCTATCAAAATCGGTAGGCTTTTGACTAATTTGACTTAGAATGATAAGAAATTAAGCACTAAGTCTTTGCTTTCTTAGCAATAATCCAAGTTTTTAATTAAGGTTAAATAACATAAATAAATGAGCACTATTAGGTTCTATTTATAATACTGAGGTAGAATAGTAAAATGTCTGATATTTATCTCTTCAAGAATCTTGCCTTGATACTCGAAACTCTATAGTTAACGGTTAAAAATCCGTAACCGTCGTTGGACTTGGTCAACCATAACGGTCGTTGTCCTTGACCCTTAGCTTATCTGTAGGACTCTTCCACATCATAACTCTTGACCTCTTGATGGTTGTGGTTCCTCTAGCCCTTTTGAGGAGTAAGTCTCAAATCACGGTTGATCCTTGAAGGGGGTTGATCGTGTGAAGCTTCGTCGACCCCAATGACGATGGTCGACCTCAGGGGTCGGCCTCATGGGTCATGGTCATGGGCAACGCTTATCGGGGGTGGCCCTTGGGCCTTTGGCCAACCGTCAAGGGAGTCGACCTTTACGACTCTTGGGCCTCTTGGCAGACCCCTCTTGGCTTAACGAATGTTTTGGGCTCCTTTTAACCTCTTAAGTCATTTCAGACTGAGAATCCTAATGGACTTATTAATGTCAGACCTAGCCAAAACTCAACCCTCAACAGGAAGAATTAGGTTATCTAAGAAGGGTTGAGACTTCAAGAGCTTTTCTTTTAGATGATCTAATTCTTCTCATACATTTTTACCAATTCATTAAGTATTATATCATATAAATTATCTTTATTCAATTGAAACGTTCTCAAACCTTAGGATCCATGTAATTGAAAAATGTTGAAATATAAGGGACCAAATTAAAACTTTTTAGACAAAAGAAATTTATTTTAAGAAAACATATATATTAGGAATGAAACATATATAATAGAGAAAGTTTTCGTCCACAATGATAGAAGTCAATTACAAATCTTACAAATAAAATGTGAGCATTATTGTTTAGACGAGTTTAGTAATCATTTTCAGTGATAAGAGTGGACACCCGAACAACAACGTCCCAAATATCTCCCAGATTCTTGGCCATCTCTGGCAAGTTCGATGGTTCCGGCGGTGGATGTTTGAAGGTTTTTAGACAGTTGTCAGTGGCAGTCTCGGTGCCGACATTGCTTGGTAGGAAGATAATATTGCCACCATTAGCCAGCGCTTCCTTAGATCGTTCTATGTCCCACACCACAAAGTCCAACTCCTTTAAGCATTGTGAATATCGTTTTTTAAGTTCTGGATTTGCTGTCTCTACTGCCTCCAGCCTTTGTGCGTGGTCAAGACATTTGCCGGCGCTTGTATAGGCAAGGCTAAGGGTGTAATTGGCCACCTTTCGAGCGTCTATGCTACCCATGGGTTTCAACAAACTCCAGCATAAGGATACATTTCTGGTTTTTAGGCAGATGCTCGATGCGATGTCGTTTGATGGTGCAGAATTTGCATTAGAAAGAATGACATTGGAGAAAACAAGACAACAAAGGAAAACAAGATTGGAATTGGCCATTTTTTTTTTCAATTTTTATTTTTTTTCCTTTCCACTATTGTGTCCTTGATGAAATGGGTAATTTAAATATATAGATGAAATTTAGAGAAATGGTTTTTTTTTCCTTTTTCTCTCCAACTATAAAGGAAATGGATGGAGGAGATGGGGAAGTTGCCATTGGAAGAGATTTTATCGTACAAGCATAACTACAATGGGTTTTGTATGGTTGTTTGTTATTCTTACCTTAAAACAAATTTAAAAAGAAAAACAAAAGTTAACTGTATATGTCGAAAATGTAGATAAGATTGTAATGTTTGAGTTATGCTCCAAGTTGGCATATACAATAGTGTTACATGAGGCTTGGCATTGCATAGAATGATAATATGTTGCAGTACGTTGATAATCCAAGAGGAGCAATCACTTTATTAATTCTATTTTTCTTAATTGGGAAGACTTTTGAAGTAAAACCTCGGAATGCTAAGCCATTTGATTTACATTTACTCTGTATCCTTGAAATTTGTTTACCTAGTGGCTTGATAAATTCACATTTATATAGCTCTTTGAAAGATTCTAAGGAAGTAGGGTTCAAATTAAATTGTTGAACCTTATTATCCCAGAAGTTTTGGAGCTTTTGTCTTGGAGTAGAATTAAGCAATTCACTATCCTTAAAGTCAAACCAATTACTTCAAAATCTATAATAAAAAGTTGTACCAAAAGGAGACAACAATCTTTTTCTTTTTTAAAAAACAACCTTTTCTCCATTGTCTTTAGCTTCAAAAGCCCGCCTTTGCTTCTACTCGTTAAAGAGGAAGTGGCTTTAATGTCCATAAATTTCTTTGTTTTTTTGTCCTTCATCTTCACTTGAGTTAAAATTTAGCATTATTGAGTGACTAGTAGGTGAAGATTTTCTGACAGCTTTGGCTCTTTCGTATCGCTGTTTCTCGAGGAATTTTTTCTCATGCAACCCTTCCATCTAAGAAAAAGTTTTTACTCAGAGTATCTTTATTTTAGGTTGAGTATTTACACTGATTTTTGACAACCTTTCTTGCTATTGATACTTCCTCTTGAATAGGTACTCTCTACTTTCTTCCTTTTGGTTATGTTGTTGGTTGGTGGAATGAAGAGCACTTCAATGCATCAGATGCAAATGGGGATGGGGTTTTGGACATAACTAAATTAAACGAGTAGTCTTCAAAAACTTCACCGTGTCTCTTCACCATGTCTCTTTATGCAGTTTCAATAGCCTTTGCTCTCCTTCTGTTCACCATCCTTGTAAGTTCAAATTTATAGTTTCATAAGGTTTATTGCTTTCTAAATATTGCTATTTCAATTTTCTGCCAAAAGTTAAATGGGATGTTTATTCTTTCATGTTAAGTTTAAAATTCATTAGGATAGTATTGAACCTAATTAAAATTTTCTTTTAGTAGGTTGTTCTAGTTCGATGTACGAGTTATGTACAAAGATGAAATCTAGGGCAAGTGAGAGAAATGTAATGGCTATAGTGATACCATTATGTAATGGGTATAGTGATGCCCTAGTTTAGTGTATTTGTACATTGTATATGTTTTATACATGTATTTACACACCTGCTGCTGTATAGATTATTGTACATTCCACTAAAATTGAGTTTTAGTTCAAGTGGGAGTTTGTTGGGTTTTATGCCCTAAAACTCGTAGATAGTGAATGTAAACAAATTATATACATGTTTCAATAAAGTGTTATTGAGTTTCTATCATAAAGGGTTATTGTTAAATATTTCACAATTTGACCCAAATCCAATAAACTAAGTTCCAAGATTGTTTGTATGTAACTTGAACTAATATGTGGGGACATACGGGGATCGATGTTCGAGTAACAACCTAAAAGGTCTATAGTACAAGGATAAGGTTGGGTACCTTATCCTGGTAACACTATGTGATACAGTCCGCTTTGTATTTGATACAGATGTATTGATCCAAAGCGTCCATGTAGTATGCGAGTGGGGGTATCCTATGCAATGAGTTTGCATAAGACCGGACCGCAAAATAGTAATCGCTAGCTGTAACACCATTAACTAGTTAGGTTTCTATTTCACTAGGATGACATAGGCAACTTAGTCTGAATCCTGAGTGGATTATGGACTCCTTTTCACGAGGGATTGTCCTTTGATTTGTATGGGTGAGAGTGGCCAGTTCGCTGACTCAATAAGCCTGTCACTTTGGGCAAGACCGAGTGGGGATCTGGGAACATAATCACACAAGATGAAATTCACTCATTTCCGACTTTAGGGAAGTAAATGAGTGTTCCTTTAAGTGCTGACTCCAGGTCTTGATAAAAGGGCCCTACCCTCTCACTGCCCCTAAAGTGGTTTCTGTTTAGTGGTTGGACCACAAACATGTTGTTCAATAGAGGAGCATTGGTACTTAAGCAGGTAGAGGTAACTCAGGGGTAAAATGATAATTTGACCTTATTGGAGTTACAAACACTCTTGAAGGACTAACACGTTGTTATTGGTCTATATTCGTGGACACAAAATTATGTCTGCAGTGAGAAGAGTGCAACTGTGGGTCTTTAGTGGAGTGAACCCACAATTAACGAAAATTGATTAATTGGTTAATGAGTTTAGCCGATTAAATCTTATATCGTTGGAGTTTCTGATCTGTAGGTCCCACTGGTAACTCGTAAAGAGACTTGAGGCAATTAAGTATAAATTGTAAATTGAAAGTGTTCAATTTATTTAGGAGAATCATATAATGTATGATGATGCATTAGAGTATAAAGTTTATGAAACTTTATAATATAATTTTTTGAATTAATTTCAAAATTAATTTTGAGAGAAAATATTTGAAAGAGTTCAAATAATCAATATGAATTGGATTCATATTAATAAAATAAATTTTTAATAAAATCCCTAAAATTAAATATATGTGAAGGTGTACATATTACACATGCAGAAGCAATTGAAGATCGAAAACACTTAAGACGTTCAATTTTACTCCTAAAGCATGCATGTTCTAGAAAAGACATAATAGAGAGTTTAGAAAACACCAACCTTTGTAGCTCACTTATGTTGAACTCCTTGTGGTGTTTGCCTCTTATATGCTCCTTGGACAACCTCTAGAGTCTTCCCTACTATACTCCGGGTCAAGAACGACTTGTGGGAGTCTATATAAGATAGGGAATGGGAAGGGAATGCTTGAAGCATCAAGCAATGGAGAAGAATGAGAGATGAGAGAACTTTGAGTCCAAATTCCAGCAGCATAACATTAAGGAAATGGCTCTCTTATGTTTGAATATGATTCAAACTCCTTTTAAAGACATTCTCCATGCAAAGCCAAGCCTCAAGACACAAGACACATGGTGTATTTGCAAGCTCAAGTGGATTCTAGGTGTACATTACACAAGACATGCAACAATGCATGAGTGAGTTGTCTTTCCACTTTGAATGATCATGCATTAATTGGATTTCCAACTAAATCCACTAAATTCAAATTGAAATCAAATTTCAAGCTTGCAAATTACCCCCAATTTCAATTCTAAATTGAAATTGATTGCTTGGTAATTAATTTGAAAATTTTCAAATTAATTTTGATATGATTAATCTAATTAATCTTTGTTATCTTGTGCAATTCCATATATATGATTCCTAATACATATATATAGTATTCAAAACACTTTTAAATACTTCATCTCTCATTTTCTAATTTAATTCATAATTAAATTATTGTGTCAAACACAATTTACGATAATTCCCTTTTTCCCGATTTTGAACGATTCAAAGCTTCCTATCTTTTGTTCTAGGCTTAATTCCGATATGAGCTAGTAGGGGGACCTAATGGACCTATAGATCATGGGCTCCAACGATTCGAGGCTAACTGACTAATCTCATTGTCCAAGCTAGCCAACATTCGTTAACTATTGGGACACTCCACTATAGCCCGATAGTTGCACTCCCCTCACTATAGATATATTTCCGTCCACTCGATTTAACCATGATTAGTAAGTCGATCCTTCACAGGTTGTTCGTAGCTATAGCTAGGTCAATAAGCCGTTTTACCCCTATAGTACTTCTAGTTCCTTAAGTCCCACTGATCCTCTAATGAACAATTGGTTTATGGTCCAACCAATAAACCGAGTCCCTCTCGGGCCAATGAGAGGGCGGGATCCCTTTGTTCAAGCCCCGGAGTCAGCACTTAAGGGAACAACCTCTCTACTATCCCTTATTTGTGTAGGAGTGAATTCCTTCTTGCACGACTATGTCCCCAGCTATCTACCCGTTCCTATCCCTGAAATGGGAGGCTTATTGAGTCGGCGATACTGAGCCACTCTCACCTATGCAGATCTAAGGATAAGCTCGAATAAACAGGAGTTCATAGTTAGCTAAGGATTAAGATCGAGTTACCTAGGTCATCACATGAAATAGTCAGTCTCGTCAGTAAACGGTGTTATAAAGCGAGAGCGACTTATTTCTCGGTCCTGGTCTTATGCAAACTCATTGCATAGGACACCCCCACTCGCATGTCTCTACATGGATGATTTAGGATCACATCATCTATATCATCTATAAAGTGGGTCGCGTCTCATAGTGTCTCCAGAATAAGGTACCCAACCCTATTCCTATACTATAGACCGTTTTGGCTATTACTCAAGCTTGATCCACTTTTATGTCTCTACATAAAGCTCAAGTGTTCATCCTATAGCCATGGATCTTAGTTTATTGGATTTGGGTTATTATATGTGCAATTTAATTTATTCAGTAATGACTTTTACTGAATCAATCTCGATAACACCTTTATCGAATAAGTATATAATTCGTTTAACATTCACTATCTACGAGTTTTAGGGCACCAATCCCAACAATATGATATTTAATTGGGTAATTAATTAATTATTTATTAAAATTAGATATGAATAAGATAATAGATCTTATTCATGACCTTTTTCCTATAAATAGAACTCCTGGGGTGGGGTGAATGAGATCCCATTCATTCTCATACTCTCAGAGAATTCTCCTGAAGGCTCCCACCTGTCTCCTGCCTCTAGTAGTCTCAGAGTCATACCGGTGTAGCCATAGTGGTAGTGTTCGCAATAGTTCATAATTATTTCACAAGCAGTTGGTGAATTTAATCTGAGTCGTCAACGAGAGTAAGAAACTTCTTACTGTATAAATTAGATTTAGATCTAATGCTTTTGTATGCTTAGCCTTAATATAAATCTAGAATAGTTCTAAGTTTATTGCCAATGTATTGGTATTTTAGACTAAACAAAATTAACTACGAATCGGTCCCAATCACGCTTCTGCTTTACAAAATTACGGAAATCCAAACCCTTCACTTTGTTTTTCGACCTTTAGAACAAGCATGCTTAATTCCTAAAATTGATGTAGTTAGAGTGTCTAAGAACCTAATTGCTTCTGCATGCGTGATATTCACTCTTTAAAAAATTTAATCATTTAAAGTGAAATTTGTCAAAAGTCAGCGGATCAAGATAAAAATCTTAAATTATAAAATTTATGCTTAATTAATATAAAAAAAAGGATATTTTAATAAGAGTTTGTTAAAGTTTAACGGTGTTGTACAGGAGTCAAGAATTGCATTTGAAATGCACCCAGATCTGGAAAAGGAAAAGTTTAGTGGAGCATGGAATAGAAGATTTGAACCCACATTTGGAAAAGAAGAAATTTAGCAAAATATGACATAGTTAGAAGATTTGGAAATGCGCCAGAATTGCACCTGCAAACTGATAAGGAAAGAGGCCCCAACTGAAGGAAAAATGCTTCAAAGCAAGGTTGCACGATGAAATGCGCTGCATTGGCAGCCACAACTGGGCAATTTCGACAGAATTTTGAGATTGGCGGGATTTGTAGATAATCTTCTAAAAATCAATTATTCCAAACCAAATCTCCAAGAATCATGGGATTGCACTCAAAGAGGACTTCTCGTACTGATCTCGACATGAAACTATACCTAACAATGTCTATAAATGGATCACAAGGCCAAGAGAGAAGGGAGCTCGGATTTAGTTTAGGATTTCTTTTAAGTTATGTTTTTCTCTTCATCTTGTAGTCAATCCGAGTCTCGACACCTTTTAGCCTCTGTCGGCTCCTCCATTCGAAAGAAGTAGAAGGGAAAGACTTGTCTCTCCTTGAAAAAGGTAAGAGCAAGTTAGAGAGGAGGAAGAGTCATCCATAGTCTAGAGTCATTTATCTTTTATTGTAATGGTCTTTTAAATTACGTTTTTGTTATGCTATATTTGTAAGTTTAGCATATGTACCTTTCAATTATCAATATGAATTCAAGTTTTATTTATATTTTGTGTTCCTATAACTCATTGTCTTTCATTTTATTTTCTATCATGAGCTAAGCTTTTTCTGTGGATTCAAGTATGTGGATACCTTGAGTAGAAGAAAGTCTCACCTATTGCAAAAACAACTTTGCTCTTACTTAGCATTGTTTGTTTTTGCTGAAGTTTAAGTTTCATTGTTAATTAACTTAAATCGATCACTTGAGTTAACATAGTTTGTGTTCAACTGGTGGCCAAAAGGTTAGAGTTGAGTGCGTGAGTTGGCAAAAATTGTTGGGTTTTATGCCCTAAAACTCGTAGATAGTGAATGTAAACAAATTGTATACTTGTTTCAATAAACAAAGTGTTATTGATTTTTCTACAATAAAGTGTTATGGTTAAGTATTACACAATATAACCTAAATTCAATAAACTATCCAAGGTTTTTTGTATGTAAGTTGAACTAGTATGTGAGGACATATGGGGATCGATGTTCAAGTAACAACCTAAAAGGTCTATAGTATAGGGATAAGGCTTGGTACTTTATCCTGGTAACACTATGTGATATGACTCGCTTTGTATCTGATACAGACATATTGATCCAAAGCGTCCATGTAGTAGACATGCAAGCGGGGGTATCCTATACAATGAGTTTGCATAAGACTGGACCACGAAATAGTCAACCACTAGTTGTGACACTGTTAACTAGTTAGGTTACTATTTCAATAGGATGACTTAAGTAACTCAGTCTTAATCCTGAGTGTGTCATGAACTCCATCTCATAAAGGATCGTCCTTTGATTAGCATAGGTGAGAGTGGCCTAGCATAGGAGTAGGATTTGGAATTTCCTAATTTTGATAAAGCAGAAGAGTAATTGTGATAGATTCGTAGTTAATTTTGTTTATCCAAAAATACCAATACATTGGCAAAAATCATATAACAAATTCTACACAAACTTAAGGCTAAGCATACAAAATTTAGATCTAAATCCATAATAAAGAAAAGAGAAGCAAACCTCCATTGACGTCTTTGAAAATCAAGAATGATTCTTGATTGCTCTAAAACAACGAAGAACACTACCATTTGATCTTTCCCGCTATAACTCTGAGATTAGGAACGTAGTTGTTGGACTACCTAATCTTGAATGGGAAAAACTCTAGAGAGAAAATTCTCCCTAGAGTTCTTGAGTTGAGAGTGTTGGGTTTTATGCCTTAAAACTCGTAGATAGTGAATGTAACCGTTGACCGGATATTAATGAAATAATATTGATATATTTTTCCATTAATTGTTATTAGTTATTTTATATATATGTCTTTGCCTAATAATAACCCTAATCCAATAAACTAGACATCCAAGGCTGTAATATGATTCTTGAACTATATGTAGTGACATATGGGAC
Source organism: Luffa acutangula (assembly GCA_036850905.1). Lineage (NCBI taxonomy): Eukaryota > Viridiplantae > Streptophyta > Magnoliopsida > Cucurbitales > Cucurbitaceae > Luffa > Luffa acutangula. Next base: position 48,938,687 of record CM072089.1, read on the forward strand.
CATTGTTCAAGAAACAGCCTAAAGGGTCTATAGTATAGGGATAAGACTGGGTGCCTTATCCTGGTGACACTATGGATACGACCCACTTTGTATTATACAAACGCTGCGATCCAACGCGTTCGTGTAGGAGACTTGCGAGTGGGGGTATCCTATGCAATGAGTTTGCATAAGACCGGACCGCGAAATAGTAACCACTGGTTATAACACCGTTAACTAGTTGGTTTTCTATTTCACTAGGACGACCTAGACAACTTAGTCTTAATCCTGAGTTGATTATGGACTCCTGCTCATGAGAGATTGTCCTTTGATTTGTATGGGTGAGAGTGGCCAATACGCCGACTCAATAAGCCTACCACTTTGGGGACAAGACCGAATGAGGAGCTGGGAACATAATCGTACAAGATGGAATTCACTCCTTCCCGACTTTAGGGAAGCAGATGAGTGTTCCCTTAAGTGGTTACTCCGAGTCTTGAACAAAGGGCCCTACCCTCTAAATGGCACGAGAGGGCTTTCTGTTTGATGGTTGGACCACAAACAGGTTGTTCATTAGAGGAGAATTGGTACTTAAGGAAGTAGAGGTAACCCAGGGGTAAAACGGTAATTTGACCCAGCTGGTGTTACGGACACTCGTGAAGGACTAACTAGTCGATATTGGTCTAGATCCGTGGACACAGAAAATATGTCTGCAGTGCGAAGAGTGCAACTGTGAGTCTATAGTGGAATGTACACACAGTTAACGAATATTGATTAATGTGGTTAATGAGTTTGACCAATTAATCTCACATCGTTGGAGCTTCTGATCTGCAGGTCCATTAGGTTCCACTGGTAGCTCGTAAAGTAATTTGAGACAACTAAGTAATAAAAGTAAATTGAAAATGTTCAATTTATTAAGGGAAACAAATATAATATATATTGATATATTATTATGAGAGAAATTAATATTTGAAAAGTTCAAATATAAATTTATGGAAGTTTGAAAGAGTTCAAAATAATGAATTAATTAATTTAAGGCCTAAAATGTGTTTGGGCAAATTAATTAATTCTAGGCCGGGAATTAAATATGTGATATTTAATTGGTGGTTAATTAATTAAAGAATTCATTAATCGGGAATTAATCAATTATGGAAATAATTAATCACTTAAGGAAGTAATTAGTCATTTATGGAAATGATCTAATCACTTATGGAAGTAATTAGTCATTTGTGGAAAAGATTAATCAATTAGGGAATTGATTGATCATGATTGATTAATTAAGGAATAAGATTGAATCAATTTTGGAAAAGATTGATTTAATTGAATATTTTATTCATGGCCTCTCTTCTATAAATAGAACACTAGACCTAATTGGTCAGGACACTTGACCCTCTTGAAAGACAAGACCTAGAATTCTCTCTAGCCTCCCTCTTAGAGAAAGACTCCCACAAGTCTTTTGCCTCCTAGACTTAGAGACATACCGGTGTAACCTCTGTGGTGATTGTGTCAATCAAAGAAGAATTTCCAGCGAAGAAAACCTTAAAGCGGTTGCTGTGTTTTCGTTCGTGGAGCGTCGTTGGTGAAGAACGGTCAAGTCTACAACGGAGGTTTGTAACGGTTCTTCCTCTTTTCTTTAGAAAAGTTTTAAAAATAAATTTAGATTTATTTTAGCATGCTTAAACCGATTTTACAGCGACTTTAAAGGTTGTTTAAAGTTTTGTTTGAGTTATCGTAACGGTATTTTAATGTTAATTAATATACGGCGTAAGGTCCAATCGATGCGCTTCCGCTGCGTGGGGACTTTTATTCCCTTCAATCGGTATCAGAGCCATCGTTGTCCCTATTAATTAATTTTAAAAGTTGCGATAGGCTCTAGTAGGTGGGATTTATGCATACTGTATGTTCGGTTTGCATTGAACTGTTTGGGTTAATTTTATGGCCATAGATTTTATTTTTATGTGATTTGATCATGTAAGGCCCGGTGTTTCGGGTATTTTATGTAAAATCGAGTCCTATGTAAGTCCGGGTATAGAATAGGTTTTTATGAGATGAAAATCGGAGCAATCGCCGCTGAAATCGGGGCCGAAATCGGAGAATCGATGCTGCTGCCGCCCAGATTCTGCCTCCAGACGCAACAGCGTCGGGACGCTCCTTCAACAGCGTCTTGACGCTGTCTCGATACCGAAGGCGCTCGGTAAGAAAAGCACACAGCATCGGGACGCTACCTCAACAGCGTCTCGACGCTGTCTCGATTACGCAGGCGCCAGATATGGAAAACGCACAGCGTCGGGACGCTATCAACACAGCGTCTCGACGCTGTCACGATGGAGGCGCGACCTAGGGTTTCAAAAGGCGCGGTTCAAGGCATGGTCGGACCGGTTCGGCTGGGCTGGGACCTATTTGGTCCGGTTCAGCCAATTTTTGGCATGGTTCGTGATTTTGGAGGCCGGTTCGAGGTGGTTCGGGCCGGTTCGTGCTGTCTAGACCAATTTCGGAGCTGTACATGGATTTTTTTAGGATATAATTTAGCTAAATTAATGTAATTTAATGCTTTATTTTATCCTAGGGGCCAAAAATTAACCGGTTCAATTGCTATTTATATGCTTTATGGATGTCATATAGAATATTTAATCCCACCTTAGGTTATAAACATGCTCATGCATTTTTTATATATTATAAATTGTTATAATGTATGTTTAAATGCATGGATTTGTTTTCATATTTTTAATATAAGTGTATATTAATTATATGAAAAATTGGAAAGCATGAAGCATGTCATTACTTAAATTAAATATAAATAGTTATGTTTAATGTGATGAATGAAGCATGCTTGATTGATTTTCTTGATTGGCTTATAATTGTTATAATAAAAGAAAATCAAAATTGCATGAAGCATGAAACATCCATAGTTAATAATATAAGTGTTATATTATTCATGCAATTGATGTGGTTTAATTATTTAATTTGAATGAGATTGTTGAATGAATTAAACCCTAGATTCTTGAAATCATTAAAATTTGAAATAGTTCTTTAATATTAATGATTAGAAACCGTCAATCTATAATCAAGATTTGCATGCAAACATAAGATCATAGGATAAATGGGATTAATTTTAAATTGTTTAAAATTAATTAGACCTAGATCGATTTCTAATAGGATTAGAATCTTTTCTTACTTAGAATTAAAAATAGTTTTAATTTACTAAGTAGGAAAAACATTGCTATGATTATAAGGGAACTCCACCGGTAATGTTCTGTCTAAGAATGGGGGTATTTAAGTTGACGGTTTACGGAACACCTCCTACCTGGGAACTGACCTGGAATACCGGAGTTGAATTAATCATAGTTAAATGTTAGCATGCAATGTCACTAGGTTTATTAAAAGTGTTTAATGCACCTAGATCTTTACAGTAAAGACCTTACATTACTGAGGTTATAAGGGAACTCTCTCGGTAAAGTTCTGTCTAGAGGCTGGGGGTATTTAAGTTGACGGTTTACGGAACACCTCCTACCTGGGAACTGACCTGAACATTGAGTTGAATTAACCATAGTAATGTTGACTTGCAATGTTGGGATTATTAAAAGAAGTTTAATTCACCCAAAAGATTGCAGTTGAATCCTTTCCATAATTGTTATAATAGGATCAGACTTAGATAGATTGACTTAGCCGAATACTCTCTAAGTTAAACAACCCTATATTAACCTTAGGACATTTTCAGTGGGAGGAAAATTACAAAACGAGATTTAAATCAAGTTTTGCTCTTACGTCCCTATATTCACAACGTGAGATTCATGCTCGGCTTCGAGTCGCCTTAGGAGCGGCCTCCCTTCGGAAAGTGTTTGCATGAATCAATATCAAGGTGAATGGGAAAAATGTCTAGAGTAAGTGGGAGCGGGACACGTGTCAACGTATCCCTCGGTCTCCGCCCATAGTTCACACCGTTAGAGTCCTATGATCCGCCTGCAGGTTGTCCTGGCGCAACCATCCCTTCGGAGGGCCTGGTCATAGGATTCGGAACATCGTGAACTTCTGAAAAGGATAGGAGCTCTTAGGCTAATCACCAACAGTTGTCTTTCCCTTCGGTAGCCTATTGGTGCGTGCCTCTGAGATCTGAAAGTGGGAGGGTTACACTTACGAGGATGAGTTAAAAGTGTTAACAAATCCTTGACCGAACAACGATGGCTAATATCTATAGGAATATGAGTTATTCTTGAATTAGAATTAGCTTAGAGGTGTCTCATTTCAAAAGAGGAGTACCTGATCACCCTTCGGTGGCTGATATTCTAAACCTCTGAAACATCGTTGCAAAACTAAATCAATAGTTTTTAGGGTTCTGTGAATGTCTGTTTTGCTAAATTGATTGGATTGTGTGCAATTGTTTGCTTGTATGATGGGTTAAGGCAAAGATTACTAATACGGTCATGGTTTGTTTAAATTTCAGCAATGTCTTCCTCAATTGTCTCTCTGCTTAAAAATGAGAAATTAACCGACGAAAATTATGCTACGTGGAAGTCGAACCTGAATATGATTCTTGTTGTCGATGATTTGCGGTTCGTCTTAACGGAGGATTGTCCTCCAGCCCCTGCTCGTAATGCATCCCAGGCAGTTAAGGATGCTTATGACCGCTAGACAAGGCCAATGATAAGACTCGCGTCTATATCTTAGCCAGCTTATCTGAAGTTTTGGCTAAAAGGCATGAGGGCATGGTAACAGCGAGGGAGATTATGAACTCTCTCGAGGAGATGTTTGGACAACCGTCCTACCAACTCCACCATGACGCTCTCAAATACGTTTATAGCTGTCGCATGAAAGAGGGCACGTCTGTTCGGGAGCATGTCCTGGATATGATGGTCCAATTCAACGTGGCAGAGGCAAACGGCGCGGTCATAGATGAGCGTAGTCAGGTTGCATTCATCTTAGAATCTCTTCCGAAGAGTTTTCTACAGTTTCGAAGCAATGTAATGATGAATAAAATAACATTCAACTTGACTAGTCTTCTAAATGAGCTACAGCTCTATCAGTCTCTTCTTAAGAACAAGGGACAGATAGAAGGAGAGGCAAACGTTGTTCACTCTAAAAGAAAGTTCGAGAAGGGTTCATCCTCTAGAACTAAATCTGTAGCCACTTCTTCAAAGAAAACTCAGAAGAAGAAAGGAAACAAGGGGAAAGCTCCCAGTACTGCTGCTAAAAGCAAGGGAAAAGCCAAAGCTATGGCAGACAAGGGCAAGTGTTTCCACTACAATGTAGATGGACATTGGAAGAGAAACTGCCCAAAGTACCTTGTTGAGAAAAAGAAGGAAAAGGAAGGTAAATTTGATTTACTGGTTTTAGAAACATGCCTGGTAGAACATGATGAGTTTACCTGGATACTTGATTCAGGAGCAACTAATCATGTTTGCTCTTCTTTTCAGGAAAATAGTTCCTTTCGGCAGTTGAACGATGGAGAAATGACACTCAGGGTCGGAACTGGAGAAGTCATTTCAGCTAAAGAAGTGGGAGCTGCGAAGTTATTTTTTAGAAATAGATTCTTACTTTTAGAAAGTTTGTTAATCGTTCCCAAGATTAAGAGGAACTTAATTTCTATTTCATGTTTGATTGAACAATCGTATACAGTTACTTTTGATATGAATGAAGCGTTCATTTATAAAAATGGTGTACTTATTTGTTCAGCCAAATTGGAAAATAACTTGTATGTTTTAAGACCAACCGAAAACAAAGCACTTTTAAATCACGAATTATTTAAAACTGCTGAAACTCAAAGTAAAAGGCAAAAGATTTCTCCATCAAGTAACAATACTAATCTTTGGCATCTTAGACTTGGTCATATAAACATCGATAGGATCGGTCGTTTGGTAAAGAATGGACTTCTAAGCAAGTTAGAAGATGATTCACTACCACCTTGTGAATCTTGTCTCGAGGGAAAAATGACCAAGAGACCCTTTACTGGAAAAGGTTACAGAGCCAAAGAACCCTTAGAGCTAATACATTCGGATCTATGTGGTCCAATGAATGTAAAAGATCGAGGAGGGTACGAATATTTCATCTCTTTTATAGATGATTATTCAAGATATGGTTACTTGTACCTAATGGGACATAAGTCTGAAGCCCTTGAAAAGTTTAAGGAGTTTAAGGCTGAAGTTGAAAACCTATTAGGTAAATCTATTAAAGTACTTCGATCTGATCGAGGAGGGGAGTATATGGATAAAAGATTCCAGGATTATATGATAGAACATGGAATCCAATCTCAACTCTTAGCCCCTGGTACACCTCAACAGAATGGTGTGTCAGAAAGGAGAAATAGAACCTTGTTGGACATGGTTCGATCAATGATGAGCTATGCTCAATTGCCTAGCTCGTTTTGGGGGTATGCAGTAGAGACTGCAGTATACATCTTGAACAATGTTCCCTCGAAAAGTGTTTCTGAAACACATTTCGAATTATGGAAGGGGCGTAAACCTAGTTTGCATCACTTTCGCATCTGGGGTTGTCCAGCACACGTGCTTGTGACAAATCCTAAGAAACTGGAACCTCGTTCAAAACTGTGCCAATTTGTTGGTTACCCTAAAGAAACGAGAGGTGGTTATTTCTACGACCCACAAGAAAATAAGGTGATTGTATCGACAAACGCCACTTTCTTAGAGGAAGACCACATGAGAGATCATAAACCACACAGCAAAATAATATTAGGAGAAGCTACTGAAGAATCATCAAGAGTTGTTGATGAAGTTGGACCTTCAACAAGGGTTGATGAATGAACTAGTTCTTCAGATCCATCTCGTCCATCTCAAACGTTGGGAATGCCTCGACGCAGTGGGAGGATTGTATTACAACCGGACCGCTACTTGGGTTTAACTGAAACTCAGGTTGTCATACCTAATGATGGCATTGAGGATCCATTGTCCTATCAACATGCAATGAATGACGAAGATAAGGATGAATGGGTCAAAGCCATGAACCTGGAAATGGAGTCAATGTACTCCAATTCTGTATGGAAACTTACAGATCTACCAAATGGGGTAAAACCCATAGGGTGCAAATGGATCTATAAGAGAAAAAGAGATGCAGCTGGAAAGGTACAGACCTTCAAAGCTAGACTAGTGGCAAAGGGTTATACCCAAAAGGAAGGGGTTGACTATGAGGAAACCTTTTCTCCTGTAGCCATGTTAAAGTCCATAAGAATTCTCTTATCCATAGCCACGTATTATGACTATGAAATATGGCAAATGGACGTCAAGACTGCCTTTCTGAATGGTAATCTTGAAGAGAATATCTTCATGTCTCAACCCGAAGGGTTCATAGCCCAAGGTCAGGAACAAAAGGTTTGTAAGCTCAATCGATCCATTTATGGATTGAAACAAGCGTCCAGATCATGGAACATTAGATTTGATACTGCAATCAAATCTTTTGGCTTTGACCAAAACGTTGATGAGCCTTGTGTGTACAAGAAAATCAACAAAAGGAAAGTAGCTTTTCTAATACTTTATGTAGACGATATCCTACTCATTGGGAATGATGTAGGATACCTCACTGACATTAAGAAATGGCTAGCAGCCCAATTCCAAATGAAAGATCTGGGAGAGGCTCAATATGTTCTGGGAATCCAAATCATTAGGGATCGTAAGAACAAAACGCTAGCTCTTTCTCAAGCAACGTATATAGACAAGATGTTGTCTCGATATTCGATGCAAAACTCCAAGAAGGGACTACTACCCTTCAGACATGGGGTACACCTGTCTAAGGAACAGTCTCCTAAGACACCTCAAGAAATTGAGAACATGAGACACATTCCCTACGCCTCAGCTGTGGGCAGCTTAATGTATGCTATGCTCTGCACAAGGCCTGACATATGTTATGCAGTGGGAGTAGTTAGTAGGTATCAGTCTAATCCAGGGTTGGACCACTGGGGAGCGGTTAAGAATATCCTCAAGTATCTTCGGAGAACGAGGGACTACATGCTTGTGTATGGAGCTAAGGATTTGATTCTTACTGGATACACTGACTCTGACTTTCAAGCTGATAAGGATTCAAGGAAATCCACATCAGGGTCAGTATTCACCCTCAATGGAGGAGCAGTAGTGTGGAGAAGCATCAAACAAGGATGCATAGCAGACTCAACCATGGAGGCTGAGTATGTAGCAGCTTGCGAAGCAGCTAAGGAGGCAGTATGACTCAGAAAGTTCTTGACTGATTTGGAAGTGGTTCCGAATATGAACGTGCCCATAACACTATACTGTGACAACAGTGGGGCTGTAGCCAACTCAAAAGAACCTCGAAGCCACAAACGGGGTAAATACATCGAGAGGAAGTATCACCTGATATGGGAGATTGTGCAACGAGGAGATGTGATCGTCACTAAGATCGCCTCGGAGCACAACATTGCTGATCCATTTACGAAGGCTCTCACGGCTAAAGTGTTTGAGGGTCATCTAGAGGGTCTAGGTCTACGAGAAATGTATGTCATCTAATCTAGGGCAAGTGGGAGAAATGTATAATGGGTATAAGGATGCCCTAGTTCATTGTATTATATACATGACATTTCCAGCTTTAGATTATTGCATTTACATCCCACTAACTAGTGTTTTAGTTCAAGTGGGAGTTTGTTGGGTTTTATGCCCTAAAACTCGTAGATAGTGAATGTAACCGTTGACCGGATATTAATGAAATAATATTGATATATTTTTCCATTAATTGTTATTAGTTATTTTATATATATGTCTTTGCCTAATAATAACCCTAATCCAATAAACTAGACATCCAAGGCTGTAATATGAGTCTTGAACTATATGTAGTGACATATGTGATCATTGTTCAAGAAACAGCTTAAAGGGTCTATAGTATAGGGATAAGACTGGGTGCCTTATCCTGGTGACACTATGGATACGGCCCACTTTGTATTTGATACAAACGCTGCGATCCAACGCGTTCGTGTAGGAGACATGCGAGTGGGGGTATCCTATGCAATGAGTTTGCATAAGACCGGACCGCGAAATAGTAACCACTGGTTATAACACCGTTAACTAGTTGGTTTTCTATTTCACTAGGACGACCTAGACAACTTAGTCTTAATCCTGAGTTGATTATGGACTCCTGCTCATGAGAGATTGTCCTTTGATTTGTATGGGTGAGAGTGGCCAATACGCCGACTCAATAAGCCTACCACTTTGGGGACAAGACCGAATGGGGAGCTGGGAACATAATCGTACAAGATGGAATTCACTCCTTCCCGACTTTAGGGAAGCAGATGAGTGTTCCCTTAAGTGGTTACCCCGAGTCTTGAACAAAGGGCCCTACCCTCTCAATGGCACGAGAGGGTTTTCTGTTTGATGGTTGGACCACAAACAGGTTGTTCATTAGAGGATAATTGGTACTTAAGGAAATAGAGGTAACCCAGGGGTAAAACGGTAATTTGATCCAGCTGGTGTTACGGACACTCGTGAAGGACTAACTAGTCGATATTGGTCTAGATCCGTGGACACAGAAAATATGTCTGCAGTGAGAAGAGTGCAACTGTGAGTCTATAGTGGAATGTACACACAGTTAACGAATATTGATTAATGTGGTTAATGAGCTTGACCAATTAATCTCACATCGTTGGAGCTTCTGATCTGCAGGTCCATTAGGTCCCACTGGTAGCTCGTAAAGTAATTTGAGGCAACTAAGTAATAAAAGTAAATTGAAAATGTTCAATTTATAAATGTTCAACTAAGTAATATATATTGATATATTATTATGAGAGAAATTAATATTTGAAAAGTTCAAATATAAATTTATGGAAGTTTGAAAGAGTTCAAAATAATGAATTAATTAATTTAAGGCCTAAAATGTGTTTGGGAAAATTAATTAATTCTAGGCCGGGAATTAAATATGTGATATTTAATTGGTGGTTAATTAATTAAAGAATTCATTAATCGGGAATTAATCAATTATGGAAATAATTAATCACTTAAGGAAGTGATTAATCATTTATGGAAATGATCTAATCACTTATGGAAGTAATTAGTCATTTGTGGAAAAGATTAATCAATTAGGGAATTGATTGATCATGATTGATTAATTAAGGAATAAGATTGAATCAATTTTGGAAAAGATTGATTTAATTGAATATTTTATTCATGACCTCTCTTCTATAAATAGAACACTAGACCTAATTGGTCAGGACACTTGACACTCTTGAAAGACAAAACCTAGAATTCTCTCTAGCCTCCCTCTTAGAGAAAGACTCCCACAAGTCTTTTGCCTCCTAGACTTAGAGACATACCGGTGTAACCTCTGTGGTGATTGTGTCAATCAAAGAAGAATTTCCAGCGAAGAAAACCTTAAAGCGGCTGCTGCGTTTTCGTTCGTGGAGCGTCGTTGGCGAAGAACGGTCAAGTCTACAACAGAGGTTTGTAACGGTTCTTCCTCTTTTCTTTAGAAAAGTTTAAAAAATAAATTTAGATTTATTTTAGCATGTTTAAACCGATTTTACAGCGGCTTTAAAGGTTGTTTAAAGTTTTGTTTGAGTTATCGTAACGGTATTTTAATGTTAATTAATATACGGCGTAAGGTCCAATCGATGCGCTTCCGCTGCGTGGGGACTTTTATTCCCTTCAGAGAGAATATGAGAGGGCCTTATGGTGGTCATATGTTGTATCACCTAAACCCTAGGTTTAGTGTTTTATTTATTGGAGAAGGGCCATGAATAAAATATTCATTTAAAATAAATTATTTCCATAACTGATTTAATATTTTCCATAATTAATCAATTCCATAACCAATCAATTTCATAATTGATTAATATTTTCCATAAATGATTGATCACTTCCATAAATGATTAAATCATTTCCATAATTGATTAATTACTTCCATAAGTGATTAATCATTTCCATAATTGATTAATTTTCAATTAATTAATTCTTTAATTAATTAACCACCAGTGTCTGTAATCACAATTGGGTCAAATGACCAGTTTACCCCTGTGTTACATCTGTCTCCTTAAGTACCAGCGCTCCTCTAATGAATAACCTGTTTATGGTCCAACCATTAAACAGAAAGTCCCTCTCGGGCCAGTGAGAGGGCGGGATCCCTTTGTTCAAGTCATGGAGTCACTACTTAAGGGAACACTCATCTACTTCTCCTAGAAGTGGGAAGGAGTGAATTCCTTCTTGTGTTGTCATGTCCCCAGCCTCCCACTCGGTCTTGTCCCCAAAAAGGTAGGAATATTGAGTCAGTGTATATTGACCACTCTCACCCATGCTAATCAAAGGATAATCCCTCATGAGAAGGAGTTCATGACACACTCAGGATTAAGACTGAGTTACCTAGGTCATCCTATTGAAACAATAACCTAACTAGTTAACAGTGTTATATCTAGTGGTTTACCATTTCATGATCTGGTCTTTTGCAAACTCATTACACAGGATACCCTCGTTCGCATGTCTACTACATGGATGCTTTGGATCAATACGTCTGTATCAAATACAAAGCGGGTCGTATCACATAGTGTTACCAGGATAAAGTACCAAACCTTATCCTTGTACTATAGACCTTTTAGGTTGTTACTTGAACATTGATCCCTGTATGTCCCCACATACTAGTTCAAGTTACATACAAACAACCTTGGATCTTAGTTTATTGGATTTGGGTCAAATTATACAATATTTAACAATAACACTTTATTGTAGAAACTCAATAACACTTCATTGAAATAAGTATACAATTTGTTTACATTAACTATCTACTAGTTTTAGGGCATAAAACCCAACAAAACAAGTTGTTCATTAGAGGAGCGTTGGTACTTAAGGAGACATATGTAAGACACGGGTGAAACAATAATTTGACCCAGTTGTGGTTACGAACACTCATGAAGGATTGACTTACCGGTGTAGGGTTTATATTCATGGACACAAAAATGTTATACAGTGAGAAGAGTTCAGCTATGGGTTTTTAGTGGAATGACCCACAATTAATGAATATTGGTTGACCTGATTAATCAGTTAACCTCATATCATTGGAGCTCCTGTTCCGACCCTGAGCGTCATTCATATTAAAAGTAACTGTATACGATTGTTCAATCAAACATGAAATAGAAATTAAGTTTCTCTTAATCTTAGGAACAATTAACAAACTTTCTAAAAGTAAGAATCTATTTCTAAAAAATAACTTGGCAGAGCAAACAAGATTGGTTGCTCTTGTTTTGACCATGAACGTCATTTCACCATATTTCAACTGTTGAAAGGAACTATTTTCCTAAATAGCAGGGCAAACATGATTAGTTGCTCCTAAATAGTATACAAGCAAACTCATCATGCTCTACTAGGCGTTTCTATATAAAGTAACTCAAATTTACCTTCCTTCTCCTTCTTTTTCTCAAGTATTTACGGGCAGTTTCTCTTCCAATGTCCATCTACTTTGCAGTAGAAACACTTGCCCTTGTCAGCCATAACTTTGGCTTTTCCCTTGCCTTTAACAGCAGCAGTGGGAGCATTCCCCTTGTTTCCTTTCTTCTTTTCAATCTTCTTCAAAGAAACAGATTTGGTTCTAGAGGATGAACCCTGCTCGAACTTTCTTTTGAAGTGGACAACATTTGCCTCTCCTTCTACCTGTCCCTTGCTTTTAAGAAGAGATTGATAGAGCTGTAGCTCATTCAGGAGACTAGTCAGGTTGAACACTATCTTATTCATCATTGCATTGCTGCGAAACTGTAGGAAACTCTTCGGAAGAGATTCCATGATAAATGCAACCTTACTTCGCTCGTCTATGACCGCACCGTTTTTTTCTGCCACCTTAAATTGGACCATCATGTCTAGGACATGTTCCCGAACTGATGTGCCCTCTTTCATGCAACAGTTGTAAACGTACTTGAGAGCGTCATGGTGGAGTTGATAGGATGGTTGTCCAAACATCTCTTGGAGAGAGTTCATAATCTCCCTTGCTGTAACTATGCCTTCATGTCTCTTAGCCAAAACTTCAGATAAGCTGGCTAAGATATAGACGCGGGCCTTATCATTAGCCTTTGTCCAGTGGTCATAAACATCCTTTATTGCTCGGGATGCATTACGAGCAGGGATCGGAGGACAATCCTCCATTAAGACGATTTGCAGATCATCGACAACAAGAATCGTATTCAGGTTCGACTTCCACGTAGCGTAATTTTCGCCGGTTAATTTCTCATTGTTAAGAAGAGAGACTATTGAGGAAGACATTGCTGAAATTAAACACACAATGATCGTATTAGTTATCTTTGCCTTAATGCATCATATAAGCAAACAATTGCACCCAATCCAATTAATTCAGCAAAACTAGCAATAACAGAATCCTAAAACTATTGATTTAGTTTTGCAACAATGTTTCAGAGGTTCAGAATAGCAGCCACCGAAGGGTGATCAACTATTCCTCCTCTGAAATGAAACATTTTTCAACAAATTCTAATTCCAGAATAACTCATATTCCTATAGACATCAGCCACCGTTGTTCGGTCAATGATTTGTTAACACATTTAACTTATCCCCGTAAGTGTAACCTCCCACTTCCAGATCTTAGAGGCATGCACCAACAGGCTACCGAAGGGTAAGACAACTGTTGGTAATTAACCTCAGAGTCCTTATCCTACTTAGGAGTTCACCGTGTTCACCGTAATTGGCCTCGTTCTACTCAGCAAAGAAGGTGTGTAGGAACCAAAATGTTGATATATGAAATGTCATTTATTTGTACTTTTGTTTTGGTTTTCAACAATTTTGGTCCATAGTTGGTTGCCGTTATGGGTTGGTGCTTTTACGCCTCCCACAATAGCCTTGAAGTAGTATAGACATTGCAGTAGACATTATACAAGGTGTCTTCAAGACCACTCAATATATAATTGTGGCATAAAAAATTCGAATGCATCCATGCCTACTTGGCAGCTTCAGTTTTAGGAGTAACACCTTCTGGTGGGATAACTGGGCAATCTTCCTTCAAGATGTGAGCAAGGTTCAGTGTGGTGAGGTAGAAGATCATCTTCTGTGGCCACCTCTTGAAATTTTCTCCATTGAATTTATCTGGTTTTCAGCATGAGTTTTGAGGATTGTTGATCCCATCATGGTAGCACCAGCAACATTAGTGGAAGAGTTTGCAGCCATCAGTTCAGATAATTGTCTTCAGATTGTTGGAGATATGCTCAAATAAGAACTGAATTACACTAGCAAACTGATTACACCTTAACTGGATACTAACAATTACAGTGTAAATAACGATACATACACTGTATATATGAAAATGTTGCGAATATATTGACAATAAATAGTCAATGCACGCTTACAAAGCGCTGTCCTGAAGACAATTATTCGCTCTGCACAGGTTGCAAGCAGGCTACAACGATCGTCTCAGCAGGATACAACGACTAATTCTGGTAGAACAGCAACCTCGGACTACTCAGATTTGACAGAACTCTTGGATACTTGCTCTCAACTTGACTCAAGATCAAAGGAAACAAAGAAAGAAGGAAGAATGCTCCAAATGGAATGGGATGATTCAAATGAAGAAACAAGTTGCTATTTATAGGCTAGAAACTTAGTAACTCAAAAGAACAAAATTAAATAAAATTGAAACATATGAAAAATATAACTCAATTGAGTTATAATATCAAATTTAACTTCCATATGTTAAATTTGTAATTGAAACATCAAATTGAAATTGATGTTTCAATCCATCTTGAAACTCTTGAAAAATTGAATTTAAATCACTTTCTTTCACATTTTATTTGTAAAATATCCAACAGTTAATATCAATACTTTTAAACTCATCTTGACCATACTTTCATGCTTTCAAGCTTAAATGAAGATTCATTGTTGCCAACATAACTCAATTGGTATAAAATTCATACTAATGATCAAGAGATCTTTGGTTAGAATCTTCCACCCTCACATAGTAAAAAGAAAAAAAATGCAGATTCATTTTTCTAAGGTAGAAATTAATGCAAAATGGATTCTATCTCACTATTGATAATTTCTTTGTTTTTCTAATACACTTATTTCCATGTTTTTAAAAACCAAGCCAATTTTTGAAAACCAAAAAAAGTAGTTTTCGAAAACTTGTTTTTGTTTTTGGAATTTGGCTAGGAATTCAAATGTATCCTTGATAAGGATGAAAACCGAAAATTGGGAGAAAATAAGCCTAATTTTCAAAAACCAAAAACCAAAAACCAAATGGTTAATAAACGGGGCCCAAACTTTCAAACGATTCGACTTTCTAAAGTCCTCCCAGATGAACAAGATTGAAATTTTCTCTAAGATTATCCCTTTGAGCTATTTGAATTTAAATACTTGTATATTTAATTCTGAACAATAAACATAAAGGGCCGTTTGGAATACCTTCTTAGTTTAAGTGTATTTAGAAAAGGAAAAAATTTGACTGCATACGGGAATTTCTAGTCCTACCGTAGTAGGGAAAATTCCCTACCTCTCCCACTGAATGGATGCCACGTGGCTATTCATTTAATTAAACTAAATCTAAAAATCTAAACATGGGTCCCACATTTTAAAATGAGAGAATTCTTAACTTACCTACGTTGTTATCTCTCTCTGTTTTTTCTTTTTCCAATTAACAACCCAAGTTTCAGAGAGGCAACCTTTTACATACTAGTATGGTTTGAGAGATGAGATGCTCTTTAAAATTTCTCTGATTGTTTTTTTTTGGACAACAAAAATTTCTCTGATCGTTTACCGGCTTTATCCGTTCTATAACAATGGCGTTTTGCGTTCTTCACTCCCCCAGCATCCGCCGATCGCCCCTACAGTACCTCCTCTGATGGAATGTCCTTCCGATTTGAACCCTTTCTCTGGCAGCTTCTTTATTGCCCTCCTCTTCACGTGATGGCTAAGAGTTGGGGGAGATAGAAGATGGAGAATCTGGGAAATAAATTTTTTTGACAACGAAATAAATTTGTTATTTTTTTTTTAGTACATCAACATTTGGGTTGAGAGGATTTGAACCTCTGACCTCATGGACGAGGGTACATGTTAATTACCGCTGAGCTAATTAAGCTCGCTTTGGCAAATAAATTTGTTAATTGAAAACGAAAAAAGAAAGATAAAAATATACGGAAAATATGAAATCTATCATTTAAAACTGTGGGACCCATATTTAAATATTCAGATTTTGATTAATTAAATGAATAGCCATGTGGCATCCATTCAATGGGGGGAGGTAGGGAATTTTCCCTACTACGGTAGGACTAGAAATCTTCCCTCTCCCTACATACCACCACTAAAACGTTGACAACTAAGAGAGATAACAAAAAAATCTCATTTTCTCCCTCTTTTTTACTTGTCAAGATTTTAATGGGGTATGTAAGGAGATCCTACATACTGGTATACAGTCAATTTTTGTTCTTTAAAGAATGCATTTTTTTATAAACATTTTGTATAAAAATTGTTTAAAATTTAAACACTCATATGTTTGGTTACAAATCTTCATAAGTGTTTTTATACCCAAGTTACTATATACTTAACACATCTTTTCAAAAAAGTTGGTTTCAAGTGTTTCTCTTAAAAAGATTTATTTCTCAATCTCATTTTTTAATAAATCTTTTTTAATGGTTACCACACACTACAATTTTTTACAAATTGATTTTTTTTCAAAATTAAATACTTGAAAAGTTAAACCAAACACATCCGAAATGGTTGAAGTGCTTACGAACACTTTTATCATGGTAGAGTGAACACAATTTGCTAAATTTGCAGCAATCCTTCCCAACAGGTGATATTGGATTATGATATACATATACAACGTTGTATTGTGGGAGTGAACCAATTGAAATCAATACGAAGAAGGTACGTTCTTTTGCACTTTATCATTGTACGTTCTTTTGTCTTATTGTGCATGGTAATTGGCCTCGTTCTGCTCAGCAAAAAAGGTGGATTGGAACCAAAATGTTGATACAATATTTTGATATATGAAATGTCATTTATTTGTGCTTTTGTTGTGATTTTCAACAATTTTGGTCAATAGTTGGTTGCCAGGTTCGAGGAGTTTGAGGAAATCTGTTCATTTGATGCTCCAAGGGCTGGCGCTTTTACTTCTGGAAATTTTGGAATTTAGACTAAGGCTTAGTTTGGGGTTGAGGTAGCTTTTAAAATAATTGCTGTCAGCTGTGCTTTAAAGAAAATCAGCTGTAGTACGAAGTAAATTAGTGTTTGGTAAGTTTTAGCTTTAAAGAGGAAAAAACAAGTTCAGGTGTTTGGTAAATTAATACTAGATTATTGCAACTTACCTATAATAATAACCAAAATATTAATAATATTTCAATAATTGCATAATGTTAGGTTGTTATATGATTTCAAAATTCTTATAATAAGACAATTAATTTAAATTTCATATGATTTAAATTATAACATTATGTTAGGTATTTTTATATTTTGATTAAAAAGAAAAAAGAAAAAAAATGTTATTTCAATCTTAAAAAAGTTAGAAAAAATCAAATTCAAATGTATCGAAATAAGATAATTGAATGGTGAATATGTCTGAAGAACGTGGAGTATGAGAGAGATAAATGGTTAGTTAGAGAATCTACAAGATTTTTAGGGAAGCTAAATCCATAAGCTACTATTAATGGTTTTTACAAATCAACGTACTTTTATATAAATTAATTTATAATTAGATTTACCAAACACTAAAAAAGGTTAAAATTGTTTGATAATCACCCTGATGGCCTCCAAAATCAACGCCAAACACAGCCTAAGTTTCATTGGTGGCATTTTGGCTAATTTCCACAGTTTAATACAATTTAATCTTTGTTTTTTTGGTGAGGTGGCACACATGTGGCCGGTAGAAATTGCCCAAAGATGAAATTGCAAGAACTTGAAGACCCATCGCTTGAATCGCCGAAACTGAACGGAGAATTTGTAGAACGAAAAAAAATTGATTGGGTATTCAACCAAAAGCTAAAATCAACTCAAACAACAATCAATCTAACTTACCCAAGGTAGAAATTGCCCAAAAACTCGATAAAAACGCCCAAAACGTAGCTGTTTGGGCCCCAAACCTCTGTTGCAACGCTCTGCTCTCGCTGGAAAAATACCCTTTTACCGAGACCCACATTGCACCACAACGAACCTGCCAGAGAATGTCGCGAAAACGTCATCGTTGCTGGAGCTCAGACCAAATCGACACCTGCACCGCCACACACTAAAGGAGATGATCTACCGACCTTTGTTGCAGAGGACAACGCGGGAGAAAGAGAGAGAGACAAAAACGGTTGGAGTTGGTTGAAACTGCTGGAAACGAGAACAAGAGGGGGAAATTGTGAGGTTGAAGATGATGGCTCACTTGGAGACCTCGGGTTGGGTTCGATTGATATAAGAGGGGAAAAACTTAGGGTTAGGTGGCTTGACTTAAAGACCTTACAATTACAAACTTGCCACCCTAGCCACATAGTTAATTTCCACCAATCACCATCCATTAAGCTTCCTTCTTAACTCCAAAATTGAAAAAAACATTAATCCCACTTAACTCAAAATTAAAGAAATTGAGCTTTTACCTTGAATTACCGACATTACATTCAGTTTATGTTAAAAAAAAAGGACCATCTTTATCTAATTAATTCATAATAGAAGATTAAATGTGGTAACCGTTCTTTAAACGGGTTTTGTAGAGGTGCAAATTAATACTATCCAAACACTCAATAGACTCTCCAGTCTAACTTATGGTTTCAAAGACTGGTTTTTATCTTAAAAGAGGTGACCAATCACACCTTTAATGATTGGTAGTGACCCCAATTTACCGTTAAAAATGAAAAAAAAAACCCAAAAGAAGATGTCAGCCGCTTCGCGTCGCGATACGTTGTGACAACATAAAAACAAAATAAATAAACTAAATATAAAAGAAAAGAAGAAAGAATATAAGAACTTGAAAGAAAAATTGTAATGCCCTAGGTTCACTTAACTAACCTAGTGACATTATTAAGCCCCTAGTTCAATACTAACTGAACCTCCGAAAATTTTGGTAGCATGAAATATGAAAGACTCTAGACACTAAACTAATTAAAACTAAGGTTCATTCTCACCTCTCTAACTTGCTCTTGCCTTTTTCAAGGGAAATTTGAACTTTTGGCCCATTTAAGTTTTACCATTGGACTTTTGGCCCATTTTTAAAAACCACGTTTTTATTTGCCTACCCTATATGTGAAATACCCGTTTTGCACTTATTTTAACTTGAATGTGATGGGTCAGGAGAAAAACTTTTACTCATTTCTCGTTTTCTTTCCCGGAGCCGAAGTTCGACCACTTCCATGTTCTTCGATTTGTAGCGGTAGCGACATTGAAGTTTAAGAGCAATATCTTCCATTCCTCGGTTCAATCGCACTCCAAGTAAGTTTTCTTTGCGTTTCTGTTCTGCGTATTTGTTGCATTAGTGCACTTTTCCTAGTATTTCGGCGATGTCTGTGTAAGTTTCTGAGAAAAAATTGAGTTTTCTGCGATTCTGGGTTTTCTTTTTCTGTGTAGACGATGAATCCCAGGCGGGATCGATACCGAGATATATGAATTTTAACCAGGAAAGTTTCCAGAATCCTTCATTTCCAGACTTTCAAAACCGCGTGCCTCTGGAAAAATTCCCGTTCACTGTCCCGGATCACTTGAATCGGGACCGAGTTTGGGAATTTTTCCAGTGTGTGTGTGTGTGTGTGCGTTTTTATTGATTTATTTATTATTTTTGTATTTTTTTTATTGTTTTGCCTTTCGAGTCATTTTATCTTATTGTATGTTGTTTTAAACATGTCTAGGTCTACTTTGTCGTTGAGTTGTAAATGGAGTACAAAATCCAGTCCAATTAAATATGTTTAGACAAACATGTTTTGGCCCCTTACTAGATAGTAAAATAATCTTTAACGATCAATTGATTCACTACATTCTACTTATGGAGGTGAATGAGAGTAGGGAAGATATGATGAGTTTTGGGTTGTTAGGGCATAAGGTTTCATTTGGTAAACGAGAATTTGATCTCATCACTGGTCTTAGTCATGCGAGGAGGCATGTTAGGAAGGATCTTGTAATCGGTAGACTTAGAACCTTATATTTAGGAGATAATGAGGCAATGAAAGGTGATGAATTGGAAAAAATGTTCCCGACAATTGAGTTCCAGAGTGACGAAGATGCAGTTAAAATTGTCATTTTCTATTTTATTGAGTTGGCTATGATGGGGAGGGAGCGGAAACAACAGATGGATACGTCCATGCTGAACATAATAGATGACTGGGAGAGTTTTTGTAACGAGGATTGGAGTACATTGATATTCCAAAAAACAATTAGAAGCCTTAAAAAAGCATTGAAGGGCAAAGTTGAGTGCTACAAGAGGAAGAGAGGCGGGTCAAAGAAGCAAGAAACATATAGTCTATATGGTTTTCCGCATGCCTTCCAGGTAATCATATTTTAAAGTAATGGCATTTATAGGTTATTATATTGTAATGTATGGATTGTTTCATAAGTTCTTGCTAACTTTGAATGCAGGTATGGGCAAACGAGACTGTCTCCTCAGTGATGGGGCGTGTTGCAAATCGTGTGAACGAGAATGCCATACCACGCTGTTGGGTTTTATGTCCTAAAACTTGTAGATAATGAATGTTAACGAATTATACACTTGTATCAATAAAGTGTTATTGAGGTTTATGCAATAAAGTGTTATTGTCATTTTAAGTCTAAAATTGCACAATATGACCCAAATCCAATAAATTAAGATCCAAGGTTGTTGATATGTAACTTGAACTAGTATGTGGAGACATACGGGGATCAGTGTTCAAGTAACAACCTAAAAGGTCTATAGTACAAGGATAAGGCTGGGTACCTTATCCTGGTAACACTATGTGATACGGCCCGCTTTGTATTCGATACAGACGTATTGATCCAAGGCGTCCATGTAGGAGACATGCGAGCGGGGGTATCCTATGCAATGAGTTTGCATAAGACCGGACCACGAAATAGTAAACCACTAGATGTAACACCGTTAACTAGTTAGGTTACTGTTTCAATAGGATGACCTAGGTAACTCAATCTTAATCCTGAGTGTGTCATGAACTCCTTCTCACGAGGGATTGTCCTTTGATTAGTACGGGTGAGAGTGGTCAGCACGCCGACTCAATAAGCCTACCTTCTTGGGGACAAGACCGAGTGGGGGGCTGGGGACATGACAACACAAGATGGAATCCACTCCTTCCCCTATTGGGGTAAGCAGATGTGTGTTCCCTTAAGGGTTGATTCCGGGTCTTGAACAAGGGCGCCCATCCTCTCCTGGCCCGAGAGGAACTACTGTTTATTGATTGGATCATAAACAGATTGTTCATTAGAGGAATCAGTGGTACTTAAGGATCCAGAGGTAACCCAAGGGTAAAACGGTAATTTGACCCAGCTGGCGTTACGAACACTCGTGAAGGATTGACTTACCGTTATTGGTCAATATCCGTGGACACAGAAATATTCTACAGTGAGAAGAGTGCAACTGTGGGTCTTTAGTGAAGTGACCCACAGTTAACGAATATTAACTAACTTGGTTAATGAGTTTAGCCAATTAGTCTCGTATCGTTGGAGCTTCTGATCTGTAGGTCCATTAGGTCCACCTGCTAGCTCGTAAAGGGTTCTGAAGTTAAATAGTCTTGAATAGAATTTGAAGTGTGTTCAAATTCGATAAGGGAATTATATTGTATTTGATACAATTAAGATAACGTATGAAGATACATTATAATATAAGTTTAATTGATGAATTAAACTTTATTGTTTATGAGAGAAATATTTGAATAGAAAATTAATTAAATATTTGATATTTAATTAAAAAAAAATTAATTAATTGGAGAATTAATTAATTAATTTAATTTTGATTTAATTAAATTAATACTATAGTTTATATTTAATGTACATTAGATGCACATTAAAACTATAGGTTAAATGAGAGACATATTTGAATTTGATTCAAATATAATATTAAATTAAATATATGATATGTAATTAGTTGGTTGAATTAATTCGATTAAATATGATTTAATTGAATTTAAAACTATATGTTATAATTAATTTAATTGAATATTGATTTGGTTAAATTAATTTAACTTAATTTGTATAATATATAGTTTTAAATATATATTAATTTAATGGTTAAATTGATATGGATTGAGGAATGAGGTTTTGACACCTCATTGGGGAGTTACACGATTGTAACTCCCCACTCTCCTTCAACCAACTGGGGTTGTGGGATTACAGAAGGTCTGGTCTGCATTCTCACAAGGCTCTCAATCTTGCAAGTTTGCTCTCAAGATCTTTTTTAAAGAAAAGAAAATGACAGCAACTGAGTTGCTGAAAAATCCATTCCCTATTTCAAGAATGTGATCCCACAATCACAACTTCAAGACCCAGAGCATAGTGGGTGCTCTTTGATGGTGGTGTTCAATGAAGAGATCGTTGTCGAATCATTCGTGGTTTTGGAGCATAGTGTTGTGAAGAACGGTCTTCAACAAGTAAGTCTCCTCTAATTCTAAATAGTTTAGAATTCTTTTCAGCATGCTTAATCATAGGTTTAATTTTAGAAACGTTCTGAAATTTGTTGGCCAATGTACTGGTGTTTTCTGTGAAACCCAATTAAGAACCAACGATCTGATATACGCTTCCGCTGCGTAGGATTTTTATTCCTTCACACGCATCCTTAAATGGACATGCTCCCACTCGCCTACGTACTCCTGCATAAGCACTGAGGTGTTTGGGTCGAGGGTGGTGAGTTTCATCTACCACTTGTTTTTTACTCATCATTTATTGTGATTTCGATACTTAAGATTAAGTTCATATGTATCAGGCGAGGATCACAGAGTTTCTTTAATCAACAGAGGAGGAGCGTCGATATATGAATCGGATAACGGAACCCCCACGTCCACCAATGCCTTCTCCACCCCCTCCAGTAGTTGACGTCGATGTTGGCCAGGACATTGAGATGCCAGATGTGACTGTGCATGACCTCGCCCAGATAGATGAGGAAGTAGGATCGATGGACGAGAAAGAACAGGACGAGGTGAAGAGATTAAAGATAAGAAGAAAAAAAGAAGAGAAGTTGCGAATGCACTGAGTTGCTACCACGTCTCAATGAACGCGTGGACGCCATAGAAGCTGATTTGAAGTCTGACTTGAAGGTGATAAGGGTACAAAATATACCTATCTTACCCTTATATTTAGCTCATATCTTGGTCAAATGTTGTATGTTGTGATCAATTTACTGTTCCCAAGCTGAAAATATGCTTAAGTTGTCAAGTTAGGGTGTTGAGAAGCACTTTTGTCAAATTGTACTCATTTGTGCTTAAAAAGACTTGTTTTTAAGAGAATTTGACTTAGTTTGTTGTTGTGCAGAAAAACAGAGTAAAAGCTGGATTTTCCCAAAAATGCGAGAAGGCAAAAGTGAAATGCGACCGCATGTCTGGAAAAAACCCGAGACCATTCCGAGTCGTCCGCGGGTCGTTGACGAGTCTTCTTTGCACCTAACTGGTTGTTTTGACCCCAAAACTGACTGGGCAACCTTCCAGCACCTATTTCACAGCTCCTCGCCCATTTTCTACACTATATAAGCTCGAGATTCGAAGTCAAATTCAAGCAGAACTCATTTGGAAGAAAAAGGTGGTGACAGAACCCTGGCTCGACGCCTATGAGTAGGGATGCCCGAGGTCCTTCTTAGATGACTGAATTCTAACTTGAGTTAGACATCAAATCTTAGGGTTTGTAGGGATTTTCACCCATTCCCACTTGTAAAAGCGAGAGAGTGGAGTTTCTTAGCGAACTCTAGAAGGATTGAATAAATAGAAAAACCCATAATATTTAGCTATCTCCTTTATTTCCAGCTTGTGATTACTTTTCATTATTTTGTATTATTTACATTCTTATTCAATGAAAATGTATTCATTTGCACTTTATCTCACCATGAATAGCTAAATTTCGTTGAGGGGTTCAATGTGGTGAATTCCCTTGTGGTTTAATGGCTTGAAAGTGTTTTATTTGCTTAAGTATCTATTCGATGCATGCCATTCTTTATTGATTATCACTCTAATCTTGTTGAGTTTAACTTGATCACTTAGACTTTGCATGCTACGTGAGTTTGATCTCGAAAGGGACAAACGATATTGGTTTTCATAAAGGTGATATAGGAGAAAAAACTCGAAAGAGATTGTCCGACGGTATAGGGCAAGCTGCCTAAGGCACCCTATATTGACTATAGGGTTATAGGTTGCAATCGTGAGTTATCTATGTCAGAGTCGAGTCACGGAAATGTGCATAAAGGTACTCACTTAGCCTTCTAACGGTTCTTGGGAGCAAGGGCCAAATAGAAGTTAAATCTGACCCAATGCATTGAATAGGCTTAAGTTAAATATGAAAGGAATAAAAGTCCCCACACAGCGGAAGCGCATCGGTTGGACCTTACGCTGTATATTAATTAACATTAAAATACCGTTACGAAAAACTCAAATAAACTTTAAACACACTTTAAAGTTGCTGAAAAATTTGTTTAAACATGCTGAAAAAAAATCTAAATTTATTTTCATGCTTTTCTAAAGAAAAGGGAAATAACCTTTACAAACCTTCGTTGTAGACTTCACCGTTCTTCGCCAACGACGCTCCAACGGACAAAAACGCAGCAACCTCCTTGCCTTTTAATCGCTGGAAATTTCTTCTTGATTGAAACAATAACCACAGAGGTTACACCGGTATGTCTCTAAGTCTAGGAGGCAAAAGACTTGTGGGAGTCTTTCTCTAAGAGGGAGGCTAGAGAGAATTCTTGGTCTTGTCTTGTGATTCTAAGAGCAAGAGGAGAGTATCATGAACCAATTAGGTCTAGTGTTCTATTTATAGAAGAGAGACCATGAATAAAATATTCAATTAAATCAATCTTTTCCAAAATTGATTCAATCTTATTCCTTAATTAATCAATCCATGATCAATCAATTCCATAATTGATTAATCTTTTCCACAAATGACTAATTACTTCCATAAGTGATTAGATCATTTCCATAAATGATTAATCACTTCCTTAAGTGATTAATTATTTCCATAATTTATTAATTCCCGATTAATGAATTATTTAATTAATTAACCACCAATTAAATATCACATATTTAATTCCCGGCCTTGAATTAATTAATTTGCCCAAATACATTTTAGGCCTTAAAATTAATTAATTCAGTATTTGAACTATTTCGAACTTCCATAAATTTAATGTGAATATTTGAATTTCTTCAAATATTAATTTCTCTCATAATAATATATCAATATATATTATATTGTTTCCCTTAGTAAATTGAACATTTTCAATTTACATTTATTACTTAGTTGCCTCAAATTACTTTATGAGCTACCAGTGGGACCTAATGGACCTGCAGATCAGAAGCTCCAACGATATGAGATTAATTGGTCAAACTCATTAACCAAATTAATCAATATTCGTTAACTGTGTGTACATTTCACTATAGACTCACAGTTGCACTCTTCTCACTGCATACATATTTTCTGTGTCCACGAAAATAGACCAATATCGACTAGTTAGTCCTTCACGAGTGTCCGTAACACCAGCTGGGTCAAATTACCGTTTTACCTCTGGGTTACTTCTATTTCCTTAAGTATCAGTTCTCCTCTAATGAAAAATCTGTTTGTGGTCCAACGATCAAATAGAAAACCCTCTCGTGCCATTGAGAGGGTAGGGCCCTTTGTTCAAGACTCGGAGTCACCACTTAAGGGAACACTCATCTGCTTCCCTAAAGTCGGGAAGGAGGGAATTCCATCTTGTACGATTATGTTCCCAGCTCCCCATTCGATCTTGTCCCCAAAAAGGTAGGCTTATTGAGTCGGCGTATTGGCCACTCTCACCCATGCAAATCAAAGGACAATCTCTCATGAGTAGGAGTCCATAATCAACTCAGGATTAAGACTAAGTTGTCTAGGTCGTCCTAGTGAAATAGAAAACCAACTAGTTAAAGGTGTTATAACCAGTGTTTACTACTTCGCGGTCCGGTCTTATGCAAACTCATTGCATAGGATACCTCCACTCGCATGTCTCCTACACGAACGTGTTGGATCGTAGCGTTTGTATCAAATACAAAATGGGCCATATCCATAGTGTCACCAGGATAAGGCACCCAGTCTTATCCCTATACTATAGACCCTTTAGGCTGTTTCTTGAACAATGATCCCATATGTCGCTACATATAGTTCAAGACTCATATTACAGCCTAGGATGTCTAGTTTATTGGATTAGAGTTATTTTTAGGCAAAGACAAATATAAAATAACTAATATATCAATATTATTTCATTAATATCCGGTCAACAGTTATATTCACTATCTACGAGTTTTAGGGCATAAAACCCAACAAACTCCCACTTGAACTAAAACACTAGTTAGTGGGATGTACATGCAATAATCTAAAGCTGGAAATGTCATGTATATTAAAATAATACAATGAACTAGGACATCCTTATACCCATTATACATTTCTCCCATTTGCCCTAGATTAGATGACATACATATCTCGTAGACCTAGACCCTCTAGATGACCTTCAAACACTTTAGCCGTGAGAGCCTTCGTGAATGGATCAACGATGTTGTGCTCTGAAGCGATCTTAGTGACGATCACATCTCCTCGTTGCACAATCTCTCGTATGAGGTGATACTTCCTCTCGATGTGTTTACCTAGTTTGTGGCTTCGAGGTTCTTTTGAGTTGGCTACAACCCCATTGTTGTCACAATATAGTGTTATGGGCCATACTGCCTCCTTAGCTGCTTCATATTCAGAACCACTTCCAAATCAGTCAAGAACTTTCTAAGCCATACTGCCTCCTTAGCTGCTTCGCAAGCTGCTACATACTCAACCTCCATGGTTGAGTCTGCTATGCATCCTTGTTTGATGCTTCTCCACACTACTGCTCCTCCATTGAGGGTGAATATTGGCCCTGATGTGGATTTCCTTGAATCCTTATCAGCTTGAAAGTCAGAGTCAGTGTATCCAGTAAGAATCAAATCCTTAATTCCATACACACGCATGTAGTCCCTCGTTCTCCGAAGATACGTGAGGATATTCTTAACCGTTCCCTAGTGTTCCAACCCTGGATTAGACTGATACCTACTGACTACTCCCACTGCATAACATATGTCAGGCCTAGTGCAAAGCATAACATACATTAAGCTGCCCACAACTGAGGCATAGGGAATGTGTCTCATGTTCTCAATTTCTTGAGGTGTCTTAGGAGACTGTTCCTTAGACAAGTGTACCCCATGTCTGAAGGGTAGTATTCCCTTCTTGGAGTTTTGCATCAAATATCGAGACAACATTTTGCCAATATACGTTGCTTGAGACAGTGCTAGTGTTTTGTTCTTACGATCCCTAATGATTTGGATTCCCAGAACATATTGAGCCTCTCCTAGATCTTTCATTTTGAATTGGGCTGCTAGCCATTTCTTAATGTCAGTGAGGTATCCTACATCATTCCCAATGAGTAGGATATCGTCTACATAAAGTATTAGAAAAGCTACTTTCCTTTTGTTGACTTTTTTGTACACACAAGACTCATGAACGTTTTGGTCAAAACCAAAAGATTTGATTGCAGTATCAAATCTAATATTCCATGATCTGGACGCTTGTTTCAATCCATAAATGGATCGATTGAGCTTACAAACCTTTTGTTCCTGACCTTGGGCTATGAACCCTTCGGGTTGAGACATGAAGATATTCTCTTCAAGATTAAAATTCAGAAAGACACCATATTTCATAGTCATAATATGTGGCTATGGATAAGAGAATTCTTATGGACTTTAACATGGCTACAGGAGAAAAGGTTTCCTCATAGTCAACCCCTTCCTTTTGGGTATAACCCTTTGCCACTAGTCTAGCTTTGAAGGTCTGTACCTTTCCAGCTGCATCTCTTTTTCTCTTATAGATCCATTTGCACCCTATGGGTTTTACCCCATTTGGTAGATCTGTGAGTTCCCATACAGAATTGGAGTGCATTGACTCCATTTCCAGGTTCATGGCTTTGACCCATTCATCCTTATCTTCGTCATTCATTGCCTGTCGATAGGACAATGGATCCTCAATGCCATCATTAGGTATGGAAACCTGAGTTTCAGTTAAACCCAAGTAGCGATCAGGTTGTAATACAACCCTCCCACTGCGTCGAGGCACTCTCAACATTTGAGATGGACGGGATGGATCTGAAGAATCAGTTCCTTCATCAACCCTTCTTGAAGGTCCAAATTCATCAATAGCTTCTCCTAATATTGCTTTGCTGCGTGGTTTATGATCTCTCATGTGGTCTTCCTCTAAGAAGGTGACGTTTGTTGATATAATCACCTTATTTTCTTGTGGGTCGTAGAAGTAACCACCTCTCGTTTCTTTAGGGTAACCAACAAATTGACACAGTTTTAAACGAGGTTCCAGTTTCTTAGGATTTGTCACAAGCACGTGTGTTGGACAACCCCAGATGCAAAAGTGATGAAAACTAGGTTTACGCCCCTTCCATAATTCGAAAAGTGTTTAAGAAACACTTTTCGAGGGAACATTGTTCAAGATGTATACTGCAGTGTCTACTGCATACCCCCAAAACGAGCTAGGCAATTGAGCATAGCTCATCATTGATCGAACCATGTCTAACAAGGCTCTATTTCTCCTTTCTGACACACCATTCTGCTGAGGTGTACCAGGGGCTGAGAGTTGTGATTGGATTCCATGTTCTATCATATAATCCTGGAATCTTTGATCCATATACTCCCCTCCTCGATCAGATCGAAGTACTTTAATAGATTTACCTAATAGGTTTTCAACTTCAGCCTTAAACTCCTTAAACTTTTCAAGGGCTTCAGATTTATGTCTCATTAGGTACAAGTAACCATATCTTGAATAATCATCTATAAATGAGATGAAATATTCGTACCCTCCTCGAGCTTTTACATTCATTGGACCACATAGAACCGAATGTATTAATTCTAAGGGTTCTTTGGCTCTGTAACCTTTTCCAGTAAAGGGTCTCTTGGTCATTTTTCCTTCGAGACAAGATTCACAAGGTGGTAGTGAATAATCTTCTAACTTGCTTAGAAGTCCATTCTTTACCAAACGACCGATTCTATCGATGTTTATATGACCAAGTCTAAGATGCCAAAGATGAGTATTGTTACTTGTTGGAGAAATCTTTTGCCTTTTTCTTTGAGTTTCAGCAGTTTTAAATGATTCTTTATTTAAAAGTGCTTTGTTTTCGGTTGGTCTTAATACATACAAGTTATTTTCTAATTTTGCTGAACAAATAAGTACACAATTCTTGTAAATGAACGCTTCATTTATATCAAAAGTAACTGTATACGATTGTTCAATCAAACATGAAATAGAAATTAAGTTCCTCTTAATCTTGGGAACAATTAACAAACTTTCTAAAAGTAAGAATCTATTTCTAAAAAATAACTTCGCAGCTCCCACTGCTTTAGCTGAAATGACTTCTCCAATTTCGACCCTGAGTGTCATTTCCCCATCGTTCAACTGCTGAAAGGAATTATTTTCCTGAAAAGAAGAGCAAACATGATTAGTTGCTCCTAAATAAAGTATCCATGTAAACTCATCATGTTCTACTAGGCATGTTTTTAAAACTAGTAAATCAAATTTACCTTCCTTTTCCTTCTTTTTCTCAACAAGGTACTTTGGGCAGTTTCTCTTCCAATGTCCATCTACATTGCAGTGGAAACACTTGCCCTTGTCTGTCGTAGCTTTGGTTTTTCCCTTGCTTTTAGCAGCAGTACCGAGAGCTTTCCCCTTGTTTCCTTTCTTCTTCTGGGTTTTCTTTGAAGAAGTGGCTACAGATTTAGTTCCAGAGGATGAACCCTTCTCGAACTTTCTTTTAGAGTGAACAACGTTTGCCTCTCCTTCTATGTGTCCCTTGTTCTTAAAAACTTTCTTATGAAGATTTTCTTAGGTACTATAATGTTTAGTTTACTTTTTTTTGTTCTCAACGGTGTAGTTAAACATACAATATATGTAGGGCAAATATGTGGATCCGGAGAAATACTTTGCATCAGATGAGGGTGATGTGGAATTTTCCTTATCGCAAGCGCACGGGTCAAGTAATAATAAAGTGATCGAAAAATCGAGTGTCGTCCTCTGGATTGGATTTTTAAGTTAAATCAATTACCATGAATAATCTTGCTCAATTTTATTTAGGGACCAACAAGTAGTGAAATTTAGAAACCAAGGTAATGCAAATCAAAGATGTGAAATTCAATTGAAAGAATACTTAGGGAATTGATTTCGTCAATTTAATCTAGGATTGATTTTAGGGAATGAATTATAACGCACAATGGTTTTATGAGTCTAAGAACCTTTAATCACAACTACCTCTCCCGAGTATAATTGATTCTCATGCAAATTAACTAACTTGATATCCCTATCTAAGTTCTTTAATAAGCAAGGCAATTAGTTCTTTTTAACCGATTCTAAAGTTACTCTAAGTTCCGTCACGATTTTAGAGAGTCTACTTTAGTCATGCAATCTTAATAAAGTCTACGCTAAATCCCTCTCCCGAGCAAGAATCAACACTTAGATCATTCAACTAGTGGCCAATTAATTGAAAGCATTAAATTAAGAATGCAAACATAAAACAATTGCACAATTCAACCCATAAATCAATCCATAAACTAAAAAGACTACATCAATCCCTAAGTAACAAACTTAGTTACTCATACATAGCGTTACAATATAAACTAAGTAGGAAAAAGCCATTAAAAACTAACTAAAGTAAGGGGGAAAGAAGATTAAACACTATGGAGGCCGAGACCGCATGTCCCCGTTACGATCTTCACGAACAAAGTCTTCAATTCCACGCTCCCCCGCTTGCTTCAGCTTCAAAATATGATTTTTCTCTCTGTTTTACGGCTAAAAATCTCCCAAAAGAAGTCCCCCAAAAAGCCCTAATCACAATCTTTAAATAAGGCAAAAATTGGTCGTAGCGTCGCGACGCTACCGTGAAATTACGGATTCTAGAAGTTCGCCTAGTGTCGCGACGCTATGATTTTTTTTTTTTAGATTTGAAAACTCCAAATATAGAATGTCAGCGGATGAGCCTATCTTCAATCTTCCAACTTTGATTCTTTTTCATTCTTTAACCTCTTTTCGCCTTCCGAACATCCAATTGGCTCCAATATTAATTTCCTACAAATACAACATGAAAATGCATAAATTTGGGCAAATAATTGTAAAAGACTAGCTTAATTAATTATAGAAAAATAGCTAGCTATGCTCGCTATCAGAGGGTCCTTCTAAAGAAGGTGATGAGGGTCCTTCTAAAGGAGGTGCTTGAGATGACATGTCTGAAATCCTAGAAAAAGAAGATGATGAGGGTCCTTTAGGCGAGTCTGAACACCAAGAAAAATGAGATGAGCTAGCTGAAGAGACCCCGAAAGGAGGTGATGGGTCCAACTTCCAGTTGGAAGGATTTGATGAGGTAGATGAGGGACACACGAACCTGGTAATAATTAGTTCGTACTATTTACATTAGTTTATTGATATTGTGTTTGTTGTGTCGTTGCATAGCTTGTTGAGCCAGAAAAAGAAGATGAGCCAGCTGAAGAGACCCCAAAAGTAGGTGATGTGTCCGACTTCCAGTTGAAAGGAACTGACGAGGCAGAAGAGGGACACACGAACCTGGTAATAATTAGTTCTTATTATTTATCATTCGTACTATTTACATTAGTTTTTTTATATTGTGTTTGTTGTGTCGTTGCATAGCCTGTTGAGCCGTCACAGAGTATTTAAGAGATAACGACATTTGATGGAGTCACATACTCTTTGGTACCCAAAACTGAGGGAAGATCGAAGCTTCTATGTAGTTAAGTGTGTTCCCATTACTTTATTGACATTGTGTGTTTGTCGTTGCATAGGCTGTTGAATTGGACTCACAAAGTGTTGAAGAGACAAAAACCCATGGACCTGTTGAACGTCTGGGGAAACAAAAGCGTCAGATCTCATGGAAGCTTCGATCTCCATGGGCAGACACGAGGCTGGATGGAAAAAGAAGAAAAGTTAAGGTGTACAACCCCATGTACATCATACCACCTGAACTTGATTGTTGGTTCCAGGCGTGGTTGGACGACCTGTTGCTGGATGGTGCAGAACGAAAGACGGTATACGCATATAGGAGCAAAGAATGATTTAAAACCTTACTGACATCGACACATTGGATGAGCGATGAGGTACGTAACCCTTGTAGAAAATATTGCATTTAATTCCACCCTAACTAATCAACTAATAATGCTCATGTAGGTCATTGACACACTATTCATGTTTATTTGGAAAAAAACTGGATGCTGTCCGGACTTATGCCGACGCAAATTTGTGACAAGAGACTTGGTTGTTGAGGTAAGTAATACATGTTTATTATTTACGGTTTAACTAGTATGGTAGTAATATTACTCATGTCTTATATAGGACTTTCTACGACGAGACAAAGTACTAGAAGCACTAGATGGTAGGTTTGATCGTCTCGATGACTATGACTGGAGTAAGTGGAAGACCGTCATGGACTACGTTATGGGCAACCATTCAGACCATAACATTCCTTGGAGTTCAGTTTAAGCGGTCTACATACCCTTCAACCTTGGTGGGAACCATTGGGTGTTGTTGTGTGCTGACTTAGAGGCCGACGAGTTGGTGGTGTCTGATTCCTTTATGCAGTTGAATACAGACACCGACTTAGAGAAACAGTTGAAGCTTGTTCGCACACTGATGCCAATCTTGCTCGCTAAGTGTGGTGTAATGAAAGTGAAGCCTACACTTCCACTGAATGAATGGAGGTTGAAGAGGAACCAGCTGGTGCCACAACAAAAGGATACTGGGGATTGTGGGGTATTCACTGCCAAATTTTTGGAATATGATGTAACAAAGTCCAAAATGGACACCCTTACCCAGGATAGCATGGACTTTTGTAGACATCAATTCGCTGTTCAACTTTGGGCCAATAGGCCATTCTCTTAGATAGTTCATTTCTTGTAAACATAAAACGTTTTGCTTATTAGATATGTAACTTCTTTTGAAACTTATTATCTTTCTTTCATATTAACTCACATTAGAAAAAGAAAAAAAAAGAGTAACTTACACTCCAAGAAACCATGCACGTAAACCATGCACTAACCATGGAAACACGACCTTCACTTTTATGGAAAAATTCTCGGTCTCGATTTCAAGCGAGATGGGCCGAGAAATTGATAGCGAGCAGAAATGTCGCTATTTTAGTCCCAATTGAAAGGTTAAAATCTCTTTGGCAGCGGAAACAACCAAGACCTTTCTTGAATTAAATTTCAATTATAGGAAAAATCGGTACGTTGGCAAATCAAAATTCAGAAACAAATTTCTAAATTAAAAATGATTAAGCATGCTAAAATTGATTCAAGATCAAGAACACTTATCGGATTTCGAAGAACACTGCACAATGCTCCAAGGATCTCGTTCTTGATCTCCAAATGGACACCACCACGCAAGAACACCCGCTATTCTCTTGGGATATCTTGAGATTGGTTTGTGGGAACCAAAATTCGATCTTGGAAGGGAATTTTCAGCAAGGTGCTTGCTGTGTTTTTTAGAGAAAAACTAGAGAGAAAATTCTCTCTGTTTTCTTGCGAGAAAATGAGAGAATGATCGGTTCATTGGGGAACTCCCTCTCCCCTGTACGATAAGTGGGGAGAGAGTTATTGCCCTATTAGATCTAGACCGTTAGATCTTAATCAAAACGATCTCGGCCATTAACTAATTAAATAATAAATATTTAATTAATTAATTAATTATAATTAATTTAATTAAATCAATACTGATTAAATGAATTATAATATAAAGTTTTTAATTCAATTTGAATCATATTCAATTAAATTAAATTGGTCATTCAATTAATTCTAAATTAATTGATCCCACGTTAATTAAATATCAAATATTTAATTAATTTTATAATTGAATCATATTCAATTTAATCTCTCTCATTTAACCTATAGTTTTAATGTGCATCAAAATGTACATCAATATAAACTATAGTTTTAATTTGATTAAATCACATTTAACCAAATTAAAATTAAATTAATTAATTCCCCAATTAATTAATTCATGAATTAATTAAATATCACATATTTAATTAAATTCATAATTCTCTCATTAATTAATTTTGAATCATATCCAAAATTAATTTTATTATAAAGTTTAATTCATTAATTAAACTTATACTATAATGTATCTCCATACATTATATTAATTGTATCAAAATACAATTAACTTATATTCCCTTTAATAATCAAGACTATATTATCTCAGAACCCGTTATGAGCTAGCAGGTGGACCTAATGGACCTACAGATCAGAAGCTCCAACGATACGAGATTGATCAGCTAAACTCATTAACCGAGTCAATCAACATTCGTTAATTGTGGGTCACTCCACTAAAGACCCACAGCTTCACTCTTCTCACTGTAGAATATTTCTGTGTCCACGGATATCGACCAATTGCAGTAAGTCAATCCTTCACGTGTGTTCGTAACACCAGCTGGGTCAAATTACCGTTTTACCCCTGGGTTATCTCTAGATCCTTAAGTACCACTGATCCCTCTAATGAACAACCTGTTTAGGGTCCAAGCACTAAACAGAAATTCCTCTCGGGCCAGGAGAGGACAACGCGCTTTTGTTCAAGCCCCGGAATCAGCCCTTAAGGGAAAACACATCTACTTGCCCCAATAGGGGAAGAAGTGAATTCCATCTTGTATTGTCATGTTCCCAGCCCCCCACTCGGTCTTTTCCCCAAGAAGGTAGGCTTATTGAGTCGGCGTACTGGCCATTCTCACCCGTACTAATCAAAGGACAATCCCTCGTGAGAAGGAGTTCATGACACACTCAGGATTAAGATCGAGTTACCTAGGTCATCCTATTGAAACAGTAACCTTACTAGTTAACGGTGTTACATCTAGTGGTTTACTATTTCGTGGTTCGGTCTTATGCAAACTCATTGCATAGGATACCCCCGCTCGCATGTCTCCTACATGGACGCCTTGGATCAATACGTCTGTATCGAATACAAAGCGGGTCGTATCACCTAGCGTTACCAGGATAAAGTACCCAGCCTTATCCCTGTACTATAGACCTTTTAGGTTGTTACTTGAACACTGATCCCCGTATGTCCCCACATACTAGTCCAAGTCTCATGTAAACAACCTTGGATCTTAGTTTATTAGATTTGGGTCATATTGTGCAATTATAGACTTAATATGACAATAACACTTTATTGCATAAACCTCAATAACACTTTATTGTTACAAGTGTATAATTCGTTAATCATTCACTATCTACGAGTTTTAGGACATAAAATCCAACACCAATTTATTAGGCTTTTTAGTGCTTTAATTGTGTTTTTATTGAAAATATTTAATGTATTTTGTTATTTGGTCTTTAGGAGCAAAATTATGGATTTTGGGGAAAAAGTGCCCAAAAAGAAGCCATTCAAGCCCAATTTCCACATTTGGGTCAATGGGAGTCAAAAGAGGTCAACCATGGAGATAAAGTCCAAAAAGAATTGAAGTTGGCCCAAGTAAAGAAGTCCAATCCGCAGTTGGAAGTTTTGGAAATCGCCTAGCATCGAGACGCTACAAAGACAGCATCGCGACGCTGTCCATTTCTTGGGCGCCAAGTCGATGACGTCACAGCGTCGCAATGCTGTGCCAAATAGCGTCGCGACGCTACCCCCTTTCCGAGCCTATATAAGGCCCCCCTTGGTGCCTCATTTTACCATCAATCATCATATTCTTCCATTCTTTTCTTTCTTTCTTGGTTCCTTTGGGAGCCTTTTCAAGGCTTTCAAGCCTTTTTTAGAGTTTCTTTAGTGGGAAATTTTTGGGGAATTTTGGGGAGCATCCTAGGAGGCTCAAGGAGTTTTCGGAGGGACTCCAAGCGCAGCGAAGGGGACTTCGATGGTCAATTCCTTCCCTTTTATAATGCTCTTAATTATGCTTTCCATTGTAAATTTTGTGGATATTTTAGCTATGTATAGCTAAATCCCAACTTGGGGTCTTGAAATGAAATTATAGTTTAAATCTTGTTATAATTGCCTAGCTCTTGCCCTTTTTCCTAATTATTTGTATGAATGTGCTTAATGCTTTATGCAATTTGGCCAATTGTGTAATGACGATTCTTAATGGAAACTCGACAGAGAGAAGTTAGGATAGATCATAATCCATTCAACTAGTTTAATTGCCCGTCGTGACAACGAGATTAGTTGATTAAACTTAGATTCCTAAAATGAATCAGAGCGTAATAATTGACAAATTTTAATGGCGCTAAGGACACTTAGGTTGTTAAAATAGATTAATTACAATTAGGGGAGACCGACATGAGAACCTATGTGATTAACGAAGCTTCTAGGATTATAATTAGTTGGACATTGAGATAGGATAATTGTAATAATTATTTAGCTAATAATTGATTTTCAAGACCCCATTTCCCATAAAAAAAACTCTTTCTCCACATTTTATTTTTCTTGATTGATCAAATTATTTTCTTTTATTGAATTGGTTTTTAAATTCTTTGATTATATGATCTGGTCCCTAAATATTATTTCGCCTAAGTATTTTTAGTGCTAAAGAAATCTTTGCTTGCTTAAATTTCGCTTCGTCTCCCTGTGGATTTGATACTCGATATTACCTACCGTTTTATATTACTTGTGACGACCCGTGCGCTTGCGGTAAATCGCCGTCAACAGAAATATGAACCAAAATAGAAACTGAAAAAAAAAATGAAGATTACAGATTTTGGAAAATATCCCAGTCACGATCCCGATCCACTAGAACCGAGACCGAGTCCGAGATTTTTTCCAGAATCTGCAATCTTTGTTTCTTTTTCCACTTTTTTAAACAGTATTCGGACATACATAAACTGGGATTTTTTAAACCCTTCATTCAATAATCAAAAATGAAAACTTTCATTGTTCCATACACATTGGAATAATCACACAAACGGATTACACGGTAGTAAGTGGCTCACGACAAATCTTTCGATTATGACCCTGCCTTCCACATTGGCTACATTTGTGGACTTGTTGAACCTCACTTGTAGATGGTATTCGCAGTGTTCGACGTCGACCAACTCTAGCAACCCTTTTTGGTGTTAGGACTTCAATGTCAACAAAGTTGGGTGATATCTTCCACTCAGAATCATGCCCAAGAGGATATATGGGTTATGCGTAGGCCATCAACATAGATTCCATGTGATAGAATTTAGAGCAAAGGGGAAAGGTGTCTATGTTTCGGTATATGCATGTTGCGATCGCATGCGAACATGGGAGCTCGTAGTAATCAAATTCACGACAACTACACGTTTTTATGTGAATATTGACACGTCCACCCAAGTATCCATCATCAACCTCAAACTCATACCTATCAACCGACCTAACAACATACCTCCTCGCTTTCGCCTCTGCCTGTACAATAAGGTCTGATGCATAATCTGATAGTCGTGTTTGGCGACTGGATGCTGCAGTACGACGAATGTAGCATAGTTCTTGAAGCCACCCTCTACTATGGTTCAAGAAAGATGTGATTGGAAGCTGTCGTGCATCCAATAATAATGTATTTATGGATTCTGCTAGATTTGTGGCCATCTGATTGTACCTCCTACCAACTTGGAATACCCGAGCCCATCGTTCAATCCTAGTACCTTCTAAGTATCTTTGTGTAGTTGGATACCCCGCTAATTGACCCTAATACCTATTAAACTCTAATTCATGAAATGCCTTCACTACAAGAAGGTAAATAGGTCCCACGTCTTCATTCTTACAATCGGTTACAAGGTTATTACCTAGGTGGTGTATACATATGCAGTGAAATGCATCAGGTAAAACAGTTTTTACTGCCTTACGAATGCTCGGATGTCAATCTGACACAATGACAAGATTACGGACTTCCCCAATCACTTGTTTCATCTGTTAAAAAAATACATCCATGATGAATCTGATTCTCCATCGGCAAACCCAAACTCGACCGGATAGATTTGGTTGTTTCCATCGACACCGCTTGCAAGCAAGAGTTTCCCACTATACTTCCCTCTCAAATGGGTTGCATCTACAATTAATACTGGACAAATGCATGACCTAAACCCCCTAATAGAAGGACCTAAAGGCATAAATACATGCTTGAAGTATCGATCATCTTCAAGTTCCAAGTCAAATACAGTACCAGGGTTTTCAATTTTTAATGCTTCACCAAACCTCGAAAAGAGTTTATAAGATTCTTCTGGCGACCCCCTAGCCTAGCAAGAACTAATGCTTCTTCTGTTGCCCGCCACGCTTTGTCATAAGTCATGCTCACACTGAACTCCTGTCGAATATCTTTTACAATACCTTTTGGTTTATACGTATGACTAACATCTTCAAACTTTGACTTAAGTAACCGCCCTATAACTCAACTTTTATTTTGTTGATGATCGTGTGACAACATTTCATGCTTGCAATTATGAGTATTACTATACTTTGAAATTTTAATTGCATCACACCCCTTCAAACAAACAACCCTCACTATCCATTTACATTCCTTGATAACACATCTACATGTAAAAGGTTTTGGGTTCGACTTTTTGACCCTAAACTCGAAGTTGTTTCTCATCGCTATAACATACAATCTCATGTATAAATCTTTTCTTGATAAAAAAAATATCTCCAACTTCTACATCTTGTGACGAAGGCTGACCTGGCATGATGATTGACTTACCATAATGATCTGACACATGGGGTGTTTCAGTCAAAAGTGGAGGATTGTTCTGAAGTTCTTGAGGTGGTGGAACTTCAGTAGTGGAAGCATTCATTCTCACTTGTTGCATGTCACCCACTTCATTGATCTCTTCTTCTTCATCTTCACCATCTTCACCATCTCCACAATCTCCACCATCACTATTAGATTGTGCATCCAATCCATCATCTTTCCAATTGTGGACCCCACCATCGACGTCAACATGTTCATGAGTAAAGGGTCTACATCATCCCCTAGGTTGTATGTCACCACATTACTGGACAATGGGGTAAGCGATGGTGGCGCACTAGGATTCGATGTAAGTGGAA
This sequence comes from Luffa acutangula, assembly GCA_036850905.1. Taxonomy (NCBI): domain Eukaryota; kingdom Viridiplantae; phylum Streptophyta; class Magnoliopsida; order Cucurbitales; family Cucurbitaceae; genus Luffa; species Luffa acutangula. The sequence continues at coordinate 48,977,728 of CM072089.1, forward strand.
CATAGGTCGATGTTGATGGAATTTCTTGACCTAAATAATATGGAAAAGATGTAGCCATGGATGGACATAGATGCATATATGAAATTTCTTGGGTCATATGTTGAATGGAATTTGGCTGGAAACCTTGGTTAGGCGATATTTTTGGCACAGTGGATACGTACAATGGTATTAAGGACACTTCCCCCCAAGTAAAAAAAGTTTGAAGGTCAACATCATTTCTTATAACGAATGCAGGGGCTTTCAACCTTAATTGGATTATACATCTAATTACCAGATAGCACTCGTCTGAATTTATCCCACTTATTTCATACACACGCCCTAAAAACTGGTCATACATAATGTCAGTGTCTACATCAAACCCTCTCAACTCTCCACCTTTATATTCCTTTCCAATCTCATTCCACAAACCTCCAAAACATACCCATACACGTGGCATTTTCTGCACAAAAAAAAATTCAAAAATAAAACTACATAAACCGAGATGTTTCGTGTTTGTCACCGGGAACTCAACTTCCAGAATAAAAAAAAACGCCAATGGAATAGTTTCGTACCTCTTTCAATAATGAAAATGGGAAAACCTTGTGGGGTCTTGTGTGGCCAAAGGAATGTGGTAAATGTGAAATAATATTGATTCCAAGAGATGTACAAAGTGAGAAAACCTTAAAACTCAAAAGGAATGTCAATTGCCAAAAATGTCAAACTTTTAGATATTTAAAACGTGGGCCATTCAATTTAGTAGGAAAGTGGATGAAAATAGGTGAAAAAAATTAAATTTTCATTCAATTTCATGCAGTGAGAGCATATCAGTAATTTCACCCTCAAAGTTTTAGTTGATGACATTAGAAACAGCAACATTGGGTCAAAAAAACAAGGTTTTAAAAAATGGGTCACAAGTCCAATGTGAAAACTTAAATGGGCCAAAAGTTAAAATTTCCCCTTTTTCAAAGGGAGACAAGTTTTTCTCCTCTACTTTCTTTCTCACCTCTCTACTAACTTGATCTAACTTTCTCTTGCGTTTGATCAATTCTTACTAAAATACCATCGTTTTACAACAATTAAGCACAAATTCTATATTTTAAGATTTCTATCAAAATCTGTAGCCTTTTGACTATTTTGACTTCAAATAATAAGAAATTAAGCACTAAGTCTTTGCTTTCTTAGCAAAAATCCAAGTTTTTAATTAAGGTTAAATAACGTAAATAATTGAGTGCTATTAGGTTCTATTTATAATATTGAGGTAGAATAGTAAATGTCTGATATTTATCTCTTCAAGAATCTTGCCTTGATACTCGAAACTCTATAGTGAACGATTAAAAATTCGTACGTCGTCGTTGTCCTTGACCCTTAGCTTACCTATAGGACCCTTCCACATCATAGCTCTTGACCTCTTGATGGTTGTGGTTCATCCAGCCCTTTTGAGGAGTAAGTCTCAAATCACGGTTGATCCTTGAAGGGGGTTGATCGTGTGAAGCTTCGCCGACCCCAATGACGATGGTCGACCTCAGGGGTCGGCCTCATGGGTCATGGTCATGGGCAACACTTACGGGGTTTGGCCCTTGGGCCTTTGGACAACCGTCAATGGGGTCGACCTTTACGACTCTTGGGCCTCTTTGGCTGACCCCTCTTGGCTTAACGAATGTTTTGGGCTCCTTTTAACCTCTTAAGCCATTTCAGACTGAGAATCCTAATGGACTTAATGTCAGACCTAGCCAAAACTCAACCCTCAACAGGAAGAATTAGGTTATCTAAGAAGGGTTGAGACTTCAAGAGCTTTTCTTTTAGATGATCTAATTCTTCTCATACATTTTTACCAATTCATCAAGTATTATATCATATAAATTATCTTTATTCAATTGAAACATTCTCAAACCTTAGGATCCATGTAATTAAAATTGAAAAATGTTGAAATATAAGAGACCAAATTAAAACTTTTTAGACAAAAGAAATTTATTTTAGGAAAACATATATATTAGGAATGAAACATATATAATAGAGAAAGTTTTCGTCCACAATGATAGAAGTCAATTACAAATCTTACAAATAAAATGTGAGCATTGTTGTTTAGACGAGTTTAGTAATCATTTTCAGTGATAAGAGTGGACACCCGAACAACAACGTCCCAAATATCTCCCAGATTCTTGGCCATCTCTGGCAGGTTCGACGGTTCCGGCGGTGGATGTTTGAAGGTTTTTAGACAGTTGTCAGTGGCAGTCTCGGTGCCGACATTGCCTGGTAGGAAGAGAATATTGCCACCATTAGCTAACGCTTCTTTAGCTCGTTCTATGTCCCACACCACAAAGTCCAACTCCTTTACACATTGTGAATATCGTGTTTTAAGTTCTGGATTAGCTGTCTCTGCTGCCTCCAGCCTCTGCGCGTGGTCGAGACATTTGTCGACGCTTGTATAGGCAAGGCTAAGGGTGTAATTGGCCACCTTTCGAGCGTCTATGCTACCCATGGGATTCAACAAACTCCAGCATAAGGATACATTTCTTGTTTTTGGGCAGATGCTCGATGCGATGTCGTTTGATGGTGCAGAATTTGCATTCGATAGAATGACACTAGAGAAAACAAGACAACAAAGGAAAACAAGTGTTCACACGTAACTTCAGGGATGGAGACACGTGGAATAAACTTTGATTTGTATTAATGTTGTATGCGTGTGGGTGTACAATCTCTAACTTTAATCCTCTGATTCTCTCTCTTGTGTGTGAATGTGTTTCACTCGAGGGCTGGAACGCTTGATCCCGAGCCTGAAGCTTCAATGGATTCTTGGAGCTTGAAGTCTTCTAGTCTTGAAGGAGTCTTCAGTCTTCAAGAAGAGTTGATGTCCTGAAGAGTCTTTGATCTTCAAGGAGTGTTGAGGTCTTAAAGAGCGTTTGGCCTTTAAGAAGTGTTGATGTCCTGAAGAGTATTTGATCTTCAAGGAGTGTTGAAGTCTTGAAGGGTGTTTGGTCTTCAAGGAGTGTTGAAGTCTTGAAGAGTGTTTGGTCTTCAAGAAGTGTTCAACACTTGGACTTGTGGATTGCAGAGAGTCTTCGGTCTTCAGACTTGGTAGAGTCTCTCTAAATTCTCTGGTTCTGCTTGAGAGCTTTGAAAACTCTGAACTCTTGTCCTTGTGAGAGTGTAGAATTTCTGAACCCCTGAAATGGAGGAGAACCTCTCTATTTATAGAGTTCTCGCTGGATGGGCCCTAGTGACTTTTGGGCCTAACAACTTGGGCTTGGGCTTTATTGGGCTTGGGTCTGGTTTATATTTGACCCAAAACCCTATGACTCAAATATATAAAAGACCCAAATTTGATCCAATTAATTATTTTCTTTAATTAATTGGTCAAATCAATTAATCTGATCATAATAATTTATTTTTAATTAATTGATCAAATGGACATTTGGCCCTAAAAATTTATAATGGCCAACTTTGTCTTCAAATTAAATTTGGGACACATGTCGATTTATAATTGGTCCCAAATTTAATTAATTATAATTTTGTCATTAATTTTAAATAATGACGTGGCAATTTGTCATTGGCCAAAATTTCTCCTTCAACAAATGCCCCCTTTTCGAGAGTTAGTCACAAGTTATGTGTGAGTGAATCTCGAAAAAGATATTTTGGGATCAAAATGCAAGATATTTGTTCTTGATTTTGACTCCCTTTGGTGTGTCAATTTAAACAAAATATGAATTTTGGTCAAAATTTTGATTTTTTTTTTATTTGACACACTTTTATTGCCAATTAATCAAAATTTGAAGTTTGGTCAAAATTTTGATTTTTTTTCTTATTTGGCAGCAAACTTTGATTTGAAGTTTGGGCAAATTTTGGTTTATACCCAAATTTTGATTGGAGGTAAAATCCTACCCAATTTTAACTCGCATTTGGAATAGAATTTGAGGTTTTGACTTTGGTTCATTTGGGATAAAATTTGGATTATGTCCAAAATTTAATTCAAGTAAATTTAAGGCTGCATCCAAAATTTGGTGGGAATTTGGAATAAAATTTTCATATGGAACTTAGAAAATTTGATTTGGGATAAGAGTTTAATTATATTCAAATTCAGTTGAATTCAATCCAAATCTATTTAGGAGTTTATCAAATCAATTTGAATTTATCTCCCAATTTGATTTAAATCAATCTCATACTTTGGATTAAAATTTGAAACAAAATCTCCAAATTTTTATCTTTCAATTTGATTTAAATCAAATCTCATATCTTTGGGTTAAAATTTGAACCCATCTCAAAGTTGATGACTGTCGTTGGAGACAAGATTTATATTTGAACTCATCCCAAAATTGATGAAGATTGCCGTTGGAGATAAGATTTATATTTGAACTTATCCCGAAATTGATGGAGATTGCCGTTGGAGATAAGATCTATATTTGAACTCATTCAAAAATTGATAAAGATTGTGGTTGGAGATAAGATTTATCTATTTGAATCCAACCTTCCATTCTATAAATAAGGTTGAACCTCAGTAGGGGAGAGCACACATCAATTGCAGGGAGCATTCAAGAAAGGATTCAAGTAGGAAACTTTCTTCTCCTTCTTTTTTTTTTTTTGAATTTTCGTTTTTTTTCCTTTTTTTTTCTTTTTATCGTTTTTTTTTTTAATTTTCGATTTTTTTCCCTTTTTTTTTTGAATTTTCGTTTTTTTTTAATTTTTTTTAATTTTTTTTATAGAGACTGAACTTAAAGTTTTCTTTAAGCTGCCTACGTACCCTTATGGAATAGGGATCAAGTCATAACGTAGTTCAAGATTTTTGCTCTCACCTTTTAAGCTCGTGTGGGCTAGGAGCATCATGCAGTTTAGGCTCTTGCGATAAGGAGCTTTTACATTTAAAAGCTCTTATCTTTGTCATGGTCTTGATCAGATCCTTCATTTATAGGATTAGTCAAGACAATGAGATTTGGCTTCACCTTCAAGGAACCTTCTGTAGTTATGAGAATAGAGAATTTCCTCTTCATACGTGACGGGATGCTACTTTGAAGCTTCTTGTCGTTGTTTACTTCATCAAAAAGTTTCACCTCCAAGTTATCCATCTTTCTTTTAGGTTGATCGATTGTTACTTTGAGGCGATCAAAAACAGATGTCGAAGGTTGACTTTTCTTCGATTTGGAGACACTTAGCCTTTGGAAAGCTGAAGGTCGAGCGGAGATGGACACCGAACATTGATTTTCTTCCTCTGTCGCGGCCATACTCATTCTTTGGAATACCGAAGGACGAGTAGTTGGAGGCTTGATGCGATTGAAGACGGAAGTCCTTTGTTCATTCTTCTTGGAATTGTCAACTTCTTCTACGTCGATGCAGTAGGAAGTTACAAGGTTCTCTTTTTCCTTTTTGTGGAAAGTTTTGGAGAAGGATTTATTCAACATCACCAGTTGTTGAGGTTGAGAAAACTTTTTACTTCTCTTCCTCTTAGGTTGAAGTTTCTTAGGATCCTTCTTTCTTTGATGTTTGCTCTTTCCTTTGATTGTAGCAAGATTTGATTGGGCTACTTCATCAAGGTCGAGCTCAATTCTGCCTTCCTTAGCCAGCTTTAAAATTAAGTCCTTTAGGACGAAACATCTTTCCACTGGATGACCAATAACTCGATGATACTTGCAATACTTGGGATCATCGACTTTCTCCATCTCTTCTGGTCGTTTACACTTAGGAAGCTCTATCAGTTACGCTTCCAGTAGTTGTTCCAACATATCAGGGATGTCGTCATCAGGGAAAGGATAGATTTTCCTTTGTCTTTCCTTTAAAGTTAAGTGATGCATTCCATTCGTTTGTCACTTTCCTTTCGAAGACGACTTATGAAGGGTTGTGTTTACAACCATAGATTCTTCTATAGTCTCTTCGTCGTTCCTTCCTTCTTTCCTCATGTCAGGGAGTATAAGGTCTTGGTTTTTTCGACTAGCAATACTTAGTTCCATATCGTGGGCGTGAGTTGCTAGTTCCTCAAAGGTGCGAGACTTTATACCTTTAAGGATGCAGAGGAGTTCCCAGTGCATGCCTTGAATGCACATCTCGACGGAAGAGAGTTCAGTGAGACGATCTTTGCAATCTAGACTCATGGCTCTCCAGCGATTTATATAGTTAACAACGAGTTCACCTTTTCGTTGTTTAGTGTTGGTGAGCTCGAACATGCTAACGGTTCTTCTAGTGTTGTAGAAGCGATTCAAAAACTCTCTTTCGAGTTCCTCCCAACTGTCTAATGACTCAGGTTCTAGATCAGTGTACCAGTCAAAAGCATTTCCTTTAAGTGTTCGAACGAACTGCTTGACTAGTAGGTCCCCTCGAGTACCAGCGTTCTCGCATGTCTCAACGAAGTGGGCAATATGTTGTTTAGGATTGCCTTTTCCATCAAACTGCTGAAATTTTGGTGGCTGATACCCGATTGGCGTTCTCAAGTTATCAATCCTCTTAGTATAAGGTTTGGAATACAAGAGAGAATCTTGAGTAGGTCCACCGTACTGGGCTCTAATACAGTTTGTGATCATATCTTGGAGCTGTTGGATGGATAGTGAAGCGATCGAAGCAGAACACTGTGGTTGATCATCTTGCACTATAGTATTTCCTTTGTCGTGATTTTTTACGACTTGGGTTTGACTTGATTCGACGATATGTTGGTTCTCAATTTGGCTCTTTAGTTGCTCGATTTGAGAATCTTTTTCTTCAATCGCCTTCATCAAGGTGTCGATGTGCTCCTGCATCTCAACCATTCTTTCTTCCATAGTTCTAGTCCCAGTCATCATGACAGTCACTACGTTAGAATCATGTTCAAACAAAGGGTTATACTTAACAATAAACTTGTCAAGTATATGCCCCTTGCAAGGTTGTTTCTTGGCCTCCAACGATAGAAGCTTTATCTTCTTGCAACGTCAGTTCATTGAAGCAACAATGGGCAGTAGAACCCATGTAAGACTTGTTCATGACAGCGACCATTGAAGAAGTCTTGAACGACATGTTTACACTTGTGTTTTGAAATAAGAGAGAGAGATGAGAGGTAGAGATGGTCCCACTGAGCATGCCAATTTGTTCACACGTAACTTCGGGGATGGAGACACGTGGAATAAACTTTGATTTGTATTAATGTTGTATGCGTGTGGGTGTACAATCTCTAACTTTAATCCTCTGATTCTCTCTCTTGTGTGTGAATGTGTTTCACTCGAAGGCTGGAACGCTTGATCCCGAGTCTGAAGCTTCAATGGATTCTTAGAGCTTGAAGTCTTCTAGTCTTGAAGGAGTCTTCAGTCTTCAAGAAGTGTTGATGTCCTGAAGAGTCTTTGATCTTCAAGGAGTGTTGAGGTCTTAAAGAGCGTTTGGCCTTCAAGAAGTGTTGATGTCCTGAAGAGTATTTGATCTTCAAGGAGTGTTGAAGTCTTGAAGGGTGTTTGGTCTTCAAGGAGTGTTGAAGTCTTGAAGAGTGTTTGGTCTTCAAGAAGTGTTCAACACTTGGACTTGTGGATTGCAGAGAGTCTTCGGTCTTCAGACTTGGTGGAGTCTCTCTAAATTCTTTGGTTCTGCTTGAGAGCTTTGAAAACTCTGAACTCTTGTCTTTGTGAGAGTGTAGAATTTCTGAACCCCTGAAATGGAGGAGAACCTCTCTATTTATAGAGTTATCGCTGGATGGGCCCTAGTGACTTTTGGGCCTAACAACTTGGGCTTGGGCTTTATTGGGCTTGGGTCTGGTTTATATTTGACCCAAAACCCTATGACTCAAATATTTAAAAGACCCAAATATGATCCAATTAATTATTTTCTTTAATTAATTGGTCAAATCAATTAATCTGATCATAATAATTTATTTTTAATTAATTGATCAAATGGACATTTGGCCCTAAAAATTTATAATTGGCCAACTTTGTCTTCAAATTAAATTTGGGACACATGTCGATTTATAATTGGTCCCAAATTTAATTAATTATAATTTTGTAATTAATTTTAAATAATGACGTGGCAATTTGTCATTGGCCAAAATTTCTCCTTCAACAACAAGATTGGAATTAGCCATTTTTTTTCAATTTTTAGTTTTTTTCCTTTCCACTATTGTGTCCTTGATGAAATGGGTAATTTAAATATATAGATGAAATTTAGAGAAATGGTTTTTTTTTTTCCTTTTTCTCTCCAACTATAAAGGAAATGGATGGAGGAGATGGGGAAGTTGCCATTGGAAGAGATTTTATCGTACAAGCATAACTACAATGGAGATAAGATTGTAATGTTTGAGTTATGCTCCAAGTTGGCATATACAATAGTTTTCTCAAGTATATGAATACAATGATAATATGAATATCCACTTAAGAGTTAAAAGTATTATTTGTGTTGTCAATTTGAACATAGTTTAGTAGATAAAATACACATTATTATTTCTTACGATTCTTTTATATCATATTTAATAAATACATGTAATATAATTATATATTTTATTCAATAAAAAAAATTAATATTTCTTATTACCCCATTTTGTGTAACGACCACTACTACAAAATAAGGCTATAATGACGGTGAAAAAAAAACACACGTGGAAACAATGACGGACAAATTAAAAAGTGCGGAAATAAAAACCAAATAATAATCTAATTGTAAAGTTCTTTTAATCGCGGTCAAAGACCGCCATTAAAGCCCCTTTTTACTTTACCTGTAAGCCTAGCACATACGAAGTATAGAAGTTTCTGAGGGCAGGAGTGAAGGTATATAGCAATAAACATATATGATTTCAGCTTTCGGTGATTTTAGTTAGAGGAATATTTTGCACTCGTTAGTGGTGTAAGAAATTGAGTGATGTTCTTACATGAGCCTTGGCATTGCCTAGAATGACAGTGTGTTGCAGTACGTTGATAATCAAAGATGAGCAATCACTTTATTGATTCTATTTTTCTTAATTGGGAAGACTTTTGAAGTAAAACCTCGAAATGCTAAGCCATTTGATTTACATTTACTCTGTATCCTTGAAATTTGTTTACCTAGTGGCTTGATAAATTCACATTTATATAGCTCTTTGAAAGATTTAAAGGAAGTAGGAATCAAATTAAATTGTTGAACCTTATTATCCCAGAAGTTTTGGAGCTTTTGTCTTGGAGTATAATTAAGAATATGAAGTTAATTAATTATTTATTAAAATTAGATATGAATAAGATAATAGATCTTATTCATGACCTTTTTTTCTATAAATAGGACTCCTTGTGGTGGGGTGAAAGGGATCTCATTCATTCTCCTACTCTCAGAGAATTCTCCTGAAGGCTCCCACCAGTCTCCTGCCTCTAGTAGTCTCAGAGTCATAGCGGTATAGCCATAGTGGTAGTGTTTGCAATAGTTCATAATTATTTCACAAACAATTGGTGAATTTAATCTGAGTCGTCAACGAGAGTAAGTAACTTGTTACTATATAAATTAGATTTAGATCTAATACTTTTGTATGCTTAGCCTTTATATAAATCTAGAATAGTTCTAAGTTTATTGCCAATGTATTGGTATTTTAGATTAAACAAAACTAAATACGAATCGGTCCCAATCACGCTTCCGCTTTACAAAATTACGGAATTCCAATCCCTTCACTTTGTTTTTCGACCATTAGAACAAACATGTTTAATTCCTAAAATTTATGTAGTTAGAATGCCTAAGATCCTAATTGCTTCCACATGCTTGATATTCACTCTTTAAAAAATTTAATCATTTAAAGTGAAATTTGTCAAAAGTAAGCGGGTCAAGATAAAAATCTTAAATTATAAAATTTATGCTTAATTAATATAAGAAAAGGATATTTTAGTAAGAGTTTGTTAAAGTGTAACGACTCAACTAAAAAGGAAATAAAACACACAAAGGGGTCGCTACTACATACATGAAAACATAAAACTTTTAAAACTTTAAAGGCGGAAAAGACCATAGATAAAAATCTTTTATTAAATAAACTGGGCCCAAACCATAAGTCAGTTTACAATAACAAAATAGATAAAACATGATTGGCAAATTTCGTAAAGTTGAAAACTAATAACATCTGAAAGCATGAAACTAGGAAACTCGATCCTAGACTTCTAGAGACATGATTTGCAGCTGCATCCCATAGCCTAGCCAAGCCACTACTCTCGCCACTCGCCTGATGTCGTCAAGTACAACCTGAAAAGGAAAGTCATGTAGCATGGGTGAGCATATAAGAATATACTCAATAAGTAGCCCACTTAAAGGGCATAAACTGAAAGCATGAGATCTAATAACATGAAATCTATTAGCATGAAACTTGAGTTTGGGTTTTAACATCATAGGGACCTAACTGGAACAGTCATTCGAGTTTCTAACCCTAGGGCCAAAACTGGGTTCATGAAATGTTCTGTCTAGGGTGATTACCTATCCCCAACCTGTGCCAACTAGAGTGTTGTGTGGGTTAGTCAGGTAAGGCAAGTATACTAAAGACTAGCTGGCAACCTCTAGTAGAACCACACCTATCCCAACACAACACCCCTGAATCATGAAAATACGGTGGAGCAATCTGGTGCATGAAAACATGCTTGAGCATAAGCTCAACATCGAAAACTCGATGGAGCGACCGGTGCACGAAAACGTGCTTGAATATAACACTCAACATCGAAAACTCGATGGAGCGACTAGTGCACGAAAACGTGCCAGAACATGGGCTCAACATCGTCCTGAACCGAGAGAGCGCACGATAGCGTTCCTGAAACTGGGCTCTAACAGTCAACTGATAGAACGCACGATAACGTGCCTGAAAACTGGGTTCTATCAGCCCTGAGATGGGGAAGGAAAACACTCTAGTTAACATAAGACTTAAGGATCTTTTTGTTGGGTTTTATGCCCTAAAACTCGTAGATAGTGAATGTAACCGTTGACCGGATATTAGTGAAATAATATTGATATATTTTTTCCATTAATTGTTATTAGTTATTTTATATATGTCTTTGCCTAATAATAACCCGAATCAAATAAACTAGACATCCAAGGCTGTAATATGAGTCTTGAACTATATGTAGCGACATATGGGATCATTGTTCAAGAAACAGCCTAAAAAGTCTATAGTATAGGGATAAGACTGGGTGCCTTATCCTGGTGACACTATGGATACGACCCACTTTGTATTTGATACAAACGCTGCGATCCAACGCGTTCGTGTGGAAGACATGCGAGTGGGGGTATCCTATGCAATGAGTTTGCATAAGACCGGACCGCGAAATAGTAACCACTGGTTATAACACCGTTAACTAGTTGGTTTTCTATTTCACTAAGACGACCTAGACAACTTAGTCTTAATCCTGAGTTGATTATGGACTCTTGCTCATGAGAGACTGTCCTTTGATTTGTATGGGTGAGAGTGGCCAATACGCCGACTCAATAAGCCTACCACTTTGGGGACAAGACCGAATGGGGAGCTGGGAACATAATCGTACGAGATGGAATTCATTCCTTCCCGACTTTAGGGAAGCAGATGAGTGTTCCCTTAAGTGGTTACTCCGAGTCTTGAACAAAGGGCCCTACCCTCTCAATGGCACGAGAGGGTTTTCTGTTTGATGGTTGGACCACAAACAGGTTGTTCATTAGAGGAGAATTGGTACTTAAGGAAATAGAGGTAACCCAGGGGTAAAACGGTAATTTGACCCAGCTGGTGTTACGGACACTCGTGAAGGACTAACTAGTCGATATTGGTCTAAGATCCATGGACACAGAAAATATGTCTGCAGTGAGAAGAGTGCAACTGTGAGTCTATAGTGGAATGTACACACAGTTAACGAATATTGATTAATGTGGTTAATGAGTTTGACCAATTAATCTCACATCGTTGGAGCTTCTGATCTGCAGGTCCATTAGGTCCCACTGGTAGCTCGTAAAGTAATTTGAGGCAACTAAGTAATAAAAATAAATTGTAAATGTTCAATTTATTAAGGGAAACAAATATAATATATATTGATATATTATTGTGAGAGAAATTAATATTTGAAAAGTTCAAATATAAATTTATGGAAGTTTGAAAGAGTTCAAAATAATGAATTAATTAAATTAAGGCCTAAAATGTGTTTGGGCAAAATTAATTAATTCTAGGCCGGGAATTAAATATGTGATATTTAATTGGTGGTTAATTAATTAAAGAATTCATTAACCGGGAATTAATCAATTATGTAAATAATTAATCACTTAAGGAAGTGATTAATCATTTATGGGAATGATCTAATCACTTATGGAAGTAATTAGTCATTTGTGGAAAAGATTAATCAATTGGGGAATTGATTGTTCATGATTGATTAATTAAGGAATAAGATTGAATCAATTATGGAAAAGATTGATTTAATTGATTATTTTATTCATGGCCTCTCTTCTATAAATAGAACACTAGACCTAATTGGTCATGACACTTGACACTCTTGAAAGACAAGACCTAGAATTCTCTCTAGCCTCCCTCTTAAAGAAAGACTCCCACAAGTCTTTGGCCTCCTAGACTTAGAGACATACCGGTGTAACCTTTGTGGTTATTGTGTCATTCAAAGAAGAAAATTCCAGCGATCAATAGGCAAGGAGGTTGCTGCGTTTTCGTTCGTTGGAGCGTCGTTGGCGAAGAACGGTCAAGTCTACAACGGAGGTTTGTAACGGTTCTTCCTCTTTTCGTTAGAAAAGTTTTAAAAATAAATTTAGATTTATTTTAGCATGTTTAAACTGTTTTTACAGCAACTTTAAAGTTAGTTTAAAGTTTTGTTTGAGTTATCGTAACGGTATTTTAATGTTAATTAATATACGGCGTAAGGTCCAATCGATGCGCTTCCGCTGCGTGGGGACTTTTATTCCCTTCAATCGGCATTAGAGCCATCGTTGTCCCTATTAATTAATTTTAAAAGTTGCGATAGGCTCTAAAAGGTGGGATTTATGCATAATGTATGTTTGGTTTGCATTGAACTGTTTGGGTTAACTTTATGGCCATAGATTTTATTTTTATGTGATTTTGATCATGTAAGGCCCGGTGTTTCGGGTATATTATGTAAAATCGAGTCCTATGTAAGTCCGGGTCTAGAATAGGTTTTTATGAGATGAAAATCGAAGCAATCGCCGCTGAAATCGAAGCCAAAACCGAAGAAATCGTTGCTGTTTTGCCCAGATTCTGCCTCCAGACGTAACAGCGTCGGGACGCTCCTTCAACAACGTCTCGACGCTGTCTCGATACCGAAGGCGCTCGGTAAGGAAAGCACACAGCGTCGGGACGCTACCTCAACAGCGTCTCGACGCTGTCTCGATTACGCAGGCGCCAGATATGGAAAACGCACAGCGTCGGGACGCTATCAACACAGCGTCTCGACGCTGTCACGATGGAGGCGCGACCTAGGGTTTCAAAAGGCGCGGTTCAAGGCGTGGCCGGTCCGGTTCGGCTGGGCTGGGACCTAATTGGTCCGGTTCAGCCAATTTTTGGCATGGTTCGTGATTTTGGAGGCCGGTTCGAGGTGGTTCGGGGCGGTTCGTGCTGTCTAGACCAATTCCAGAGCTGTACATGGATTTTTTAGGATAGAATTTAGCTAAATTAATGTAATTTATTGCTTTATTTTATCCTAGGGGCCAAAATTAACCGGTTCAATTGCTATTTATATGCTTTATGGATGTCATATAGATTATTTAATCCCACCTTAGGTAATAAACATGTTCATGCATTTTTTATATATTATAAATTGTTATAATGTATGTTTAAATGCATGGTTTTGTTTTCATATTTTTAATATAAGTGTATATTAATTATATGAAAAATTGGAAAGCATGAAGCATGTCATTACTTAAATTAAATATAAATAGTTATGTTTAATGTGATGAATGAAGCATGCTTGGTTGATTTTCTTGATTGTCTTATAATTGTTATAATAAAAGAAAATCAAAATTGCATGAAGCATGAAACATCCATAGTTAATAATATAATTGTTATATTATTCATGCAATTGATGTGGTTTAATTATTTAATTTGAATGAGATTGTTGAATGAATTAAACCCTAGATTCTTGATTATAGGATTAATCATTAAAATTTGAAATAGTTCTTCAATATTAATGATTAGAAACCATCAATCTATAATCAAGATTTGCATGCAAACATAAGATCATAGGATAAATTGGATTAATTTTAAATTGTTTAAAATTGATTAGACCTAGATCGATTTCTAATAGGATTAGAATCTTTTCTTACTTAGAATTAAAAATAGTTTTAATTTACTAAGTAGGAAAAACATTGCTATGATTATAAGGGAACTCCACCGGTAAAGTTCTGTCTAAGGTTCGGGGTATTTAAGTTGACGGTTTACGGAACACCTCCTACCTGGGAACTGACCTGGAATACCGGAGTTGAATTAATCATAGTTAAATGTTAGCATGCAATGTCACTAGGTTTATTAAAAGTGTTTAATGCACCTAGATCTTTAGAGTAAAGACCTTACATTACTGAGGTTATAAGAGAACTCTCTCGGTAAAGTTCTGTCTAAGGTTGGGGGTATTTAAGTTGACGGTTTACGGAACACCTCCTACCTGGGAAATAACCCGAACACTGAGTTGAATTAACCATAGTAATGTTGACTTGAATTAACCTAAACTAAACAAAATTCAAATAACTGAAAATAAAATCTAGATTGAATCTAATAAAATCTAATTAATTAAAAGATAATTCCAAGATAATTTAAATAAATAACCCGAAAAGAAAATCAAATTAAATTCAAAACGAAATAGACAAAATCTAAACTACCAAAGAAAAAGAATACATAAAGATAAAATCTAATAAACCATGCAAATTCTAAATAAATCAGATCTAACCAAATCGAAATTAAAAACAAATCAGCGAAACATAAAATCAATAAAAATACTGGGAGCTCAAAATTTTGCTTTGTGAAATGCTCCCGCGAAAATCCTACTCTCTCAATCATCCACCAATTTTAGGGAAGGATATTTCGACTGAAACTCCTCATCCCAATAGTGTTTCACACGTTGACCATTCACCTTGAACACTCTCCCATCTTTTTCATCCTGCAAAGTGATTGCTCCATGGGGAAAAACCTCAACCACAATAAATGGTCCTGACCATTTAGATTATAGTTTCCCAGGAAATAATTTTAATCTAGAATTATAAAGCAAAACTTTCAGACCTTTGACAAACTCTTTAGATTTAATTTTCTTGTCATGTCATAGCTTAGTCTTTTCCTTATACATTTTTGAATTTTCAGAAGAAAATTGGCGAAATTCCTCTAATTCATTAAACTGCAGCATTCTTATTGCTCCTGCACGACTCAGATCAAAATTTAACTTTTTCAAGGCGCAAAATGTTTTATGCTCTAGCTCTAGTGGTAAATGGCAAGCTTTCCCATATACTAACCTATAGGGAGACATACCTAGAGGAGTCTTATAGGCTGTCCTATAAGCCCAAAGAGCCTCATCCAACCTAAAAGACCAATCCTTCCTAGATGGATGAACTACTTTCTCTAGAATAGATTTAATTTCCCTATTACTAATTTCAGCTTGACCATTTGCTTGTGGGTGATAAGGGGTAGCTATCCTATGCTTAATCCCATACTTAGCTAAAAGCTTAGTTAAGATATTATTAACAAAATGTGTACCCTCATCACTCACTAGAGCTCTAGGTGTCCCAAACCACGCAAAGATGTGCGATTGAATAAAACTTGCTACTGTCTTAGCTGAAGGATTGGAATTCCCAATTCCGTTACAGCAGAAGCAATTGGACCGTTCGTAAATTAATTTTGTTTTACAAAATACCAATACATTGGCAAAAGGTTAAGCGTTGAGAAACATACCTTCATTGACGACTCTGAATTCTTCAAGAACGCCTTTCTTGATTGCTCTGCAACAACGAAGAACACCACCATTTGATCTTCCCCGCTATAACTCTGAGATTAGGAACGTAGTTGTGGGACTACCTAATCTTGAATGGGAAAGGGAAAAACTCTAGAGAGAAAATTCTCCCTAGAGTTCTTGAGTTGAGAGAATATGAGAGGGCATTATGGTGGCCATATGTTGTGGTACCTAAACCCTAGGGTTAGTGTTCTATTTATAGGAGAAAGGCCATGAATAAAATATTCATTTAAAATCAATTATTTCCATAACTGATTTAATCTTTTCCATTAATCAATTCCATGACCAATCAATTCCATAATTGATTAATCTCTTCCATAAATGGTTGATCACTTCCATAAGTGATTAATCATTTCCATAATTGATTAATTTCCAATTAATTAATTCTTTAATTAATTAATCACCAATTAAATATCATATATTTAATTTCAGACCTTCTATTAGTTAATTAATTAATTACCCAATTAAATATCATATATTTAATTTCAGGCCTTCAATTAATTAATTCTATAATATGAATCAAATTCATATTAAAATTTGAACTCCTTCAAATTCTCTTATATCCAATAAATTTAATATGAATCAAATTCATATTAATATTTGAACTTCTTCAAATATTTATTTCTCTCATAGACTATAGTTTAATTAAATCTCATTTAATTTAAACTAAATTGAATAATTAATTAATTCATAATTAATTAATTCATCTTCTAATTAAATACCCTATATTTAATTAGACATATATTTGAACTCTTTCAAATATATCAATCTCTCAATTTAATAAAGTTTAATCTCAAATTAGACTTTATATTTTAATGCATCATTATACATTATATTAATTTGTATCTCATACAATTAACTTAATTCCCAATATGAATTTGAACTCTTCAAATTCTCTCAAGATATATTTGTTCCTAATTACTCTTTACGAGCTAGCAGGGGGACCTAATGGACCTACAGATCAGAAGCTCCAATGATATGAGGTTAATAGATTAAACTCATTAATCAGGTTAACCAATATTCATTAACTGTGGGTCATTCCACTAAAGACCCACAGCTGAACTCTTCTCACTGTAGAACATTTATGTGTCCATGGATGTAGACATATACCAGTAAGTCAATCCTTCACGAGTGTTCGTAATCATGGCTGGGTCAAATTACCGTTTTACCCCTGTGTTACATCTGTCTCCTTAAGTACCAGCGCTCCTCTAATGAACAACCTGTTTATGGTCCAACCATTACACAGAAAGTTCCTCTCGGGCCAGTGAGAGGACGAGATCCCTTTGTTCAAGTCCCGGAGTCACCTCTTATGGGAACACTCATCTACTTCTCCTAGAAGTGGGAATGAGTGAATTCCTTCTTGTGTTGTCATGTCCCCAGCCTCCCACTTGGTCTTGTCCCCAAAAAGGAAGGCATATTGAGTCGGCGTATTGGCCACTCTCACCCATGCTAATCAAAGGACAATCCCTCATGAGAAGGAGTTCATGACACACTTAGGATTAAGACTGAGTTACCTAGGTCATCGTATTGAAACAGTAACCTAACTAGTTAACGGTGTTACATCTAGTGGTTTACTATTTCGTGGTCTGGTCTTATGCAAACTCATTGCATAGGTTACCCCCGCTTGCATGTCTCCTACATGGACGCCTTGGATTAATACGTCTGTATCGAATACAAAGCGGGCCGTATCACATAGTGTTACCAGGATAAGGTACCCAACCTTATCCTTGTACTATAGACCTTTTAGGTTGTTACTTGAACACCAATCCCCGTATGTCCCCACATACTAGTTCAAGTCACATGTAAACAACCTTGGATCTTAGTTTATTGGATTTGGGTCAAATTGTGCAATATTTAACAACAACACTTTATTGTAGAAACTCAATTACACTTTATTGAAACAAGTATACAATTTGTTTACATTCACTATCTACGAGTTTTAGGGCATAAAACCCAACATTAGCATCACTCTGATGGCATGCGATGGCCTCCACCCATTTGGACACGTAATCAACTGCCAATAAGATGAAAACATTGCCATTAGAAGGGGGAAATGACCCCATAAAATCAATACCCCATACATCGAATAATTCAACTTCTAAAATGTAAGTAAGAGGCATTTCATCTCTAGGTCCTAAGTTTCCTCTCCTTTGGCAAGCGTCACATTGCTTGTAAAACCAATGGGCATCCTTAAATAAGGTAGGCCAGAAAAATCTACAATGCAAAATCCTCATGGTTGTCCTCTGACCGCCGAAATGACCTCCATACGGCGAAGAGTGACATTGCTCCAGGATTTCCTTCGCTTCATCACCTGAAACACACCTATGAATAATACTGTCAGAACATTGCTTATACATAAACGGCTCATCCCAATAGAAAAACTTTGCATCATGCTTAAACTTTTTCTTCTGCCTCCAGTCCATGTCAATAGGAGTGACTCCCTTTACCAAAAAGTTGGCAATATCAGCATACCAAGGGACATCCCTGACTACCTTTACCTCAACAGCAAAAAGCTGTTCATCCAAAAAAGAATCTGAAATGGCAGATTGCTCCAGCAAAGTTGATGATGGATCAAGACGAGACAAATGATCTGCAATGACATTTTCTGACCCCTTCTTGTCCTTTATCTCCAAGTCGAACTCCTGCAATAATAAAACCCAACGAATTAATCTAGGCTTTGCATCTTTTTAGACATTAAATACCTTATTGCTGCATGATCCGTGAACACCGTGACTTTGGATCCAACCAAATATGGTTGGAATTTCTCAAAAGCAAACACCACAGCTAACAACTCATTTTCAGTAGTTGTGTAGTTGACTTGTGCCTCATTTAAAATCTTGCTTGCATAATATATAGGATGGATAAATTTGCCCTGCTTTTGCCCCAGCATAGCACCTACCGCAGCATCACTTGCATCACACATTACCTCAAATGGTAAACTCCAATTAGGTGCACAAAGAATAGGTGCTGAGATTAAAGCAGCCTTTAAAGTCTCAAAAGCCTTCCTACAATCTGCATTAAAGTCAAAAACATGATTAGTACACAATAAGTTACAAAGAGGTTTACTGATTTTGGAAAAATCCTTTATGAACCTTCTATAAAATCCAGCACGTCCTAAAAAACTCTGAATCCCTTTCACTGAACTCGGTGGTTCTAGTCTCTCAATAACCTCTACTTTTGCTCTATCAACTTCTAGATCATTTTTAGAAATTCTATGACCTAACACTATGCCCTCCTTCACCATGAAGTAACATTTTTCCCAATTAAGAACTAGATAAGTATCCTCACATCTCTTTAACACCTTTCCTAAGTTATCTAAACAACTCTGAAAAGACCCTCCAAACACTGAAAAATCGTCCATAAATACCTCAACAGTGGACTCAATCATATCAGAAAAAATTGCTAACATACACCGCTGAAATGTTGCTGGAGCATTGCAAAGGCCAAAAGGCATTCTTCTAAAAGCGAACATCCCGTAAGGGCAGGTGAAAGTGGTTTTTTCCTGATCCTCAGGAGCAATAGTAATCTGGTTATACCCGGAATAACCATCTAAGAAACAATAGTAGGCCTGACCAGCCAACCTATCCAACATCTGGTCAATAAATGGTAGAGGGAAATGGTCTTTACGGGTAGCTCTATTAAGCCTCATGTAATCCATGCAAACCCTCCAGCCAGTTATTGTCCTAGCTGGGATCAACTCATTGTCTTTATTGCTTACCACGGTGACACCTCCTTTCTTTGGAACACATTGGACAGGCCTTACCCAATTGCTATCGGCAATTGGATAAATGATCCCAGCATCCAACCATTTAATCACCTCCTTTTTAACAACATCTTTCATTGCAGGGTTAAGCTTCCTTTGTTGCTCAATACTCCTAAAGGATCCCTCCTATAGAGTGATTTTGTGCATACAAAAAGATGGGCTAATTCCTTGAATGTCAGCCAATGTCCACCCTATAGCCTTGCGGTATTGCTGCAGCAATTTTATTAAGGCCTCTTCATGCTCCAGCATTAAATCTGATGCAACAATAATGGGCAACGTCTCACCTTCCCCAAGATACACATACTTTAAATGATCGGGCAAGGGCTTCAAATCTAAAGTAGGTGCCTCAATCATGGATGGCTTGATAGGAGGAGCCTTCCTTTGATCTAAATCTAAAGACTAAAAAACATCCTCACACATAAACAATTCTTTTTCTTTTTTTCTTTCTAAAGAACAAACCTCTAAATCTCCTATACTAACCTCTCCATGATCTTCCAAATGCTTATCAGCTGAATCCTGTATTGTTGTCTCAACAATTGTGCTCTCCAGAATCTTAATGAAAGAGCAATCTTCCATTTCGTCTGGATACTTCATGGCCTTAAACACATTAAATTTACTTCATCATTACAGACTCTCATTGTTAATTCCCCTTTTTGAACATCCATTAACGCCCTATCAGTAGCCAAAAATGGACAACCTAAAATAATTGGGACATCTTTATCAGCCTCATAGTCTAAAATAATAAAATCAACAGGAAATATGAATTTATCCACTTTCACTAAGACATCCTCAATTTTACCCTCTTCATATGTGATAGACCTATCAGCTAATTGGAGTGTGACTGTGGTAGGTCTAGCTTCACCAATACCTATCTTCCGATAGACCGAAAGAGGCATAAGGTTAATGCTTGCACCTAAATCACAAAGTGCTCTACCTAATTCTTTTCCACCTATAGACACAGGTATAGTAAATGACCCTGGATCCTTAGCCTTGGGTGTAGCCCATTCTTAAGAATAGCACTAAATTCCTCAGTAAGGGATACAGTTTCAAACTCACCTAACCTCTTCTTTTTAGTTAAAATATCCTTAAGGTATATGCAATTGCTTAAGAATCTCTAAAAAAAATTTAAATTGACCATCCTGATTCTTAGGCTTTTGCCTCTGTGGAAAAGGTAGAGGTGGTACATAAGGTGGGGGCGGCACATAAGGTGGTTCCTCATCTGGAACAGAACCAGATGCTCCAGCATCTTTATTGCTGCCTCCAGCACCCTGACAAGACTCCAACTTTTTCTCAACAACAACATTTTTATCACTATTATTTCCTACACTCTGGGTTTTACTAGGTTCTTTCCTTTCTTCCAATGGCTTACCACTCCTAAGAGTTACTGCCTTTACCTGCTCATTCCCTTCCCTTCTAGGGTGTTCAGTATCTGAAGGAAGTTTCCTTTGAGGCCTTGCCTTCAGCTCATTAGCCAGCTGACCCATTTGCAATTCCAAGGCTCTCATCGAAGCCTGATTACTTTGAATTGCGGCATCTGTACGAGCCATAAATTCTTTCATCATTGCCTCAAGAGAATTCCCCGAATTTTGCTAGGGCAAAGCTTGCTTATTTTGCTGGGGCAATACTTGCGCTTTAGCAAATCCCGACTGGTTCACCTTTTGTTGTGTCTGCACATTACTTCCTTATCCTCCCCATGAGAAGTTGGGGTGGTTGCGCCAACCTGGATTATAAAAGTTAGAATAAGGGTTGTTCCTTTGATTACCTACAAAAAAACACAGAAGTTGGATTGCTGGGGCAAAACTCGTAGTTGTGATCTTCACCACAATAGACACATACTTCTTCTGTGACTTGGTTCACCACTGCAGCAGGCTCCATAGCTGGTGGCTGCTGATGACTAATCACTGTCAAGAGCGTTAGCAATCATTGCAAGATCAGCCCTAATGGTGGACACACCATCAACCTCTAACACACTCTTAACCTTTTTATTTGTGCCTCTAACATCCGACCACTGACAACTATTAGTAGATATTCTCTCTAAAATTTCATAGGCTTCATTAAAAGTTTTTGCCAAAAGGGCCCCTCCAGCCAAAGCATCAACCATACCCTGAGTTACCACATTTAATCCATTGTAAAATGTTTCCATTTGGATACAATGTGGTAAACCATGGTGGGGACACTTTCGCAAAAGCTCCTTAAACCTCTCCCAAGCCTCACTAAAAGTTTCATCTTCAAGCTGCCTAAACCCTACTATTTCACTCCTTAATTTAGCATTTCTGTTAGGTGGGAAATATTTACTCAAAAATTTTTCAGCTAACTCATCCCATGTCCTAATTGATCCTGGAGCAAAAGAATTTAACCATGCCTTCGCTCCATCTCTAAGAGAACACGGGTACAAAGTTAATCTAAGAGCATCCGTAGGCACACCCTGAATTACAAAAGAATCACTAACTCCTAGAAAAGACTTAAGATGTAAATGGGGGTCTTCAGATGACAAACCATGGAATTGCCCCACGGTTTGCAACATCCGAAACATTACGGGTTTCATTTCAAAATTTGCCGCTTGGATTTGAGGACGTGCAATCCTTAGATTCAACTCATCAAACATTGGAAAGGCATATGCTCGTATGGCTCTGGTCCTATCGTTCACTACCAAGATAGGATTCTCAGCCTGATTATTTTGCTGCTCATTTTGCTCCAGCGACTGGTTTTGCTGCAGCAAACGATTCTGGGGGTCCGCTGGATCTTCAGGACCTTGTGGAAGATGCAACACGTTCTCCATCTGGTTTCTGCGTTGCTCTCTCCTTCTGATCCTAAATGTCCTCTCGATTTCTGGATCAAACTCGAACCTTACCCCAGGCGGATCGCTCATGCACCAAACTTACGCCTGCAAAAACAAAAGAAACAATCAAAAAGTTCTAACACCAAACCACTAAAACACAAACACAAAACAAATACCATAAAAACTTATTCAAGTCCCCGACAATGGCGCCAAAAACTTGTTGGGTTCCTAGAGTGAGTAAAAATATGGTGTAAAAGACTCTAGAACTCTGTGCAAGTATACACAGTCCGCAGCAAGTAATAAGTATTATCAATCCAAGGCCTGAATTAGCTTCCACTTTATCTATTTTGCGTAACTCTCTAATGGTTTCAAAGATGTTAAAAATGATTGGTTTTTTATAAGAATAATGCTGAAGCAAAATAAATAACTGAACAAAGAATAAACAAATAGGCAGACATATTAGAAATAGGCATTGGCAAGGATTCAATAATTGTTTTAAAAGATGCTCTAGCAATATTATTGATCATGCAAACTCTCGCAGTATTATTAGCGGATTCCTCCTGGAACTCCGGATTTTTTGGAATGTGTTTCAACCCCAATGAAGAACGACCAATCAAGCACTAGGCAACTGGCTATCCCTAGCTCAGTCACTGGCGTTCACCAATACACAATGATCGTAGTGTGATTAATCGGCACAGACTCTCTAAATCATTCCTGAAACTAGAGAGAGGTATTCATACCAGCTGGCCAGGCGGGCATAAAATAGAAACAAGCACAACAATTAACCAAGTTGCAATAATCAATATATATTACTAAAGTTAAGCACGACAATCACATTGTTCCTAACCAACGCCTAAGCTACTTAGTTCATAATATGCATGGAGATGCACGCTGCAATCTGAGTAGGCATGTCCATAATTACAAGATAATAAAAGGAAATGTTAAACTCCCCGATCAGCTTGCAATGATGGTCTTCTAGGTGGTCTCCAATCTCTCTCCTCTATTCGGCTTCCAAAGGTGGAAGGAATCTTTCCAAGAATGGAATGTTTTCTCCCAAAAGTGGAATGAATTTGGCTTAGGCGGCTACTCCCTTTTATAGAGTTGAGGAAGCCTTGAATTAGGTCAACCTGGACACGTGTATGGCTCTCCTTGCTCCTTTATCACGAAAATAACTCAACAGAATTTTGTTTCTTAAATCGGCTAACGAACTGTGACGTGGCAGTTTTTGCTCCCAGTTTTGCTGCAGCACAAAGTTTGCTCCTTCAAGTCGCCTAGCAAGAGATTCTGTACAAAATGATTTCCAAAGCTTCCATATTCCAAATGGGTTAAAGCAAGAAATATCTATCCAAAACCAACCCTATTAAGCACAAAAGTCACACAAATTAATATAGAAATGAGGCATAAATAACTACCTTTTGGGCAGTTATCAGTCGGGTAAGAGAGGTGTGAATCCAACCTACAAACCACGCGGAACCGCAACCACCCACGGAAAACGAGTGCCACTATCGTCCGCCACCGACCCCACGCTCACCGGAGAGGCTCGCTGTCGCCGTCGAAGATGAGGAAGACGCCTGCTGATCGGCCGAAGGTTGCTGCAGAGGATGGTCCATGGCTGCACGAAGAAGAAGAAGAAAACGTGAGGAAGGCTGCTGTGCTTGAGGCCGAAAAACCGAGACAGAAAAGGGGGATAGCTAGGCAAGTGCAACACGTGAAGAAGGGGAAAATGAGCTTAGGGTTTGATGGCTTGGCTAAAGGTCAATTTAATTGCAAAATTTCCATTAGGCTCTATTAAATCATTTTTCCAAGTCAAAATACTCTTTAATTGACCTTTTGATACAACCACTTAACCGAGATTTGCTCAATCAAACTTGCAAAATGAGAAACTGACATTTAACTAAATTTCGTTGTGTTACATAAAGTTTAATGGTTTTGTGCAGGAATCAAGAATTGCATTTGAAATGCACCCAGATCTGGAAAAGGAAAAGTTTAGTGGAGCATGGAATAGAAGATTTGCACCCACATTTGGAAAAGAAGAAATCTAGCAGAATATGGCACACTTAGAAGATTTGGAAATGCGCCAAAATTGCACCTGCAAACTGATAAGGAAAGAGGCCCCAACTTAAGGCAAAATGCTTCAAAGCAAGGTTGCACGATGAAATGCGCCGCATTTGCGGCCACAACTGGACAATTTCGACAGAATTTTGAGATTGGCGGGATTTGCAAATAATCTTCTAGAAATCAATTATTTCAAACCAAATCTCCAAGAATCATGGGATTGCACTCAGAGAGGACTTCTCTTACTGATCTCGGCACAAAACTATACCTTACAATGTCTATAAAAGGATCACAAGGCCAAGAGAGAAGGGAACTCGGATTTAGTTTAGGATTTCTGTTAAGTTATGTTTTTCTCTTCATCTTGTAGTCAATTCGAGTCTCGACTCCTTCTAGCCTCTTTCGGCTCCTCCATTCGAAAGAAGTAGAAGGGAAAGAGTTGTCTCTCCTTGAAAAAGGTAAGAGCAAGTTAGATAGAGAGGAGGAAGAATCATAGCCATAGTCTAGAGTCATTTATCTTTTATTGTAATTGTCTTTTAAATTATGTTTTTGTTATGCTACAGTTATAAGTTTAGCATATGTACCTTTCAATTATCAATATGAATTCAAGTTTTATTTATATTTTGCGTTCCTATAACTCATTGTCTTTCATTTTATTTTCTATCATGAGCTAAGCTTCTTCTGAGGATTCAAGTATGTGCATACCTTGAGTAGAAGAAAGTCTCACCTATTGCAAAAGCAACTTTGCTCTTACTTAGCATTGTTTGTTTTTGCTGAAGTTTAAGTTTCATTGTTAATTAGCTTAAATCGATCACTTGAGTTAACATAGTTTGTGTTCAATTGGTGGCCATAAGGTTGGAGTTGAGTGCGTGAGTTGGCCAAAACTGTTGGGATTTATGCCCTAAAACTCATAGATAGTGAATGTAAACAAATTGTATACTTGTTTCAATAAACAAAGTGTTATTGAGTTTTCTACAATAAAGTGTTATTGTTAAGTATTACACAATATAACCTAATTTCAATAAACTAAGATCCAAGATTGTTTGTATGCAAGTTGAACTAGTATGTGAGGACATACGGGGATCAATGTTCAAGTAACAACCTAAAAGGTCTATAGTATAGGGATAAGGCTGGGTACTTTATCCTGGTAACACTGTGTGATACGACTCGTTTTGTATCTGATACAGACATATTGATCCATAGCGTCCATGTTGTAGACATGCGAGCGGGGTATCCTATACAATGAGTTTGCATAAGACTGGACCACAAAATAGTCAACAACTAGTTGTAACACTGTTAACTAGTTAGGTTACTATTTCAATAGGATGACTTAAGTAACTCAGTCGTAATCCTAAGTGTGTCATGAACTCCTTCTCATAAAGGATTGTCCTTTGATTAGCATAGGTGAGAGTGACCTAGCATAGGTGTAGGATTTGGAATTCCCTAATTCCGATAAAGCAGAAACGTAATTGAGATTGATTCGTAGTTAATTTTGTTTATCCAAAAATATCAATACATTGGCAAAAATCATATAACAAATTCTACACAAACTTAAGGCTAAGCATACAAAATTTAGATCTAAATCCATAATAAAGAAAAGAGAAGCAAACCTCCGTTGACGTATCTGAAAATCAAGAATGATTCTTGATTGCTCTGCAACAACGAAGAACACCACCATTTGATCTTCCCCGCTATAACTCTGATATTAGGAACGTAGTTGTGGGACTACCTAATCTTCAACTGGAAAAACTCTAGAGAGAAAATTCTCCCTAGAGTTCTTGAGTTGAGAGAATATGAGAGGGTCTTATGGTGACCATATGTTGTATCACCTAAACCCTAGGTTTAGTGTATTTATAGGAGAAAGACCATGAATAAAATATTCATTTAAAATAAATTATTTCCATAACTGATTTAATCTTTTCCATAATTAATCAATTCCTTAACCAATCAATTCCATAATTGATTAATATTTTCCATAAATGATTGATCACTTCCATAAGTGATTAAATCATTTCCATAAATGATTAATTACTTCCATAAGTGATTAATCATTTCCATAATTGATTAATTTTCAATTAATTAATTCTTTAATTAATTAATCACCAATTAAATATCATATATTTAATTTTAGACCTTCTATTAGTTAATTAATTAATTACCCAAGTAAATATCATATATTTAATTTCAGACCTTCAATTAATTAATTCTATAATATGAATCAAATTCATATTAAAATTTGAACTCCTTCAAATTCTCTCATATCCTATAAATTTAATATGAATCAAATTCATATTAATATTTGAACTTCTTCAAATATTTATTTCTCTCATAATAATAAAGTATAATTTCAAATTAGACTTTACATTTTAATGTATCACTATACATTATATTAATTTGTATCTCATACAATTAACTTAATTCCCAATATGAATTTGAACTATTCAAATTCTCTCAAGATATAATTGTTCCTAATTACTCTTTACGAGCTAGCAGGGGGATGAAGGTGTACATATTACACATGCGGAAGCAATTGAAAATCGAAAGCACTTAAGACATTCAATTTTACTCCTAAAGCATGCATGTTCTAGAAAAGACAGAATAGAGAGTTTAGAAAACACCAACCTTTGTAGCTCACTTATGTTGAACTCCTTGTGGTGTTTGCCTCTCCTATGCTCCTTGGACAACCTCTAGAGTCTTCCCTACTATACTCCGGGCCAAGAACGACTTGTGGGAGTCTATATAAGATAGGGAATGGGAAGGGAATGCTTGAAGCATCAAGCAATGGAGAAGAATGAGAGATGAGAGAACTTTGAGTCCAAATTCCAGCAGCATAACATTAAGGAAATGGCTCTCTTATGTTTGAATCTGATTCAAACTCCTTTTAAAGACATTCTCCATGCAAAGCCAAGCCTCAAGACACAAGACACATGGTGTATTTGCAAACCCGAGTGGATTCTAGGTGTACATTACACAAGACATGCAACAATGCATGAATGAGTTGTCTTTCCACTTTGACTGATCATGCATTAAGTGGATTTCCAACTAAATCCACTAAATTCAAATTGAAATCAAATTTCAAGCTTGCAAATTATCCCCAATTTCAATTCTAAATTGAAATTGATTGCTTGGTAATTAATTTGAAAATTTTCAAATTAATTTAGATATGATTAATCTAATTAATCTTTGTTATCTTGTGCAATTCCATATATATGATTCCTAATACATATATATAGTATTCAAAACACTTTTAAATACTTCATCTCTCATTTTCTAATTTAATTCATAATTAAATTATTGTGTCAAACACAATTTACGATAATACCCTTTTTCCCGATTTTGAATGATTCAAAGCTTCCTATCTTTTGTTCTAGGCTTAATTCCGATATGAGCTGGTAGGGGGACCTAATGGAACTATAGATCATGGGCTCCAACGATTCGAGGCTAACCGACTAATCTCATTGTCCAAACTAGCCAACATTCGTTAACTATCGGGACACTCCACTATAGCCCGATAGTTGCACTCCCCTCACTATAGATATATTTTCGTCCACTTGATTTAACCATGATTAGTAAGTCGATCCTTCACAGGTTGTTCATAGCTATAGCTAGGTCAATAAGCCGTTTTACCCCTATAGTACTTCTAGTTCCTTAAGTCCCACTGATCCTCTAATGAACAATTGGTTTATGGTCCAACCAATAAACCGAGTCCCTCTCGGGCCAATGAGAGGGCGAGATCCCTTTGTTCAAGCCCCGAAGTCAGCACTTAAGGGAACAACCTCTCTACTATCCCTAATTCGGGTAGGAGTGAATTCCTTCTTACACGACTATGTCCCCAGCTATCTACCCGTTCCTATCCCTAAAATGGGAGGCTTATTGAGTCGGCGATACTGAGCCACTCTCACCTATGCAGATCTAAGGATAAGCCCGAATAAACAGGAGTTCATAGTTAGCTCAGGATTAAGATCGAGTTACCTAGGTCATCACATGAAATAGTCAGTCTTGTCAGTAAACGGTGTCATAAAGCGAGAGCGACTTATTTCTCGGTCCTGATCTTATACAAACTCATTGCATAGGACGCCCCCACTCGCATGTCTCTACATGGACGATTTAGGATCACATCGTCTATACCATCTATAAAGTGGGTCGCGTCTCATAGTGTCTCCAGAATAAGGTACCCAACCTTATTCCTATACTATAGACCGTTTTGGCTATTACTCAAGCTTGATCCACTTTTATGTCTCTACGTAAATCTCAAGTGTTCATCCTATAGCCATGGATCTTAGTTTATTGGATTTGGGTTATTATAAATGCAATTTACTTTATTCAGTAATGACTTTTACTGAATCAATCTCGATAACAACTTTATCAAATAAGTATATAATTCGTTTAACATTCACTATCTACGAGTTTTAGGGCACCAATCCCAACAGGGGACCTAACGGACCTACAGATCAGAAGCTCCAATGATATGAGGTTAACTGATTAAACTCTCATTAATCAGGTTAACCAATATTCATTAACTGTGGGTCATTCCACTACAGACCCACAACTGAACTCTTCTCACTCTAGAACATTTATGTGTCCACGGATATAGACCTATACCGGTAAGTCAATCCTTCACGGGTGTCCTAATCACAGCTGGGTCAAATTACCATTTTACCCCTGTGTTACATCTGTCTCCTTAAGTACCAGCGCTCCTCTAATGAATTACCTGTTTATGGTCAACAGAAAGTCGCTCTTGGGCCAGTGAGAGGGCGAGATCCCTTTGTTCAAGTCCCGGAGTCAATACTTAAGAGAACACTCATCTACTTCTCCTAGAAGTGGGAAGGAGTGAATTCCTTCTTGTGTTGTCATGTCCCCAGCCTCCCACTCGTTTGTGTCTCCAAAAAGGAAGGCATATTAAGTTCGCGTATTGGCCACTCTCACCCATTCTAATCAAAGGATAATCCCTCATGAGAAGGAGTTCATGACACACTCAGGATTAAGACTGAGTTACCTAGGTCATCCTATTGAAACAATAACCTAACTAGTTAACGGTGTTATATCTAGTGGTTTACCATTTCATGGTCTGGTCTTATGCAAACTCATTGCACAGGATACTCCCGTTTGCATGTCTACTACATGGACGCTTTTGATCAATACGTCTGTATCAAGTACAAAGCGGGTCGTATCACATAGTGTTACTAGGATAAGGTACCCAACCTTATCCTTGTACTATAGACCTTTTAGGTTGTTATTTGAACATCGATCCCCGTATGTCCCCACATACTAGTTCAAGTTACATACAAACAACCTTGGATCTTAGTTTATTAGATTTGGGTCAAATTGTGCAATATTTAACAATATTTAACAATAACACTTTATTGTAGAAACTCAATAACACATCATTGAAATAAGTATACAATTTGTTTACATTCACTATTGAGTTTCCACTTTACCTATTTTGTATAAATTTCTAATGGTTTCAGAGATAATAAAAATGATTTGATTTTATCGGAATTATGCTGAAGCAAAATCAATGACAGAACAACAGGTAAACAAATAGATAGACAGATTAAAGACAGGCGCTGGTTAGGCTTTACTGATTGTTTTAAGATATGCTCTAGCAATATTATTGATCATGCATTTCTCGCAGTATTATTAGCGGATTCCTCCCGGAACTTCGGATCTTTTGGGATATGTTTCAAACCCAATGAAGAGCGACCGATCGAGCACTAGGCAACTGGCTATCCCTAGCTCAGTCACTGGCGTTCACCAATACACAATGATCGTAATGTGGAGAATTGCCACCCACTCTCTAAATCATCCCTGAAACTAGAGAGAGCTATCCATACCGGCTGGCCAGGCGGGCATAAAATAAGAATAAGCACAACAATTAATCAAAATGCAATAGTCAATTTATTACTAGAGTTGAAGCACAGTAATCACATTATTCCTAACCAACACCCTAAGCTACTTAGTTCATAATAGACATAGGAATACGAATTACAATCTGAGTAAGCATGTCCATAACCACAATTTAAGAAGGAAAATAAACTCCCTAATCAGCTTGCAGATGATGGTGTTCTTGATGATCTTCAATCCCTATACTATTCGGCTTCCAAGGGAAAACATGGAATGAATTTGACTTTGACGGCTACTTCCTTTTATAGAAGGATGGGAGGCTTGAACTAGGTCAACTAGGACACGTGTAAGGCTCTCCTTGATCCTTTATCCCGAAAATATCTCAATAGAAGTCGGTTCATGAAGTTGGCTAACGAGCTGTGATGTGGCAGTTTCTGCTTGATAGCGAGCATAGCTAGCTATCTTTACTGATTTAATTTAGCTAGTCTTCTATGGTGTTTGGGCCATTTTATTGTGCTTTATTGTTTATTTTGTAGGAAATGGTTGATTGGAGCTATAATGCAATATCAGAGTTAATCGGGTGCTCGGGGCGTGAAAAGAAGCAAAGGAATGAAAAGAGTAAAAGTGGAGAAAAGTCAAATCTCGGTCAACAGCAGGCTAGCGTCGAGACGCTAGCTCTTGAGCGTCGAGACGCTCACATTCCATATCAGATTAGGTGCGTAAAGCTTACAGCATCGAGACGCTACGATAGGAAGCGTCCCGACGCTACCGTTTTTCCTTATTCAGAACGCGCGTATAAGAGGCAGCGTCGCGACGCTGTCTTGACAGCGTCTTGACGCTAAGACGAAAAATCAGAATAAAAGCTTCACTTCGGCTAGGTTTTAAGGGAGTTCAATTTGGGACCTTTTGGAGCCAAAAAGAAGACAGAATAGAGCACTTTTGGAGCTGCAAACAAAGGAGGAACTTGGAAATCAACCCATTGTTCGTGGGGATCGTGACGGGGACGTCGGGACTCGGCCTACATTGAGTTTTCTTTTCCCTTTTCTTTCTTTAGTTAGATTTATGGCTTTCCCATGTTTAGTTGAGCTTGTATTTAAATTCATGAGTAGCTAAACTTGTAGCTTAGGGATTGATGTAGTTGATTAAGTTTATGGATTGATTTATGGTTTAAGTTGTGCAATGTTATTGTGTTTGTAATCTTGATTTAATGCTTTCAATTAATTGGCCATTAGTTGGATGATTTAAGTTTCGAATCTAGCTCGGGAGAGGGGATTTGATCTAGACTTACTCAAGATTGCATGAATAAAGTTTATTTTCTAATTCATGACGGTTTTAGATTAACTTTAGAATTGGTTGAAAGATCTCATTACCTTGCATATTAATAAACTTAGATAGGGATATCAAGTTGGTTAATTTGCATGAGAATCAATTATACTCGGGAGAGGTAGTTGTGATTAAAGGGTCTTTTGCTCATAATTTCATTGTGCATAATAACTTATTCTTTAAAATCAATCCTAAACGAAATCAGCGAAATCAATTCCCTAAGTAGTTTTCCCAATTGAATTTCCATTCTTTTTATTTGCTTTGATTCGGTTTTATCATCATCTTTTCATCACTTTTTGATCCTTAAATAAAATTGGGCAAGATTATTCGCAATACTTGATTTGCTTAAAAATCCAATCCAGAGGACGACATTCGAATTTTCTATTCACTATATTATTACTTGACCCGTGCGCTTGCGGTAGGAAAAGTCCACATCATTGCTCTCAGTTTTGCTGCAGCATAGAATTTGCTCCTTCCAGTCGCTCAGCAGCATAATCTGCACAAAATGATTTCCAAAGCTTCCATTCTTCCAAATGGGTTAAATCATGTAATATCTCTCTAAAACCAACCCTATAAAGCATTAAAGACACACAAATCCTTATATAAATGGAGCCTAAATAACTACCTTTTGGGTAGTTATCATACCCCCAAACTTGAACTATTGCGCGTCCCGAGCAATACTAACCAACCTTCCTTCAAGAATCTCAAAACATTAGACAAAGAATTAGCTTAATCAAACCAGACAGTCCAACACTACCTTTAACCTTTACCTGAGCACTTTGCAAAACCAAGCTCTGCTGCAGCAAAATGATTCCTTCAGCAGGGACAAATAATCACCACTTTTCAACTTAATTCTAAGAACTCACCACAACCTAGCTCTATTATCAAACATTTCAAAACATGTTTTTAAAGGGGTTTATATCATTATTTATCATACTTAAAGCAGCCTTACAGTCATAAGCTCTTAAGCACGGGATGACCCACTTTATGGTGCAGTATACCCTTGCCTCAAGCTCATCACCAACTAGGCTCAATACTCATTATAAAGCTAAAAAATCCTTGGTTATTCCATCTCTTGCCCCTCAGAATGGCGACATTTTATGATGAAGCTCACCTAAGTTCTGGAAGACAGAAAACTACTGGATCATCATTCATCCCTCAAAACTTTTGCTCTGTCAATTTTTTTCAGCAAAATCTTCAACAAATAATTTTTTTCAGCAAATAGTTTTTCTTATTTTTCTCATTTCCTAGGTCATCTTTTGACACGAAGACAAACTGTGGGTATCACAAATGTCCCCGGTTACTCAATAACCTAGCAAATTTTAATTTGAAGGAGAGGAATGCTCGAGCAAAATAATTGGAGTAGCAAAAAGTCCCCCAAACTTGAATTATTCATTGTCCCCAATGAATCATTATATAAGCAAGTATACCCCCAAACTTAATTTTTTTCATCTGAATTTTTAAACTAAACATGGGACTAGGATTAAGCTTAAAGTGGATCATATAAGTCAATACCACCGTCAAAATCTTCTTTGCTGCAGCAACAGTCCAGGCTAGAAGAAATGCTCAAGCAAAAGGTTTCTGGAGATCAGAATACCTTGATCTAATTAGGCTTTATTCAGTCCAAGCTTCAAAAATTCAGAAGAAAATTAGTTAAGTTAGAGTTACTCAGTGCTAATGGAACAAAAACATTTAGAAATTTCATTAAAAAGATAGAAAAACATTACAAAACAGAGATATTTTTTTTCAAAGTAAAAATTAAAAAGATTAGAAAGAAACAAGATAAGCAGTCATATAAAAGATGGGGTCAGGAATGCGCCAGCAAACAAAATATTTCATCAAAAAGCCTGCGCGCTCAAATCTCTCTTCAATCTTCCTGACCCAGATCTTCCTCTTCATCTTCTTTCTCAGCAGTTGGCGGTGGGATCCAAGGGTTCAACAGATCTTCAGGGAATGTAGGAAGGGCTGGATACGGCTTGGAAAAATTCTCTTGCAGTGCCCTACTTAAGCTGGCATCTCGATTCTTAACATAGTTCCAGAAGGTTAAAGTTTGCCTTTCAGCAAACTCTAGCCGACTGGCCGAAAGTGCCAGTTGTTCTAGAATCGTATTGATGTCGTGGATAAGCCCACCTTGACGTATCTCCTGCGTTCGCTGGAGCCGCGCCAAATTGGGCGTATCAATAATCCCCTTATCGAACAAAATTATATCATTCTCATCCACTGGAACTCCTGCTTGCCTGCATAACATAGTAATTGTGTTCGGGAAGAACAACTTCCCCACCTTTTTCTTCCAGCAGCCAGCTATTTCATCACAAACAATTCTTCCTACGTCAATGCTGAGAAACCTTAAGATAGCAAAAGCCAAAAGAATTCGTTCCCTGGATACTGTCGAGTCGTGCGTTGTCGGAAGCAACCTCTGCCTGATGAAGCCCATCCACGTGTTTGCTTCCTTGTTCAAGTAAGCTGATTGGAATGTCCGTTTCTGAGTCCTAGTTGCCACTACGCCCCGGACAGCATTACTTAACTGCTCCTCAGATGGCGCGACTGCCATTTCATTGAATGCCGCGTGCGGGAAGTTTTGAAGATGGTACAGTGCGTTGATCGCACTTGGACTCCAATCTATCTTGACACCTCTAACAATTACCAGGAAACCTTCTGCTTTATCAATATTGGCATAGAATTCACGCACCACCTGTGCGTTCACAGCCTCTGGCTTAGCACAAAACAACTCCCAACCGTGGTCAGCTATGCCGGTCCTCAGAAATGGTGGAAGATCACCGCTGAAACCTCTTTCGAACAGAAAATCTCTTTTCAGGAGCTCAGTGTATTTTGCTCTAGCAAAATTATTGACGAAGCGATCGTATGGCACCTGTCGCTCTGCTATTTCATCGTGTTCCTCTGATGCTTCAGCAATATTTTTGCCCTTCTCTTCTCTCCGCTTCAGCAACTGTTCCTCCTCTGCCTGTTTCTCTGCTTCTTCTCGCCTTCTTTCCTCAGCCTCTTTTTTCTCTCGTTCCTCTTGCTCGGCCCTCTCTCTTTCAGAATCTGATGATAGAGGCGAGGGGGTATCAGTCCGAACCACCTGAATACGGCCGGCCTTTCTTTTAATGCGGCGGCGTTTCGGCGGTTCAGGCATGATCACCTCAACACGAGCTTCTTGGACTGGCTCTCTGTCTTCTTCCTCTACAGCCTCCGTCTGCATAACCTCACTCTGTTTCGTCTGAATTTCCTTTCGAGCTCTTGTTTTAGCCATTGAAGGTGGAAAAGGTTTTGACAGAGATTGTAAAGAAAGAAAGAATAGCACACGCACAAAGATTGATCAAGAAGACGAAGTGAGAGAAGCTTACCAGTGTTTGCGAATAAATAAGGCTCCAGCAAACAAGAATTCTAACCGAAAAGATTTGCCCTGCCATAACTAATATTACCGTTAGAAATTAAAAATCCAAACCTGAAATTCAAAAATTACCAACGGTAAAATTTCAGATTCCAAACGCCCATGGTAAAATTGACGTGCTGTCATCATTGAAACCCTCAGATAATTACTCTGCTACACGTGGCCTCATCAGATAGCGCACGCACATTTACCTGCGAGAATTCAAAGCTAAATCCAACGGTAACAATAATAAATTCCAACGGGAACCTTTTTAACTCGGAATATTTTGCTCCAGCAAAATCTTTGCCGCAACAATCTGCTGGTCCTGAAGAATCTTAGATACGGAAGTCAAATTTCAAAAACAGATAAATGAAAGATTTTTTTTTTAAATTAAATTTAACCAATCATCCCAATCTCTTATTTTCAAAAGAAGCCGAATAACTTAGAGAAAAATCTCTATTAATTAAAACTAGAGTTCAAATACCTGAAAATAAAATCTAGATAAAATAAAATCTAACTCACTAAAAGATAATTGCAAGATAATTTAAATAAAGAACCCGAAAATCAAATCAAATCAAAACAAATAGATCAAATCTAACCTACCAATAAAAATACTCAAAAGATAGAATCTAATAACTCATTCAAAATTAAATCTAACCTAACCGACAGATAAAATCAAATTAACGGAAAATAAAATTTCTGGGAGCTCAAAATTTTGCTCTGTGAAATGCTCCCGCAAAAGTCCTACTCTCTCAATCATCAACCAATCGTAGGGAAGGATATTTCGACTGAAATTCTCACCCCAATAATGCTTCAGACGCTGTCCATTCACCTTGAACACTCTCCCATCTTTTTCATCCTACAAAGTAATTGCTCCATTGGAGAAAACCTCAATCACAATAAACGGTCCTGACCATTTAGATTTTAATTTTCCAGGAAATAATTTTAATCTAGAATTATAAAGCAAAACTTTCTGACCCTTGACAAACTCCTTAGATTTAATTTTTTTGTCATGCCACAACTTAGTCTTTTCCTTATACATTTTCGCATTCTCATAAGAGAATTGGCGAAATTCTTCTAACTCATTAAGCTGCAGCATTCTTATTGCTCCTGCACGACTCAGATCAAAATTTAACTTTTTCAAAGCCCAAAACGTTTTGTGCTCAAGCTCTAATGGTAAATGGCAAGCTTTCCCGTATACTAACCTATAGGGAGACATACCTAAAGGAGTCTTATAAGCTGTCCTATAAGCCCAAAGAGCCTCATCCAACCTAAAGGACCAATCCTTTCTAGATGGATGGACTACTTTCTCTAAAATAGCTTTAATTTCCCTATTACTAATTTCAGCTTGACCATTTGCTTGTGGGTGATAAGGGGCATTTCATCTCTAGGTCCCAAGTTTCCTCTCCTTTGGCAAGCGTCACATTTCTTGTAGAACCAGTGGGCATCCTTAAACAAGGTAGGCCAGAAAAATCCGCAATGCAAAATCCTCATAGCTGTCCTTTGACCGCTGAAATGGCCTCCATACGGCGAAGAGTGACATTGCTCCAGGATTTCCTTTGCTTCATCACCTGAAACACACCTACGAATAATACCGTCAGAGCAATGCTTATACATAAATGGCTCATCCCAATAGAAAAATTTTGCAACATGCTTAAACTTTTTCTTCTGCCTCCAATCTATATCAATAGGGGTGACTCCCTTCACCAAAAAGTTGGCAATATCAACATACCAAGGGACATCCCTAACTACCTTTACTTCAACAGCAAACAGGTGCTCATCTGGAAAAGAATCGGAAATGGCAGATTGCTCCAGCAAAGATGATGATGGATCAAGACGAGACAAGTGATCTGCAACAACATTCTCTGATCCCTTCTTGTCCTTTATCTCCAAGTCAAATTCCTGCAGTAATAAAATCCAACGAATTAGTCTAGGCTTTGCATCTTTCTTAGACATTAAATACCTTATTGCTGCATGATCCGTGAACACCGTGACTTTGGATCCAACCAAATATGGCCGAAATTTTTCAAAAGCAAACACAACAGCTAACAACTCCTTTTCAGTAGTTGTGTAGTTGAATTGTGCTTCATTTAAAACCTTACTTGCATAATATATAGGATGAATAAATCTGCCCTGCTTTTGCCCTAGCATCGCACCTACCGCAACATCACTCGCATCACACATTACCTCGAATGGCAAATTCCATTTAGGCGCGCAGAGAATGGGTGCTGAGAATAAAGCAGCCTTCAATGTTTCAAAAGCCTTCCTACAATCTGCATTAAAGTCAAAAACATGATCAATGCACAATAAGTTACAAAGAGGTTTACTGATTTTGGAAAAATCCTTTATGAACCTCCTATAAAATCCAGCATGTCCTAAAAAACTCCGAATTCCCTTCACTGAATTCGGTGGCTCTAGTCTTTCAATAACCTCAACTTTTGCTCTATCAACTTCTAGACCATTTTTAGAAATCCTATGACCTAACACTATGCCCTCCTTCACCATGAAGTGGCACTTCTCCCAATTAAGAACTAGATGGGTATCCTCACATCTTTTTAACACCTTTCCTAAATTATCTAAACAACTCTGAAAAGACCCTCCAAACACTGAAAAATCGTCCATAAAGACTTCAACAGTGGACTCAATCATATCAGAAAAAATTGCTATCATACACCGCTGAAATGTTGCTGGAGCATTGCAAAGGCTGAAAGACATTCTCCTAAAAGCGAATGTCCCATAAGGGCAAGTGAAAGTGGTTTTCTCCTGATCTTCAGGAGCAATGGTAATCTGGTTATACCCAGAATATCCATCCAAGAAACAGTAATAGGCCTGACCAGCCAATCGATCAAACATCTGGTCGATAAATGGTAGAGGGAAATGATCCTTTCGGGTGGCTTTATTAAGCCTTCTGTAATCCATACAAACCCTCCAGCCAGTTACTGTCCTTGTGGGGATCAACTCATTATCTTTATTGCTCACCACAGTGACACCTCCTTTCTTAGGAACACATTGGACATGGCTTACCCAATTGCTATCGGCAATCGGATAGATGATCCCAGTATCCAACCATTTAATTACCTCCTTTTTAACAACCTCTTTCATTGCAGGGTTAAGCCTTCTTTCTTGCTCAATAATCCTAAAGGATCCCTCCTCTAGAGTGATTTTGTGCATACAAAAAGATGGGCTAATTCCCTGAATATCAGCCAATGTCCAACCTATAGCTTTGCAGTATTGCTGCAGCAATTTTATTAAGGCCTCCTCATGCTCCGACATTAAATTTGATGCAACAATAATGGGCAACGTCTCACTTTCCCCAAGATACACATACTTTAGATGATCCGGTAAAGGTTTCAATTCTAAAGTGGGTGCCTCAATTAGGGATGGCTTAATTGGAGGAGCCTTTCTTTGATCTAAATCTAAAGACTCAAAAACATCCTCACACCTAAACAATTATTTTTCATTTTTTCTATCTAAAGAACAAAAATCTTCTATACTAACCTCTCCATGCTTTTCTGAATGCTTATCAGCCGAATCCTATATTGCTGTCTCAAAAACTGTGCTCTCCAGAAACCTGATGAAGGAGCAATCCTCCATCTCGTCTGGATACTTCATGGCTTTAAACACATTAAATTTCACTTCCTCATTACAGACTCTCATTGTTAATTCTCCTTTTTGAACATCTATTAATGCCCTACCAGTAGCCAAAAATGGACGACCTAGAATAATTGGGACATCTTTATCAGCCTCATAGTCTAAAATAATAAAATCAACAGGAAATATGAATTTATCAACTTTTACTAAGACATCCTCAATTTTACCCTCTGGATATGTGATAGACCTATCAGCTAATTGGAGTGTAACTGTGGTAGGTCGAGCTTCACCAATACCTAACTTCCGATAGACCGAAAGAGGCATAAGGTTAATGCTTGCACCTAAATCACAAAGTGCTCTACCTAACTCCTTTCCACCTATAGACACAGGTATAGTAAATGACCCTGGATCCTTAGCCTTGGGGGGTAGCCCATTCTTAAGAATAGCACTACACTCCTCAGTAAGATATACAGTTTCAAACTCACCTAACCTTTTCTTTTTAGTCAAAATATCCTTAAGAAATTTAGCATAATTAGGCATTTGCTCAATAGCCTTGGGGGGTAGCCCATTCTTTGGCAGCTCCTTTATTGCCCTCCTCTTCACGTGATGGCCAAGAGTTGGGGGAGATAGAAGATGGAGAATCTGGGAAATAAATTTTTTTGACAACGAAATAAATTTGTTAATTGAAAACGAAGAAAGATAAAAATATATGTAAAATATGAAATCTGTCATTTAAAATGGTGGGACCCACATTTAAATATTCAGATTTTGTTTAATTAAATGAATAGCCATGTGGCATCCATTCAGTGGGGGAGGTAGGGAATTTTCCCTACTACGGTAGGACTAGAAATTTTCCCCCGGTATGTAGGGATCTCCCTACATACCACCATTAAAACGTTGACACAACTAAGAGAGATAACAAAAAAATCTCATTTTCTCCCTTCCTCTTTCTTACTTGTCAAGATTTTAATGGGATCCTTACATACCGGTATGCATCCAAGTTTTGTTCTTTAAAGAATGCATTTTTTTTTATAAACATTTTGTATAAAAGTTTTTTAAAATTTAAACACTCATATGTTTGGTTACAAATCTTTTCAAAAAAAGTTGGTTTCAAGTGTTTATCTTAAAATGATTTATTTCTTAATCTCATTTTTTAATAAGTCATTTTTAATGGTTACCAAACACTACAACTTTTTACAAATTGACTTTTTTTTTTTCAAAATTAAACACTTGAAAAGTTAAACCAAACACACCTGAAATGGTTGAAGTGCATACAGACACTTTTATCATGGTAGGGTGAACACAATTTGCTGAATTTGCAGCAATCCTTCCCAACAGGTGATATTGGATTATGATATACATATACAACGCCATATTGTGGGAGTGAACCAATTGAAATCAATACGAAGAAGGTACGTTCTTTTGCACTTTATCATTGTACGTTCTTTTGTCTTATTGGGTTTTGCTTTGCAGGTTTTGCATCCTTTGTGCTGTTGGGAGAAAATGCGGAATACCAATAACAATATTATTATGACGACAATCAATAATATTATAACTATCTCCCCTTCCACAGGTTAAGCCAACACAAGCCAAAAATAATAGTCACGAAAATAATAAAAGAGATAGGGAAAAAGAAACGACACCGAAAAATATACTGGTTCGCTCCAAGCTCGGGACTACGTCCAGTCTTCTGCAACTGCAGGTTCTACTAGTATTTGGGAAATTACAGGAAGTCTTCAATAATGCCACAAACTAACCCTCAATAGCCCAAAAATAGCTATTGACTTCAAAGTATCACAACCCGATAGCTTGGGATAAACAAAGTAACAAAAAACCCTCAATCCCACGAGAGAATAAATCTCATTCTCTCATAAAACCTCACTGCCGCACACATAAAAAAAACTCTCTAATTTCTTTACGGCTGCACAAAGAAAAAGGTCACCCACGACGGCTGCACACATCACATATATATATATATATAAATGGCAACCCTACATAAGTTATGGGCCTGGCCCATTTACTTCTCTATTGTTTTCTTCACACGGCAAATGGAGGGAATGAGTTTTGCCTCCACAACCAACAATTTCCCACTTGGAGACAAAACAACAATCTCGTTTCCCACTGCAACAAAACTCTAAACATCTTGGCAAACTCCAAGGCTCTACTCCCACTACAACTGTTATCTCTGATCTTCTTGGTAAACTCCAAGGCTCAAAATACCTGAAAAACAACAAACTCACGAAAACAGGCAACTATCAGAGTATAACTGTAGCTCATCTGTGCTTGCCCCGAGGTATGGGCTAGTTATGTGGACCTGTCTCCCAGACGAAAAAGACAGACACGTATTCCCACTCCAGCTAAGTGGTATCACCTGTCATCTTCTTCCAACCCGAACAACTGTTCCTGAAGAAGATACAATCTGAGAATGGCTTGAATCCTCTGTTCAAACCTGTTACCTTAGCAACTGCCCTGGCCTTCCACTTTGATGCCTCAACTCGCCTAAGCGACTTCTTCAATTCATTCGACTGTCTGACAACTGGGGATTCACGATAGCCATCAACTTTCTCTCCTGGACTTCCCAATTGTTTCTGAACTGAAGGATCTTGATCGGACTGATCGACATTGGCTGTCATTGCTGCTGGCTCAACTGTACCTCTACAACTACCATCTGCAGCTTTAACAGGCATCCACTGTCTCTCTAAACCTTTGGCAACATTCAACTGACATCTGTACAATGTAGATTTCCTGTGACCAATTGCCACTACCTGGGATCCGAACTTGAGTTTACCCTGGCGACTGCCAAACTCACACATGTAACCATCATCTGCCAACTTACCAATAGAAATAAGATTCATCTTGATATTAGGCACGTACCTGACATCTCGCAGTACCAATTTACCTCCACATTCTGTCTTCAGACTAACATTTCCAATCCCTCTAGTCTTGGAGGTTCTACCATTTCCCATCCTCACAAGGCCACGATGCCCTCCTGTGAATGATGTGAACAAACTCCTATCTGAAGCTATGTGAACAGAAGCTGCACTGTCTAATATCCAATCTGATGAGTGGTTACTATACTTTGTGTCACTCTCAACACAAGCTAAGACAACATCCTCCACTATATTTTCCTCTGGTTTTCTTTTCTGATCCTCTTTAAATTTCCTACACTGATACTTCAAGTGACCTTTCTTATGGCAGTAATAACA
Organism: Luffa acutangula; assembly: GCA_036850905.1. Lineage (NCBI taxonomy): Eukaryota > Viridiplantae > Streptophyta > Magnoliopsida > Cucurbitales > Cucurbitaceae > Luffa > Luffa acutangula. The sequence goes on from CM072089.1 coordinate 49,019,468, forward strand.
TTCTACCTCATTCCTATATTTCCACTTTTTCCTACTGCTACTCGGTTCATTATCTTCATCAACTTTATCTTTACCTTTAGTCATAACAAAAGCTGACCCTACAGTAGACTCTTTATTACTACCCTGCCTACGAATTTCCTCAGCTATGGCTAAATCACAAACTTCTGAAAATTTTAAAGTGTTATTTCCAGTCGAATTAGACACTACTGTCTTCATCGTTTCCCAACTCTCAGGTAAAGACGGTAACAACTGAATAGCATTCACCTCATCAGAAAATTCTATCTTAACAGATTTTAACTGATTAATCAAAGTGGTAACCTCATTAATATAGGAATTCACAGAAGCATCCTCAGACATTTGCATGTTGAAAAACTTCTTAACTAGGTAGACCTTATTATTTGCAGAGGGTTTTTCATACCTGTTTGTAAGCGATTCCATCAACTTGACTGCAGTTGTCTCATGGGCTACTAGACTTGCCACATCCATCGACAAACACATCCTAATGGTTGCAACTGCCTCTTCATCTAGAGCTTCCCAATCTTCGTCCTTCATATCTTTCGGTCTCTCCTTCAATGCTTTATGCACTTTCTTGCAAGTTAAATAATCCTTGACTTGCATCTTCCAATATCCAAAATTTTTCCCATCGAACTTCATGACTCCATCGAAACTTTTTGGCTCTACAAAACCCATGACTCCTGAACCAAAAGCTTTGATACCAATTGTTGGGAGAAAATGCGGAATACCAATAACAATAGTATTATGACGACAATCAATAATATTATAACTATCTCCCCTTCCACAGGTTAAGCCAACACAAGCTAAAAATAATAGTCACGAAAATAATAAAAGAGAGAGGGAAAAAGAAACGACACCGAAAAATATACTGGTTCGCCCTAAGCTCGGGACTACGTCCAGTCTTCTGCAACTGCAGGTTCTACTAGCATTTGGGAAATTACAGGAAGTCTCCAATAACGCCACAAACTAACCCTCAATAGCCCAACAATAGCTGTTGACTTCCAAGTATCACAACTCGATAGCTTGGGATAAACAAAGTAACAAAAAACCCTCAATCCCACGAGAGAATAAATCTCATTCTCTCATAAAACCTCACTGTCGCACACAAAAAAAAAACTCTCTAATTTATTTACGTCTGCACAAAGAAAAAGGTCACCCACGACGGCTGCACACATCACATATATATATATAAATGGCAACCCTACATAAGTTATGGGCCTGGCCCATTTACTTCTCTATTGTTTTTTTCACACGACAAATGGAGGGATTGAGTTTTGCCTCCACAACCAACAATTGTGATGATAAGGGATTACGGGACACTACACATATGTCCACAATCGTATGATATTGTCCACTTTGGGCATAACCCTCATGGGGCTTTTGGTTCACTCCAAAAGGCCTCATACTAGTGGAGATAGTTGTCCTCCCTTATAAACCCAAGGTCATCCCCTTATCTAGCCGATGTGGGACTTTGGTCGCACCCCCAACAATCCTCCCCTCGAACAAAGTACCACCCGAGCCTCCCCTCAACTAGTTATCTATCCGTCAGACTCTTCAAAGTCCGTCAATATTCTGGGTTCCAACTCTCTAGGCCCCATTGCTTTATCGAGAGTTTTACTCTCATCCAGGACACAACTCCTTTCCTCCGGAGTATAATGCTTGCCCAGACCTCAACAACGGATTTCCCCATTTTACCGAGAGTTTACTCATCCAGGACACAACTCCTTTCCTCCGGAGTATACTGCCTGCCTGCCCACCCATTTCCCCATGACTACTTAGGCTCACAACTTCTTTGTTCGGTACCTGAGGATTTTATCCGACACGGCTATGTTTGGGGTATGGCTCTGATACCAGATGATAAGGGATTACGGGACACTACACATATCTCCACAATCGTATGATATTGTCCACTTTGGGCATAACCCTCATGGCTTTTCTTTTGGTTCACTCCAAAAGGCCTCATACTAGTGGAGATAGTTGTCCTCCCTTATAAACCCAAGGTCATCCCCTTATCTAGCCGATGTGGGACTTTGGTCGCATCCCCAACATGTGCATGGTAATTGGCCTCGTTCTGCTCAGCAAAAAAGGTGGGTAGGAAAAAAAATGTTGATACAATATTTTGATATATGAAATGTCATTTATTTGTGATTTTCAACAATTTTGGTCCGTAGTTGGTTGCCTGGTTCGAGGAGTTTGAGGAAATCTGTTCATTTGATGCTCCAAGGGCTGGCGCTTTTACTTCTGGAAAATTTTGAATTTAGACTAAGTTTCATTGGGATCGTGGCATTTTGGCTAATTTCCACAGTTTACATTATTATTCGTGGCTGTTAATACAATTTAATCTTTGTTTTTTTGGTGAGATGGCACACATGTGGCCGGTCCATTCTAATTATATATTTCTTTCTAATTATTTGTTTCTTTGATGTGTGCAATATAATATTTCTATTAAATACAATTAATGAGGGTAGAAAGATAAAATAGTCATTATAAAAAATTGTAAGAATAATGAAGGATTAGGAGAATTGAGTAAGTGGAATTTCAATTTCCATGCAGGCTTATGAAAACTCTCATTTCTCCATTTAAGGAAATGTTTATTTTTGTTATTTGCTTATTTATTTATTTCTTTTGATTGTTTTAAAAAGAAATATAAACATGTATAATCTCTGATGGAATTTCGATTCTTTAAATTCTTGAGGAACAAATTTCCTTTAAATAAAGGAAATTCTAACATATTCTTTATTTAATGGGCTAACCCAACTCATGTGGTGTAATCCTTGTTTTATTCTTAAACTTAAGGTAATGTCAAGTTAGACATCTTTCTTTTATTATTTCATTTATTTTTAGTGTAATGACCCGACTTCTAAAGTGAACTTTATCGGGACCGTTACCACATGCATGCTGTGGAGGCTTTTCTAAATAGAATATTTTAAAACATAAACTCAAATTTAAGCAAAATCTCAAATCAAAACCTTTATTCGGGATCCCTAATTTTATAGACACAAAAACATTCTCAAATAACTCTAAAACTAAAGTCAACATGGCCTCCAACAAGTTTGCAAAACAAGTTCATAAACTGAAATAATGAAAAAAACATAGTCCATAAAGCGGAAGGAAAACATGAAGTCCATGAGACCTAGCCTCCCATGGCTGGGTAACAGTTCTCATCAATCGTCTTTCACACGCCCCTGCCTTTACCTGAAATAAAATCATTTAAGGAAAGAATGAGTATTTAAAATACTCATTAAGTGACATTACTGGTTATGTTGGGTCACACTTATGCACGTTTCTAAAATCAATAACAATCCTATTTTGGGTGGCTCTAAAATTCTTCTTAAACTTATTAATTACTGGGATATACATCAATTTCACGCATATCATAGACACATCAATTTCATGTGTCGCCTATGGAGGAACGTCAATTTCACGAACCTCAACTCAGGTACATCAATTTCATGTCCCTAAATCCTGTATAGGCACCCCCTAATGTACATCAATTCCACGTATACTTTCTGAATTTTAGAAGCTTAAAGGTCATTTAAATTCATGCATCCTATAAAAATTTCAAGAGACCACCACTTTAAAATTTTGCATAATTTATCATTATTAATATAAATGACAGATTTCCACGCTTAAATAATCTCATGCTTTAAAATTTTCAATATAAAGGCCTGCATGCTAAAAATAATCATGAACACATAATTTTAGGAAAAATCAAGACTACGCTCCCAACTAAAGATTTCAACAATAAAGTCACTCACCTCGAGTTATAAATGCTTATTCCAAAACTCCAAATGACTTGATAAGAATGCCAAACTCGATCCCAATTAAGGGTTTAATTCTCAATGAGGACTTGAAGCTTGCTGAACCGGTTCCAAATTCCCTCAAGCTCCAATATTCCGACCTCGAAATGTTATGGCATCACATAACTAGAAACCAAAGTTGATGGCTAATCAATTAAAACCTTTCAATCCTCCAGAAATCAAGAAAATCTTGCTGAAAATCACTTACCCAAAGATGAAATTGCAAGAACTTGAAGACCCATCGCTTGAATCGTCGAAATTGAACGGAGAATTTGTAGAATGAAACAAAATTGATTGGGTATTCAACCAAAAGCTAAAATCAACTCAAACAACAATGAATCTAACTTCCCAAGGCTGAAATTGCCCAAAAACTCGATAAAAACGCCCAAAATGAAGCTGTTCGGGCCCCAAACCTCCGCTGCAACGCTCTGCTCTCGCTGGAAAAATACCCTTTTATCGAGACCCACATTGCACCACAACGAACCTGGAGCTCGGACCAAATCGACACCTGCACTGCCGCACACTAAAGGAGATGATCAACCGACGTTTGTTGGAGAGGATGACACGGGAGAGAGAGAGAAAGAGAGAGAGAGAGAGAGAGAGACAAAAACAGTTGGAGTTCGCTGAAACTACTGGAAACGAGAACAAGAGGGGGAAAATCGTGAGGTTGAAGATGATGGCTAACTTGGAGACATCGGGCTGGGTTCGACTAATATAAGCGGGGAAAAACTTAGGGTTAGGTGGCTTGACTTAAAGACCTTACAATTACAAACTTGCCACCCTAGCCACATAGTTAACTTCCACCAATCACCATCCATTAAGCTTCCTTCTTAACTCCAAATTTGAAAAAAAAAAATTAATCCCACTTAACTCAAAATTAAAGAAATCGAGCTTTTACCTTGAATTACCGACGTTACATTCAGTTTAAGTTTAAAAAAAAGGACCATCTTTATCTAATTAATTGACAATAGAAGATTAAATGTGGTAATCGTTTTTTAAATGGGTTTTGTAGAGGTGCAAATTAATACTATCCAAACACTCAATAAACTCTCGAGTCTTACTTATGGTTTCAAAGACTGGTTTTTATCTTAAAAGAGGTGACCATTCACACCTTTAATGATTGGTAGTGACTCCAATTTTTCGTTAAAAATGAAAAAACCCAAAAGAAGATGTCAGCCGCTTCGCGTCGCGATACGTTGTGACAACATAAAAACAAAATCAATAAACTAAATATAAAAGAAACGATGAAAAAATATAAGAACTTGAACGAAAAATTGTAATGCCCTAGGTTCACTTAACTAACCTAGTGACATTTTTAAGAGCAATATCTTCCATTCCTCGGTTCAATCGCACTCATAGTAAGTTTTCTTTGCATTTCTGTTCAGCTTAGGGTTTCAAAATGTGGGTTTTTTGGTTTTTTTATTCTTCATTTACTTCAATCTCGCTTTCCCATGGATTATTCTGCGTATTTGTTGCATTAGTGAACTTTTCCTAGTATTTCGGCGATGTCTGTGTAAGTTTCTACGCAAAAATTGAGCTTTCTCGATTCTGGGTTTTCTTTTTCTATGTAGACGATGAATCTCAGGCGGGATCGATACCGAGATATATGAATTTTGACCAGGAAAATTTACAGAATCCTTCATTTCAAGACTTTCAAAACCACGTGCCTCTTGAAAAGTTCCCGTTCACGGTCCCAGATCACTTGAACCGGGACCGAGTCCGAGAATTTTTCCAGTGTGTGTGTGTGTGTGTGTTTTTATTGATTTATTTATTATTTTTGTATTTTTTTATTGTTTTGCCTTTTGAGTCATTTTATCTTATTGTACGTTGTTTTAAACATGTCTAGGTCTACTTTCTCGTTGTGTTGTAAATGGAGTACAAAATCCACTCCTATTAAATATGTTTAGACAAACATGTTTTTGCCCCTTACTAGATAGTAAAATAATCTTTAACGATCAATTGATTCACTACATTCTACTTAGGGAGGTGAATAAGAGTATGAAAGATATGATGAGTTTTGGGTTGTTAGGGCATAATGTTTCATTTGGTAAACGAGAATTTGATCTCATCACTGGTCTTAATCATGCGAGGAGGCATGTTAGGAAGGATCTTGTAATCGGTAGACTTAGAACCTTATATTTAGGAGATAATGAGGCAATGAAAGGTGATGAATTGGAAAAACTATTTCCGACAATTTAGTTCTAGAGTGACGAAGATGCAGTTAAAATTGTCATTTTCTATTTTATTGAGTTGGCTATGATGGGGAGGGAGCGTAAACAATAGATGGATACGTCCATGCTGAACATAATAGATGACTGAGAGAGTTTTTGTAACGAGGATTAGAGTACATTTATATTCTAGAAAACAATTAGAAGCCTTAAAAAAACATTGAAGGGCAAAGTTGAGTCCTACAAGAGGAAGAGAGACGGGTCAAAGAAGCATGAAACATATAGTCTATATGGTTTTCTGCAAGCCTTCCAGGTAATCATATTTTACAGTAATGGCATTTATAGGTTATTATATTTTAATGTATGGATTGTTTCATAAATTCTTGCTAATTTTGAATGCATGTATGGGCATACGAGACTGTCTCCTCAGTGATGGGGCGTGTTGCAAATCGTGTGAACGAGAATGCTATACCACGCATCCTTAAATGGATATGCTCCCACTCGCCTACATACTCCTACATAAGCACTGAGGTGTTTGGGTCGAGGGTTGTGAGTTTCATCTGCCACTTGATTTTTACTCATCATTTATTGTGATTTCGATACCTAAGATTAAATTCATATGTATCAGGCAAGGATCACAGAGTTTCTTGAATCAACAGAGGAGGAGCGTCGATATATGAATCGGATAACGGAACCCCCACGTCCACCAATGCCTTCTCCACCCCCTCCAGCAGTTGACGTCGATGTTGGCCAGGACATTGAGATGCCAGATGTGACTGTGCATGACCTCGCCCAGATAGATGAGGCAGTAGGATCGATGAGGCAGTAGGATCGATGGAAGAGAAAGAACAGGACGAGGGTGAACAGATTAAAGATAAGAAGAAAAAAAAAGAAGAGAAGTTGCGAATGCACTGAGTTGCTACAATGTCTCAATGAACGCGTGGATGCCATGAAAGCTGACTTGAAGTCTGACTTGAAGGTGATAAGGGTAAAAAATATACCTATCTTACCCTTATATTGGAGCTTGAGGGAATTTGGAACCGGTTCAGCAAGCTTCAATTCCTCATTGGGAACTAAACACTTAATTGGGATTGAGTTTGGCATTCTTATCAAGTCATTTGGGATTTTGGAATAAGCATTTATAACTCGAGGTGAGTGACTTTATTGTTGAAATCTTTAGTTGGGAGCTGATAGCGAGCATAGCTAGCTATCCTTACTTATTTAATTTAGCTAGTCTTTTATGATTTTTGGGCCATTTTATTGTGTTTTATTGTTTATTTTGTAGGAAATGGTTGATTGGAGCTATAGCGCAATTTTAGTGTTAATCGGGTGCTCGGGACGTGAAAAGATGCAAGGAATAAAAAGAGTTAAAGAGGAAAAAAGTCAAATTTTGAGCAACAGCAGGCTAGCGTCGAGACGCTAGCTCTTGAGCGTCTCGACGCTCACATTCCATATCTGATTAGGCGCGTAAAGGTCACAGCGTCGAGGCGCTGCGACCTTAGCGTCTCGACGCTGTGTTATTTCGCTTACTGAAACGCGCGGTTTGAAGGCAGCGTCTCGACGCTACGACGAAAAAAATAGAATAAAGGCTTATTTTCGGCTAGGTTTTTGTGGACTTCGATTTGGGACCTTTTGGAGCCGTAAACAGGGCAGAACAGAGGACTTTGGAGGCTGAAACAAAGGGAGGAAGTTGGAAATCAACCCATCGTTCGTGGGGATCGTGACGGGGACGTTCGATCTCGGCCTACATTGAGTTTTCTTTTCCCTTTTCCTTTCTTTAGTTAGATTTATGGCTTTTACTTGTTTAGTTGAGCTTGTATTTACATTCATGAGTAGCTAAACTCATAGCTTAGGGATTGATGTAGTTGATTAAGTGTATGGATTGATTTATGGTTTAAGTTGTGCAATGTTATTATGTTTGTAATCTTGATTTAATGCTTTCAATTAATTGGCCATTAGTTGATTGATTTAAGTTTTGAATCTAGCTCGGGAGAGGGAATTTAATATAGACTTACTCAAGATTGCATGACTAAAGTTTAGTTTCTAATTCGTGACAGTTTTAGATTAACTTTATAATTGGTTAAAAGATCTCATTGCCTTGCATGATTAATAAACTTAGATAGGGATATCAAGTTGGTTAATTTGCATGAGAATCAATTATACTCGGGAGAGGTAGTTGTGATTAAAGGGTCTTTGGCTCATAATTCCATTGTGCATAATAACTTATTTTTTAAAATCAATCCTAGACTAAATCGGCGAAATCAATTCCCTAAGTAGTTTTCCCAATTGAAATTCCACACTTTTTACTTGCTTTGAATTAGTTTCATATCATTCAATCATCACTTTTTTGATCCCTAAATAAAATTGGGCAAGATAATTCACAATAATTGATTTGCTTAAAAATCCAATCCAGAGGACGACACTCGTTTATACGAACTCTTTATTATTACTTGACCCGTGCGCTTGCGGTTAGGAAAAGTCTACATCAAGTTTTTGGCGCTGTTGCCGGGGATTGGCACATTTAGCTAGATTGATATTGTGAAAAAATTGTTTAATCTTAATTTATGGTGTATTTTTACTTTTTTTTTTGGTTGATTGCATTTTTTTCCTTATTTGTTTTTTGTTTCCATATTTGATTTTCTAGGTTAGTTTTTCTTTTAATTGTGTAATCTTTTCCATATTTGTTTCTTGTTATTCTTTTTTTTAAGTTTAGTTTTCCTTGTTGGTTAGTTTCCTTATTTGTGTTTTGCCATATTTGTTTTTGCATTCCATATTAGGTTATTTTGTTTCCTTTTTCTAGATTATATTTTTCATATTTAGAGTAGTTGTTTTCTTTGTTGCTTTCCATAATTGTTTTCTTTCCTTTTTAGGGTAGTTTAGTTTTTTATGCGTAGTAGTACAGATTTGATTTTAGCACCATTTGATCCCGAGATAGAAAGAACAATTCATAGGCTTCGAAGGGAAAATAGAGAAATTATTTAAATGGCAGACCAAAATCCACCTGAGGAGCCTAGGCCTATTAGAGATTATTTCCAGCCTGTGTTTCAGGGGCAACAATCGGGGATTTTCTATGCCCCGATTAATGCCAACAACTTTGAGCTGAAAACTGGTCTCATTCAAATGGCTCGAGACTGTGCATACAGAGGATCGTCCACCGAAGATCCAAATTCTCATCTTAAATCATTCTTGGACATTTGTGGGACGGTTGTTTGCTGTACTGGTGTGTACGATGATTATCCGCAAGCGCACGGGTCGTCACAAGTTATATAAAACGGAAAGTATTCCGAGTATCGAATCCTCAGGGAGGCGAAGCGAAACTTAAGCAAATAATTAAAATTTTCTTGAGCACTGAAAATACTTAGGTGAAATAATATTTAGGGACTACGCTCATGTGATAAAAAGAACTTGAATTCAAAATGACTAAAGAAAACAAATTTGATCAATCAGAAATAAAATGTGGAGAAAGAGTTTTCTTTAAGCGGGGAAGAGGGGTCTTGAAAATCAATGGTTAGCTAAATAATTGCTATAATTATCCTATCTCATTGCCCAACTAATTATAAACCTAGAATCTTCGTTAATCACATAGGTTCTCCTGTCAGTTTCCCCTAATTGTAATTAATTCATTTTAACAACCTAAGTGTCCTTAGCGCCATTAAAAATCATTAATTATTACGCTCTGATTCATTTTAGGAATCTAAGTTTAATCAACTAATCCCGGTGTCACAACGGGCAATTAAACTAGTTGCATGGATTATGATCTATCCTAATTTCTCTCCGTCGAGTTTCCATTAAGAAACGAATCATTACACAATTGGCCAGATTGAGTAAAGCATTAAGCACATCCATACAAATAATTAGGACATGGGCAAGAGATAAGAAATTATAACAATATTTCCACTATCATTTAATTTCAAGACCCCAAATTGGGGTTTAGCTACACATAATATCCACAATAATTACAAGGGAAAGCATATTAAAAAGCATAAGGGAAAGGAATTGACCGTCGAAAAACCCCTTGCTGACACTTGGAGCCCCCGTTGATTACTCCTCTAGCCTCTATGATTGCTTCCCAAAATTCCCAAAATTTCCCCACTAGAAGAACCCTCTCAAAAAGGCTCAAAAGCCTTGAGAGGGGCTCCAAAAAAGGAGTCTTAAGAAAGAAAAGAAAGAATTGAGTGATGATTGATTTGATTGATGAGAAATGAGGCACCAAGGGCGCCTATTTATAGGCCTGGAATAGGGGTAGCGTCGCGACGCTGCCTTGCTAAGCGTCGCGACGCTGCTGCGCACGCGGCTTGGGCAACAAGAAAGGGCAGTGTCGCGACGCTGCCTTGCTAAGCGTCTCGACGCTGCTGCGATTTTCCAGATTTTTCAGCTTCCTTTTGGGCTGATTTTTGGGCCTTCTTCTTCATTTCTCTTGGCCTTTTCTTCATGAATGTCTTCTTTGGCCTTTCAATTGCATCAAGCTAGGATTTGGGCTAGAATTACTTCAATTTTGGCTCTTTTTCTCCCGAAATCACCAACTTAGCTCCTAAGGACCAAATAACAAAATTCATTAAATATATTCATAAAAAACACGTTTAAAGCACCAAAAAGCTTAATAAATTGAGACTAAAATAGCGACATTTCTGCTCGCTATCACACCCCCAAACTTAAGCTTTTGCTAGTCCCGAGCAAAATAAATTCTAAAGATGCATGAAATAGAATCGCTCAACCCTCAATGATTTTGGAATTCTTAGAATCGAATGGAAAACATGCAAGTGGAATAAGCAAGCACCGCATACTTTTGAAGAAATCTTAAACTAGTTTGAACTTAAGATTAATGAATAGCATGCTCAAGACTTATCTATTGATTCTTTTACTAACCTAGATTAGTCTTATGGCTTTCTCCATTTGTTTTCCCCCTACACTGGCTAAGAGCCCCTAATACTTCGGAGTCCTTCTATCATGCAAAAAAAAGTAACTAGGGTGCCTGTCATCTTTTTCTTTTTTCATGGGGGAGCAGAATTCTCACATGAATTTTCTTTTTCTCATCTTTTTCTTTTGTTGCTCTTTTGCTCCTCCCTCAAACTTGCATTTTGATATCTAATGGTACTAGCTTTCACACTACGGTGCAGGGACCCTTAACCCGAATTTTATTCTTTGGTTGGCCTAACTGATCACACCGCAGGTAGCTCTTTTTACCCCTAGGCTTTTTTTTTTTCTTTTGAGCAAGCAAAAATTCTTTTTCAACAGATTTTCTTTTTCTCACTTTTTCTTTTGTTGCTTTTGCTTTTCTCTCAGCAGGCATAACATTTTTTTCTACCTAGTTCTTTAGAGCAATCAAGCATGAACTTCCTAATATTAGAAACTAAGCCTATCGGGGTGACAACAACTTTGAAAACCATAATAAGAATCTAGATTTTCAAAGACGTCATTAGATAAGACTATTGCATGCTTTAGACATCAAAACTAAGTATCAAAAAATTTTAAAATTTCACAATTTCTGCCGTGCTCCCAGATTCCACAACATATAAACCATTTTCTCCCAAAATTTCAAAAATCACATCCTTGGCTATCATGGCTATCTATTCATGCATCGAACAGAATTTAAATATGCTCAACACAGCGGAAACCTCCCCCCCAAACTTAAACTAAACATTGTCCCCAATGTTTTAAAACAGAAAAGCATAAAGAGAGATACTGAGACTTCCCTGAGCTAGGAGCGCTTCATCCTCTTCCTTTGGATCCATGACAAATGGGAAATGTGGAATTTTGGGATTTGCTAAGGTGATCCTGCAAAACAAAATTGGATCACGGAGCAAAGAAAATTATTTTCCGCAAAAACAACTAACTACTTTAATCCTTGGGTTGCCTCCCAAGCAGCGCTTTCTTTAACGTCTTTAGCTAGACTAGGCTCGGCACACTTACGGAGGCTCAAAATAAAAATTTTCATCATCCTCCGGGCCCTGCAAGAAATCACGCACCGAATTGCATACTACAAACAGGGGAGAAAAAAAACTTTCCCCTGGCCCATCTTCACTAAAGAGATTCTTATAATAACATTTTAGAAAATAATCAGCTGCATCAAATCTCTTTTCTAAATCTCTATTTTCAAAACAGTTGTTAACAGAGTCATCAAGCGTTATAATATCTACTGGTCTAGGATCTAGAGATGGCCTATCAATCATGCCAGTCCATTCATCAGAAAAAATATCTACATGCTCAGTAGATCCTTCAGACTCAGAATTAAAAAATGATTCAACCAAGCTATCACATGACTCATCATCAGAAGAATTAAAGAATTCAAGAATTTCAGGATCAGATTCTATATTATGCACAGATTCAAGTTCTTCTGGGTCAGATTCTATGCTATACACATCATCAGGACATGAAAAGAAAGTATTCACATTGTCAGGATTCATGCATTCAGGAATGTCAAGATCAGACTCAATAGATTCACTATAATCATGGTCAGACTCAAAATTATCTATCGAGCAATCTTTTTTATGCCTTTTATGCTCATGCTCAATGTCAGGCAAATCCATATTATCATCAAAATTATTCATTTCAGGCAATTCCAATTCATTCTCAAAGGAAGGTAAATCATCAACTGCAGATCTTTCATTATCACAAGCAGGCAAGTCTAATTCATTTTCAAAGTCAGGCAGATCCAAATCACTTTCAAACTGAGGATTATCCATATATGCATCATGATCAAAATTCACATTATCAATAAGCATTTCTCCTAAGCCTAGGCCAAGATTATAGTCTACCTCTTCATCGTCATCAGTCAAGTATTCAGGCCCAACAGAAAAACATGTATGCAAACTACAAACAGATTCATCTTGGCCGAAAATACTAAACACGACTTTTTCATCATCAATGTTCAAGGTAAGCTTACCTGTATGCACGCTAATCTCGACCTTACCAGTGGCTAGGAAAGGTCTGCCTAAGATAATTGGCACCTCTTTGTCCTCCTTCATGTCCAGTACCACGAAATCTACAGGGAAGATGGATTTGTTGACTTTCACCAACACGTCCTCCACAACACCCATCGGGTGGGTAATCGATCTGTCGGCAAGATGGAGAGTGACGTCAGTGTCTGTCATACCTGATAAACCAATCTTCCTGTATACAGAGTAGGGCATCAAATTTATACTTGCTCCTAAATCACACAAAGCCCTATCGAAGGATACTTCTCCTATGGTACAGGGAACAGTAAAACTCCCTGGGTCTTTCTGCTTAGAGGGTATCCTACCGGAAATAATGGTACTGCTACTCTCAGATAAATTAAAAACTTCTTTTTTCAGACTTTTCTTTTTAGAAAGCATTTCTTTCATGAATTTTCCATAATTTGGCATATTATACAAAGCTTCTACCAATGGAATATTCACAGACAACTTTTTAAACATTTCTAAAAATGTTTGAAATTGTTCATCTAATTTGACATTTTTAAATCTTTGAGGAAAAGGTAACTCCCTGAAATCAAAGGTTGGACATTCGCCCCTCCGCTTGGGCGGGCTAATATGCGAACCTCTGTCATGGTGGTAGCATGGAACCACTTCTTCCTCAGTCATCTTCTCTTTGTCATTCTGCTTCTCTTCTTCTTTTTTACCTGCACAGCTGTTAGAAAAATCACATTTTAATTCAATAGAGTTGGGCGGATGTTGGAACCTTTCAGAGGAGGCTTTTTGTGCCTCAGTCCCTTCATCTTCATCCCTTCTCTTTTCTTCTTCCTTTTTCTTCTCTATACTGTCCTCCAGTCTTCTACCACTTCTCAGAATCACCATCTTACACTGCTCTTTCGGGTTAGGCTCAGTATCGCTTGGAAATTTTCCCTTCTGCAGGGCATTTACTGCTGAAGCAATCTGACCTATCTGCACTTCCATATTCTTTAGAGCTGCGTCGTGGTTGTTTACTGATGCCTGGAGATTCACATTCAATATTCTTTGTTCCTTGATGAATAAAGCCACCATCTCCTCCAGATTATTTTTCTTCTCAGGAGTACTCGTTGATGCAAAACCTGGGGGTGGTTGCAAAACATTCCTCGTATTTGCATATGAGAAGTTCTCGTGATTGCGCAGACTGGGGTGGTAGAAGTTTGGTACTCCTTGAGTATATGATCTATTTCCTATGTATTGAACTTCTTCCACATCTTGACCTTCTTTCTTTGAATGACCTTCAGCTAAGGTGGAAATGGACTTAACCACCTCAGATGACGTCAATTTGTTTAGAGCATTGGTCAGAGATGCCAGTTGTGCTTTCAGTGAACTTGACTCATCCAATTCATATAATCCAGCCCTTTTTGTAACTGTTCCTCTCTCCGTCGGCCATTGATAACTTGTTGCCGCCATTTCCTCAAGCAGGTCTTTGGCTTCTGTTACTGTTTTTGAAAGAAAACTCCCTCCTGCTGATGTGTCAAGGACTGTCTTCGTGGAGGGGTTTAATCCATTATAGAATAACTGTACCTGAAGCCAATCAGGATATCCGTGTTGGGGGCATCGCCTAAGCATTTCCTTATATCTTTCCCACGCTTCGTATAACTGCTCTTCGTCAAGCTGTTTGAATGTTCCTATTTCAGTCCGTAGCTTGGTAGTCTTAGCTGGTGGAAAAAATTTTGTCAGAAAAGCCTGGGCAAGCTCGTCCCAAGTACTGATGCTGCCCGTCTCGAATGATTCGAGCCAATCTTTTGCTTTATCCTGCAGGGAAAATGGAAACAGCCTTAATCTGATCGCGTCGGCCGGAACTCCGTTCATCTTTACTGTCCCGCATATTTCTAGGAATGATCGCAGATGAGAGTGGGGGTCCTCGGAAGGATGTCCCTTGAACGAGTTATCGCGCGCCATCTGTATCAACCCTGTTTTGAGCTCAAAATTTGTAGCTTGGATGGGGGCGTAAACAATTCCAGAATTCTCGGTAGGAAGAACTGGCTGCAGAAAATCTCTAATTGCCTTGGGAGCTTTTTCTTGGTGGGCCATCGTTTCTGCTAATCTTTTTTCTTTTCTAATGAATTTTAGAGTCCTGTTAATCTCAAGATCTAACGGAAACAGATCAACCACCTTGTTTCTTCGCATACAATGCTCCCAGATAACAAAAAAGAAACCAAGCAAAAATAATATTCACAAAATGATAAAAAAATATTTACACCTAAATTACCATTTACCCTTTTCTTTTCGATGTCAAGAAAAATTAATTTTTGCTTAAAAATCAAGCCTCCCCGGCAACGGCGCCAAAAACTTGTTTGCTGTACTGGTGTGTACGATGATTATCCGCAAGCGCACGGGTCGTCACAAGTTATATAAAACGGAAAGTATTCCGAGTATCGAATCCTCAGGGAGGCGAAGCGAAACTTAAGCAAATAATTAAAATTTTCTTGAGCACTGAAAATACTTAGGTGAAATAATATTTAGGGACTACGCTCATGTGATAAAAAGAACTTGAATTCAAAATGACTAAAGAAAACAAATTTGATCAATCAGAAATAAAATGTGGAGAAAGAGTTTTCTTTAAGTGGGGAAGAGGGGTCTTGAAAACCAATGGTTAGCTAAATAATTGCTATAATTATCCTATCTCATTGCCCAACTAATTATAAACCTAGAATCTCCGTTAATCACATAGGTTCTCCTGTCGGTTTCCCCTAATTGTAATTAATTCATTTTAACAACCTAAGTGTCCTTAGCGCCATTAAAAATCATTAATTATTACGCTCTGATTCATTTTAGGAATCTAAGTTTAATCAACTAATCCCGGTGTCACAACGGGCAATTAAACTAGTTGCATGGATTATGATCTATCCTAATTTCTCTCCGTCGAGTTTCCATTAAGAAACGAATCATTACACAATTGGCCAGATTGAGTAAAGCATTAAGCACATCCATACAAATAATTAGGACCTGGGCAAGAGATAAGAAATTATAACAATATTTCCACTATCATTTCATTTCAAGACCCCAAATTGGGGTTTAGCTACACATAATATCCACAATAATTACAAGGGAAAGCATATTAAAAAGCATAAGGGAAAGGAATTGACCGTCGAAAAACCCCTTGCTGACACTTGGAGCCCCCGTTGATTACTCCTCTAGCCTCTATGATTGCTTCCCAAAATTCCCAAAATTTTCCCACTAGAAGAACCCTCTAAAAAAGGCTCAAAAGCCTTGAGAGGGGCTCCAAAAAAGGAGTCTTAAGAAAGAAGAGAAAGAATTGAGTGATGATTGATTTGATTGATGAGAAATGAGGCACCAAGGGCGCCTATTTATAGGCCTGGAATAGGGGTAGCGTCGCGACGCTGCCTTGCTAAGCGTCGCGACGCTGCTGCGCACGCGGCTTGGGCACTAAGAAAGGGCAGCGTCGCGACGCTGCCTTGCTAAGCGTCTCGACGCTGCTGCGATTTTCCAGATTTTTCAGCTTCCTTTTGGGCTGATTTTTGGGCCTTCTTCTTCATTTCTCTTGGCCTTTTCTTCATGAATGTCTTCTTTGGCCTTTCAATTGCATCAAGCTAGGATTTGGGCTAGAATTACTTCAATTTTGGCTCTTTTTCTCCCGAAATCACCAACTTAGCTCCTAAGGACCAAATAACAAAATTCATTAAATATATTCATAAAAAACACGATTAAAGCACCAAAAAGCTTAATAAATTGAGACTAAAATAGCGACATTTCTGCTCGCTATCAACGGTAAAGATTAATGGAGTCTCTGAGGATGCTATTCGCTTACGTTTATTTCCCTTTTCTTTGCAGGATAAAGCACGAGATTGGTTGCAGTCTATTACCCCTGGGAGCATCACCACCTGGGATGCTTTGGTCCAGGCCTTTTTAAAGAAATTTTTCCCTCCTACAAAGACGGTCAAGCTGAGGACCGAGATTGGGACATTCCAACAACAATATGATGAGCAGTTGTTCGAGGCGTGGGAGCGATTCAAAGAGCTACTGAGGAAGTGTCCTCAGCATGGTTACCCCGATTGGCTTCAGGTACAGTTGTTTTGTAATGGTTTAACTCCTAGTAAAAAAACGATTGTTGATGCAGCTGCAGGTGGGACTCTGTTGTCCAAGACCGTGGAAAACGCTCGCACACTTTTAGAGGATATGGCCACCAACAGCTATCAGTGGCCATCTGAGCGGTCTACACCCAAAAAGATTGCTGCTGGAGTGTTTGAGGTTGATAAAGTAAGTGCACTCCAGGCCCAGATGACTTCCCTCGCTAATGCTTTTATGAAATTTTCAGGTACAGGGAGTGCTCAATCAATTGAATCAGCTGCTGCTTTAGCATCCAGACCTCAGGAGGAGACCATCGAACAGGTTCAATATGTATCAAACTTTAATTATAGGGGATATAATAATATTTCTACACCTACACATTATCACCCTAACAATAGGAACCATGAAAATTTTTCTTATGCTAATACTAAGAATGTTCTTAATCCTCCTGGGTTTGCCCCTCAAACTCAAGAAAATAAAAAGTTAGAGGATCTTGTTGGAGCTTTCATTGCAGAGTCAAGTAACAGGACAACCAAGTTAGAGGAGGCAGTCATTGCCATCAACACCACAGTGAATGGCCACAGTGCTGCCATCGAGAACATTGAAACTCAACTGGGACGGTTGGTGAATGTTGTAACCACCATGAATAAAGGTAAGGCCCCAGCTGAATAAGTGAAACCCCAGATGGAGTATTGTAAGGCAATCACTGTGCACCAGGAGGAATCTGAAGAGGAACCTGAATCTGAGGACTATGAAACGCCTACAGGGGAAGATGAGGAGGACACATCAGCAGATGAGGCTGAAAAGCCTAACCTTGAACCTCATATTCCTTCTCCCACGCTGTTGGTTCCCAAGGAAAAGAAATAGAAAAAGAAGAAAAAGAACAATCAGGTTCAGTTTAATACATTTATGAATGCTTTTATGAATCTGAATATTAATATTCCTTTTGTAGAGGCATTAGACATGCCCCAGTACAACAGGTTCATGAAGGAGTGGTTAGCAAAGAAGCGAAAAGAAAAGAAAGTTGACACTGTTTATCTTGCTTCCACATGCAGCACCAGAGTACAACAGAAAGTACCTGAAAAAGTAACAGATCCAGGGAGTTTCTCTGTTCTTTGTAGTTTTGGTACTTATTCTTTCAGAGCATTATGTGATTTAGGTGCTAGCATTAATATCATTCGTTTATCGTTATGTAAAAAGTTAGATATAGGTGAGATTAAGTCTACTCCTGTAAAGCTCCAATTGGCTGATCAATCTGTGGTGAGACCAGTTGGTATTGTAGAAAATGTGTTAATCAGAGTAGGTAGATTTTTCCTCCCTATTGATTTATATGTTATGGACATGATAGAAAATCCTTCAATACCTGTCATATTAGGAAGACCATTCCTCGCTACTGGGCGAGTTATTATTGATATTGAGCGCAGGGAGCTCACTATTAGAGTAAAAAACGAAAAATAAATTTTTAAAGCAGTTGAAGACTCTAAAGATGAAGTGCTTTTCATGGGCTACAGGAAAGGTGCAAGAAAGAGCACCTCTGTTGGATTCACATAACAAAAGCCCCCTTGAAGCACGATCAACACGTCGAGCTAATGACGTTAAACAAGCGCTTATGAGAGGCAACCCAAGTAAGTTTAGTATGTTTTCTTTTTGTTTTTGATTTATTGTTTGTTTTTGTTTTGTAGGTCTTGTTTTCTTTCTCTCCTTTGCTTTCAAGCTTTCAAGATTCCAAGATTTCAGTCAAGAAGTCATCATCATTCCAGGCTAGTATTGTTCACTCCTGTCATTCTTTTATTGTTCTCATGCTTGTTTATGCCTTATTTTCTTTATACATTGAGGACAATGCATATTTTAAGTTTGGGGGTGGATTAGCATGTTTGTGGAGCCCTTGAGCATCTGAGTTCGGGCTATAGTTTTGAGCTTTCTTTGAATTATGCATATGGTTGTTTTCTTGATGCTTCTTTTGCATGATTATGATGTCCTAGGATAGGCTTTCTTGTCGATTTTCAAGCTTTTGATGAGTTGTAAGCATAAGTGCCCAAAAAGGGAGACTTTTTAAAATTTTTCTAGTAGATGGCTTGCATGAGTAGAGTATTTGTCTTAGCTAGATTAGGATTTGAATGCTTAGGAGCGAATTGTTGGGTTCATATGCTTGTTGTCACCTCGATAGGTGTAGGGTAGAGCTAAAGAGTTAATTTTTTGCAAATTAGCATGTTTGATCTTGCTTAGGAGAAAAGAAAAGAATATCTGCTAATCATGTTCATAATGAAAAATCATTCTTGATTGTTATTGTTGAAAAAAAAAAGTCATGACTTGTGCGCGCAAAGCAATGAGTAATAAAGATTTAGGCAAAAAGAGCTACCCCTGTTGTGATCAGTTAGGCCAACCAGAGAAATCTCAGGTTAAGGGTCCCTGCAATAGGTGTGTGAAAGCTAGTGCCACATATAAATGCTTAATTTAATTGTAATTTATAAGCACCTAAGTTTGGAGGAAAACAATCTAATTTGTTCCATTAACTCATTAGTAAAGCCTTAGTGCCAGTGTAGAGGGAAGATGAGCTGAGAGTTTAATAATCCAATCCCGGGCTAGTAGAGTCTGATCTTGTTGAGTTAGATCTCGCTTGTGCAAGTTAATTTTGGAAAAATGTTAATGTCTCCCTCATTGGTCCTTATGTGCATGTCTCTTGCTTGCTTGGTTATTGACTTTTGAGCCTTGAGGATTGAGTTATGATTGTTGCACCCATTTTTCTACTGTATGTTTGATTTATAGTTTGCTCGAGGACTAGCAAAAGCTTAAGTTTGGGGGTATTTGATAGCGAGCATAGCTAGCTATCCTTACTTATTTAATTTAGCTAGTCTTTTATGATTTTTGGACCATTTTATTGTGCTTTATTGTTTATTTTCTAGGAAATGGTTGATTGGAGCTATAGCGCAATTTTAGAGTTAATCGGGTGCTCGGGACGTGAAAAGATGCAAAGGAATGAAAAGAGTTAAAGAGGAAAAAAGTCAAATTTCGGTCAACAGCAGGCTAGCGTCGAGACGCTAGCTCTTCAGCGTCTCGACGCTCACATTCCATATCTGATTAGGCGCGTAAAGGTCACAGCGTCGAGGCGCTGCGACCTTAGCGTCTCGACGCTGTGTTATTTCACTTACTGAAGCGCGCGGTTTGAAGGCAGCGTCGAGATGCTACGACAAAAAAAAAACAGAATAAAGGCTTATTTTCGGCTAGGTTTTTGTGGACTTCGATTTGGGACCTTTTGGAGCCGTAAACAGGGCAGAACAGAGGACTTTGGAGGCTGAAACAAAGGGGGGAAGTTGGAAATCAACCCATCGTTCGTGGGGATCGTGACGGGGACGTTCGATCTCGGCCTACATTGAGTTTTCTTTTCCCTTTTCCTTTCTTTAGTTAGATTTATGGATTTTACTTGTTTAGTTGAGCTTGTATTTACATTCATGAGTAGCTAAACTCATAGCTTAGGGATTGATGTAGTTGATTAAGTGTATGGATTGATTTATGGTTTAAGTTGTGCAAAGTTATTATGTTTGTAATCTTCATTTAATGCTTTCAATTAATTGGCCATTAGTTGATTGATTTAAGTTTTGAATCTAGCGCGGGAGAGGGGATTTAATATAGACTTACTCAAGATTGCATGACTAAAGTTTAGTTTCTAATTCGTGACGGTTTTAGATTAACTTTAGAATTGGTTAAAAGATCTCATTGTCTTGCATGATTAATAAACTTAGATAGGGATATCAAGTTGGTTAATTTGCATGAGAATCAATTATACTCGGGAGAGGTAGTTGTGATTAAAGGGTCTTTGGCTCATAATTCCATTGTGCATAATAACTTATTCCTTAAAATCAATCCTAGACTAAATCGGCGAAATCAATTCCCTAAGTAGTTTTCCCAATTGAAATTCCACACTTTTTACTTGCTTTGAATTAGTTTTCATATCATTCAAGCATCACTTTTTTGATCCCTAAATAAAATTGGGCAAGATAATTCACAATAATTGATTTGCTTAAAAATCCAATCCAGAGGATGACACTCGTTTATACGAACTCTTTATTATTACTTGACCCGTGCGCTTGCGGTTAGGAAAAGTCCACATCAAGTTTTTGTAGTCTTGAATTTTCCTAAAATTATGTGTTCATGATTGTTTTTAGCATGCATGCCTTTATATTGAAAATTTTAAAGCATGAGATTATTTAAGCGTGGAAATTTGTCATGTATATTAATAATGATAAATTATTCAAATTTTTAAAGTGGTGGTCTCTTGAATTTTTTATAGGATGCATGAATTTAAATGACCTTTAAGCTTCTAAAATTCAAAAAGTGTACATGGAATTGATGTACATTAGGGGGTGCCTACACAGGGTTTATGGACATGAAATTGATGTCCCTGGGTCGAGGTTCGTGAAATTGGCGTTCCTCCATAGGCGACACATGAAATTGTTGTGTCTAGGATATACATGAAATTGATGTATATCTCAGTAATCAATAAGTTCAAGAAGAATT